>JASDDO010000008.1:357551615-358174777 GCA_030015575.1 Agapanthus africanus
GGTTAGGATTATATCCATAGTCCACAAGCACATCAACGGTACTAAGTGCACGTAACGGCTACCCAGGTATTGAGAGAAAAGAAGATGGACAAGCTAGCTTATCTTAAATCCTACAGAGCAAATAAGTGACATTCTCCGTACAGTCCAGTCTCTTCGTCTGAGATTGTTGCATATCAAATCTGGAGGGTGTTATCCGTCAGACCCCCAGTAACCTGATAAGTCGTGCCAATCAGTAACCTGTAACCACAATAGAAACAACTGATAAAACTTATTAGTTTATCTCATCCGCCCTGGCCAGAGACTTATGGTTACATTCGATCTGTTACATCATGACATCAACTCTCTATACCGGAGATATGGAACCCTTACGCTCGCTCACTGCCTCCATGTGATTCGGAATTGTACAAAACTAAAACCTTTTTGCATGGCTCTTTAAAGCCATGTTACGGTAATAATAAAAGCACGGTGGGAAACACACAAGACACTATGGCGATTTCAGGTCTACAGACTACCCTATACTCATGTTATCAGAGAACTGCTATCTGACCATATGTATAATACCATCCAGAAGTTCTCGGTGAGTCCGTTCGGTGAAACTTATTCTCTAATGAGCACATGTATACAATATTTGGTGTCAAACACCAATGGCTATAGGAACGGCCATCGTCCCAGTCGGGGTCAAGAAACGTATACACTAGTCTACTCTGGAATATCGTTGCTCAGTCTCGATATTCCTATGATTAGGAACATTTAAGGATATACTTATAATTAACCAGACCCCACTAGTATGATCCCTATCATAATCCTGATAGTCAAGTAAAGATTTTTTGGGCTTTATCAACATGTATTAGCGATAACAATAACAAGCAGAAAATTTTCATATGAATGATAAAGACAAACCAAATAGCATACTATTATATCGAGCAAGCTTGTCATGTACATATATATGTCCAAGTATCCACTATATCATACAATAATGGTCTTTAGGGAATATATATCTAACAGAAAGCACCGTCGAAACTTCTCGAAATGGAAGAAAATACTGGATAAAGTGAGATGTGAATCTCGTTACATTCGTAACATGTCCAAACTGGACAAATCCAACAATTATTGTATGTCAAATCCCTTTGTCGAATACTACACATACGTTTGAAAAAAATTGAACATAACGCTCAACTCTCGCAAACATTTGTGATCGTATTCGACGGTTAAATGATTTGACATACACTAACTGTCAGAAAGGAAACTATAGGTCGATCCTAAACAAGTTTAAGACCTTTCGATCTTAAACTTACTAATTAAATGAAAAAATAAAACCCTTCTTAATTTTCTAACAATAATTTTAGGATTTCCCTTAACTTTCTATTTAATCGTTTTTTAATTAGAGTCGGTTCACTAATATCAAGATTTTATTAAAGTTTCTTAGTCAGTGTAATTAATGTTATATCTTAATTAGTGTTATTTTATCTTAATGGGTTTGATTTTATTTTTAATTTATGCATCTAGTATAGTTTAATTGGTATTAAAGGATTTGATTTCTATTTTGATATGGTTTATAGATTATGGTACAATTTAAAAATCTAAACAATAAATCAAAGCCAACAAGATATTGAATCATTAAATTTACAAAATACAGGATATCGAATCATTAAATTTACAAAATACAACGTAAAAATTAGGATGAATATATTTTTGAAATATTTCATATGCGGGCGCATGCGCACGCACACACACATATACACTCTCACACACTCACACATACGCATGTACACTCAAACACTCATACATTCACTCGCTCACACACTCAAACACACTCGCTCACATACGTACGCACGGACACACACTAAAAAATACGCACAGACACACATGTGCGCGTGCATACTCGTTCACACACACCCTCAATTATCTATAATTCATCTTACCCTAAATTCATCTAATATAATCTTACAACCCATCTTGCCCTAAATTAATCTAAGTAAATTCGTTGAACCCTTCTCAAAATTCATCTAACAATTAACCTTGATTACCTATAATCTATATATCTTCAACTCTAACACTAAATTACCAAAATTTTAGTGTTTATTAATTAGATTTTATAAGTTTTCATTAAGGGTTTTCTGGATTAGATTAGGGTTCATAGGTTTTCATTATGGTTTATAATTCATCGTCCTACAACCGATTCAATTCATTATTATCCATATTTAACATCTCAAAACCAACATAAATAAAAAATTAGAATCACCTAATATATGATTTTAATAATCTAATTGAAAAAATTAGGGTTAGGAGAGAAGAAAACACTAACCTTAGACCGGATTTGGAAAAGAAGGAAGATATTGCAAGCTCCAATAACAACTCCTCCAACAATAACATCTGCAAAAATATTTAAGTTAAACTTGAGAATTTTTCATAAAATTTTGATGAAAAGGGGATAGGGAATTTACCCCGGGTGAAATTTGGGGAGAATGAGGAGGAAGAGTGCTGCTCGCGGGCTAAATCTGGTCGCGGTATTAGCGACCATTTATAAACGGACGCTAATACTTTTTGGATGGTCACCAATACATAGGTGACCGTACAAAATATACGGTCGCTAATAAGTTATTAGCGTCCCTATATATTTATACGGTCGCTATTACACACCGACCCTAATGTGTACAGTTTTTACTGATGCCTGTATCCTGCCCGGCCGCTTAAAAGTATCATCGGGTCAACGCGACCCACGGGTTCATTGGTTTACCCATTTTTTGGCCTGCCCCGCGGGCTCATAGGTTTTACCCAGCTTGTATCGAAAATAAAAAATCAAGTAATTTATCATATTCTTTTTCTAGCCATTTTCAATAAACTTTTCATGTTAAAATTATATTATGAATATTAAGTCGTTCTTAGTATGTACATTAAAATGCAATTATCATTAAGCTATTTAAACCCAAAAAGTCTAAAATAAAATTTCTTATATTAAATTGCAAAACTCTAGGAAAAAACATAAAAAAATAAGTTACCTATTAACCCATTAAGTTGTTCATGGATGACTCATTTATTCATATATAGGTTACCCGCACACTCACCTGCCGTATATAGGTCGGGTGCCAGGCACAAAAATTATAAACCATTTAAATCCAGATATTTTTACCCGCACTCATTTAACCCGCTACACGTAATGACCACCCTACATGTGCCCCTTTGACACCTCTAGCCACATGTGTGTCTTCCTCATTTTTCCAGATAAACAATTTTTCATGTTATACTTAATCTTAAGATGTACGCATTACCTCCCCCTCCCCCATCACCATCAAAAAATCAATAAATACACTGCATACATGGATTATAATCTCCCCACCCCCAACCCAAAACCCCTCTCCCCCTCCCACCCAGAAAAACACTCCAAAGGAAAAAATAATCATATACAACATACAATCTTATAAATTTTTCATATTTATTTTATTTCAGCTATTTATTTTAATAGTTTGAATTTAGAAAGCATTTAAGTTTTGAAGTGGATGCAACAATTTTTTTCTAAGTTTATGCTTAAACCTCCAAATGACCACCAGTCACGCCCCACTTCCCAAAAGACGACGGCAGGCACGTAATGAGATCCGCGACGTATTTATATTAGAAGAGTCCTTCTCGAAATAATACGTTAAGCGTATCATAAGCAATATATAATAAACAAGAATTAAACGAGAGCATATATCTAACTACACTATTACATTTCCAAATCACAATATTCAAAATAAAAGACAGCAAGTCTGGAATTCAAATACAACGAAAATAGAAGTAAGCAAATCCTGAACAATAGGGATACTGAAAGAAATAAGGACTGGCGGTCGATAAGAAATCTAGAATAGTCCTCCTCAGTCGACTCAATCTCTCATGTCTCAAAACCACCTGACGAACATTCTCAAAAGAAGAAAAAATAATGGAATTTTCATCAGTGATCTTGCGCTCGGTAAGTCCCCAATAAAAGCATGATAATAAAATATGGTGATATGATGACAAATATATGAACATGTATGAAAATTAATATGAAGATATGTCAAGTTGATAGGGCAAACTATATGAATGGTAGTTCTATAGGTCTATATAAGCATAACAGTTCTATATAAGCATGACAATTCTACGATTACATATTTGTTGTAGTGTAATAGAGAAGGTGTGTGTATATACGAGAGTAGTCTGTCAAACTCACGGACCAAAAACACGTAGAGTTAAGCTCCGTCAAACCATGGAATAACGACACACGGGATTCAAGTTAGGTGACTTTTAGTGGAATCTCGTACTATGGCATACTCTCAATACCATACTGCCCCTTTCTCCGCATATGTTAAGTTATAAAACTGACACAACCCTTACACGAATCCATAAATACGTTAAGATGTTGCAAGTTCATGTCGAGTTCATGTCAGATTCATGTCGAGTTCATATCAACACGTATTCATGGATCGAGTCAAGTTCATTTCAGGCATACAATATATCTAATCAAGTAGCTCATGTAGATACAAATATAATGAGAAAGTCGCATGACCTGAAATAAGAAAAGTGCAATATTCAAGCATATGATGACTTGTGGATTATCGTAATCCAATTATTTGGTTTTGATGATGTTATCAGAATATTAATAGATATCTATATACTATGTTTGAACTTTGTTTTTGCGTATATTTAATGACATTGTATATAAGCTAGGTCGTGTGACATTGGATTTGCAGGATATTTTCACAACACATGCATAGGAATGGAGGATGGTAGTTATTGAGTTTAAATGGTGAATAGAAAAGAGATTGGAGGAATACGGATGATTAGCTTCTCAAAATTGCAAATTTCAAGCTTCATAAAGCTAAGGAGTTAAAGTTCGAGATTTGAGTGTCAACGATTAAGCATTCAAGAGTTGAAGATCAAAAGATCGAGTTCAAGACGTGAATAAGTGAGTGGATGCGTCAAAGTTCAAGATTCGTGAAAGACGCCGAGTTTCGAGAGCTCGTGTCGAAGATCGAAGATTCAAGAATTAAGAAATTTACGACATCGACATAGGATCCAATATAAGTACTCATTAGTTTATAGGTATATCATTAGAGCTCATGATTTTACACACTCAACTGCAAAAAAAGTGTTTTAACATTTGTTCAAAACAACGGACGTAAGTTTGCAAAGTTTTCCGTTTTAAAAAATTCCCAAGTTTCATCTTTTGTGCAGATCCAGGTGTTTGCCCAAAATGCGTTTAGACGTCTGGCTACTGTATCTTAACATTATCAATTTTGCTTACATGTTTTTGGTCTGCTTGCAGACGTTTGAAGTTATTTCTGGCAAACGTCTGAATAAGGGTTTTGAAATGGATATTTTAAACTTCAGACGTCTGATTTTCTCTGTTATTTTGCATCAAGACTCCAGACGTCTGAAGCTCATACGGGCAGACGTTTGATGATATTTTTTAGCCAAAATTTTTCTTGTTCAGACGTCTGCCTATTTGACACTTCAGATGTTTGGGTTTTGATCTGTTATTTGAAAACATTGGTCAAACGTCTGCAGCTCATCATGGCAGACGTCTGCAGTGAAAATTCAACCATGACATCCCTTCTTCAAACGTCTGCCCTCTTGAACTGCAGCGTCTGGAAACTGTCAAGAATGCAATGTTTTCTTGAATCTTAATTTTCCAAACATTACATCTTAATTTTCCAAACAATTTGCCTGAATTAATATGAAAAGAATTTCGATGTTTGGAAAATATGTTGCAATGTTTTTTTGAATTTCTTGGTAGGAAGTATGTGGTTAATTATTTATCGTGGGTACTATATTCCTACTACTACAAAATGTATGTGAAGTACACATAAAAAAGATTCTTTTGTTTTGAATATTAAAGCTCTTGAAGTTTTGCATTGTGTTTTAAATAGTGATATTCTTAACAATGTCTTTTCTTGCAAGACAGCTCATGTTTTTCGGTTCAAAAATACTTGTGGTTTGAAACCGAAGATTTTGATGATTGCTTATGATGTAGTAGACCTTTTAGTATTTTCAATGGATATTATGTTATTTTCGTTATGAATCATGGATGAGAATTTGTGATGGATTCTCTTGGCATGGGATGATTACTTGTGATGCCTATTTATTTCCTTACCGAACTTGAGCGCTTTGTTAGACATTCATTGGTTTTATATACCGATGGTATTTTTGGGCAATTTTGTGCATTTTAAGAGTTGTTGTGATCATTGATGGCATTGTTATGCAAAACTGCTTTTGGCTTGCTTTGAGAAAATCTATACTCATATGATTCATGCTTAATGATGATTATTTCATGAGTGTATGAGTTATAGGGATTTAATGGAACCACATACAATATTAAAGGAAAACATTGCGCAATAGTGGTATATCTAACTTCTCTTTTAATTTCTTATTGGATATATGAAAATTATTATGAGCTCAATTAGTTTCATACATATTTCCTTTTGTCTTATAATGCCAAACGGATTCTGCAACCCTTTTAGGGGAACCCGGTTATGGATTTGTTCTTTATAACATATCATATTCACCGATTAAACCATCTGATAGAATTAAATTCTCTGTTAAACAGAATTAAATTCTATGCTTAGGAAAATATCTTCCTAATCTGGTTAAACCAACAAGATATCATATGATAGAATTAAATTCTATGTTAGAATATTTTCCTAATCTTGTTAAACAAATAAGATATTCATATAATAGAATTAAATTTTATGTGGAAAATATTTCCTTTATCTTTCTAAAACAATAAAGATCTTTTCTGTTAAACAGAATTAAATTCTATGGTTAGAAAAATATCTTCTTAACAAGATAACATATGATAGAATTAAATTCTATCTTAGGAAAATATTCTCCTAATCTTTTTAAAACAAATAAGAAATCTTCTCTGTTAAACAAAGAGCATTTGGATTAAAAAACCAACGGTGAATAAAATTCACCAGTTGATCTTTAAAATCAATTTGATTTATTATAAAATCAATCATGATCTTTCAGTAAGAGATTTCTAAAACAGATTGATTTTTCTCTTCTCCTATAAATAGGAGTAAAGAGATTAAATCTTAAAAAGAGGAGACCCCTTATAAGCTTCTGTAAAAAAATACAGAAGGCTCTTCAAAAGGTTCGGCAATAAAGAATTTAATTCTCTTCGAAGAAGAAAATCTTCCTCCTCTCAAACCCTAGGTAAAGAAAAAAAACAGAGATCAAAATATCTCTTTTACCTATCATATCATATCTAAGGGTTTAACCCTTTAAAAGAACTTAGTTTTTTCTCTGGATCTGAGATCCATAAGACAGGTCTTCCATAAGTTGAGAATTTAATTCTCATCAGAAAGATCTCGTTCTCGGAAATCAAGGATTCAGAGAAAAAAAAGTTTAAAAAGGACATGAGAGAAGAACATGAAGAAGATAGAGTTTATACTCCAGAAACTTAGTTCCCTCATAAACAAGAACTTAGTTCTTAAAGAATCTGATCCCAGATCTGTAGGGTTCCTAGGCACACTAAAGAGTTCTCACAAGGCATCAACCATGTTAGTTATATGTATGCCCTAAAGGCCATTACTGTACATACGATGCATATTGTAGTGGATGCTAGGACATATATAGGGAGGACTTTCTTGCTCGACATGATAGTATGCTATCTGGTTGTACTTTATCTTAACATGTACTCTGATTGTCTCTATGTTACATGTTGATAAACCCCTTAGGATGTGTACTCGACTACTGGGACTATGATGAGATCATACTAGTGGGGCCACGGTAGTCGATGAGTATATCCTACAACTGTTCCTAGTCGAGGGTGTATCGAGACAGGGCATCGATACACCAGAGTAGACTAGAGTATACGCATCTTGACCCATATGATGGGCAGTGGATGATCCCATATCCATCGGTGTTTGACATCAAGGATGGTGTACGGGTGCTCAGTGGAGACTGGGTACACTGGACGGACTCGCCGAGAACTCCCAGATGGTATTATACCTCACGTCAGATGGCAGTTCTCCGGTGACACTGGTACAGAGTAGTCTGTTGACCCGAGATCGTCATAGAGCCTTGTGTGATTCCTATTGTGCTTTGATTTCCATCATACCATGTCCAAGAGGGCGTGCAGAAAGGTGGCTCTTGGGTACAGTCCTGAATCACATGGAGGCAATGAGCGATAGGAGGGGATTCGTCTCTCCCGGTATAGGGAGTTGATGTTGTGCTGTGTTCGATTGGCTATAACCGGAAATCCCTGGCCAGGGTTGCTGAGATTTACTGGTAAGTGTTATCAGTAGTTTCTCGAACAGTTATAGACCTCAAATCGACACGACTTATCGAGCTACTGGGGTCTGACGTTTACCACCCCTAGGTGAGATATGCGACATATCAGACGACGAGACCGGACTGTACGGGAGTGTTACTGTTTGGATTCACAGGAGAATGTACAGGCTTGGTTGTTGATCTTCTGAGCGCTCAATACCTCGGTAGCTGTTACGTTTAGCTGACCGCTTGCAGCTTGTGGGTGTTTGATATGATCATCACCTACTGCCGGCGTATTGACGATTCTTTAGAGTCCTACACAGAGGTTTCTTGGCTCAGGCAAAATGGAGTAGGGGCACATATGTGATATGTGCGGGACCGAGGATAATACGATATGAGATACCGTATTCTATTCTCGCGATATTTGGTATCAGCCGGCTCATCGGATCAAGTGTTGATTCGATGAATCGGTACGGATAAATGTTAGTCGGTTATATGCGATATAGCCGGATTGTCGGATTAAGTGTTGATTCGATAATTTAATGTATAATAATATATATATGATATATAAATTGCATTAACTAATATTAGCTCACTAAAAGATTCTTTTTCTCACTCGGGTAATACATTGATATATATGCGATATATGTTAATTGTATTATTTTATTTGGTTATAATAAATATTATATATGTGATATATAATATTGTAACATGATATGATAACTAATGCAACATGTTTTGTGGAGTTTAAACATGATTAGGGTTTGAATTAGGGTTAAGTCTTCTAGTTGATTCTAGAAGCTTTTCATTTTGTCATGGTAAAGATATTTGTGTGTGACTCATTCTTAACCTAACCCAAACCCTAGCCTTGGTTAATTCTCTACAAAGGTTTAGCCAACCATGGTTGTATTATTCATCATTATCTCTTTTCTATTATTCATCACAAAAGGAAATATATCATTATTGATATTGTTCAACTTCTTCTTCCTTCATTCTTTCATGAAAAAGCTTTCTAGATTTTTTCAAGTGATGAATAAATGTGAGAAAAAGATAAATAAAGAGAGCAAAAATCCTACTTCATCATCCTCATCTTCTCTTGCCATTTAGATGAGGGTGTTCACATCATTTCATGAGTGTTAGCTTGTGTTAATGAAACTTCAAGGTAGATCATCTTTGTATCGAAGATCGGAAGCAAAGGTTGCATCTTTCTCTTCGTGGAACCTCTCGAGAGTCCGGAACCCGATGATCGCAGCGAAGGGACCACAACACGGAGCATATGAAGTGAAGGACCGGATCTACAAAGGTTGTAATCCCTCTCACTTAGTGTTAAACTGTTTAGCATGTTAGTTTTCGCCTAATCTCAAGTTTAAAGATCCGTATTCGGGTTGTTCGGCACGGCTAATTTTTTAATCGGGCATGGTTGATGCCTCGTAGACACTTGTGTGCGTGCCTAGCAACCCTACAAACCATGCCAATTTGAAATTTTACAAGTGCCGAGAAACCCTAATACGGATCGTTAACTAGATTTTTAGGCGAAAACTGCAACTAGTTAACAACTTAACTAAATGAACGAACATACAACCTTTGTAGATCCGTTTCTCCACCTCCATGGCTCCGCGATGAAGTCTCCTCACTGTCCAAATTGAATCCATGACTCTAGCATCGGCTTCATCGGAGAAATAGGCGGGCTAGGTCGTCGACGTCGATGCCGAAGATGATCTACGTCGAGGCATCACAAGATCAAGCTCCCACTTCACCAAGTCATAAAACTTGTGAAAGAAAACACCCTATACTACTTGACAAGAGGTAGAGGATGAAGAAATAGGAGGTGGGTTCACTTTAGAATTGAATTTCTCACTCATTTGCTCAACTTGCCATTGTTGGTAGCATGCTTCTTCTTGTTGAAGAAGAAGAAGAAGATGTATATTATGATCAGTTAAAAATAATAATCAAAAGAAAAAGAATACTTATCATAATATGAACCATGGTTAGGTGTAGAGAATTGACTAAGGTTAGATGAATGGTTAGGGTTAAGCATGAAGACAAAATGGTCACTTTGGTCAAAGCTTCATGAAGCTTCAACTAGAAAACAAATCAAGCCACCATTTTCTTTTCATTTGCCAAAAAGAAATAAATAAATAAGCAAAACCCTAATCATCAACTTAACCATGGTTTAATTCTTTACACTTAACCAAATAAACATGCATCATCAAACATGATACAATCATGTGCACAAAAGTATATCACATATACAACTTGCACAAATCAAGTGAGAAAATCCATTTAAAGTAAACCAATACTAGTTAATGCAAAGCAATATATCAAATATATAATTATACATTAAATCATTAAATCAACACTTGATTTAACGATCCGGTCATGTCGCACATAACCGACTAGTATTCAATGTATCGGCTTATCGAATCATTCCTTGATTCGATAACTAGGTTATATCGCATACAACCAATCGATACATTCATCGCGAGAATTGAATACGGTATCACATACACTCATTATTCTCGGTCCCGCACATATCTCATATGCGCTCCTATTTCGTTTCGCTTGAGCCAGGAAACCTCTGTGTAGGACTCTAAAGACTCGTCAATACGCCGACAGCAGGTGATGATCATATCAAACACCCACAAGCCGCAAGCGGTCTGCTAAACGTAACGGCCATCCGGGTATTGAGCGATGAGAAGATCGACGAGCAAGCCCGCTCACACTCCTGTGAATCCAACCAGTAACACTTACCGTATAGTCCGGTCTCGTCGTCTGATATGTCGCATATCTTGCCTAGGGGTGGTAAACGTCAGACCCCAATAGCTCAATAAGTCGTGTCGATATGAGGTCTATAAAAGTTCGAGAAACTACTGGTAACACTTACCAGTAAATCTCAGCAACCCTGGCCAGGGATTTCCGGTTATAGCCAATCGAACACAGCGCAACATCAACTCCCTATACCGGGAGAGACGAATCCCCTCCTATCGCTCATTCCCTCCATATGATTCGGGACTGTACCCAAAAGCCACCGTTTTGCATGCCCTCTTGGACGTGGTAAGGTGGAAATCAAAGCACAGTGGGAACCACACAAGACTCTATGACGATCTCGGGTCAACAGACTACTCTGTACCAGTGTCACCAGAGAACTGCCATCTGACGTAAGGTATAATACCATCTGGGAGTTCTCGGCGAGTCCGTCCAGTGTACCCAGTCTCTACTGAGCACCCGTATATCATCTCTGATGTCAAACACCAATGGATATAGCATCATCCATCGCCCATCTGTATGAGTCGAGAAGGTATACGCTAGTCTACTCTGGTGTATCGATGCCCCGTCTCGATATACCCACGACTAGGGACCTTGAAGGATGTACTTATGGACTACCATGTCCCCACTAGTATGATCCGCATCATAGTCCAAGTAGTCAAGTACACATCCTAAGGGCTTCACCAACATGTAACAGAGAGACAAACAGTATACACGTTATACTATCATGTCGAGCAAGAAAGTCCTCCCTATATATGTCCCAGCATGCACTACAATATACATCCTATGTACAGTAATGGCCTCTAGGGCATACATATAACTAACAATCTCCCACTTGCACTAGGGCCATCTGTAACAGTGGTTGTAGTATCTCATACTCAACCATCCCATAAAGTCTCTCTCTGGGAATAGGCCTTCGTGAGTGGATCCGCCGTGTTATCCTCTGAGTCTACTCTCCTAACCTCGATCACCCTGGAGATCAACTATCTCCACGATCAGGTGATACTGCCTTAGAATGTGTCTGGATCACTGATGGGACGGATGTTCCTTGGCATAAGCCACAACTCCATTGTCACACAATAGGGGAACTTAGTTCATCTCATGAACAAATATACACCCAGACAGCCTCTTTGGTAGCATCTTAAGTAGCGATGTATCCAGCCTTTATCGTCTAGTTAGCCACGGTATCTAGCTTGGAACTCTTCCAACATACTGTCCCTCTACTGAGGGTAAAGACAATGCCTGTGACTGACATTCAGTCGTCTTTATCACCCTGGAACCTTTCCAGTGATTCTCCCCAGGATCGATTGATACCATCTCACTACAACTAGTGAGTATCCTAATATCCAATTAGATCTATCTCATAGATCCAAAACCCAGGATTTAGGAGGGATCACTTTGATCCTATACGGAGGATCCTTGTGATAAGCGGAGATTGACCGAGCGTAGTATTGGCAACTCTTTTCCTATCAAGAGTATGTCATCCACGTACTCTACGAGGATCACCACCATACTCCCTACTACCTTTTTGTATATACAAGGTTAATCTACCATTTTGATGGTGTCAAACTCTTTGACTAACACATCAAAACAGACGTTCCAACTCCGCGATGCCTGCTTTATCACATAAAACATCTTGCTCGCGTTTTCGCTGCTCCCACTGTATACGAAGCCCTCTGGTTGTGTTCTTATAGACGTTCTCTTCTAAATCATTATTTAGAAAAGCAGTCATGGCACCCAACCACCAGATATCGTAGTCATGGTATGTAGCCGTGGCAAGTAGGATCTGGATAGACTTAAGCATAGCCACTGGAAAAAGGTTTCATCATTATCCACGCCTGGTCGATGACGAAAACCTTTAACAAGTCTAGCTTTGAAAGTCTCAACTTTTCCATCTACACCAAGTAATCTTCTCAAGATATACTTGCTCCTGATGGGGATTTAACCCTTCAGATATAGCAACTAAAGTCCATACTTTGTTGGTGTATAAGGATTCCATCTCAGATCGCTAAACATCCAGCCATTCTTACAGAGTCCCACTCCTGATGGCCAGCTCGAAACTAGTTGGGTCATCATCTCATGATGCAATCCTCGCTCCCACTGTCATAGAGAAACTGAAGTATCTCTCAGGTGGGTGAGGAACCCTACCAGATCGGCGGAGAGGCTAAGGTTCGTTGGAATCTACTGAATCCTTTGGTTCTACCAAATCATCTGCTGTAGTTTGTAAAGCTGGAACCTTTCCAGTTCTACATAACAGATCTTGCCTCGAGCTTGTCCGGATTTTGCTTTTAGACATTGGCCGGACAACCCCAAATCTTAACTAACTTTAGATATGGGCTCTTCCCTTTCCATATCACATATGAAGTGGTAGGAAATTGATTTGATCGAAACCATATTCAATAGGTATGCAGCTTCATAAGTGCATAACTCCCTAAAGGAAATAGGTAACTCAGTAGTACTCATCATAGAGCACACCTTATCATATAGGGTGTGATTGCTCCGCCCCGATATACCATCGTGCTATGGTGTATACGGAGGAGTAATGTTGAGAGAGAATCTCATTCTCCATTTAGAATAGTCCAGGAATTTCATGCACAAGTATTCTCCTCCTCGATCACATCAAAGGACATAATACTTATACCCGTATTTTGGTTCTCTACTTCTATCTTATATTCTGTGAATATCTCAAAAGGTTCGGACTTGTGTTTCAACAGGAACATATGTCTGAATCTCGAGTGATTATCAGAGAATGTAATGAAGTATAAAGAACCGGTCTTGGCATGTGTAGACTGGGGACCTACATACATCAACATGTATCATCCCAAGAGTTCAGTAACTCTTTCTCTGTTTCCAGTAAACAGAGCTATGGTCATCTTATCTCTGTGACATGACTGGAAAGTTTCACAAGATGTAAATTCAAACTGATTTAAATATGCATCTAAATATAACTTAGCTAGTCGGGTCGCATTGATATGACCTAGTCTACAATACCTCAAGAAGGATCCGTTCATTTCTGAACTCTTCCTCTTGTGTGTGTTCAGTATACTAAAGAACTGTAGTTTGATTTAGAACATCAATGTTTTTAGATAACGTGCCGGAACCGATCAACTTTTGATATAGGAAATGTTCAAAACATTATCCAACAATAAAAAATTTTATCATTTCTTTACTAATAAAGAGACTGATATGATTTTGTATATCAGGTTCGGTATCTAATAACATTCGTTCAGAATCAATGTATTGGTAATACAGGGTGACAGTGACCGACAGACTTGGCTGCAACTGTTGCCCCGTTTTCTGCCTCATGAAACTTATCACCCGTTCTCAGTTCTTTACCTATCTTTAGCCTATGTAATATATTACATATGCGGGATCCTAATCCTGTATCATATACCCAGGACGTAAAGGATACAGAGAAACAGTTCTTTGTAATGAACACACCCGAAGATGATGCATCATATGCACTTTCTTCGTTTGGGCAGCACGGGAATTCTGGTAATCCCCAATTTCCTGCTCTGTCTTACAACAATTATAAGTTGGAGCGGGACCAATGTTCCCCAGCTCAGTATAACAAGCGGGTTCGGTCAATATATCCGTTTTATTTTCTTGATTAAGGCGTGATATGGTCTCTACCTGGAGAGAGAGAGAAGAATACACTCAGCGTGCGCTCTTGCAAGAATAGATTGGTTATTATTTTATCTAATCAGGATGGCTCCCACTGTTTTTATCAAATCTTCCTTCAAACCCTAAAAGGAAAGACTAGCCGGGATTAATTACACGCTACAAGTTCGCCAATCTTTCAGCCAGGCCAGTGTCGGTACTTTGAGGGAGGTCCCCCATGCTTTCGCACGAACCTAATTAATGTAAACCTCATTTTCCCAGAGGCGTAACCTCGTTAACACCTTTCTAGACACCTACTTGATCGGCTAATTGTAATGTGTAAAACTCTCCTAGGAGTAACTCTTACTCGCAGCGGGTATCGGGATCCAACTATCTCATAGAAGGTATGCAATCTCATTGCAAATTTCAACACTTGAAATTCCCGATAATATTTTTCCCCGAACGATCTATGACCTTGACAAGGTCAACAAACCATAGACCGCAAGTCAAGTTCAACCCGTCATTTCTTTATTGAATCAAACCCACCCGCACGACCCTTGACAAGGTCAACAAGGCCGCACGACTACCCTAACCCAATCTGCATCATATGCATAAGCAGATAAATACTGGTTAGCTACCGCACACTGCGCCTTGACAAGGTCAACAAACGCAGCACGAATACTAAACATGACTTATCTGAAATGACGGAGGGCTACGACAGGTTTTTCTAAAAACCTATTGCGTAAAGAACTTGATATCGTTGTAGGATCGAATGAATTTAAAAATGGAGTGTTTTTTAGGCTTTTCTAGTTTTGCTAAAGGAGTCACTCCCGGTGAAGGGATCGTCGGTCCTTTCCTCGTCGAATGAGGCCCGGGATATATCATATATATCACTGTGCAAAGCAAAACTCTTAAAAGCAATCAAAAGACAAACCGAGTGTGTAGCATCTGCCAGTTATTGCTAAAGGAGTCACTCCCGGTGAAGGGATCTCGGTCCTTTCCTTATCGAATAAGGTGCAGGATGTTCTACAAGGAACACCGCGATGCAAAGCAAGAACTGTAGCTACCTGTTTTTGAAAATTCGATTCCACAACATCTTAGGTTTCTTTTCTTTCATTAATCACATTAATGAAGTCCCATCATTTAAATATACCTAAACATCACAGATAAATACGACGTACACTTATGTCATCCGCATTCGCCTTGATGTCCCCTCGTACACCGTTAGGTTAGGTAACTAACGACAGAGCGGGGCAGGGCTAGCGCGGGTGTAAAACATAAGTAACGCCTATATAATATATCATATATACTATATACTGTATCTATCATAGAACATCACATGATCACATCACAGATATCGCAGCAGAAGAATCATATGAAATATTGGATATACTAGGACGTTCGTGTTTTCAATACGAGCCGGTATAAAACACAGATTCCACGGTCACGATGAATAGCCAAAACCCACACCCCTAGACCCCTACGAGAGCGGCAAGCAACCCTACCAATTCTAGAGTTAGGAGACCCGGACTCGACTCCTCGAGTTGGTCTCCCACTGGACTCCAGAACCCGGTTACTTGTGCTCTCCTCCTTGGGTCAATCCTAGTGCGGAAAAGTAAATAATATACAACAACGGTGACAACTTCCGCAACCTGGAAGTGCCCCAATAAAAGAATATTACATACAAGTTTTTACATGAATGAAAATGGAAAAGCACTCATCTCACATATAAAAAAAACCCGGCTATTCAAACACGACGATCCAATATAACATATCCAGCAACACATAACATCACATGTCATCAACGTAAGTAAATATGTACATCCCAATTGTCGTTGACATATAGCAACGAAACCGGCGATATCACATATTACACTTACGGTCATAGAAAAGAAAGTGTAAAACTACAACAGTTGGAATCCGCAACCACCTCAGACATCGCATGCCTGACCAAATGATTTACTTAGACATCGCATGCCTAACAATTATAAACCCCGCATTTTAGTCTCAAAATCGAAAACTCTTTTCAATATCAAGTCGGGCAATTCAACAAGATTCCCGACATCCTGATCGAATGCTCGTCGCAAACTTCAGTAGGCGGCCGCACCCCCGACGCCGTCGACGAAGTGCACCAAGGCGGAACACCGCTGCCGCGAGCACCCAAACGGATGCTTTCGGCGACGGGGTTCTCCTACAGTCACTTGGTCGGGGCTATGGAGTGAGGCTGTCTATTAAGTTTACCCGGCGAGTATCCGCGTACGCTACGTGATTGCGACGGACTTTTGATCACATCAAAATTCCGTGACAACCGATCAAGTGAGACTAAAGTGCTATGTGTATAACATTCATTCAGTTATCTCATAACTTTTTGTGAATTCCAATTATTGTATCCCATTCCAGATAAACAGAAAATGTTAAACTTTCCGATCGAACAGTCAAACACCCAAGTTTTCCCGAAACAGCTCAACACATAAAACAAGTTTAAAAACATCCAGTTCGTGCCTCAGTACCAACGGTCCAGCCGTAGAAGGGTCAAGCCAACGCCTCACATGTGGCACGCCGTACTGCCCCAAACCCGAAGGTTCAAAGGGCAGTTCAAGACGGTCACATAATCGAGTTAAGGTTTGTTGTCTTCTAGAGGGTCCATCGCGTTACTTGCACTACTTAGAACGTCTTTAAACCACGGAAAAATCCAACACTTGGAAATTTTCCGGCAGAGGAAAAAGTGGGTATTTATATCCGGTCGAACTTTTTAACATATTCAAAAATTATCCGGAAACCACATAGACAAAATCTGATAATCCGATCGAATCATCGAATCCCCAAAACAACCCCAGAAAATTCAACTCTTGAATAAATATTAAAAAATTCCCATAAAACTCAGCACTGTGCAAGAGGAATTACTGTACAAAAACTACAGGCAACTCCCTTCATTTGGCCGCGGAACCGCCGCAGAAGCCATGCTTCTGCCACGGTTCCGCCGCACAATAAACATATCATGGGTTAATTTTTGCATCGTAATTCTTAGAATTCCCTGCTGAATTTTTTAAGCATTTTTAATCTGGAAAAATCCCAGTTTTTGAAAAAAGTCCAGAGAGCAATTTGTTTTAGGGTTTCGATGTTCATTCGGGTTTCAAACGTCGTCTACACTTCTCCTAAGGCTCTAGATAGGCTCTGATACCACTGTAGGGTTCCTAGGTACACTAAGGAGGTCTCACAAGGCATCAACCAAGCCAATTTGAAATTTTCCAAGTGCCGAGAAACCCTAATACGGATCGTTAACTTGATTTTTAGGCGAAAACTGGAACTAGTTAACAACTTAACTAAATGAACGAACATACAACCTTTGTAGATCCATTTCTCCACCTCCATGGCTCCGCGATGAAGTCTCCTCGCTGTCCAAATTGAATCCATGACTCTAGCATCGGCTTCATCGGAGAAATAGGCGGGCTAGGTCGTCGACGTCGATGCCGAAGATGATCTACGTCG
The DNA here is from genome assembly GCA_030015575.1 of Agapanthus africanus. Classification (NCBI taxonomy): domain Eukaryota; kingdom Viridiplantae; phylum Streptophyta; class Magnoliopsida; order Asparagales; family Amaryllidaceae; genus Agapanthus; species Agapanthus africanus. The sequence goes on from JASDDO010000008.1 coordinate 357,569,700, forward strand.
AGGCATCACAAGATCAAGCTCCCACTTCACCAAGTCATGAAACTTGTGAAGAAAACACCCTATACTACTTGGCAAGAGGTAGAGGATGAAGAAATAGGAGGTGGGTTCACTTTAGAATTGAATTTCTCACTCATTTGCTCAACTTGCCATTGTTGGTAGCATGCTTCTTCTTGTTGAAGAAGAAGAAGAAGATGTATATTATGATCAGTTAAAAATAATAATCAAAAGAAAAAGAATACTTATCATAATATGAACCATGGTTAGGTGTAGAGAATTGACTAAGGTTAGATGAATGGTTAGGGTTAAGCATGAAGACAAAATGGTCACTTTGGTCAAAGCTTCATGAAGCTTCAACTAGAAAACAAATCAAGCCACCATTTTCTTTTCATTTGCCAAAAAGAAATAAATAAATAAGCAAAACCCTAATCATCAACTTAACCATGGTTTAATTCTTTACACTTAACCAAATAAACATGCATCATCAAACATGATACAATCATGTGCACAAAAGTATATCACATATACAACTTGCACAAATCAAGTGAGAAAATCCATTTAAAGTGAACCAATACTAGTTAATGCAAAGTAATATATCAAATATATAATTATACATTAAATCATTAAATCAACACTTGATTTAACGATCCGGTCATGTCGCACATAACCGACTAGTATTCAATGTATCGGCTTATCGAATCATTCCTTGATTCGATAACTAGGTTATATCGTATACAACCAATCGATACATTCATCGCGAGAATTGAATACGGTATCACATACACGCATTATTCTCGGTCCCGCACATATCTCATATGCGCTCCTATTTCGTTTCGCTTGAGCCAGGAAACCTCTGTGTAGGACTCTACAGACTCGTCAATACGCCGGCAGCAGGTGATGATCATATCAAACACCCACAAGCCGCAAGCGGTCTGCTAAACATAACGGCCACCCGGGTATTGAGCGATGAGAAGATCGACGAGCAAGCCCGCTCACACTCCTGTGAATCCAACCAGTAACACTTACCGTACAGTCCGGTCTCGTCGTCTGATATGTCGCATATCTTGCCTAGGGGTGGTAAACGTCAGACCCCAATAGCTCGATAAGTCGTGTCGATATGAGGTCTATAACAGTTCGAGAAACTACTGGTAACACTTACCAGTAAATCTCAGCAACCCTGGCCAGGGATTTCCGGTTATAGCCAATCGAACACAGCGCAACATCAACTCCCTATACCGGGAGAGACGAATCCCCTCCTATCACTCATTGCCTCCATGTGATTCGGGACTGTACCCAAAAGCCACCGTTTTGCACGCCCTCTTGGACGTGATAAGGTGGAAATCAAAGCATAGTGGGAAACACACAAAACTCTATGACGATCTCGGGTCAACAGACTACTCTGTACCAGTGTCACCAGAGAACTGCCATCTGACGTAAGGTATAATACCATCTGGGAGTTCTCGGCGAGTCCGTCCAGTGTACCCAATCTCTACTGAGCACCCGTATATCATCTCTGATGTCAAACACCAATGGATATGGGATCATCCATCGCCCATCTGTATGGGTCGAGAAGGTATACGCTAGTCTACTCTGGTGTATCGATGCCCCGTCTCGATACACCCACGACTAGGGACCTTGAAGGATGTACTTATGGACTACCATGTCCCCACTAGTATGATCCGCATCATAGTCCAGGTAGTCAAGTACACATCCTAAGGGCTTCACCAACATGTAACAAAGAGACAAACAGTATACACGTTAAGGTAATGTGTAACCAGATAGCATACTATCATGTCGAGCAAGAAAGTCCTCCCTATATATGTCCCAGCATCCACTATAATATACATCCTATGTACAGTAATGGCCTCTAGGGCATACATATAACTAACAAGATCATCAAAATGGTGATATTGGTGATCGTTAATGGTCAAAATACCATTAACAGAAGCTAACTTTCTCTGAAATTCAAAAGATAAGTAGAGATTAAATCTCAAGGGAAAAAGCGCCTCATGTGAAAGGCATGTGAGCACCCAAAACAGCAGCTCACGCGAAAAGCACTTGAGCATTCAAAAGAAAGCATGAAGAAAACTCCTCACGAGAAAAACGCGTGAGTGCGTAAGGCCCATGAAGATAACGCCTCACGTGATAGCTGTTCATACCATAATTTTGCATTATTATATTCCACAGTCCTAGTCATTTTACAAATAAACAGGTGCTTTTGACCCATGTCTGCTACATAGTTGCAGGTTACAGGTTCTCAGAACAAAAACAGTGAAAAAGATGAAAAGACGATACAAAAGTGAGACTACGACCAACAAATGGAAGAATCTTGATCAAGCCTACAGTTTGGAGACTAAATGAAGATCAACAAACAAGTTCACAAAGCACAAAGGCAGCGCAAGGTTCAAGACTTCAACACGAAGCAATGGTAAAAGTCCACTGCATTATTCACTGTGGAGATCTGGAAGAGAACTAGAAGACAACCCGAGAAAACAAGCAAAGAAACAAGAAGCTAAACTCCACCAGAATATTCCCTAAAAATCTCAGACCAAGATCACTCTATTTGGCCGCGGAACCGCGGCCAAACAGGGGTTTTGGCCACGGATCCGTGGCCATATAATACCTGTGTCGGTGCGAAATTCTCGTGAAGTCTGGCGGCACGTTGACTAGTCTTTTCTTAAAGGGTAAACTTGTAATTGCAGATGTGCGTCGATTGTAACCCTAGGGTTTCTATGATCTATAAATAGAATCCCTAAAACCTTTTTTATGTCATGCCTCTTCTTGTGCCTCGTTTTATATCAAAAATTCATATCTGTAATTTTCTGCAATGAATGAAGAGTGCATCAAATTAGAGTAAGTTTTCAATTCTTGCCCTAGTTAATTTTATTTCATTGCCCTAGTATAATTTCTTATCTGCCCTAGTTAGATCTCTTATTCTTTGCCCTAGATAAATAGTTTAGAAATGTTTTTCAATTCCCTAATGAGCGAGCAGTCTCCTCGCTTGTTAGGGTTAGCTTTGGGGTGTTGGAGATAGTGCCCTCAGAGTCAATTATTGGATCACAGGCACGTGATTGCAATGATTGAGGAAGGACCTGTCCTAGTAGGACAGTCTTACTCAAGATGATAGTATGCTATCTGGTTTACCTTTATCGTCGTGTACTGCTTTAGGTGACCTTACAGGTCACTATTGTGCGTTGATAGAGCCCCTAGGATTCTTGCTTGACTACCAGCAGTATGAGGGCGATCATATACGTGGGAGATGGGGTCTATAAGCACATCCTTAAAAGGTCCCTAGTCGTGGGAGTTTCGAGACAGGGCATCGATACTCCAGAGTAGACTAGTGTATACAGTCGAGACCCCGACGAGGGGCGGTGGCCGGTCTCACATGCCACTGGTGTCAGTTGGTTCACCTAAGATATATACAGGTTCTCATTGGGTTATGAGTACACCGGACAGGACTCGCCGGGAACATGCTACTTGGTATTATACCTGATGTCAGATAGCAGTTCCCTGGTGACATGTGTACAGGTTAGTTCATCGACATGAGATTGTCATTTGTCTCGTGTGAGTTCTCACTGTGCTTTGATTACTACCCTACCACGCTCAAAGGAGACATACAAACAGGTTTTAGTTGGGTACAGTCCCGAGCCACATGGAGGCAGTGAGCGGAACTGCAGGGGTTCGTCTCTCCCAGTATAAGGGGTGAGGTCGCGCTGTGTCTAGGAGAGCCAGTACATGAAAGTCCTTGGCCAAGGCTGGAGATTTACTGGTAGGTATTCCAGTAGTATCTCAGGGTATTCTGGGCTACTCTCCGACACGACTTGTACCGCTTTTGGGGGTCTGACTTTTACCAACCCCCTAGGCCCGCCATGCGATGCTCATAGACGAACGGACCGGACTGTACGGATATTGTCGCTGACAGGCTCAGTAGGGTGTCAGGATGAGTTCGCTCATCGACGTCACATTTGGTCAATACCTGGTAGCCCATTACGTATAGGCTAATACCTCTGACGTGCTAGTGGTTAAATCCACAACCAAAGTATTGACAGGTCTTTAGAGTTCCCCTCAGACCAGTTTCTCAAGTTTCGGGCGAAACGCTGTAGAGCCCGTATGGAGATATGGCAGGGTTCGATCAGATACGCGCGGTATTGCACGGATCCTGATCGGACGGATTATATTAGCGGGCTTTGGTTTAAGCCGGTTCCTAGTATTGTACAGTGTAGATTTTGTCTCTTTGCAATTGTATTCAGTGGGAATACAAATGCGGGCATGTATATGCAGTCGCGGGGTTTTCCTGTAATTTATTACGGGATCAGTTTTCTGAAGTTGCCAGTTTGTATTCCGTTTCAGCCAGTTTTCCTTTCTTATTTTCGTTGGCTGATATTTGATGGAGGGGTAATTTGCAAGTGTGCAAATTATCATTTGTGGAAGGGGTTATTAGTAATTTGTGGCTTCATGATGAGATTCTTTTTCCATCCACTCACTTGCATTTATGAGATGAGAGTTTTGATTTGGATTTGGATGAGAAATGGTGTGACATGATTTCCTTTTTATCATACCATTTTCTTCTCTTGATTATTCATTCTTTTTGCTCCACCATTTTTGAGAAAGAAGGGGCCGGCCACATTCTTGAGGGAGAGAGGGTTCTTTTTGATGTGGGAGAAATTATCATATGATATTATGATTTGCTACAAAATCCATACCCATCTCCAAAGCTTATTCTTCTTCTTCCCTCCATCAAAGGCAACTTCATAACCCGTAGATACAATGGATTCTACACTTGCCTACAGCATTTCTTGGACACGTCAGCTCGCCAACTTCGTGCCCGAGTTGCCTCGGTCCAGAGGTGGGAGCCCGTAAAAGAACCCGGCGTTGTGGTGCCCGTTCCGACAAGGAGCTAAAGACCGGAGATTCCGCGAGGAGATCGGAGTGGAGGCCGAAGACCGAAGGACACGGATCGCTCGGTATATCTTCCTTCCCTTTCTCTAGTTTGCTAGGAGTAGGTTAATGACCCGATCCGGGATTTTTTGTGCGCGGTGGTGCCGGTTTTCTAGTTTGAAAAGTTTTTCGTTTCCGCATTCCGGCGTCGGATTGACGGCCGGGGCACCGCCGTGCACTTAAAGTGGTATCAGAGCCTCGCCATTAACTTAGTCTAGCTTGCTCTAGTATGTTTAGAACTCGATCGAACAAAAATCCCAAAAACCGTATTTTCTAGTGCACAAGTGTCTGTCGAATTTTTTTTTGGCTCTAAATATTTTTCAGTACATTGCAGAAATAAATGCAGGGAATTCTAAGCATTCTGGGAAAATTCGATGCAATGATTCCTCAGTACGACCGCGGTTCCGCGGTGGGAAAGTATTATCTTTGCATAATATTTTCACAGTAGGCTTCTGGTTAGGAAATGGGGGTTTTGGGATATTCTTTTTGGGCCCAGATTTTCTGTGAGTGTTACAGTAGTGCTTGGGGCCCACTTCGATAAATTTGATCGATCGAAAAGTTTAAACATGTTGGTTTACAGTATTTACATTATATCTGTGACCGTGAATGTCACTCGATCGGTAAATCCAGTCTATCTACTATAGCCCTTTTAGACGGATTTGCGAACGTGACATTCACGTTGATGTTCTGTGTTGTGCTGTGATGTTGCAGATTGGTCGTGGGGGATAGCCTGGATGCAATGGTAGTACAGTTTGGTTTTATATGTACATTTGATATTGCGGGGCGAGCGTCCGACATGTGGGCTGCCGTCACTGCCTGTTTGTATATTATTCATTTGGGGCACGACCGGGTCGAGGTCGATGTACCCGTTGTATGTATATTTTACTTTCTGTACTAGGATTACCCCGCGGAGGGGTGCACGGGTAGCCGGGTTCTAGAGGGAAACGGGCCCGCATCTCATGGCTTTGAGACGGAGGGGGATTTACTCTAGAATTAGCGGGCTATTCGCCGCACTCGTAAGGGGTACAGGTTGACCCAGGAGGGGTGCCCAAGTTACCGGATTCCGCGAAGTGCTGGGTGGTCCATTCACGTTGCTGAAGGGCGCTGCCTCGCTTCAGGTTTTGGCGGGTAACTTGCCGCGCCCGTAGGGGTCTAGGATTTCATTGCACAGGCTATCCACACGACCAGGGGAACGTCGAGTTTCAGTAGCGGCTCTATGAAACCCGGGGATCCCAGATATCTGTATTGTTCTGTGATGCTTATTACATTTCTGTGATGTTGCATTTTATCACGCCTTGAGCGAATATTATATATTGATATATATACTAGTAGATGTTGTATATGTTTTGCATCCGCGCTAGTCCAGTCCCCGCTCTGTCGTTAGTTGAGTAACCTAACGGGTGATGACGGGACCCAGTGGCGAATGCGGGTGGCATATACGTACATCATTATTTTCGTTCTTTATTGGTGAGATCAATTGATGGGACTACGTTGATTCGGATCAATGCAAGCTAAACAAACCTATTCTGATGTTGTTGGAACACTTTTCAAAAAGCTGTTATTGCAAGGACGTTCACTTTTGTTTTACACAGTGGTAATCAGTTGGAATATCCTGCTCCCCAGTCGATGAGGCAAGGGCCGAGATCCCTTCACCGGGAGTGACCCCTTGGACAGAAGTTTGCGTCAGGGCAATAACTTCACTATAGCCGATTACTTTTGCTTTGCATCGTGGTATTCAGTTGGAATATCCTGCACCTCATTCTACGGGGAAAGAGCCGAGATCCCTTCACTGGGAGTGACCTCTTTAGCAAAGGTTTTCGTAACTATATTTTATAAAAAGCTATCCAGTTCCTTCAACGATATCAAGTTCATTACGTTAAAGTTTTTCGCCAGAAACCATTCGTAGCCCTCCGTCGTTTCATATGGATAGTCAATAAGTATTCAAGCTGTGTTTGTTGGCCAAAGTCAAGGCACAGTGATTGGTAGCTATTGGGTATTCATATGCAGCATAGATAGATGCGTTGGTTTGGGGCAGTCGTATAGCCTTGTTGGCCAAAGTCAAGGGCTTGTACGGGTGGGCTCAAATTAACCTGGAGAATGACGGGTAGAACTTGACATGTGACTTATGATTTGTTGGCCAAAGTCAAGGTCATAAGAGCATGGGGCAAAAATCCACATCGGGAGTTTCTAAAGAAACTGAAATTTGCCAGATATGGGCATACCTTCTGGAGTGTGATAACGTGAGCGGGTCCCGTCACGTTATCATGCGATGATAGTTAGATCCTGATTCCCACTGATGAGTTGGTTTACTCCTCGGGTGATCCCGACTAATTCTTCTTTCAGGTTTGGAAGAGAATTCGACGGTACAGTGGGAGGTTTCCTGATTAGATAAAGTGATAACCATTCTGATCTAGGTTAGAGTGCACGCTGAGTGTTTCTTTTCTCTCTCTCTTTGGCAGCGACCATGACCCGACCCTAGACTATGACTCAGTGACCAAAATTAACCGAACCTTCTTAAACATTGGTTTTGGATTGTCAGAGTTGCAAACATCATTGCCACTCCTACTTTTACCCTTTTCTCCAGGACACCCCGTATTACTACGAACGTCCACTTCCATTGGACAAAACTATCGTATGGTTATATACGAACTCGAAGGAATTTATTCGAGGATGGTTTCTGTTTCTGGAGAAAACGAATAGGACTATTCAGTTGTCTTTTCTTTTTACCTTCTCTCAGTTTGCGAGTACTCCTTGGTTTAGAAGATAGTACACCTATTACGTAAATTGGATAGTCTTCTTCCAATCCTTAGGCTGGTGCCGAACGGTGGGGAATGAAGAAAACCAATTAGCATAACGGTGGTGTACAAAAGGTATTAAGTTAAGACAAAGAAAGGGATTAGTAAGAGGGCAAAGTAAATTGTGACTGCTATTTACGACCAAACCAAGTATTTCATTACCACTCCCAATTCACCTTTGTATTTCTCCAGGAAACCCCGTATCACTACGAAGATCCACAGTTTATTTGGATACTCCATCGTATGGTAATATACGAACTCGAAAGGAACTTGTTCCAGTTCGGGGATGGATTCTGGTTCAGGAGAAATAGGAATAAGGTTTATTCGGTTGTCTTTTATCTTCACCTTCTCTCGCATTGCGAGTGCTCCTAGGATTAGGACAGTACACCCATTATGCTTATTGGATAGTCTTCTTCCAAACCATAGGCTGGTGCCGAACGGTAGGGAAGGAAGAAAACCATTTAGCCTAAGAGGGTGTACAGAAGGTAATGACTAAAGACATATAAAGGGATTTGGAGAGATGGCAAAGAGATATACAGTTACAGTTGTGAATCTGGATAATGGAAGAGGCATTACTAGGAATACCGGGATACCCCATCGAAACATTTCAATGTTTCAGTTTCACTGTGTACTGTTAAAAGAAAACTGATTTCAAAATTAGACACTTGCTCCAGAGTATGTATTTACCAGGTTTGATTCTCACATCTGTATGGTTTTACAGATGATGAGTGGGAGTAAGTTATTGGGAATTAGGTGATCATCCTCATTATATCAGAATTCGTTGTAATTGGTGATATTTGAGGAAATCGCCTGGGTAATTTGCCGGACGACAAATATTTGGTTTTGAATATCCGTTGTTATGCACCAATTTCAAATTGATATATCTGTACGTCTATTTTTCTAGAGTGAGATATACCTTTTTGAAATTATGTCTATGACATTTACCTATATCAGTGGATGGTTAGGTAAGGAGCATTAAACAGCGGTGTAATTCTTCTTAACCATAAGTACAGTTTTCAACCTACGACACACAGCGAATGAGTTATCAGACTCAAAGGACTTATATAGAGTATTGTATATTGTCCAGTGTCTGTTAGGACAGAGGGGTTGGTCCTCGTACTATATTCTGTTTACTTGTGACTTCTCTAGTTCTTAGACATGTGTTTCGTAGAAATACAAGGTCCAAGTTTTGAGAAGTTATAGGTATATGAGTAAAGTAGAGAACCAGGTAATGCAAGTATCGGGATTCTTCAAGGTGATCGAAGATGTAGATACTTGTGTATGGTATTCAGTTGATAGTAATGAATAAGAGAACTTGCTTCTCTTTCAGGTTACTCATAATTGGAAGTACTCCTAAGCTGAGTAACGCTGATCGGCCTCTCTCCATTTACTTGACATGCACTGGAGACAGCTGCATGATTTGAATCTGGCTCAATTAAATCAGTGCCTCTGTTTCTGTATTGGATATAGAACAGTTCATATCTTAACGATGTTAAGATACGGGGAGTTGTCCGGCTTATGCTTTAAACCAGACTCCGGATATCTCAAGGCACGTTTCTGTAATGGTTGTTTATGGGTTGACCCGGGCTATGACGAGGGTTGATTTTCTACCATCAAGAAGATCAATAGTGATATTGTTCTTGACTCGCCACAGTTTTAATAAAAATGGATTTTTTCAGAAAACAGTAGTGGGAGTATGGTAGAACTGGAAGTGATTCCAGAACCGAAGACGATTACTGAAAATTTGATAAGAACCTAAGGATTCAATTTGGTTTGACATTCCATTGGCCACTCCATAGATAAGGTGGGTAACCTCAGGCACTCGAGAGGTATTTCGGTATGCTCAAGGACGGTGGCAGGGAGGTTCTTGTTTACCCAGACTTACCATTACTGTTGTTCCAGACTATGAGACCCGGCAGAAGGATGAGTATAGCGTCGTTCTGAACTGGCTTCAGAAGTGTATGTGTATATGACTCTGCCAGAGGGTTGTCGTAGTCAGTGGGAGCAGCGGAAGCATGATGGACAAGTGGCTTGTGTCTATTTATAGACTAAAGCAGATATAGCGGAGATAGATCATCTATTTCTGATGTGACAGTCATAGGTTTGACTTCATCAGAATAGGGGATGGATCTGTTAAGAAGGTAGTAGGGTGTGATGTCCTTGTATTTGGATGACATACACAGAGTAGGAAGTGATATTCCTATACTACGATCGGTTATACTTTGGTTGTCACACAGTGGTTTCTCCACATAGGAATTGGATATTATATCAGACATTTTGGTTACTAGATCTATGGTTTTAGATCTAGATTTGGATGGTTTCCCAATCTGGGTACTTTGACAGCATTCTAAGAGTATTTAGAATGGACGAATCCAGGCACGGTAGTGTACCTGCAGGTGATGGAGTCACCCTCTCTAAAGGTGTCTCATAGACTAAAGGGGAGAGGGATGTGCATGATCGGCAAATCACTTGCTTAGGCAATTGAGTGGATCATGAGATGTCAAGTACCACACCAGATATTTTTTTTGCACCAGATGTAGTAAGTTGATATTAATCCAATCCTGGAGAAACGATCGGAAGAAAATTTAGAACATAAGTTGATGTTCTAGGGAAATGATAACGGCAGCCTTCTTTGGGAGACAGTTATCATTCCAGGCTTCCAAGGTGACCTGGAGGGCAGAGTGACTGTCAGAGGTATAGTTTTCCTTCTGACGAGGGGAAGTATTTTGGACAGGTGGTCCAGGTGGATACTGAGGTAAGGATAGCGCAGGATACTGATTAAGTTCAGTTGACGATACAGTCTAAGAAGTTTGGATTTGGAGTTCATTTATGAGCTAGGTCCCATCAGACATCCAGACATATTCTAAGAAAGGTATTGCTCATTTTGGGAGATGGCTTTCTCCGCGAACATGAGATAAAGAGAGACATAGAAAGAAACATCACAGCGGATCCACTCACTGAGGCTATTCCTCGAACGCAATAGTTTCGCAAACGAGCTTTGTGAGACTGACTAGTAGAGGAGTTGGGTGTTCGATATCACACGGGCTGTGAGTATGCGACATCGCAATAATTAGCCTTGAGTGCAAGTGGGAGATTGTTGGAGATAGTGCCCTCAGAGTCAATTATTGGATCACAGGCACGTGATTGCAATGATTGAGGGAGGACCTGTCTCAGTAGGACAGTCTTACTCAAGATGATAGTATGCTATCTGGTTTATCTTTATCATCGTGTACTGCTTTAGGTGACCTTACAGGTCACTATTGCGCGTTGATAGAGCCCCTAGGATTCTTGCTTGACTACCAGCAGTATGAGGGCGATCATATACGTGGGAGTTAGGGTCTATAAGCACATCCTTAAAAGGTCCCTAGTCGTGGGAGTTTCGAGACAGGGCATCGATACTCCAGAGTAGACTAGTGTATACAGTCAAGACCCCGACGAGGGGCGGTGGCCGGTCTCACATGCCACTGGTGTCAGTTGGTTCACCTAAGATGTATACAGGTGCTTATTGGGTTATGAGTACACCGGACAGGACTCGCCGGGAACATGCTAGTTGGTATTATACCTGATGTCAGATAGCAGTTCCCTGGTGACATGTGTACAGGTTAGTTCATCGACCTGAGATCGTCATTTGTCTCATGTGAGTTCCCACTGTGCTTTGATTACTACCCTACCATGCTCAAAGGAGACATGCAAACAGGTTTTAGTTGGGTACAGTCCCGAGCCACATGGAGGCAGTGAGCGGATCTGCAGGGGTTCGTCTCTCCCGGTATTGGGGGTGAGGTGGCGCTGTGTCTAGGAGAGCCAGTACATGAAAGTCCTTGGCCAAGGCAGGAGATTTACTGGTAGGTATTCCAGTTGTATCTCAGGGTGTTCTGGGCTACTCTCCGACACGACTTGTACCGCTTTTGGGGGTCTGACTTTTACCAACCCCTTAGGCCCGCCATGCGATGCTCATAGACGAACGGACCGGACTGTACGGATATTGTCACTGACAGGCTCAGTAGGGTGTCAGGATGAGTTCGCTCATCGACTTGCCTTTTGGTCAATACCTGGTAGCCCATTACGTATAGGCTAATACCTCTGACGTGCTAGTGGTTAAATCCATAACCAAAATATTGACGAGTCTTTAGAGTTCCCCACAGACCAGTTTCTCAAGTTTCGGGCGAAACGCTGTAGAGGCCATATGGAGATATGGCAGGGTTCGATCAGATACACGCGGTATTGCACGGATCCTGATCGGACGGATTATACCAGCGGGCTTTGGTTTAAGCCGGATCCTAGTATTGTACAGTGTAGATTTTGTCTCTTTGCATTTGTATTCAGTGGGAATACAAATGCGGGTATGTATATGCAGTCGCGGGGTTTTCCTGTAATTTATTACGGGATCAGTTTTCTGAAGTTGCCAGTTTGTATTCCGTTTCAGCCAGTTTTCCCTTCTTCCTTTCGTTGGCTGATATTTGATGTAGGGGTAATTTGCAAGTGTGCAAATTATCATTTGTGGAAGGGGTTATTAGTAATTTGTGGCTTCATGATGAGATTCTTTTTCCATCCACTCACTTGCATTTATGAGATGAGAGTTTTGATTTGGATTTGGATGAGAAATGGTGTGACATGATTTCCTTTTTATCATACCATTTTCTTCTCTTGATTATTCATTCTTTTAGCTCCACCATTTTTGAGAGAGAAGGGGCCGGCCACATTCTTGAGGGAGAGAGGGTTCTTTTTGATGTGGGAGAAATTATCATATGATATTATGCTTTGCTACAAAATCCATACCCATCTCCAAAGCTTATTCTTCTTCTTCCCTCCATCAAAGGCAACTTCACAACCCCTAGAGACAATGGATTCTACACTTGCCTACAGCATTTCTCGGACACGTCGGCTCGCCAACTTCGTGCCCGAGTTACCTCGGTCCAGAGGTGGTAGCCCGTAAAAAAACCCGGCATTGTGGTTCCCGTTCCGACGAGGAGCTGAAGACCGGAGATTCCGCGAGGAGATCGGAGTGGAGGCCGAAGACCGAAGGACACGGATCGCTCGGTATAGCTTCCTTCCCTTTCTCTAGTTTGCTAGGAGTAGGTTAATGGCCCGATCCGGGATTTTTTGTGCACGGTGGTGCTGGTTTTCTAGTTTGAAAAGTTTTTCGTTTTCGCATTCCGGCATCGGATTGACGGCGGGGTGCCGCCGTACACTTACATGGGGAAGGCTTGAGAGATGAAGATCTCTTACCCCTTTCTTGCCCATGACATGTTTTTATAGGACTCCATGCATACATGCACACACCGCTCCCTACGGCGCCCTATCCCACGAGGTAGCGATGATACCGTAGTATAAAGGCCCGGTTGAGCGTGCTTTCCATAGAGGTTAGGGTAAGGATTAAGAAAGGAAGGACAAGAACCTAGAGGAAGAAACACTGTTTCTTCCCGATGGTACTAATCCCCTTTATTAATAATTACCATAACTTCTAAAGAGATCTTAATTTGGGTATAGAAAGCGGTGAGGAAATCTTCAATTTCCAAACTTAACCTAAACCTAACCCTAGCAAGATTTAGATCTAGATAAACTTAGTTTTTAGATTTAATCAATCCGACACCAATCGGAATTAACTCGTTAGAACAATTAGGAAATTCACAAAATCCCTGTGGACCGACACGTACTCACCGGCTAGCTACCAAGCAACGCCGTTCTTAATTGCGATTTATAAATATTTTTGATCTAAAAATCCATACAAATCAAATGGCGCCGTTGCCGGGGATGGCGTGTTATTTTCTTTTTGTAATTTCGGGTTAATCTAAAAAAAATCATAAAAACTGAAGGAAAAAAATTATATTGTTCTTCGTGAAAGGTATTTTCGTTTGAATTTTTCAAGATCGGAAAACAAATTCAGATCTGGAAAAATCCAGAGAGCAAAACAGCAAATATCAAATCTGAACAAACAGAGGAATGTCACAACAGACAACAAAAGAAATTTGGAGGACCGAGTCAACAAGTCAACCGCGGAACCGCGGTCGAAGGTGCGTTTCGGTGGCGGAACCGCGGCGATCTGGTGACATCAAAAAAAAAACGGCTGCGAAACCGCGGCAGTAGCACTACTTTGGCGGCGGAAGCGCGGTAAAAAAAAACTGTAAGTTTTCTCTCTCTTCCTCTGCAACCCCAAATATTTCCTCTGTAAAATCTCCTGCAGGATTCTCTGCGCTTAAAAAATCTCTTCCCCTTCCAATAATTGATCTTGTGCAGGATTCTTTACGCCGCGCTAAAAAATTAAAAAAAAATTGTTTGCAAGTGATTGTTACTGCTTTGCATATTTTTGATCGGACTTTAAGGGGCTTGAGACCAATTCAGATTGGGTGGGGATTTCATCACCCTTCCCAGGACCCCAGAAATCACATAAGGCATATGCATTGACCATTATTTAATTAAAAAATACTAGATTCAGCCCTAAGGACATCGCGCTCAATAGGACAGAGGACTAGTTGTAGGCATCGGCCGTTGATCCTAACCTGACTTTGCGGTGTCTTGGCAAGTGTGTCTAAAGAGAGTGGTTACTTAATTAGGGCCACTACTTGTAGTGGAGAGCCTCTCACTCACCTGGCACTTTCCTGGCCGCAATTGGCGGTGAAGAGGCGGTTTGAGGTCCTATTTCTAGCCTTTTGGAACAGTTAGGAGCTGTCCAGCTGACCTAGGTGACCCTAGATCTAGGCCTGATTGTGCATTTGTGGTTGATTGAACGTGTGTCTAATCATTTTATCGAAAATCTTTTTGCAAAAAGCACCACATAAAAAAAGGAAATTTTTTTATAAAAACTTGCAACTTGTCGCTAAGAAATCCGTGCACCCCACATTCTTTTTCTTCTCCTTTCTTACATCACGGGTACCCCACCTCACAAATCTCTTGCCGAACTTTGGTACCCTCAACCAAACTTTGCTTCGTACGCGAATTGTTTCGGTCGAATTACGGACGACCCCTCCATGCCCAAAATTTCTTTGAAAGATCGAATAGAAGCGTCTAGGAGAAACAGTTCTACTCCACAATCCACTTTGTATCAACCGTGTCAACCTTCACCACCTTCTTACATTGATACTCCTTTTTCGAGTCCTGTTGTAACTCCTAAACCCATGTCTATTGCTGAGCATATTGAACAATCTCGTAGCCGATCTTTCACTCATCTCCACACATCCAGTTCTAGGGATCAACAAGTCCATTCACCTTTTTATCCAAATGTTGATCCTACTCCTGTCCAACCATTCAATTCCTACCAGTCCTACCCAACTTTCACACCTTCCCTAGACATTGCTTCTACACAGCCATTTGGGAGTTTCCAAAACTTTGAATCTTTTACTGAAACCCCTTCACAACCCATGTCTAGTTTGGAACAGTCGTTGGAGGCTTATATGGTAGCGACAAACCAAATGATTAGGAATGTGGATGTGTCCATGGCCGCGCTTATGCAACCTAGTGAACCGGTAGCTAGTTTCCAACTAGCTCCAAATCTTCCAATGTATGATGAGGCGGTTGGACAGAGTGAGAATTTGAGAGGAGAGAGTGAGTTCTACACCTTTCCAAATCAAACCTACCCATCCCCAATTGAATCCCACAACTCCGGTTTTCAAACAAGTATTCCAAATGATTCATCAGTTGAAAATAAAACATTTAATGAGTTGTGCGACTTTGTAGTGCTTGATTTTCCAGATTGTGAAGAGTCTCTTTCGAGTAAAACCACACCTAATCCTTTTGAACTCTACACCTCCAATCTAGAACCTGAATTGATAAATATCCATGCTTTTGATGAGGTGTCAAAAAAATTGATTTTCACTTGATTGAGGATATAGACGACGGGAATATTTTAGATGATGAACCCGCAAATTTGACTGAAATTTTATCTCCAATTCATCATCCCGAGTCATTAAATGTTTCTCCCGAACTTCATATGCGTCTTGATTTTGATGATAATTGCATGGATGAGTTAACTTTTGAGGAGAATTATGAGGATAGTTTTGAGGAGAGTATTGAGGATAGTATTGAGGATGAACCATTTTTGTTTGATATGTCGGATTTTCCAGTTCATCCTCCTGAACCTTTAACTGTTATACTTCCTAAATCAACCCCCCTCTTTTCCATCGTTCCGACTACGCAAAAGATCATGCAGGAGGACTGTGAGCTTGAAAATTTTCTCTTTGAATCTGACACTGTTCTCATAGACGATAATGATTACGAGTGTTTCACTTTTTCGGACGATGTTGACAACTCACCTCCCGAGTTTGAGTTCTTTACATTTTCAGATAAGTTAGTTGAACCATCAAACTCGGTTGCTTATAGTCATTTCGAACCATTGATGGAATCCTTCAAGTTCGAGACAGATTACTTAGGTGAGATTAAGACTATCCATAAATCACTCCCTTTCGTCCTTCCTATCGTTTTGACCACGCAAGACTCCGTTGCGTTTCCACTTTCAATGGAGGGTTTACCAAGTTCGACGTACCCATGTTTTCTTGCGAATCTTGAGGAATTTGACCCCATTTCTCGACGGGTTGATAGATTAGCACAATCGCTTTTAACACATCGGTCATCACAAATTGCGCTAATTTATTCACTTGATTTACACCCTCAAGATCGTACTACACTTCTTTCTCTTTTCCGCCATTCTTCTCCTCCACCGAGACCATGTTCCACTCTTCTTCCCATTCGGTCTCGTGTGCTTCTCAACTCCTTTCTCTATACTCCATTCTTTCACCAACCCTACCATTACCACGATAAGATTTTTGAATGGTTGGTGCTAACCTTTGGCCTGTGTAAGGCCTTGTATAGTTTGATTTTTCTTCTCCCTAACTCTGAACTTTAACGCTAAAACAGTGGAAACACTGTTTCACTTAAGTTTGGGGGGAATCTTGTTGTGTATATATATTTTGTTTTTTCTTTTAACAATAAACAAATAAAAAAAATTAAAAAAATTATTATAAATAAATAAACAGGGGAGTGCCGACATTTTGACCCTCTTGGTGTAGCATGACAGTGAGGACACTGTCAAGGTTAAGTTTGGGGGTAATGCTCGGTAAGCCTTCTTCCTTCGCATTCATGTGTATATTTTTGCATTTGCATACTTATTTTAAAACCCATAAAAATTGAAAATTTTAAAAAAAATTATAAAAATTAAAGTATTCAATTTTGGCCATAATTGACTTGAGTTTGACAAAAAGGATAACTAGCTAGGAACAACTAGATCTTAGACTTAGTAAATTAAAAACCCTAAAAATAACCTTTTTTAAAATTTAACGGTAAAAAATATATGTCTTTGTAGTTTATTTAGAAATAGGCAAATTTTGAGTTCACTTCTTGGGCTAAGTCAAGATAAAGGAAGAGTATTGATGTTTTTATTAAAATGTAAGTCTGAAAAATAATTCCTAAGTTTAAGTCTAAATTCTGAAAATATATACCGTACAAATACGCACCTTGAAACTTGGAATAGTAGAAGAGACCTTGAAATGCTCTTGTCTAAAGTCCTTAGTTCGAAGAAAAATAAAATAAAAATTCAAGTGTGAATAAAAAGATAATAAAAAAATGAACACTGGTTTTTGTGATTACTTAAGGCTGCAAAAATAGAAAAATATTTAGCGAGGGTGCTTCATCACCTAGTGCCTTTAGACCAACTGGTTTGGGAGTCACTGCTAAAGCCTTAGGTGTTACAAGACTAGGAATTACGCTTTATTGTGCATACACATTTTGTAATCGGTTGTTGGTACCTCAAGAAGTATTAACGGTCGCATGAAGAATGTGTGAGCAGTTTCATCTTAAAATTCACCAATTAAGAAGTGCTTTGGACAACGGACAAGAGTATGATTGCTTGATTTGAATTTCCAAGTGTAGGGGTGATATATACACACACGTAAGGGTATGTGATTGGGATTTAGATAAGAGATAGGAATGAAGAATAAGACTTGTATCTTTAATAGAGATGATAAAAACTCCTAAGTTGAGATGGAACCCTAGAAGGAAAGCTTAAAAGATGCCAAAAGCTAAGTAAATTCACAAGAATATATATAATCTTAAGTTAAATAATAAGGAAGCGTGAAGAATATGGGTGGATAATTTCTAAGTCGAAGATAATAAAGTTCTTGTTAGAAAACCTAATTGGAGAATAAAAGTTAATAGGCTAATTGATAAGGATTTTGTGGGTAGTATCCGCTGAAAAACCTCAGGAGACAACACTCCTCCTACTAGGGACACCTAGAGATTTAACGGCTTGTTGCACGAACTCAGTGCAATCGCGATTCTCTGCGAAAGTGAGGTTAGGATTTTGTTGAGAATAAAACTAGGTTTGCTCGAGGACGAGCAAAATATAAGTTTGGGGGTATTTGTTCATACCATAATTTTGCATTATTATATTCCCCAGTCCTAGTTATTTTACAAATAAACAGGTGCTTTTGACCCATGTCTGCTACATAGTTGCAGGTTACAGGTTCTCAGAACAAAAACAGTGAAAAAGATGAAAAGACGATACAAAAGTGAGACTACGACCAACAAATGGAAGAATCTTGATCAAGCCTACAGTTTGGAGACTAAACGAAGATCAACAAACAAGTTCACAAAGCACAAAGGCAGCGCAAGGTTCAAGATTTCAACACGAAGCAATGGTAAAAGTCCACTGCATTATTCACTGTGGAGATCTGGAAGAGAACTAGAAGACAACCTGAGAAAACAAGCAAAGAAACAAGAAGCTAAACTCCACCAGAATATTCCCTAAAAATCTCAGACCAAGATCACTCTATTTGGCCGTGGAACCGCGGCCAAACAGGGGTTTTGGCCACGGATCCGTGGCCATATAATACCCGTGTCGGTGCGAAATTCTTGTGAAGTCTGGCGGCACGTTGACTAGTCTTTTCTTAGAGGGTAAACTTGTAATTGCAGATGTGCGTCGATTATAATCCTAGGGTTTCTATGATCTATAAATAGAATCCCTAAAACCTTTTTTATGTCATGCCTCTTCTTGTGCCTCATTTTATATCAAAAATTCAGATCTGTAATTTTCTGCAATGAATGAAGAGTGGATCAAATTAGAGTAAGTTTTTAATTCTTGCCCTAGTTAATTTTATTTCATTGCCCTAGTATAATTTCTTATCTGCCCTAGTTAGATCTCTTATTCTCTGCCCTAGATAAATAGTTTAGAAATGTTTTTCAATTCCCTAATGAGTGAGTAGTCTCCTCGCTTGTTAGGGTTAGCTTTGGGGAAGGCTTGAGAGATGAAGATCTCTCACCCCTTTCTTGCCCATCACACGTTTTTATACGACTCCATGCATACATGCACACACCGCTCCCTACGACGCCCTATCCCACGAGGTAGAGTTGATACCGTAGCATAAAGGCCTGGTTGAGCGTGTTTTCCTTGGAGGTTAGGGTAAGGATTAAGAAAGGAAGGACAAGAACCTAGAGGAAGAAACACCGTTTCTTCCCGATGGTACTAATCCCCTTTATTAATAATTACCATAACTCCTAAAGAGATCTTAATTTGGGTATAGAAAGCGGTGATGAAATCTTCAATTTCCAAACTTAACCTAAACCTAACCCTAGCAATATTTAGATCTAGATAAACTTAGTTTTTAGATTTAATCAATCCGACACCAATCGGAATTAACTCGTTAGAACAATTAGGAAATTCATAAAATCCCTGTGGACGGACCCGTACTCACCGGCTAGCTACCAAGCGACACCGTTCTTGATTGCGGTTTATAAATATTTTTGATCTAAAAATCCATACAAATCAATAGCACGTGAGCGTCAGAAAGCACAACATATTAGTACTTAGCACTATTGTAGCGTCACACGTAAAATACACGTGAGCACCCAAGAACTCAGCGCCTCACGTGAAATACACATGAGTGCTCAAAAACTCAACGCCTCACGTTATACACACGTGAGTGCTACGTGACTGAGTGCTTAGCACTGTTGAGTGGTATAGAAACCCAATCTTAGCCCAAATTAGCCAATACTGTGAAGCTTAAGCTTCTTCTTAAATCAACTGAGCTCATATGCTCGTGATATCCAATTTGTTCTTAGTCCCACATACGACTAATGATCTTTCATCAATGATATCCAAACTGATTTTAGTCCTATATACGACTAATGATCTTCATCCCATAGCATCTAAGTTAATCTTAGTCTCATATAAGACTAACGATTCTTAGATCCACCATGATCTTTTCCCTCAAATACGGGATTTGGTTCAAGGGTATATCTTTCCACACCTCTGATATATGTCGTTGTAATTTCTCAACGCCTTCAAAGAGGTGGCGGGTCCTAACAACCAACAACTCATCTTCCTTCGTCCCAAACATAGGAATGATGGACCGAAATGTCCCTAAACTAGCGCGTCGCCCTAAATGCTGTGATGTTGGACCGCGACGTGTTTAAACTAACATGTTTTGCCCTGCGGACTATCTCCATACTGACTACCATATACTATTCATAGGTTATTCATATATGGTCTATTGATCAGTCGAGCCCATATGCTCATTGTTCTTAAGTCAGTCTTAGTTTCATACATGACTAACGATCTTTAGATCAAACCCAAGTTTCCCGTGAACGGATGGACCTCACAAATGTGAGAAATGCGTCCTAAATTCATTTCTGTTAGCAAATCAAGCTACCAACGCAGACCATGTCAAGTAATTGTTTGACCCAAAACATCTAACTTGATCTTAGTCTAAAATAAAACTAACGACCCATAAATAAAACCCAAGTTTCATATGAACGGATGGACCTCACAAATATGAGAAATGTGTCCTAAGTTTATTCCCGTTGGCAAACCAAGATACCAACATGGACCCCGTCAAGCAAATACTAAAAATATATGTACGGATTTGGACTAATCCTCTCCCTACAGGCGACGACATAAATTAGTCTCCATATACAATCCAAGGGCAACCAACATAAACAAATACAAAACGACACGAAGTGACCTATTGGAGAAGGAGACAATGGTTATCGCAATGCGATATCGTAATTAACTGCAGAGGCTTGCGCCTGCAGGGAAGAGCGTCTCCACAATCAAAAACCCCTCACAAATGAGAGGGAATCTGATAAAGTCTATTACATCAGTCGCATCTATCTAAACTTCCAATATACGATACCATAAATCTGTTAGTTATATGTTTGCCCTAGAGGCCATTGCTATACATACGATGTATATTGTAGTGGATGGTTGGACATATAGAGAGAGAACTTTCTTGCTCGACATGATAGTATGCTATCTGGTTGCTCACTATCTTAACATGTACACTTATTGTCTCTCTGTTACATGTTGATAAAGCCCTTAGGATGAGTACTTGACTACCAGGATTGTGATGCAGATCATACTAGTGGGGACATGGGTAGTCGGTAAGTACATCCTTCAAATGTTCGTAGTCATGGGAGTATCGAGACAGTGCATTGATACTCCAGAGTAGACTAGCGTATGCGCTTCTTGACCTATATGATGGGCGATGGATGATCCCATATCCATTGGTGTTTGACATCAGAGAAGGTATACGGGTGCTCAGTGGAGACTGGGTACACTGGACGGACTCGCCGAGAACTCCTAGATGGTATTATACTTATCGTCAGATAGCAGTTCTCTGGTGACACTAGTACAGGTTAGTCTGTCGACCTGAGATCGTCATAGAATCTTGTGTGATTCCCACTGTGCTTTGATTTCCACCATACCACGGTCAAGAGATCATGCAAAAAGGTGGTTTTTGGGTACAGTTCCGAGTCACATGGAGGCAATGAGCGATAGGAGGGGATTCGTCTCTCCCGGTATAGGGAGTTAATGTTGCGCTATACTCGATTGGCCATAACATGAAATCCCTGGCCAGGGATGTTGAGATCTACTGGTAAGTGTTATTAGTAGTTTCTCGAACCATTATAGACCTTGCATCAGTATGACTTATCAGGCTATTGGGGTCTGACGTTATATCACCCCCAGGATGCGATATGCGACATATCTGACGAAGTGACCAGACTGTACGGTAGTGTTACTGATTGGATTCGCAGGAGTATGAGCAGGCTTACTTGTTGTTCTTCAGATCGCTCAATAACCGGGTGGCCGTTATGTTTAGTAGACCGCTAGCGGCTTGTGGGTGTTTGATATGATCACCGCCAACTACCGGCGTATTGACGAGTCTTTAGAGTCCTACACTGAGCTTTCATGGTTCATGCGAAACGAAGTAGGAGCACATATGTGATATGTGCGGGACCGAGATTAATGCACATATGTGATACCGCATTCTATTCTCGCGATATGTGATATCGGACGGTTATATGAGATATAATCGGGTTATCGGATCAAGTGTTGATTCGATAAGTTTATTCATATGATATTAGTTGGTTGTATGTGATATAGCCGGATTATTAAATCAAGTGTTGATTTGATAATTTAATATATAATTATATATTTGATATATTAACTTACATTAACTAATATTAGCTCACTAAACATTTATTTTTCTCACTTGTGTGCATATAGTATATATGTGATATATATTAATGTACATTTTATTGTGTCATGCTTGATGCCACATGCTTCATGGGTGTATGAGACTTACACTATACTTAGGATAATCCTAGGGTTTTTATTTATCAAAGTAATTCAAAATTGGTGGAATTATCTCATGGCTAGAAGCTTGGAGAAGCTTGTTGATAACCATTAACTTAGTCCACTAGTTTTGTTTTACTTGTAGATATTTATTAACCTAACCATTATCCTTAGCAATGGTTAATTATCTACATGAGTTAGTGTATGACACTAACTCATCCATGGTTGCTATTCTCACCTCATGAGTTTCATTTCTCTTCATCATTTCATCTTCTTCTTCATTGAGAAAAAACTTGCTAGCTTTTTTCTAAGTGAGAAAATATTGTGAGAAAATTAAATCTAAAGTGAGCCCAATTTCTACTTCATCATTCTCTACTATATTAGCCATTTAGTTTAGGGTGTTTGCTTCACTAATCTACCATTAGTGAAGAGGTAGCATGAACTTGAGTCTCCTCGACGTAGATCATCTTCGCCTTGAAGATTTCGAGCAAGCTTGTTCATTTCTTCATGTGAACCCTTACTAGAGTTCGGGTGTTCACTACTTGGAGAAAAAGGACTATTACACGGAGTTTTATAAGTGAAGGACCGGTCTACAAAGGTTGTATTCCTCATTTACTTAGTATGCAAAGTTTTTTGCATGTTGTATTGTTTAAATCTCTAGTTAAGATTCTAGGGTTAGGGTTCTTTAGTATGGCAAATTTTTGAAAACGGCATGGACGATGCCTACCGAAACCTTGCTTTCGTGCTAGGTAACCCTACAGTGGTATCAGAGCCAAGATAGAGATTTAAACGATATTTATTAGATTACGAAACCGAAACTACTCCGAAACTTAAAACTACGAAATCCAATTTCTGTTGAATCTTAAATGGCCTCTAAAAATTTTTTTAGCAACGGCAGAATGTTGTATGTGATATAACATGAACACGGTAGAAAATTCAACCCCCCCCCCGCCGGAATTTGGCCGGCCAGATGCCTTAAATATCTAGCATGCTCGGTTTTTTGGAGCAGTTTGGGGTTGAGTTTTTTAGGGTGTTCCAGTCTCTGGGTTTTGGTGTTTCAGGTGTTACTTGTTTTTGCTAAATTTGCATGTGATGTTAACTTTCTGCAAAGGCAATTCGGAGTGTTTCGTAATCGTAATTCTAACATCTATTCGGGTTATTTAGACGACGTTAAAAAGTTCGAACGTATATCAATAACCCATATTTTCCCTCACTGGAAATTTTCCAAGAGTTGGATTTTTTTTCAAAGTTTAAAATCTTCAGAAAATCATGCAAGCGATTTTGTGGACCCTCTAGAAGAACGATAACCAAACTCGACCTTTTGGATCGCGGAACCGCGGTCATACCCTAGAGTTTGCGGCAGTTCCGCGGCGACATGAGTAAGGCATGGGTCGGCCCTTCTACGGATGGTTCATAGGTGTTGTGGCATGTTCGGGGTACTTTTTAAACTCCGCTCAAGTGTTGAGCTCTTTGGGAAATTTTGGTTGTTTGTTTATTCGATCGAAAAGTTTAATATCGTCTAGTTATCTGTGATTGTGATACAATATTTGGAATCCACAATAATTAGTTATGTGATAACTAGTTTGAATTTTATAAATCTAGCAGTTTAGTCTCATTTGATCGGTTGCCATGGAATTTTGATGAGGATCAAAAGTCCGTCGCAATTATGTAGTGTACGCGGATTCTCGCCGGGTGACCTTACTAGATAGCCACGCCCCATAGCCCCGACCAATTGACTGTAGGAGAACCCCGTCGCCAAAAGCATCCGTTCGGATGCTCGCGGCCGTGGTGTTCAGCCTTAGGGCACTTCGTCGACAGCATCGGGGGTGCGGCCGTCTATTAAAGTTTCCGACGAGCATTCGATAAGGTTATCAAGAATCTTGTTGAATTACCCGACATATTATTGGAAAGTGTTTTCAATATCGAGACTAAAATGCGGGGTTTATAATTGTTAGGCATGTGATGTCTAAGAAATTCATTTGGTTAGGCATGAAATCCAAAGTATGTGATACATTGGGTTTATGATGTCTAAGGTGGTTGCGGATTCTAATTGTTGTAGTTTTTCACTTTCTTTTCTGCGACCGTAAGTGTAATATGTGGTGTATCGCCGGTTTCGTTGATGTACATCAACGACAATTGGGATACGCATATTTACTTACGTTGATGACATGTGATGTTATGTGTTGCTGTGATATGTTATATTGGATCGTCGTGTTTTGAATAGCCGGTTTTTTTTATATGAGATGAGAGTTTTTCATTTTCATTCATGTAAAAGCTTGTATGTAATATTCTTTTATTGGGGCACTTCCGGGTTGAGGATGATGTCACCATTGATGTATATTATTTACTTTTCCGCATTATGATAGACCCAAGGTGGGGAGTACAAGTAACCGGGTTCTAGGGTCCAGTGGGAGACCATCTCGAGGAGTCGAGACCGGGTCTCCTAACTCTAGAATTGGTAGGGTTTCTTGCCGCTCTCGTAGGGGTCTAGGGATGTGGGTTTGGCTATTCATCACGACCGTGGAATCCGCGTTTTTTATTGGCTTAATTAAAACACGGAATTCCTAGTATATCCAATATTTCATATGTGTTCTTCTGCTGCTGATATTCTTTGATGTGATCACTTGATATGTTCTGAGAAGAATGCCTATATTATATATATGATATATAATAACTATTGATGCTTTCTTTTGTTCTGTGATGCTTGTGAAGCATAATTGATGGGACTTCATTAATGAGATTAATTAAATAAAAGAAACCTAAAGATATTGTAGAAACTTGTTTTAAAAACTGTTAGCTCTAGTTCTTGCCTTGCATAGCGGTATTCCTTGTAGAATATCCAGCACCTTATTCGATAAGGAAAGAGCCGAAATCTCTTCACCGGGAGTGACCTCTTTAGCGAAACTAGCAGATGCTACAACCCACTCGGTTTGTCTATTGATTGGTTCTATAGTTTTTGCTTTGCATAGTGGTATTTATGAAATATCATGCACCTTATTCGATAAGGAAAGAGTCAAGATCCCTTCACCGGGAGTGACCTCTTTTGCGGAACTAGTAAAAGCCTCAAAAACACTCCTTTTCAAAATCATTCGGGTCTACAACGAGATCAAGTTCATTATGCAAAAGGTTTTCATAAAAAACTGTCGTAGCCCTCCGTCATTTCAGATAGCTAGTATTTAGTATTCGTGCTACGTTTGTTGGCTTTCGTCAAGGCGTAGTGTGCAGTAGCTGATTAGTGCTTATCTGCTTAAGCATATGATGCGATTGGATTAGGGTATTTGTACGGCTTTTTTGGCTTTCGTCAAGGGTCATGCGGGTAGGTTTAATTCAATCATGAAATGTATGTGTTGAACTTGACTTACGGACTATAGTTTGTTGGCATTCGTCAAGGTCATAGGACGCTAGGGGCAAAACTATTATCGGGAATTTCAAGTATTGAAATTTGCAATGAGATTGCATACCTTCTATGAGATAGTTGGATCCCGATACACACTATGAGTAAGAGTTACTTCTGGGAGAGTTTTACATATTACAATTAGCCAATCAAGTAGGTGTCTAGAAATGTGTTAACGGGGTTACGCCCCTGGGAAAATGAGGTTTATTTTAATTAGGTCCGTGCGAAAGCATGGGGAAACTCTCTCAAAGTACCGACACTGGCCTGTCCGAAAGATTGGCGAACTTGTAGGGTGTAATTAATCCCGGCTAGTCTTACATTTTAGGGTTTGAAGGAAGATTTGATAAAACAGTGGGAGCCATCCTGGTTAGATAAAATAATAACCAATCTGATCTTGCAAGAGCATACGCTGAGTTTTTTCTTCTCTCTCTCTCTCTCCTGGTAGCGACCATGTCACGCCTTAATCAAGATAATAATATGAATGCATTGACCGAACCTGCTTATTATACTGTGCTAGGGAACGTTGGTTCCGCTCTATCTTATAACTGTTATAAGTCCGAGCAGAAAATAGGGGAATATCCGAATTCCCATGCCACCCAATCGAAGAAAGTGCATGTTGATGCATCTTCTTCGGGTGTGTTCATTACCGAGAACTGTTTCTCAGTATCCTCTACGTCCTGGGTATGTGATACCGGATCAGGATCCCGCATATGTAATATGTTACATGGGCTACAGACAGGTAGAGAACTGAGATTGGGTAATATGTCTCTAAGTGTAGAGAATGGTGCAAGTGTTGCAGCCAAACCAGTTGGCCAATATCACCTTGTATTAATACATTGATTCTGAACGAATGTTATTACATACCGAATCTGATATACAACATTACATTGGTTTCTTTAATTAGTTAAAGAAGGATATAATTCTGTATTGGAGGATAATGTTGTGAACATTTTCCTGAATTAAGAGTTGATTGGATCAGGCACTTATATAATAGCATATACGTTCTAAATCAAACCACAGTTCAAAGTATATAGAACACACACAAGAGGAGTAGTTCAGAAATGAACGAATCCTTGTGGCATTGTAGACTAGGTCATATCAATGCGACACAACTAGCTAAGTTACATAAGGATGAATATGAGAATCTGTTCGAATTTTCATCTTATGCTACTTTCCAGTCTTGTCTCAAAGGTAAAATGACCAATACTCCGTTTACTCGAAACAGAGAAAGAGTTACTAAACTCTTGGGACGGATACATGATGATGTATACGGTCCTATGTCTACAAATGCCAAGGCTGGTTCTTTGTACTTCATTATATTAACTGATCTTCTCTCAGGATTCGGACATATATTCTTGTTGAAACACAAGTCTGAAACTTTTGAGAAATTCAAAGAATATAAGCTTGAAGTTAAGAACCAGAAGGATAAAAGATTAAGTCCTTCGATGTGATCGGAGAAGGGAATACTTGCGCATGGAGTTCCTGGAGTTTCTAAAAGGAGAATGGGATTCTCTCTCAGCTTACTCCTTCGTATACACCACAGCACAACGGTATATCGGGACGGAGGTATCGCACCCTATAAGATATGGCGCGCTCTATGATGAGTACTGCTGAGTTACCTATTTTCTTTTGGGTGGTATGCACTTGAGAAGCTGCATACCTATTGAATGGGGTTCCATCCAAATCAGGGCCTCCACTACATATGAGATATGGAATGGGAAGAGACCATGTCTTAAACGAGTTAAGATATGGGTTGTCCGACCGATGTTGAAAGGCAGAATCCGGATAAGCTCAAGGCAAGATCAGTTTTATAAGTTTGTTAGGATATCCTAAAAATTTGCGAGGGTATATCTTCTACCTAACTGAGGAGCAAAAGGTGTTTTGTTTCTCAGCATTCCACCTTTTTAGAAAAGGAATTTCTTGTGAAGAAATTTGTGGTCATGAGGTAGAACTGGAAGTTGTTCCAGCTTGACAAACTAACAGCTGGTGATTTAGTGGAACCAAAGGATTCAATAGTCTCCAACGAAGCTCAACCTCTCCGCGAATCTGGTAGGGTTCCTCATCCACATGAGAGATACTACGGTCTTTTCAGTGACAGTAGGAGCGAGGATTGCATCATGTTAGATGATGGCCCAACTAGGTTCATACAGGCCATCACAAATGGAGACTTTGTGAAATGGCTGGATGTTATGCGATCAAAGATGGTATCCATGTACACCAACAAAGTATGACTTTGAATGTTGCACCTGAAAGGGTAAAACCCATTGGGAGCAAATGGATCTTGAGAAGATTCTTGGTGTAAATGGAAAAGTTGAGACTTTCAAAATTATGCTTAAGTCCATCTGGATTAAAGTAAGTATCACAGAGTTGGAACATCTGTTTTGATGTGGCAGTCAAAGTGTTTGACTTCATCAAAAAGTAGGTGAACCTTGTATATACAAGAAGGTTGTAGAGAGTGAGGTTGTCTTACACGTATTGTACGTAGATGACATACTCTTGATAGGAAATGGTTTCCTATGCTACACTCGGTCAAGCTCCTCTTATCACGAGGATTCTCAATAGAGGATCTGGATGATACCTACTACATCTTGTAGATTATGATCTATGGTGATAGATCTAAGTGGATGTTGGGATAGTCCTAAATCCAGGTACATTAACACCATACTAAAGGGGTTTAGTATGGAAGATTCTAAGCGTGTTGGTTCGTCCACTTACTCAGGAATCACTATCTCTAAAAAGATGTCTTCCAAGACTGATTTGGAGAGAGCTCGCGTGCAAGGGATACCCTATGCTTCAGCAATATGCTCTATCATGTATGCGATATTATGTACCAGACCAGATGTAGCTAACTCACTAGGTGTAGTGATCAGGAATTAATCGGTTCTTGGGTGAATCACTGGACAGCTGTGGAGGACATTCTTAAGTACATGAGAAGCACTAAAAGAATATTCTTGGTTCAAGCTTCCAAAGTGATAAGGTCGACTGAAAATTAGTCACAGGCATTGTCTTTACCCTCAGTGGAGGGACGGTATGTTAGAAGAGTTCTAAGCTATATACCGAGGCATACTAGATGATAAAGGCTAGATACATCGCTACCAACGATGTTACCAAAGAGGTTGTCTGGATATTTCTTGTTCATGAGATGGACAAGATTCCTACCATTGAGCGCCCAATAACTGTTATTGTGACAACAATGGAGTTGTGGTTTTGGCCTAGGAACGCAGGTCCCATCAGCATTCCAGACATCATCTGAGGACAGTATCACCTGATCAGGGAGATAGTTGATCTCCAAGGAATCGAGGTTAGGAGAGTTGACACAAAGGACAACTCGGCGGATCCACTCACAAAGGCCTTTCCCTAGAGAGACTTCTATAGGACGTTGAGTATGAGATACTACATCAAATGGCCTTAGTGCAAGTGGGAGATTGTTAGTTATATGTATGCCCTAGAGGCCATTGGTGTACATACAATGTATATTGTAGTGGATGCTTGGACATATATAGGGAGAATTTTCTTGCTCAACATGATAGTATGTCATCTGGTAGCTCTTTATCTTAACATGTACACTTATTGTCTCTCTTACATGTTGATAAAGCCCTTAGGATGAGTACTCGACTATCAGGATTGTGATGCAGATCATACTAGTGGGGACATGGGTAGTCCGTAAGTACATCCTTCAAATGTTCCTAGTCGTGGGAGTATCGAGACAGGGCATCGATACTCCAGAGTAGACTAGCGCATGCGCTTCTTGACCCATATGATGGGCGATGGATAATCCCATATCCATCGGTGTTTGACACCAGAGAAGGTATACGGGTTCTCAGTGGAGACTGGGTACGCTGGACAGACTCACCGAGAACTCCTAAATGGTATTATACCTATCATCAGATAGCAGTTCTCTGGTGACACTGGTACAGATTAGTCTGTTGACCCGAGATCGTCATAGAGTCTTGTGTGATTCCCACTGTGCTTTGATTTCCACCATACCACGGTCAAGAGATCGTGAAAAAATATGGTTTTCGGGTACAGTCCCGAGTCACACGGAGGCAATGAGCGTTAGGAGGGGATTCATCTCTCCTGGTATAGGGAGTTGATGTTACGCTATGCTCGATTGGCCATAACAGGAAATACCTGGCCAGGGTTGCTGAGATCTACTGGTAAGAGTTATCAGTAATTTCTCGAACCGTTATGGACCTTGCATCGGCATGACTTATCAGGCTATTAGGGTCTGACGTTATACCACCCCCAGGCTGCGATATGCGATATATCTGACGAAGAGACCGGACTGTACGGTAGTGTTACTGATTGGATTCGCAGGAGTATGAGCAGTCTTGCTTGTTGATCTTCTGATCGCTCAATACCTGGGTGGCCGTTACGTTTAGCAGACCGCTTGCGGCTTGTGGGGGTTTGATATGATCATCACATACTGCCGGCGTATTGACGAGTCTTTAGAGTCCTACACAGAGGTTTCCTGGTTCATGCAAAACGAAGTAGGAGCACATATATGATATGTGCGGGACCGAGATTAATACATGTATGTGATACCTCATTCTATTCTCGCGATATGTGATATCGGACGGTTATATAAGATATAGCTGGGTAATCGGATCAAGTGTTGATTCGATAAGTTGATTCATATGATGTTAGTCGGTTGTATGTGATATAGCCGGATTATTAAATCAAGTGTTGATTTGATAATTTAATGTATAATTATAAATTTGATATATTAACTTAGATTAACTAATATTAGCTCACTAAACATTTCTTTTTCTCACGTGTGTACATATAGTATATATGTGATATATATTAATGTACATTTTATTATGTCATGTTTGATGCCACATGCTTCATGGGTGTATGAGACTTACACTATACTTAGGATAATCCTAGGGTTTTTATTTATCAAAGTAATTCAAAATTGGTGGAATTATCTCATGGCTAGAAGCTTGGAGAAGCTTGTTGATAACCATTAACTTAGTCCACTAGTTTTGTTTTACTTGTAGATATTTATTGACCTAACCATTATCATGAGCCATGGTTAATTCTCTACATGAGTTAGTGTATGATACTAACTCACCCTGTTCTCCGCCGAAAGACCGAGAAGACAAACGTCTTGCTTGAATTTGAGGGAAGATGCTATTTGGTTTTATCCGTCCACCTCTCCGATGATTCCAAGTTGATTTATGACACCATGTATCGAAGGTTTAGACGGATGCGGCCGATGTAGCAGACTTCGTCAGATTCTTCCTCGTTGAGGGGTTTTTGATTGTGGGGACGCTCTTCCCTGCAGGCGCAAGTCCCTGCAGTTAATTACGCTACCACATCGCGGTAACCACTTTCTCCTTCTCTAGATGGTCACTTCGTATCGTGTGTGTTTATTTTGTTTTTGGTTACTCATGGATTCTATACGGAGACTAATTTATGTTGTCACCCGTATGGCGTGGATTAGTCCAAATCCGTATTTTCTTAGATTTGGGTTTTGGTTGGGTTTAAGGATCATTAATCTCTTTTGAGACTAAGATCAACTTAAACGTTTGTTAAGGATACGTTAGTCTAATTTTAGACTAAGATCTACTTAACAGGATCATTTAGATCCAATAAAAGAGCATTTGGTCTCTATTGTTTTAGTTTAGGGATATTGCGGTCCAGAAGTTTAAGAACGTCATAGTCCATGGAGTTTAAAGACATCATAGTCTAGTTTAGAGACATCATAGTCTGTAAAGTTTAAGGACATCATAGTCCATGAGTTTAACGACCCTACGGTCCGTAAAGTTTAAAGACGTCATTGTCCATGAGTTTAAGGACCCCACAGTCCATGGAATGTCTGGTTGTCGGGACCCGTCACCTCTCTGAAGACGTTGAAGAATTACAGCGACAAATATCAGAGGAGTGAAGAGATGTACCCTTGAACACGTATTGGTTGGGATCTGTAGTCCAATTTGGGACTAAGATCAAAGATTTTTTAGCATATGGGCTCAATTAATCTGAGGTAGGGTTCTGTGGCCCACTTGGGCTCGGCCCATTCAGTTAAAATGTTAAACATTTAACAATACTAAGCATTGGTTTGAGTTTTGACAATCTTTTTGTCTTTTATTGAATGTTGAGCATTCATTATGGCTCTGGGCTTTATTTATAGAACAATTTATGTTCTTTTAGCGCACACGTAAGGAGCACGTGGCGCGCTAATTAATGAACGCAATGCACTTATTGTGAAGTAGCGCACACGTGAGAACCACGTGGCGCGCTTGGCTCTGAGTGCCAGTCCAAAGAGCGCAAAGCGCTTCTGTTTAAGTAGCGCACCTGTGGGGAGCACATGGCGCGCTTGGCGGTGAGCGCCAGTTCAAAGAGCGCAGTAGCGTACACGTGAGGAGCACGTGGCACGCTTGGCGGTGAGCGCTAGTTCAAAGAGCGCAATGTGCTTCTGTTTAAGCTTGGAGCGCTAAGGCTCTGCAGCGCTATACGCTATATTTGGAGCGTGTAAGTCCACGTTACCTCTCCCGGTTCTTACGGGCTTGCGGAAATGATGAAAAATGATTTTTCTTTTGGTGGTAACATGGACTCAAAATACGGATCTTTGTTAAACAACTATCTAACAACCTAACTAAGAGTTTTACCTACTCGGTTAGGGGTTATACCTTAACTTGAACTCCTTCTCTTGGACTCCTTGTGGTGGTCGGATGGTTCTCTCCTCGTCGTCTCTTTGTGCCGAAGATGGATCCACCTGAAAGGTTCTACCTTTGGCTTCAACCTCAAACTAGAGGAAACTAGAACACTTGGCTTGCTAGACTTTGTGTACTAGGATGAGTAGAGAAGTGTTTTGGGTTTTAATCTCCAAGGCAAATGATTCTCAACACATGAGAGATTTTTGCCTTGAACTATAGAGAGCAAGAGGAAGAGGGAGAGCTTGAGGATGAGAGAGAATGAGAATGATAGTGAGCAAGCCTTTTCTCATCCTTGCTCTCATAATCCAAAATAATTATAACTCATAATAATAATTGAGTATTATGTGATGGTTCATATCATATCAAATGGCAATATCATTTCATGCACTCATTTTGTAAAGTATAACAAGCAAGCAAAAGTCTTTGCCATGAAATGATAGCCATTGTAATGATGATGGTCAACAAGTCCAACCTAGTCAACCAGTCAACAAGTCAACAAAGTCAACCTTTCAACCCAACCATGGCACAATAATACTTAATTGATATTATCATTAATCATATTTCTTATTCTCATTAGGGTTTAGCAAAAGTCAACAGTCAACAACCCTAATGAGAATCCTCTGCCTCTGTCTCTCTGTCAACCGTGCATACACACCCGTATCCGCGTTCCGAGGAACACGAATACAAACGAGATAAAACCAATCCAAAAATGTACACTAGGATCTGGCTTAAACTAAAGCCCGCTAGTGATAACTGCCCGGACACTAAACGTGCACAAGTGCACGGATGTGACCGAACCCTGTCGCAAAACCATGCGACCTCTACTCTTTTGCCTAAAGGCGAATAGCTCTCTGTGTGGGAATCTAAAGACTCGACACTACGCTGGCAGTGGGTTTAACCACAGACCGCAAGCGGCACTAGCTGTGCGTAACGGCCCCCCAGGTAAATGCCGATAAGAAGACGGACGAGGTGAAACCCATCTGAACTCCTACTGAGCCTGAATGTGACAATCTCCGTACAGTCCGGTCTGTTCGTCTGAGAATATCGCATGGCGGGCCTAGGGGGTGGTAAACGTCAGTCCCCTAATAGCGGTACAAGTCGTGTCGGAGTGTAGCCCAGAACACCCTGAGATAACACTGAAAACCGACCAGTATATCTCGCTTGTCCTGGCCAGGGACTTTGTGTAATGGCTCTCCTAGACACAGCGCGATATCAACCCCCAATACCGGGAGAGACGAATCCTGTCTAACCGTCACTGCCTCCAAGTGCTTCAGGACTGCACCCAACTACTACCTGTTTGCACGACTCCTTTGAGCCGTGGTAGGGTAGTAATCAAAGTACAATGGGAACATACTCAAGGAGAAGTGACAGTGTCAAGTCAGCGGACTAAGTTGTACTCATGTCACCTGAGAAGCGCATACGCTAGTCTACTCCGGAGTATCGATGCCATGTCTCGATAGTCCTACGACTAGGGACCTGTATAAGGATGTGCTTGTAGATTACCCAGCCACCACGAGTGTGACTGCCATCACAACGCTGGTAATCAAGCAAAGATCCTAAGGGCTCCACTAATGTGTATGGGTGATATTCTAAAAGAAAATACATGTACACATTAAAGTAGAAACAAACCAAGTAGCATACTACTATTTTGAGCAAGATTGTCGATACGACAGTGAATATCCCAAGCTTCCATTAAGTAATATACAAACTAGTATGATACAGTAATGGCCTCTAGGGCATATACACTAACAATCTCCCACTTGCACTAAGGCCATGTACTGGCGTATCGAAGACCTGTCATCTCGATCAGCCGCTCGAACTGAGTCTGGGGTAAGGCCTTCGTTAGTGGATCAGCAGTGTTATCTTCCGTATTTACTCTCTTCACTTCGATCTCCCGGCGATCTACGATCTCCCTGATCAGGTGGTACCGCCTCAAAATGTTCCTGGACTTCTGATGGGACCTGGGTTCCTTCGCTAAAGCTATAACGCCGTTGTTGTCATAATACATCGGTATTGGATCAACACTGGTAGGAACCACCTGAAGCTTCGTGAGGAACTTCTTTATCCAGACAGCTTCCTTTGCGGCATCGCAAGCAGCTATGAACTCCACTTCCATAGTTGAGTCAGCAACGGTTTCCTTCTTGGAGATCTTCCAGCAAACCGTCACTCCATTGAGGGTAAAAACATATCCCGACATGGACTTAGAGTCATCCTTGTCACTCTGGAAGCTGGAGTCAGCAAAGGCCTCGATCTGGAGGTCTTTTCCGCCATACACCAAGAACATCTCCTTATTCCTTCTCAGGTACTTGAGAATGTTCTTTACTGCTATCAAGTGTTTCTTCCCTGGGTCCGACTGATACCGGCTTACAACGCTCAATGCGTATGCTACATCTGTTCTGGTACACAACATCGCATACATAATAGAGCCTACCGCAGATGCGTATGGTATTGATGACATGCGAGCCCTTTCCAAATCAGTCTTGGGAGACATCTCTTTGGAGAGGGTGATTCCGTGACAAGCCGGTAGATTACCGCGCTTGGAATCTTCCATACTGAATCGTTTCAGTATGGTGTCGATGTACCTGGACTGTGAAAGTCCCAACATCCTTTTAGATCTATCACGATAGATCTGGATCCCCAGAATGTAGTTGGCATCGTCCAGGTCCTTCATGGAGAACCTCTGTGACAAGAATCCTTTGACTGACTGTAACATAGGAATATCATTTCCTATTAGGAGAATGTCATCGACGTACAAGACGAGGAATACCATATTTCTCCCTACAATCTTACTGTAAATGCATGGTTAATCTGGGTTTTTGACAAAGTCGAATTCTTTGACAGTATCATCAAAGCAGATGTTCCAACTCCGCGATGCCTGCTTCAGTCCATAGATGGACTTGAGCAACTTGCACACTTTACCGCTGCTCCCACTCTGATTGAATCCCTCTGGCTGATCCATATAGACGCACTCTTCCAAATTTCCATTTAAGAAAGCCGTCTTTACGTCCATCTGCCAGATCTCATAATCGTGGAAGGCAGCAATGGCAAGAAGGATCCGAATGGATTTGAGCATAGCTACCGAAGAAAAGGTCTCGTCATAGTCCAAACCAGGTCTTTGATGAAAACCCTTTGCAACAAGCCTAGCTTTATAGGTTTCAACCTGCCCATCTACACCAATCTTCTTTCTGAAGATCCATTTGCAGCCTACTGGTTTTACCCCTTCTGGAGCAAAGTCCAAAGTCCAAACTTTGTTGGTGTACATGGACTCCATCTCGGTCCGCATTGCATCCATCCATTTTACTGAGTCACCGCTCTGAATGGCTTGCTGGAAGCTAGTAGGCTCATCATAATCAATGACGCAATTCTCTCTATCTCCGTCTTTGAGAAAACCATAGTATCTCTCGGGTGGATGAGACTGCCTACTACTCCTGCGGAGTGGCGCAGGAATGTCCGGTTCTCCTGAACCTTCTGGTTCTACTAAGGTTTCAGTAATAGCTTGTGGTTCTGGAATTTCTTCCAGTTCTATTGCGCTCCCACTTATCTGATTTTCTAAAAACTCAGTTTCCAAGAAGCGGGCATGACGAGAAACAAAGACTTTTTGCTCCTCTGCGTAATAGAAAAGATACCCCTTGGAGTTCTTTGGGTATCCCACAAACTTGCACTGTACTGAGCATGCCTCAAGCTTGTCCGCATGCTGCTTTTTGACAAAAGCTGGACATCCCCATGTCTTAAAGGGTTTAAGACAGGGTTTCTTCCCACTCCACATTTGATATGGTATGATAGGCACTGTCTTAGTAGGAACTTGGTTCAAGAGATATGCAGCTGTTTCTAGTGCATAACCCCAGAAAGATCGCGGTAACTCAGCCTTACTCATCATGGAACGAACCATATCCAATAGGGTTCGATTCCGTCTTTCAGATACACCGTTGTATTGTGGTGTGTATGGAGGAGTATGCAGAGAGAGAATTCCATTCTCTTTTAAGTAGTTCAGAAACTCGGCACTCAAGTATTCACCACCTCGATCAGATCTCAGTGTCTTTATATTTTTGCCTGTTTGTTTTTCAACTTCATTCTTGTATTCCCGAAATTTCTCAAAGGCCTCGGATTTGTGCTTCATTAAGAAGACATGTCCATACCTAAAGCAATCATCTGTGAAAGTAATGAAGTATGAATAACCACTTCGCGCATGTGTAGACATTGGACCACACACATCACTGTGTATGAGTCCCAAGAGCTCGCTCGCTCTTACTCCGTGTCAAGTGAACGGAGTCTTTGTCATCTTTTCCATGAGACAAGATTCACAAGTGGCATAAGACTGATACTCGGACGGATTCAAGTATTCCTCTTTATGTAACTTAGTTAATCGTGTCTCATTAATGTGACCCAGTCTACAGTGCCATAAGAAAGCCTGATTTGTTTCCGGAGACTTTCTTTTAACTGTGTTCTGGACACTGAAAATCTGAGCTTGATTCAATACGTATATCCCGTTATTTAATGTACCTGGCCCAATCATAACTTGATTTAGGTGGATATGGACCACATCGCTTACAAAAGTAAAATCATATCCTTCTTTAGAAAGTAAGGATACAGATATGATATTACAAGTCGCACCTGGTACATACAAACAGTTACGCAGAACCAATATCTGCCCAGTTGTCAGTCCAAGATGATATTCCCCTACGGATTCAGCATCCATGCTCATTCCGTTAGAAACTCTGAGAGTCATATCACCTTTCCTGATAACCCTACGGTTTCTCAGAGCCTGTAATGAATCACAGATATGAGATCCTGATCCGGTATCCAATACCCAGGAAGTAGGGTTAACTGACATACAGTTCTCTATTAGAAACACACTCGAAGCCGAAGCCACAACATGCTTCGAATTCTGGCTACTGGCTTTGCTAGCCCTGCAATCCTTCTGCCAATGTTCATTCCCGTAACAATAGGAACGTCCCTCTTTTACTACATCCAGTCCCGAAACTTTTGCCTTTCCCTTTCCTTCTTCTTCCCTGGTTTCCTTCAGGGTATAAGCAGAGGGCAGGGACTGTAGAATCAAGTCAGTACTTGACTCATTCTCCAACGTGGTCTTCAGGTCCGTGAGCTCAAAATAGCTGGTCTCTGTAAGGACGTTGCCCCCTACAGATGACCCGGCAGTCAACCTCGCTTGAAGCAATTCGTTCGAGGTCTCATATCTTGCGATACGAGATTGCTCTCCATATAAATCTTTGTTATGGAGGAAGATAGAAATTGAGTCCATCTTCTCGTGCTGCCTCTGGTTTGCACCATCAACTGAGGCTAACACGAGGCACTTGGCTTTCGCACAGTCTTTTTCCGATGTCATACGGATGTCAATGTCCGTGATAGGGGAAACTGGTCCTGAGACGGCAGGGGTTTGATTAGTTAAGAGGTGTCCCAGCTTGTCATGGGTAATGGACATCTGGACAGACCTTTGCCAATCATAATAGTCTGGTTCAGTCATTTTATTATCTAGATGTAACCTATGTGTGGTCGCTGGGTCGCTGCAATTAAGAGAGAGAGAAGAAAACACTCAGCATGATGTTTTTGCAAGTTTAGATTGGTTTTTAATTTATCTAAACAGGATGGCTCCCACTGTCTCTCGAATCCCTCCTCAAACCAAAAAGGAAGAATTAGTCGGGATCAATCTCACCGTACAATACTTGCTTAACCGTTCAGCCAGGCCAGTGTTGGTACTTCGAGGGAGGTTTTCCAACGCTTTCGCGAAGTTCCTTAATTAAATAACCTCTTTTCCCTGGGGGAGTAGCCCCGCTAACACCTTTCTAGACACCTACTTGGTTTATAGCATTGATCGTTAAGTGAGAAAGTTCCCGAGGAGTAGCATATACTCATAGTAGGATCGGAATCCAAATATCATCGCGTGACAAAACTGAAGGAATCCTACCGGAATCATCACACTCCAAATGGTATGCAGCGCTAGCAAGTTTCAGTTTCTTTTGAAACTCCCGATGTGGATTTTTGCCCCATGCTCTTATGACCTTGATTAAGGCCAACAAATCATAAGTCACATGTCAAGTTCTACCCGTCGTTGTCCAGGTTGATTTGAACCCACCCGTATATACCCTTGACTATGGCCAACAAAGTAATATGACTGTCCCAAACCAACGCATCTATCTATGCAACATATGAATATCCACCAGCTACCAAACACTATGCCTTGACTGAGGCCAACAAACACAGCTTGAATACTGTTGAATATTCATATAAAACGACGGAGGGCTACGAATGGTTTTGGCGAAACCGTGAATGTAGTGAACTTGATATAATCGAAGGAACTTTGATAGCTTTTAAAAGGAGTGGCTTAAGCTCCGCGTTTAAAAGTTATTTTTGAAAAGAAACCGAGTGGTTTTTGAAATTGTTCCAACGACTTTTACTTGGTCTATTTTCTTGCATTAATTTTAATGCGTCCCATCATTTAATCCTACCATTACAGAAAACAACGAAAATACGACGTACGCTTATGCCATCCGCATTCGCCACGGGGCCCCGTCATTACTCGTTAGGTTACTTAACTAACGACAGAGCGGGAGCTGGACAAGCGCGAATGCAAAACATAAGCAATGCCTAAATAGATATCATATATAGATATACACATTCGTCACATGCAATGATAGCCATTCCAGATCATAGATGAACACATTGGATATACGAGGAATCCGCAATCCGTACGAGCCTGTAACGAAGAGCGGATTACATGGTCGCGATGAATAGCCAAGACCCCATCCTAGACCCCTACGGGTGCGGCAAACTACCCACCAAGTACCCGAAGCGAAGCAACCTCCCTCAACACCGTGAGTAGGCCACTCGGCACTTCGAGATACCCGGTAGTTTGTGCACCCCACCTTGGGTTTATCCTAGGAGCAAAAACAGTAAAAGAAATTATACAATGACGGCTACAACTCCATCCCGGTTGTGCGGCCATATAAATAATATTACATCAATTACAAATTACATGAATTTAAAGAAAAAGAAAACTCTCATCTCACAACCCCCTGGCTATTCATCCGCGATAATCCAAAGAATTCATATACACATACCATCAACATTACAGATCACAGATATGTATAACCCCCACTAATCGACGTAAAGCGATTAGCAGACGTTCAATACATATATCACATCATAGATATAACCCGTTAGCTTAAGTCTTTAGAAGTTCGATAAAAATACGGATTTTTAAACCCCAAAAACAAATTTTGCTTTCTGTAAAATCTGGGCAGAAAAAACATATTGTAAAAATCCCAAAACACCCCCAGAAAAACTGTTAGTGTATATGCCCTAGAGGCCATTACTGTATCATACTAGTTTGTATATTACTTAATGGAAGCTTGGGATATTCACCTTGTATATACAATCTTGCTCAAAATAGTAGTATGCTACTTGGTTTGTTTCTACTTCAATGTGTACATGTGTTTATTTTAGTATATTACCTATATACATTAGTGGAGCCCTTAGGATCTTTGCTTGATTACCAGCGTTGTGATGGCAGTCACACTAGTGGGGGCTGGGTAATCTATAAGCACATCCTTATACAGGTCCCTAGTCGCAGGACTATCGAGACAGGGCATCGATACTCCGGAGTAGACTAGCGCATGCGCTTCTCATCCCAGAGTGGGAGATGGTCTGTCCCACAGCCATCAGTACGTCGTACTGGAGATAGTATGCGGGTGCTCATTAGGTTACGAGTACACTGGACAGGAATCGTCGAGAACTGACCGGTTGGTATTATACCTATCGTCCGTTATCAGTTCCCAGGTGACATGAATACAGCTTATTCCGCTGACTTGACACTGTCACTTCGCCTCGAGTGTGTTCCCACTGTACTTTGATTACTACCATACCACGGCTCAAAGAAGTCGTGCAAACAGGTAGTAGTTGGGTGCAGTCCCGAAGCACTTGGAGGCAGTGACGGTTAGACAGGATTCGTCTCTCCCGGTATTGGGGGCTGACATCGCGCTGTGTCTAGTAGAGCCATTACACGAGTAGTCCCTGGCCAGGGCAATCAAGATATACTGGTAGGCTTCCAGTGTTATCTCAGGGTGTTTTGGGCTACACTCCGACACGACTTGTACCGCTATTAGGGGACTGACGTTTACCGTCCCCCTAGGCCCGCCATGCGATGTATCAGACGAACAGACCGGACTGTACGGAGATTGTCACATTCAGGCTCAGTAGGAGTTCAGATGGGTTTCACCTCGTCAGTCTTCTTGTCGGCATCTACCTGGGGACCGTTACGCACAGCTAGTGCCGCTTGCGGTCTGTGGTTAAACCCACTGCCAGCGTAGTGTCGAGTCTTTAGAGTCCCACACAGAAAGCTATTCGCCTTTAGGTAAAAGAGTAGAGGTCGCATGGTTTTACAACAGGTCGCATGGTTTTGCGACAGGGTTCGGTCACATCCGTGCACTTATACACGTACGGTGTCCGGACAGTTAACACTAGCGGGCTTTGGTTTAAGCCAGATCCTAGTGTACGTTTTGGGATTGGATTTATCCAGTATGTATTCGTGTTCCTCGGAACGCGGATGCGGGTGTGTATGCACAGTTGACGGAGAGACAGGGGCGGAGGATTCTCATTAGGGTTGTTGACTGTTGACTGTTGACTATTGACTTTTTTGCTCAACCCTAATGAGAATGTGATATGTAATTAACAATAATATTAATTAAGTATTATGGTGACATGGTTGTTGAGGGGTTGACTTGTTGACTTTGTTGACCGGTTGACTAGGTTGGACTAGTTGACCATCATGATGACAATGGCTATCATTTCATGGCAAAGAATTTTTACTTGCTTGTTTCTCTTGTGAGAAATGAGTGCATGAAATGATATGGCTATTGTAGCTTAAACCATTTACACAATACTTGATTACTATTTTTATGATGATGGCTTTGGATTATGAGAGCCAAGAGAGAAAAGTCTTTCTCATTCTATCATTTTCATTCTCTCTCTTGTGTTCTTGAGCTCTCATCTTCTTCCTCTTGCTCTCCCTTTTTTTTTAGTCTATGGTTCACTTGTCTCATGTGTTGAGAACCAAGAACCATAGAGAAAATCCCAACACACTCTTCTCTACTCACTCTAGTTCACAAGGTTTAGCAAACCAAGTGAACTAGTATCTTCAAAGATCGAAGAAGAAGCCAAAGGTAGAAGCTTTCGAGGTCGATCGATCTTCGGCGCAAGGAGACGACGGGGTGAAGCTGATCCGGACAACCATCGAGGCTTGAAGACGAAGGAGTTCAAGAAAGAAAGGTATAACCCCCTAACCGAGTAGTTAACAACTCCTAGTTAGGTTGTTAGTTAGATGTTTAACAAAGATCCGGTTTTGAGTCCATGTTACCATCTCTAGAAAATTGTTTTTCGTCAAATTCCGCATGCCCGAAAGTACCAGGAGAGGTAGCATGGACTTACAGTGGTATCAGAGCCTAGTTAAACTCTATCTAACATGTTAGCATAGTAGCTAGAAATTCGATCGGAGAAAAAGTCCCGAAATAAACCCGAAATTCAAAGTTGCTGTCGATTTTTAAAGTTCTGTAAAAATGATAAATTTCATCTTAAAAATCGGCTCAGGGTTTTTATTAAACACCCACAAAATTTGGTCCCACGAACCGGTCAAAGCGCCGCGGAAACGCGGCGGGAGCACGCTCCCGCCGCGGTTCCGCGGCCGAGTTGACTCGGCCAAGGTCCAAATTTTGTGCAGTGTTTTTCTGGGGTTGTTTTGGGATTTTTGGAATATGTATTTTCTACCCAGATTTTCCAGAACGAAAATTGTGTTTGGGGCCTAAAAATCCGTATTTTTGATCGAACTTCTAAAGACTTATGCTGACGGGTTTTATCTGTGATGTGATATTTGTATTGAACCTCTGCTAATCGCTATATGTCGATTAGTGGGGGTTATACAAATCTGTGATCTGTAATGTTTTTGGTTTGTGTATATGAATTCATTGGATTGTCGCGGGTGAATAGCCGAGGGTTGTGAGACGAGAGTTTTCTTTTCTTTCAATTCATGTAAATTTGTAAATTGATGTAATAATTATTTGTATGGCCGCACAACCGGGTCGGGGTTGTAGCCGTCATTGTATAATTTCTTTTTACTGTTTTTGCTCCTAGGATAGACCCATGGAGGGGGTGCATAAACTACCGGGTATGCCGAAGTGCCGAGTGGCCTACTCACGGGGTTGAGGGAGGTTGCTTCGTTTCGGGTACTTGGCGGGTAGTTTGCCGCACCCGTAGGGGTCTTGGGTAGGGTTTTGGCTATTCACCGCGACCGTGTAATCTGCTTTTCATTACAGGCTCGTACGAATTACGGGTTCCTAGTATATCCAATGTGTTCATCTGTGATCTGAAATGTCTATCATTGCAATATATCTATATATGATAATATTTAGGCGTTGCTTATGTTTTACAGCCGTGCTAGCCCAGCCCCCGCTCTGTCGTTAGTTAAGTAACCTAACGGGTAATGACGGGGCCCCGTGGCGAATGCGAATGGCATAAGCGTACGTCATATTTTGGTTGTTTTCTGCAATGGTAGGATTAAATGATGGGACGCATTAAAAGAACTAATGCAAGAATATCACGCATTAAAAGAACTAATGCAAGAAAATAAACCAAGTAAAAGTCGTTGGAACACTTTCGAAAAACCACTCGGTTCTTTTCAAAACCAAC
The DNA here is from genome assembly GCA_030015575.1 of Agapanthus africanus. Lineage (NCBI taxonomy): Eukaryota > Viridiplantae > Streptophyta > Magnoliopsida > Asparagales > Amaryllidaceae > Agapanthus > Agapanthus africanus. The sequence goes on from JASDDO010000008.1 coordinate 357,612,738, forward strand.
TTTTAAAATACGGAGTTTGAGCCACTCCTTTTAAAAGCTATCTCGTTCCATCGATTATATCAAGTTTTCTACGTTCACGGTTTCGCCAAAACCATTCGTAGCCCTCCGTCGTTTCACATGAATAATCAATAGTATTCAAGCTATATTTGTTGGCCAAAGTCAAGGCATAGTGATTGGTAGTTATTGGGTATTCATGTGCAGCATAGATAGATGCGTTGGTTTGGAACAGTCGTACTGCCTTGTTGGCCAAAGTTAAGGGTAGGTACGGGTGGATTCAAATTAACCTGGAGAACGACGGGTAGAACTTGACATGTGACTTATGATTTGTTGGCCAATGTCAAGGTCGTAAGAGCATGGGGCAAAAATCCACATCGGGAGTTTCAAAAGAACTGAAACTTGCTAGTGTTGCATACCATTTGGAGTGTGATGATTCTGGTAGGATTCCTTCAGTTTCGTCACGCGATGATATTTGGATCCCGATCCTACTGTGAGTATATGCTACTCCTCGGGAAATTTCTCACTTAACGATCAATGCTATAAACCTAGTAGGTGTCTAGAAAGGTGTTAGCGGGGCTACGCCCCTAAGGAAAAGAGGTTCTTAAATTAAGGAACTTCACGAAAGCGTTGGAAAACCTCCCTCGAAGTACCGACACCAGCATGGCCGAACGGTTAAGCAAGTATTGTACGGTGAGATTGATCCTGACTAATTCTTCCTTTTTGATTTTAAGGAGGGATTCGAGAAACAGTGGGAGCCATCCTGTTTAGACAAACTAAAAACCACTCTAAACTTGCAAGAGCATCATGCTGAGTGTTTCTTCTTCTCTCTCCTAAATTGCAGCGACCAATCGACATGACTGGACTTAAGTTACTTCTAGATAAAAACATACTGACAGGGCCAAACTACAAATATTGGCTCAGGAATGTCAAAATGGCAATCACTTACGACAAGCTGTGGTATCTTCTTACCACCAAAGCTCCCCCCGTCCCAGGACCCACCTCCAGCGTCGCGGATAAGGAAATCTGTAAGACTTGGGAGATTGATTGCGCGAAGGCCAGGTGCCTCGTGCTTGCCTCTATGGACAACGAACATCAGAGGAGGCACGAGAATATGGACCTTGAGTCCATATTTCTCCATACAAAAGAACTGTATGGAGAGCAGTCTCGTATCGCAAGATACGAAGTGTCGAAGAAGTTATTTTCGGCAAGGTTGGCCATCGGATCATCGGTAGCGGAACACGTGCTTAAGATGATTGGCTTCATTGAGGAGCTCGCGGAACTTGGGACCACGTTGGAGAATGAGCTCTATACGGACTTGATTCTCCAGTCCCTTCCTTCCACTTACGCCCAGTTTATCCTGAACTTCAACTTACAAGAAAAAGAAGTTGAACTTTCAGAACTCCTCAACATGCTGAGGAGTGCAGAGGGCACCCTACAGAAAGGTAGGAAAACATCCACTTTGTTTGTAGGAGGATCTTCCTCTTCTAGGCCCAAGGCGAAAGCCAAGGGAAAGAAGAAGAAAGCCCCCGCCAAACCAAGGGGCGGTGTTGGTAAAGTGGATACGAAGGGAAAGGCAAAGGCAACAAAGAAAGCGGGGTAGCTTGTGGATAAAGAAGAATGCTTCTATTGTCATAAGAAAGGACACTGGAAGAATGATTACAGGGCTTGGAAAGCCAGGACACAGGAATTGAAGCAGGTTGCGGCTTCAGCTTCAAGTGTGTATGTTATTGAAAACTGTCTTTCAATAAACTCTACTTCCTGGGTATTAGATACCGGATCAGGATCTCATATCTGTAATTCTTTGCAGGCGTTGAGAAACCGTAGGGTTTTGAAGGCAGGTGACATGACCCTCAAAGTTGCAAACGGAGCTAGCATGGATGCTAAGGCTGTAGGGGACTATCACCTGGGAATGTCAGATGGACATGTTTTGGTTTTATGTAATTGCTTTTTTGTACCCAACGCAACTTGTAATATCATTTCTGTATCTTTAGTTTCTAAAGAAGGTTATGAATTTGCGTTTGTAAGCAATGTTGTAAACATTCACCTTAATCAAGTTCTGGTTGGGTCAGGTACATTGAGCAATGGTATATATACGTATTAAATCAACCACAGATTTTCAATGTCCAGAATACACACAAAAGAAAGTCTCCGGAAATAAATCAGACTTTCTTATGGCATTGTAGACTGGGTCACATCAATGAGAGAAGGTTGACGAAGTTACATACAGAAGGATATTTGAATCCGTTCGAATATCAATCGTATGCCACTTGTCAATCCTGTCTCAAAGGAAAGATGACAAAGACTCCGTTCACTGGACACGGAGTAAGAGCGAGCGAGCTCTTGGGACTCGTACACAGCGACGTGTGCGGTCCAATGTCTACACATGTGCGAAGCGGTTATTCTTACTTCATTACTTTTACGGATGACTTTTCAACGTACGGTTATGTCTTCTTAATGAAACATAAGTCCGAAGCCTTTGGAAAATTCCAGGAATATAAGAATGAAGTAGAAAAACAAACCGGCAAAAGTATCAAGATTCTAAGATCGGATCGAGGTGGTGAATACTTGAGTGCCGAGTTCCTGGACTATTTAAAAGAGAACGGAATTCTCTCTCAGCTTACTCCTCCATACACTCTGCAACATAACGGTGTATCGGAGAGACGGAACCGAACCCTATTGGATATGGTACGGTCCATGATGAGTAACGCTGAGTTACCGCGATCATTCTGGGGGTATGTACTAGAATCAGCTGCATACCTTTTGAACCGAGTTCCAACTAAGACTGTGCCTACTACACCATATGAGATGTGGTGTGGGAAGAGACCCTATCTTAAGCACATTAAGACATGGGGATGTCCAGCTTTTGTTAAAAAGCAGCATGCGGACAAGCTCGAGGCACGCTCAGTACAGTGTAAGTTCGTGGGATATCCAAAGAACTCCAAGGGATATTTTTTCTACTGCGAAGAGGAACAAAAAGTTCTTATTTCTCGTCATGCCTACTTCTTGGAAACTGAGTTTTTGGAAACCCAGATAAGTGGGAGCACAGTAGAACTGGAAGAAATTCCAGAACCACGAGCTATTACTGAAAGCTTAGTGGAACCAGAGGGTTCAAAAGAACAGGACATTCCTACGCCGCTCCGCAGAAGTAGTAGGCAGTCTCATCCGCCCGAGAGATACTACGGTTTTCTCATAGACGGGGATAGAGAGGATTGCATCATAGATTATGATGAGCCTACTAGCTTTCAGCAAGCCGTTCAGAGCGTCGACTCGGTAAAATGGCTGGATGCAATGCGGACCGAAATGGAGTCCATGTACACCAACAAAGTATGGACGTTGGACATTGCTCCAGACGAGGTAAAACCCGTAGGATGCAAGTGGATCTTCAAAAGGAAGATTGGTGTAGATGGACAGGTTGAGACCTATAAAGCTAGACTGGTTGCAAAGGGTTTTCGTCAGAGACCTGGTTTGGACTATGACGAGACCTTTTCTCCAGTAGCTATGCTGAAATCCATTCGGATCCTTCTTGCCATTACTGCCTTCCACGATTATGAGATTTGGCAGATGGACATAAAGACCGCTTTTCTAAATGGAAATTTGGAAGAGTGCGTCTATATGGATCAGCCAGAGGGATTCATTCAGAGTGGGAACAGCGGTAAAGTGTGCAAGTTGCTCAAGTCCATCTACGGACTAAAGCAGGCATCACGGAGTTGGAACATCTGTTTTGATGAGACGGTCAAGGAATTTGGCTTTATCAAAAATCCAGATGAACCATGCATCTATAGTAGATTTGTAGCGAGAACTGTAGTATTCCTCGTTTTATACATGGATGACATTCTCTTAATAGGAAATGACATTCCTATGCTACAATCTGTCAAGGGGTTCTTGTCACACAGGTTCTCCATGAAAGACCTGGGTGATGCCTCACGTGAAATACACATGAGTGCTCAAAAACTCAACGCCTCACGTTATACACACCTGGGTGAATTTACTTAGCTTTTGGCATCTTTTAAGCTTTCCTTCTAGGGTTCCATCTCAACTTAGGAGTTTTTATCATCTCTATTAAAGATACAAGTCTTATTCTTCATTCCTATCTCTTATCTAAATCCCAATCACATACCCTTACGTGTGTGTATATATTACCCCTACACTTGGAAATTCAAATCAAGCAATCATACTCTTGTCCGTTGTCCAAAGCACTTCTTAATTGGTGAATTTTAAGATGAAACTGCTCACACATTCTTCATGCGACCGTTAATACTTCTTGAGGTACCAACAACCGATTACAAAATGTGAATGCACAATAAAGCGTAATTCCTAGTCTTGTAACACCTAAGGCTTTAGCAGTGACTCCCAAACCAGTTGGTCTAAAGGCACTAGGTGATGAAGCACCCTCGCTAAATATTTTTCTATTTTTGCAGCCTTAAGTAATCACAAAAACCAGTGTTCATTTTTTTATTATCTCTTTATTCACACTTGAATTTTTATTTTATTTTTCTTCGAACTAAGGACTTTAGACAAGAGCATTTCAAGGTCTCTTCTACTATTCCAAGTTTCAAGGTGCGTGTTTGTGCAATTTGTAGGGTATATATTTTCAGAATTTAGACTTAAACTTAGGAATTATTTTTCAGACTTACACTTTAATAAAAACATCAATACTCTTCCTTTATCTTGACTTAGCCCAAGAAGTGAACTCAAAATTTGCCTATTTCTAAATAAACTACAAAGACATATATTTTCTACCGTTAAATTTTAAGAAAGATTATTTTTAGGGTTTTTAATTTACTAAGTCTAAGATCTAGTTGTTCCTAACTAGTTATCCTTTTTGTCAAACTCAAGTCAATTATGGCCAAAATTGAATGCTTTAATTTTTATAATTTTTTTTAAAATTTTCAATTTTTATGGGTTTTAAAATAAGTATGCAAATGCAAAAATATACACATGAATGCGAAGGAAGAAGGCTTACCGAGCATTACCCCCAAACTTAACCTTGACAGTGTCCTCACTGTCATGCTACACCAAGAGGGTCAAAATGTCGGTACTCCCCTGTTTATTTATTTATAATATTTTTTTTAATTTTTTTTATTTGTTTATTGTTAAAAGAAAAAACAAAATATATATACACAACAAGATTCCCCCCAAACTTAAGTGAAACAGTGTTTCCACTGTTTTAGCGTTAAAGTTCAGAGTTAGGGAGAAGAAAAATCAAACTATACAAGGCCTTACACAGGCCAAAGGTTAGCACCAACCATTCAAAAATCTTATCGTGGTAATGGTAGGGTTGGTGAAAGAATGGAGTATAGAGAAAGGAGTTGAGAAGCACACGAGACCAAATGGGAAGAAGAGTGGAACATGGTCTCGATGGAGGAGAAGAATGGCGGAAAAGAGAAAGAAGTGTAGTACTATCTTGAGGGTGTAAATCAAGTGAATAAATTAGCGCAATTTGTGATGACCGATGTGTTAAAAGCGATTGTGCTAATCTATCAACCCGTCGAGAAATGGGGTCAAATTCCTCAAGATTCGCAAGAAAACATGGGTACGTCGAACTTGGTAAACCCTCCATTGAAAGTGGAAACGCAACGAAGTCTTGCGTGGTCAAAACGATAGGAAGGACGAAAGGGAGTGATTTATAGATAGTCTTAATCTCACCTAAGTAATCTGTCTCGAACTTGAAGGATTCCATCAATGGTTCGAAATGACTATAAGCAACCGAGTTTGATGGTTCAACTAACTTATCTGAAAATGTAAAGAACTCAAACTCGGGAGGTGAGTTGTCAACATCGTCCGAAAAAGTGAAACACTCGTAATCATTATCGTCTATGAGAACAGTGTCAGATTCAAAGAGAAATTTTTCAAGCTCACAGTCCTCCTGCATGATCTTTTGCGTGGTCGGAACGATGGAAAAGAGGGGGGTTGATTTAGGAAGTATAACAGTTAAAGGTTCAGGAGGATGAACTGGAAAATCCGACACATCAAACAAAAATGGTTCATCCTCAATATTATCCTCAATACTCTCCTCAAAACTATCCTCATAATTCTCCTCAAAAGTTAACTCATCCATGCAATTATCATCAAAATCAAGACGCATATGAAGTTCGGGAGAAACATTTAATGACTCGGGATGATGAATTGGAGATAAAATTTCAGTCAAATTTACAGGTTCATCATCTAAAATATTCCCGTCGTCTATATCCTCAATCAAGTGAAAATCAATTTTTTTTGACACCTCATCAAAAGCATGGATATTTATCAATTCAGGTTCTAGATTGGAGGTGTAGAGTTCAAAAGGATTAGGTGTGGTTTTACTCGAAAGAGACTCTTCACAATCTGGAAAATCAAGCACTACAAAGTCGCACAACTCATTAAATGTTTTATTTTCAACTGATGAATCATTTGGAATACTTGTTTGAAAACCGGAGTTGTGGGATTCAATTGGGGATGGGTAGGTTTGATTTGGAAAGGTGTAGAACTCACTCTCTCCTCTCAAATTCTCACTCTGTCCAACCGCCTCATCATACATTGGAAGATTTGGAGCTAGTTAGAAACTAGCTACCGGTTCACTAGGTTGCATAAGGGCGGCCATGGACACATCCACATTCCTAATCATTTGGTTTGTCGCTACCATATAAGCCTCCAACGACTGTTCCAAACTAGACATGGGTTGTGAAGGGGTTTCAGTAAAAGATTCAAAGTTTTGGAAACTCCCAAATGGCTGTGTAAAAGCAATGTCTAGGGAAGGTGTGAAAGTTGGGTAGGACTGGTAGGAATTGAATGGTTGGACAGGAGTAGGATCAACATTTGGATAAAAAGGTGAATGGACTTGTTGATCCCTAGAACTGGATGTGTGGAGATGAGTGAAAGATCGGCTACGAGATTATTCAATATGCTCAGCAATAGACATGGGTTTAGGAGTTACAACAGGACTCGAAAAAGGAGTATCAATGTAAGAAGGTGGTGAAGGTTGACACGGTTGATACAAAGTGGATTGTGGAGTAGAACTGTTTCTCATAGACGCTTCTATTCGATCTTTCAAAGAAATTTTGGGCATGGAGGGGTCGTCCGTAATTCGACCGAAACAATTCGCGTACGAAGCAAAGTTTGGTTGAGGGTACCAAAGTTCGGCAAGAGATTTGTGAGGTGGGGTACCCGTGATGTAAGAAAGGAGAAGAAAAAGAATGTGGGGTGCACGGATTTCTTAGCGACAAGTTGCAAGTTTTTATAAAAAAATTTCCTTTTTTTATGTGGTGCTTTTTGCAAAAAGATTTTCGATAAAAGGATTAGACACACGTTCAATCAACCACAAATGCACAATCAGGCCTAGATCTAGGGTCACCTAGGTCAGCTAGACAGCTCCTAACTGTTCCAAAAGGCTAGAAATAGGACCTCAAACCGCCTCTTCACCGCCAATTGCGGCCAGGCAAGTGCCAGGTGAGTGAGAGGCTCTCCACTACAAGTAGTGGCCCTAATTAAGTAACCACTCTCTTTAGACACACTTGCCAAGACACCGCAAAGTCAGGTTAGGATCAACGGCCGATGCCTACAACTAGTCCTCTGTCCTATTGAGCGCGATGTCCTTAGGGTTGAATCTAGTATTTTTTAATTAAATAATGGTCAATGCATATGCCTTATGTGATTTCTGGGGTCCTGGGAAGGATGATGAAATCCCCACCCAATCTGAATTGGTCTCAAGCCCCTTAAAGTCCGATTAAAAATATGCAAAGCAGTAACAATCACTTGCAAACAATTTTTTTTTAATTTTTTAGCGCGGCGTAAAGAATCCTGCACAAGATCAATTATTGGAAGGGGAAGAGATTTTTTAAGCGCAAAGAATCCTGCAGGAGATTTTACAGAGGAAATATTTGGGGTTGCAGAGGAAGAGAGAGAAAACTTACAGTTTTTTTTACCGCGCTTCCGCCGCCAAAGTAGTGCTACTGCCGCAGTTTCGCGGCCGTTTTTTTTTTATGTCACCAGATCGCCGCGGTTCCGCCACCGAAACGCACCTTCGACCGTGGTTCCGCGGTTGACTTGTTGACTCGGTCCTCCAAATTTCTTTTGTTGTCTGTTGTGACATTCCTCTGTTTGTTCAGATTTGATATTTGCTGTTTTGCTCTCTGGATTTTTCCAGATCTGAATTTGTTTTCCGATCTTGAAAAATTCAAACGAAAATACCCTTCACGAAGAACATGATAATTTTTTTTCCTTCAGTTTTTATGATTTTTTTTAGATTAACCCGAAATTACAAAAAGAAAATAACACGCCATCCCCGGCAACGGCGCCATTTGATTTGTATGGATTTTTAGATCAAAAATATTTATAAATCGCAATTAAGAACGGCGTTGCTTGGTAGCTAGCCGGTGAGTACGTGTCGGTCCACAGGGATTTTGTGAATTTCCTAATTGTTCTAACGAGTTAATTCCGATTGGTGTCGGATTGATTAAATCTAAAAACTAAGTTTATCTAGATCTAAATCTTGCTAGGGTTAGGTTTAGGTTAAGTTTGGAAATTGAAGATTTCCTCACCGCTTTCTATACCCAAATTAAGATCTCTTTAGAAGTTATGGTAATTATTAATAAAGGGGATTAGTACCATCGGGAAGAAACGGTGTTTCTTCCTCTAGATTCTTGTCCTTCCTTTCTTAATCCTTACCCTAACCTCCATGGAAAGCACGCTCAACCGGGCCTTTATACTACGGTATCATCGCTACCTCGTGGGATAGGGCGCCGTAGGGAGCGGTGTGTGCATGTATGCATGGAGTCCTATAAGAACATGTCATGGGCAAGAAAGGGGTAAGAGATCTTCATCTCTCAAGCCTTCCCCATGTAAGTGCACGGCGGCGCCCCGGCCGTCAATCCGATGCCGGAATGCGAAAACGAAAAACTTTTCAAACTAGAAAACCAGCACCACCGTGCACAAAAAATCCCGGATCGGGCCATTAACCTACTCCTAGCAAACTAGAGAAAGGGAAGGAAGCTATACCGAGCGATCCGTGTCCTTCGGTCTTCGGCCTCCACTCCGATCTCCTCGCGGAATCTCCGGTCTTCAGCTCCTCGTCGGAACGGGCACCACAATGCCGGGTTTTTTTACGGGCTCCCACCTCTGGACCGAGGCAACTCGGGCACGAAGTTGGCGAGCCGACGTGTCCAAGAAATGCTGTAGGCAAGTGTAGAATCCATTGTCTCTAGGGGTTGTGAAGTTGCCCTTGATGGAGGGAAGAAGAAGAATAAGCTTTGAAGATGGGTATGGATTTTGTAGCAAATCATAATATCATATGATAATTTCTCCTACATCAAAAAGAACCCTCTCTCCCTCAAGAATGCGGCCGGCCCCTTCTCTCTCAAAAATGGTGGAGCAAAAAGAATGAATAATCAAGAGAAGAAAATGGTATGATAAAAAGGAAATCATGTCACACCATTTCTCATCCAAATCCAAATCAAAACTCTCATCTCATAAATGCAAGTGAGTGGATGGAAAAAGAATCTCATCATGAAGCCACAAATTACTAATAACCCCTTCCACAAATGATAATTTGCACACTTGCAAATTACCCCTACATCAAATATCAGCCAACGAAAGGAAGAAAGAAAAACTGGCTGAAACGGAATACAAACTGGCAACTTCAGAAAACTGATCCCGTAATAAATTACAGGAAAACCCCGCGACTGCATATACATGCCCGCATTTGTATTCCCACTGAATACAAATGCAAAGAGACAAAATCTACACTGTACAATACTAGGATCCGGCTTAAACCAAAGCCCGCTAGTATAATCCGTCCGATCAGGATCCGTGCAATACCGCGTGTATCTGATCGAACCCTGTCATATCTCCATACGGCCTCTACAGCGTTTCGCCCGAAACTTGAGAAACTGGTCTGTGGGGAACTCTAAAGACTCGTCAATACTTTGGTTATGGATTTAACCACTAGCACGTCAGAGGTATTAGCCTATACGTAATGGGCTACCAGGTATTGACCAAAAGGGAAGTCGATGAGCAAACTCATCCTGACACCCTACTGAGCCTGTCAGTGACAATATCCGTACAGTCCGGTCCGTTCGTCTATGAACATCGCATGGCGGGCCTAAGGGGTTGGTAAAAGTCAGACCCCCAAAAGCGGTACAAGTCGTGTCGGAGAGTAGCCCAGAACACCCTGAGATACAACTGGAATACCTACCAGTAAATCTCCTGCCTTGGCCAAGGACTTTCATGTATTGGCTCTCCTAGGCACAGCGCCACCTCACCCCCAATACCGGGAGAGACGAACCCCTGCAGATCCGCTCACTGCCTCCATGTGGCTCGGGACTGTACCCAACTAAAACCTGTTTGCATGTCTCCTTTGAGCATGGTAGGGTAGTAATCAAAGCACAGTGGGAACTCACATGAGACAAATGACGATCTCAGGTCGATGAACTAACCTGTACACATGTCACCAGGGAACTGCTATCTGACATCAGGTATAATACCAACTAGCATGTTCCCGGCGAGTCCTGTCCGGTGTACTCATAACCCAATAAGCACCTGTATACATCCTAGGTGAACCAACTGACACCAGTGGCATGTGAGACCGGCCACCGCCCCTCGTCGGGGTCTTGACTGTATACACTAGTCTACTCTGGAGTATCGATGCCCTGTCTCGAAACTCCCATGACTAGGGACCTTTTAAAGATGTGCTTATAGACCCTAGCTCCCACGTATATGATCGCCCTCATACTGCTGGTAGTCAAGCAAGAATCCTAGGGGCTCTATCAACGCGCAATAGTGACCTGTAAGGTCACCTAAAGCAGTACACGATGATAAAGATAAACCAGATAGCATACTATCATCTTGAGTAAGACTGTCCTACTGAGACAGGTCCTCCCTCAATCATTGCAATCACGTGCCTGTGATCCAATAATTGACTCTGAGGGCACTATCTCCAACAATCTCCCACTTGCACTCAAGGCTAATTATTGCGATGTCGCATACTCACAGCCCGTGTGATATCGAACACCCAACTCCTCTATTAGTCAGTCTCACAAAGCCCGTTTGCGAAACTATTGCGTTCGAGGAATAGCCTCAGTGAGTGGATCCGCTGTGATGTTTCTTTCTATGTCTCGCTTTATCTCATGTTCGCGGAGAAAGCCATCTCCCAAAATGAGCAATACCTGTCTTAGAATATGTCTGGATGTCTGATGGGACCTAGCTCATAAATAAACTCCAAATCCAAACTTCTTAGACTGTATCGTCAACTGAACTTAATCAGTATCCTGCGCTATCCTTCCCTCAGTATCCACCTGGACCACCTGTCCAAAATACTGCCCCTCGTCAGAAGGAAAACTATAACTCTGACAGTCACTCTGCCCTCCAGGTCACCTTGGAAGCCTGGAATGATAACTGTCTCCCAAAGAAGGCTGCCGTTATCATTTCCCTAGAACATCAACTTATGTTCTAAAACTGCTTCCGATCGTTTCTCCAGGATTGGATTAATATCAACTTACTACATCTGGTGCAAAAACAATATCTGGTGTGGTACTTGACATCTCATGATCCACTCAATTGCCTAAGCAAGTGATCTGCCGATCATGCACATCCCTCTCCCCTTTAGTCTATGAGACACCTTTAGAGAGGGTGACTCCATCACCTGCAGGTACACTACCGTGCCTGGATTCGTCCACTCTAAATACTCTTAGAATGCTGTCAAAGTACCCAGATTGGGAAACCACCCAAATCTATATCTAAAACCATAGATCTAGTAACCAAAATGTCTGATATAATATCCAATTCCTATGTGGAGAAACCACTGTGTGACAACCAAAGTATAACCGATCGTAGTATAGGAATATCACTTCCTACTCTGTGTATGTCATCCAAATAAAAGGACATCACACCCTACTACCTTCTTAACAGATCCATCCCCTATTCTGATGAAGTCAAACCTATGACTGTCACATCAGAAATAGATGATCTATCTCCGCTATATCTGCTTTAGTCTATAAATAGACACAAGCCACTTGTCCATCATGCTTCCACTGCTCCCACTGACTACGACAACCCTCTGGCAGAGTCATATACACATACACTTCTGAAGCCAGTTCAGAACGACGCTATACTCATCCTCCTGCCGGGTCTCATAGTCTGGAACAACAGCAATGGTAAGTCTAGGTAAACAAGAACCTCCCTGCCACCGTCCTTGAGCATACCGAAATACCTCTCGAGTGCCTGAGGTTACCCACCTTATCTGTGGAGTGGCCAATGGAATGTCAAACCAAATTGAATCCTTAGGTTCTTATCAAATTTTCAGTAATCATCTTCGGTTCTGGAATCACTTCCAGTTCTACCATACTCCCACTACTGTTTTCTAAAAAAATCCATTTTTATTAAAACTGTGGCGAGTCAAGAACAATATCATTATTGATCTTCTTGATGGTAGAAAATCAACCCTCGTCATAGCCCGGGTCAACCCATAAACAGCCATTACAGAAACGTGCCTTGAGATATCCGGAGTCTGGTTTAAAGCATAAGCCGGACAACTCCCCGTATCTTAACATCGTTAAGATATGAACTGTTCTATATCCAATACAGAAACAGAGGCACTGATTTAATTGAGCCAGATTCAAATCATGCAGCTGTCTCCAGTGCATGTCAAGTAAATGGAGAGAGGCCGATCAACGTTACTCAGCTTAGGAGTACTTCCAATTATGAGTAACCTGAAAGAGAAGCAAGTTCTCTTATTCATTACTATCAACTGAATACCATACATAAGTATCTACATCTTCGATCACCTTGAAGAATCCCGATACTTGCATTACCTGGTTCTCTACTTTACTCATATACCTATAACTTCTCAAAACTTGGACCTTGTATTTCTACGAAACACATGTCTAAGAACTAGAGAAGTCACAAGTAAACAGAATATAGTACGAGGACCAACCCCTCTGTCCTAACAGACACTGGACAATATACAATACTCTGTATAAGTCCTTTGAGTCTGATAACTCATTCGCTGTGTGTCGTAGGTTGAAAACTGTACTTATGGTTAAGAAGAATTACACCGCTGTTTAATGCTCCTTACCTAACCATCCACTGATATAGGTAAATGTCATAGACATAATTTCAAAAAGGTATATCTCACTTTATAAAAATAGACGTACAGATATATCAATTTGAAATTGGTGCATAACAACGGATATTCAAAACCAAATATTTGTCGTCCGGCAAATTACCCAGGCGATTTCCTCAAATATCACCAATTACAACGAATTCTGATATAATGAGGATGATCACCTAATTCCCAATAACTTACTCCCACTCATCATCTGTAAAACCATACAGATGTGAGAATCAAACCTGGTAAATACATACCCTGGAGCAAGTGTCTAATTTTGAAATCAGTTTTCTTTTAACAGTACACAGTGAAACTGAAACATTGAAATGTTTCGATGGGGTATCCCGGTATTCCTAGTAATACCTCTTCCATTATCCAGATTCACAACTGTAACTGTATATCTCTTTGCCATCTCTCCAAATCCCTTTATATGTCTTTAGTCATTACCTTCTGTACACCCTCTTAGGCTAAATGGTTTTCTTCCTTCCCTACCGTTCGGCACCAGCCTATGGTTTGGAAGAAGACTATCCAATAAGCATAATGAGTGTACTGTCCTAATCCTAGGAGCACTCGCAATGCGAGAGAAGGTGAAGATAAAAGACAACCGAATAAACCTTATTCCTATTTCTCCTGAACCAGAATCCATCCCCGAACTGGAACAAGTTCCTTTCGAGTTCGTATATTACCATACGATGGAGTATCCAAATAAACTGTGGATCTTCGTAGTGATACGGGGTTTCCTGGAGAAATACAAAGGTGAATTGGGAGTGGTAATGAAATACTTGGTTTGGTCGTAAATAGCAGTCACAATTTACTTTGCCCTCTTACTAATCCCTTTCTTTGTCTTAACTTAATACCTTCTGTACACCACCGTTATGCTAATTGGTTTTCTTCATTCCCCACCGTTCGGCACCAGCCTAAGGATTGGAAGAAGACTATCCAATTTGCGTAATAGGTGTACTATCTTCTAAACCAAAGAGTACTCGCAACCTGAGAGAAGGTAAAAAGAAAAGACAACTGAATAGTCCTATTCATTTTCTCCAGAACCGGAAACCATCCTCGAATAAATTGCTTCGAGTTCGTATATAACCATACGATAGTTTTGTCCAATGGAAGTGGACGTTCGTAGTAATACGGGGTGTCCTGGAGAAAAGGGTAAAAGTAGGAGTGGCAATGATGTTTGCAACTCTGACAATCCAAAACCAATGTTTAAGAAAGTTCGGTTAATTTTGGTCACTGAGTCATAGTCTAGGGTCGGGTCATGGTCGCTGCCAAAGAGAGAGAGAAAAGAAACACTCAGCGTGCACTCTAACCTAGATCAGAATGGTTATCACTTTATCTAATCAGGAAACCTCCCACTGTACCGTCGAATTCTCCTCCAAACCTGAAAGAAGAATTAGTCGGGATCACCCGAGGAGTAAACCAACTCATCAGTGGGAATCGGGATCTAACTATCATCGCATGATAACGTGACGGGACCCGCTCACGTTATCACACTCCAGAAGGTATGCCCATATCTGGCAAATTTCAGTTTCTTTAGAAACTCCCGATGTGGATTTTTGCCCCATGCTCTTATGACCTTGACTTTGGCCAACAAATCATAAGTCACATGTCAAGTTCTACCCGTCATTCTCCAGGTTAATTTGAGCCCACCCGTATAAGCCCTTGACTTTGGCCAACAAGGCTATACGACTGCCCCAAACCAACGCATCTATCTATGCTGCATATGAATACCCAATAGCTACCAATCACTGTGCCTTGACTTTGGCCAACAAACACAGCTTGAATACTTATTGACTATCCATATGAAACGACGGAGTGCTACGAATGGTTTCTGGCGAAAAACTTTAACGTAATGAACTTGATATCGTTGAAGGAACTGGATAGCTTTTTATAAAATATAGTTACGAAAACCTTTGCTAAAGAGGTCACTCCCGGTGAAGGGATCTCGGCTCTTTCCCCGTAGAATGAGGTGCAGGATATTCCAACTGAATACCATGATGCAAAGCAAAAGTAATCGGCTATAGTGAAGTTATTGCCCTGACGCAAACTTCTGTCCAAGGGGTCACTCCCGGTGAAGGGATCTCGGCCCTTGCCTCGTCGACTGAGGAGCAGGATATTCCAACTGATTACCACAGTGCAAAACAAAAGTGAACGTCCTTGCAATAACAGCTTTTTGAAAAGTGTTCCAACAACATCAGAATAGGTTTGTTTAGCTTGCATTGATCCGAATCAACGTAGTCCCATCAATTGATCTCAGCAATAAAGAACGAAAATAATGATGTACGTATATGCCACCCGCATTCGCCACTGGGTCCCGTCATCACCCGTTAGGTTACTCAACTAACGACAGAGCGGGTACTGGACTAGCGCGGATGCAAAACATATACAACATCTACTAGTATATATATCAATATATAATATTCGCTCAAGGCGTGATAAAATGCAACATCACAGAAATGTAATAAGCATCACAGAACAATACAGATATCTGGGATCCCCGGGTTTCATAGAGCCGCTACTGAAACTCGACGTTCCCCTGGTCGTGTGGATAGCCTGTGCAATGAAATCCTAGACCCCTACGGGCGCGGCAAGTTACCCGCCAAAACCTGAAGCGAGGCAGCGCCCTTCAGCAACGTGAATGGACCACCCAGCACTTCGCGGAATCCGGTAACTTGGGCACCCCTCCTGGGTCAACCTGTACCCCCCACGAGTGCGGCGAATAGCCCGCTAATTCTAGAGTAAAGCCCCCTCCGTCTCAAAGCCATGATATGCGGGCCCGTTTCCCTCTAGAACCCGGCTACCCGTGCACCCCTCCGCGGGGTAATCCTAGTACAGAAAGTAAAATATACATACAACGGGTACATCGACCTCGACCCGGTCGTGCCCCAAAAGAATAATATACAAACAGGCAGTGACGGCAGTCCACATGTCGGACGCTCGCCCCGCAATATCAAATGTACATATAAAACCAAACTGTACTACCATTGCATCCAGGCTATCCCCCACGACCAATCTGCAACATCACAGCACAACACAGAACATCAACGTGAATGTCACGTTCGCAAATCCGTCTAAAAGGGCTATAGTAGATAGACTGGATTTACCGATAGAGTGACATTCACGGTCACAGATATAATGTAAATACTGTGAACCAACATGTTTAAACTTTTCGATCGATCAAATTTATCGAAGTGGGCCCCAAGCACTACTGTAACACTCACAGAAAATCTGGGCCCAAAAAGAATATCCCAAAACCCCCATTTCCTAACCTGAAGCCTACTGTGAAAATATGGTGCAAAGATAATACGTTCCCACCGCGGAACCGCGGTCGTACTGAGGAATCATTGCATCGAATTTTCCCAGAATGCTTAGAATTCCCTGCACTTATTTCTGCAATGTACTGAAAAATTTTTAGAGCCAAAAAAAATTTCGACAGAAACTTGTGCACTAGAAAATACGGTTTTTGGGATTTTTGTTCGATCGAGTTCTAAACATACTAGAGCAAGCTAGACTAAGTTAATGGCGAGGCTCTGATACCACTGTAAGTGCACGGCGGCATCCCGGCCGTCAATCCGACGCCGGAATGCGGAAACGAAAAACTTTTCAAACTAGAAAACCGGCACCACCGCGCACAAAAAATCCCGGATCGGGTCATTAACCTCCTCGTAGCAAACTAGAGAAAGGGAAGGAAGATATACCGAGCGATCCGTGTCCTTCGGTCTTCGGCCTCCACTCCGATCTCCTCGCGGAATCTCCGGTCTTCAGCTCCTTGTCGGAACGGGCACCACAACGCCGGGTTCTTTTACGGGCTCCCACCTCTGGACCGAGGCAACTCGGGCACGAAGTTGGCGAGCTGACGTGTCCAAGAAATGCTGTAGGCAAGTGTAGAATCCATTGTCTCTACGGGTTATGAAGTTGCCTTTGATGGAGGGAAGAAGAAGAATAAGCTTTGGAGATGGGTATGGATTTTGTAGCAAAGCATAATATCATATGATAATTTCTCCCACATCAAAAAGAACCCTCTCTCCCTCAAGAATGTGGCCGGCCCCTTCTTTCTCAAAAATGGTGGAGCAAAAAGAATGAATAATCAAGAGAAGAAAATGGTATGATAAAAAGGAAATCATGTCACACCATTTCTCATCCAAATCCAAATCAAAACTCTCATCTCATAAATGCAAGTGAGTGGATGGAAAAAGAATCTCATCATGAAGCCACAAATTACTAATAACCCCTTCCACAAATGATAATTTGCACACTTGCAAATTACCCCTCCATCAAATATCAGCCAACGAAAAGAAGAAAGGAAAACTGGCTGAAACGGAATACAAACTGGCAACTTCAGAAAACTGATCCCGTAATAAATTACAGGAAAACCCCGCGACTGCATATACATGCCCGCATTTGTATTCCCACTGAATACAAATGCAAAGAGACAAAATCTACACTGTACAATACTAGGATCCGGCTTAAACCAAAGCCCGCTAGTATAATCCGTCCGATCAGGATCCGTGCAATACCGCGCATATCTGATCGAACCCTGCCATATCTCCATACGGGCTCTACAGCGTTTCGTCCGAAACTTGAGAAACTGGTCTGTGGGGAACTCTAAAGACCTGTCAATACTTTGGTTGTGGATTTAACCACTAGCACGTCAGAGGTATTAGCCTATACGTAATGGGCTACCAGGTATTGACCAAAAGTGACGTCGATGAGCGAACTCATCCTGACACCCTACTGAGCCTGTCAACGACAATATCCGTACAGTCCGGTCCGTTCGTCTATGAGCATCGCATGGCGGGCCTAGGGGGTTGGTAAAAGTCAGACCCCCAAAAGCGGTACAAGTCGTGTCGGAGAGTAGCCCAGAATACCCTGAGATACTACTGGAATACCTACCAGTAAATCTCCAGCCTTGGCCAAGGACTTTCATGTACTGGCTCTCCTAGACACAGCGCGACCTTACCCCCAATACTGGGAGAGACGAACCCCTGCAGTTCCGCTCACTGCCTCCATGTGACTCGGGACTGTACCCAACTAAAACCTGTTTGCACGTCTCCTTTGAGCGTGGTAGGGTAGTAATCAAAGCACAGTGGGAACTCACACGAGACAAATGACGATCTCAGGTCGATGAACTAACCTGTACACATGTCACCAGGGAACTGCTATCTGACATCAGGTATAATACCAACTAGCATGTTCCCGGCGAGTCCTGTCCGGTGTACTCATAACCCAATGAGCACCTGTATATATCTTAGGTGAACCAACTGACACCGGTGGCATGTGAGACCGGCCACCGCCCCTCGTCGGGGTCTCGACTGTATACACTAGTCTACTCTGGAGTATCGATGCCCTGTCTCGAAACTCCCACGACTAGGGACCTTTTAAGGATGTGCTTATAGACCCCAGCTCCCACGTATATGATCGCCCTCATACTGCTGGTAGTCAAGCAAGAATCCTAGGGGCTCTATCAACGCACAATAGTGACCTGTAAGGTCACCTAAAGCAGTACACGACGATAAAGGTAAACCAGATAGCATACTATCATCTTGAGTAAGACTGTCCTACTAGGACAGGTCCTCCCTCAATCATTGCAATCACGTGCCTGTGATCCAATAATTGACTCTGAGGGCACTATCTCCAACACCCCAAAGCTAACCCTAACAAGCGAGGAGACTGCTCGCTCATTAGGGAATTGAAAAACATTTCTAAACTATTTATCTAGGGCATAGAATAAGAGATCTAACTAGGGCAGATAAGAAATTATACTAGGGCAATGAAATAAAATTAACTAGGGCAAGAATTGAAAACTTACTCTAATTTGATGCACTCTTCATTCATTGCAGAAAATTACAGATATGAATTTTTGATATAAAACGAGGCACAAGAAGAGGCATGACATAAAAAAGGTTTTAGGGATTCTATTTATAGATCATAGAAACCCTAGGGTTACAATCGACGCACATCTGCAATTACAAGTTTACCCTTTAAGAAAAGACTAGTCAACGTGCCGCCAGACTTCACAAGAATTTCGCACCGACACGGGTATTATATGGCCACGGATCCGTGGCCAAAACCCCTGTTTGGCCACGGTTCCACGGCCAAATAGAGTGATCTTGGTCTGAGATTTTTAGGGAATATTCTGGTGGAGTTTAGCTTCTTGTTTCTTTGCTTGTTTTCTCGGGTTGTCTTCTAGTTCTCTTCCAGATCTCCACAGTGAATAATGCAGTGGACTTTTACCATTGCTTCGTGTTGAAGTCTTGAACCTTGCGCTGCCTTTGTGCTTTGTGAACTTGTTTGTTGATCTTCGTTTAGTCTCCAAACTGTAGGCTTGATCAAGATTCTTCCATTTGTTGGTCGTAGTCTCACTTTTGTATCGTCTTTTCATCTTTTTCACTGTTTTTGTTCTGAGAACCTGTAACCTGCAACTATGTAGCAGACATGGGTCAAAAGCACATGTTTATTTGTAAAATGACTAGGACTGTGGAATATAATAATGCAAAATTATGGTATGAACAGCTATCACGTGAGGCGTTGTCTTCATGGGCCTTACGCACTCACGCGTTTTTCTCGTGAGGAGTTTTCTTCATGCTTTCTTTTGAATGCTCAAGTGCTTTTCGCGTGAGCTGCTGTTTTGGGTGCTCACATGCCTTTCACATGAGGCGCTTTTTCCCTAGAGATTTAATCTCTACTTATCTTTTGAATTTCAGAGAAAGTTAGCTTCTGTTAATGGTATTTTGACCATTAACGATCACCAATATCACCATTTTGATGATCTTGTTAGTTATATGTATGCCCTAGAGGCCATTACTGTACATAGGATGTATATTATAGTGGATGCTGGGACACATATAGGGAGGAATTTCTTGCTCGACATGATAGTATGCTATCTGGTTACACATTACCTTAACGTGTATACTGTTTGTCTCTTTGTTACATGTTGGTGAAGCCCTTAGGATGTGTACTTGACTACCTGGACTATGATGCGGATCATATTAGTGGGGACATGGTAGTCCATAAGTACATCCTTCAAGGTCCCTAGTCGTGGGTGTATCGAGACGGGGCATCGATACACCAGAGTAGACTAGCGTATACCTTCTCGACCCATACAGATGGGCGATGGATGATCCCATATCCATTGGTGTTTGACATCAGAGATGATATACGGGTGGTCAGTAGAGACTGGGTACACTGGACGGACTCGCCGAGAACTCCCAGATGGTATTATACCTTACGTCAGATGGCAGTTCTCTGGTGACACTGGTACAGAGTAGTCTGTTGACCCGAGATCGTCATAGAGTTTTGTGTGTTTCCCACTGTGCTTTGATTTCCACCTTACCACGTCCAAGAGGGCGTGCAAAACGGTGGCTTTTGGGTACAGTCCCGAATCACATGGAGGCAATGAGTGATAGGAGGGGATTCGTCTCTTCCGGTATAGGGAGTTGATGTTGCGCTGTGTTCGATTGGCTATAACCGGAAATCCCTGGCCAGGGTTGCTGAGATTTACTGGTAAGTGTTACCAGTAGTTTCTCGAACTGTTATAGACCTCATATCGACACGACTTATCGAGCTATTGGGGTCTGACGTTTACCACCCCTAGGCAAGATATGCGACATATCAGACGACGAGACCGGACTGTACGGTAAGTGTTATTGGTTGGATTCACAGGAGTGTGAGCGGGCTTGCTCGTCGATCTTATCATCGCTCAATACCCGGGTGGCCGTTATGTTTAGCAGACCGCTTGCGGCTTGTGGGTGTTTGATATGATCACCACCTGCTACCGGCGTATTGACGAGTCTGTAGAGTCCTACACAGAGGTTTCCTGGCTCAAGCGAAACGAAATAGGAGCGCATATGAGATATGTGCGGGACCGAGAATAATGCGTGTATGTGATACCGTATTCAATTCTCGCGATGAATGTATCGATTGGTTGTATGCGATATAACCTAGTTATCGAATCAAGGAATGATTCGATAAGCCGATACATTGAATACTAGTCGGTTATGTGCGACATGACCGGATCGTTAAATCAAGTGTTGATTTAATGATTTAATGTATAATTATATATTTGATATATTACTTTGCATTAACTAGTATTGGTTCACTTTAAATGGATTTTCTCACTTGATTTGTGCAAGTTGTATATGTGATATACTTTTGTGCACATGATTGTATCATGTTTGATGATGCATGTTTATTTGGTTAAGTGTAAAGAATTAAACCATGGTTAAGTTGATGATTAGGGTTTTGCTTATTTATTTATTTCTTTTTGGCAAATGAAAAGAAAATGGTGGCTTGATTTGTTTTCTAGTTGAAGCTTCATGAAGCTTTGACCAAAGTGACCATTTTGTCTTCATGCTTAACCCTAACCATTCATCTAACCTTAGTCAATTCTCTACACCTAACCATGGTTCATATTATGATAAGTATTCTTTTTCTTTGATTATTATTTTTAACTGATCATAATATACATCTTCTTCTTCTTCTTCTTCAACAAGAAGAAGCATGCTACCAACAATGGCAAGTTGAGCAAATGAGTGAGAAATTCAATTCTAAAGTGAACCCACCTCCTATTTCTTCATCCTCTACCTCTTGCCAAGTAGTATAGGGTGTTTTCTTCACAAGTTTCATGACTTGGTGAAGTGGGAGCTTGATCTTGTGATGCCTCGACGTAGATCATCTTCGGCATCGACGTCGACGACCTAGCCCGCCTATTTCTCCGATGAAGCCGATGCTAGAGTCATGGATTCAATTTGGACAGCGAGGAGACTTCATCGCGGAGCCATGGAGGTGGAGAAACGGATCTACAAAGGTTGTATGTTCGTTCATTTAGTTAAGTTGTTAACTAGTTGCAGTTTTCGCCTAAAAATCTAGTTAACGATCCGTATTAGGGTTTCTCGGCACTTGGAAAATTTCAAATTGGCATGGTTGATGCCTTGTGAGACCTCCTTAGTGTGCCTAGGAACCCTACAGTGGTATCAGAGCTTAGCTAGAGCCTTAGGCGAAGTGTAGACGACGTTTGAAACCCGAATGAACATCGAAACCCTAAAACAAATTGCTCTCTGGACTTTTTTCAAAAACTGGGATTTTTCCAGATTAAAAATGCTTAAAAAATTCAGCACGGAATTCTAAGAATTACGATGCAAAAATTAACCCATGATATGTTTATTGTGCGGCGGAACCGCGGCAGAAGCATGGCTTCTGCGGCGGTTCCGCGGCCAAATGAAGGGAGTTGCCTGTAGTTTTTGTACAGTAATTCCTCTTGCACAGTGCTGAGTTTTATGGGAATTTTTTAATATTTATTCAAGAGTTGAATTTTTTGGGGTTGTTTTGGGGATTCGATGATTCGATCGGATTATCAGATTTTGTCTATGTGGTTTCCGGATAATTTTTGAATATGTTAAAAAGTTCGACCGGATATAAATACCCACTTTTTCCCCTGCCGGAAAATTTCTAAGTGTTGGATTTTTCCGTGGTTTAAAGACGTTCTAAGTAGTGCAAGTAACGCGATGGACCCTCTAGAAGACAACAAACCTTAACTCGATTATGTGACCGTCTTGAACTGCCCTTTGAACCTTCGGGTTTGGGGCAGTACGGCGTGCCACATGTGAGGCGTTGGCTTGACCCTTCTACGGCTGGACCGTTGGTACTGAGGCACGAACTGGATGTTTTTAAACTTGTTTTATGTGTTGAGCTGTTTCGGGAAAACTTGGGTGTTTGACTGTTCGATCGGAAAGTTTAACATTTTCTGTTTATCTGGAATGGGATACAATAATTGGAATTCACAAAAAGTTATGAGATAACTGAATGAATGTTATACACATAGCACTTTAGTCTCACTTGATCGGTTGCCACGGAATTTTGATGTGATCAAAAGTCCGTCGCAATCACGTAGCGTACGCGGATACTCGACGGGTAAACTTAATAGACAGCCTCACTCCATATCCCCGACCAAGTGACTGTAGGAGAACCCCGTCGCCGAAAGCATCCGTTCGGGTGCTCGCGGCAGCGGTGTTCCGCCTTGGTGCACTTCGTCGACGGAGTCGGGGGTGCGGCCGCCTACTGAAGTTTGCGACGAGCATTCGATCAGGATGTCGGGAATCTTTTTGAATTGCCCGACTTGATATTGAAAAGAGTTTTCGATTTTGAGACTAAAATGCGGGGTTTATAATTGTTAGGCATACGATGTCTAAGTAATTCATTTGGTCAGGCATGCGATGTCTGAGGTGGTTGCGGATTCCAACTGTTGTAGTTTTACACTTTCTTTTCTGTGACCGTAAGTGTAATATGTGATATCGCCGGTTTCGTTGCTATATGTCAACGACAATTGGGATGTGCATATTTACTTACGTTGATGACATGTGATGTTATGTGTTGCTGGATATGTTATATTGGATCGTCGTGTTTGAATAGCCGGGTTTTTTTTTATGTGAGATGAGTGCTTTTCCATTTTCATTCATGTAAAAACTTGTATGTAATATTCTTTTATTGGGGCACTTCCAGGTTGTGGAAGTTGTCACCGTTGTTGTATATTATTTACTTTTCCGCACTAGGATAGACCCAAGGAGGAGAGCACAAGTAACGGGGTACTGGAGTCCAGTGGGAGACCAACTCGAGGAGTCGAGTCCGGGTCTCCTAACTCTAGAATTGGCAGGGTTGCTTGCCGCTCTCGTAGGGGTCTAGGGGTGTGGGTTTTGGCTATTCATCGTGACCGTGGAATCTGTGTTTTATACCGGCTCGTATTGAAAACACGGACGTCTTAGTATATCCAATATTTCATATGATTCTTCTGCTGCGATATCTGTGATGTGATCATGTGATGTTCTATGATAGATACAGTATATAGTATATATGATATATTATATAGGCGTTACTTATGTTTTACACCCGCGCTAGTCCTGCCCCGCTCTGTCGTTAGTTACCTAACCTAACGGTGTACGAGGGGACATCAAGGCGAATGCGGATGGCATAAGTGTACGTCGTATTTATCTGTGATGTTTAGGTATATTTAAATGATGGGACTTCATTAATGTGATTAATGAAAGAAAAGAAACCTAAGATGTTGTGGAATCGAATTTTCAAAAACAGGTAGCTACAGTTCTTGCTTTGCATCGCGGTGTTCCTTGTAGAACATCCTGCACCTTATTCGATAAGGAAAGGACCGAGATCCCTTCACCGGGAGTGACTCCTTTAGCAATAACTGGCAGATGCTACACACTCGGTTTGTCTTTTGATAGCTTTTAAGAGTTTTGCTTTGCACAGTGATATATATGATATATCCCGCACCTCATTCGACGAGGAAAGGACCGACGATCCCTTCACCGGGAGTGACTCCTTTAGCAAAACTAGAAAAGCCTAAAAAACACTCCATTTTTAAATTCATTCGATCCTACAACGATATCAAGTTCTTTACGCAATAGGTTTTTAGAAAAACCTGTCGTAGCCCTCCGTCATTTCAGATAAGTCATGTTTAGTATTCGTGCTGCGTTTGTTGACCTTGTCAAGGCGCAGTGTGCGGTAGCTAACCAGTATTTATCTGCTTATGAATATGATGCAGATTGGGTTAGGGTAGTCGTGCGGCCTTGTTGACCTTGTCAAGGGTCGTGCGGGTGGGTTTGATTCAATAAAGAAATGACGGGTTGAACTTGACTTGCGGTCTATGGTTTGTTGACCTTGTCAAGGTCATAGATCGTTCGGGGAAAAATATTATCGGGAATTTCAAGTGTTGAAATTTGCAATGAGATTGCATACCTTCTATGAGATAGTTGGATCCCGATACCCGCTGCGAGTAAGAGTTACTCCTAGGAGAGTTTTACACATTACAATTAGCCGATCAAGTAGGTGTCTAGAAAGGTGTTAACGAGGTTACGCCTCTGGGAAAATGAGGTTTACATTAATTAGGTTCGTGCGAAAGCATGGGGGACCTCCCTCAAAGTACCGACACTGGCCTGGCTGAAAGATTGGCGAACTTGTAGCATGTAATTAATCCCGGCTAGTCTTTCCTTTTAGGGTTTGAAGGAAGATTTGATAAAAACAGTGGGAGCCATCCTGATTAGATAAAATAATAACCAATCTATTCTTGCAAGAGCGCACGCTGAGTGTATTCTTCTCTCTCTCTCTAGGTAGCGACCATATCACGCCTTAATCAAGAAAATAAAACGGATATATTGACCGAACCCGCTTGTTATACTGAGCTGGGGAACATTGGTCCCGCTCCAACTTATAATTGTTATAAGACAGAGCAGGAAATTGGGGATTACCAGAATTCCTGTGCTGCCCAAACGAAGAAAGTGCATATGATGCATCATCTTCGGGTGTGTTCAATACAAAGAACTGTTTCTCTGTATCCTTTACGTCCTGGGTATATGATACAGGATCAGGATCCCGCATATGTAATATGTTACATAGGCTAAAGATAGGTAAAGAACTGAGAACGGGTGATAAGTTTCATGAGGCAGAAAACGGGGCAACAGTTGCAGCCAAGTCTGTCGGTTACTGTCACCCTGTATTACCAATACATTGATTCTGAACGAATGTTATTAGATACCGAACCTGATATACAAAATCATATCAGTCTCTTTATTAGTAAAGAAATGATAAAATTTTGTATTGTTGGATAATGTTTTGAACATTTCCTATATCAAAAGTTGATCGGTTCAGGCACGTTATCTAAAAACATTGATGTTCTAAATCAAACTACAGCTCTTTAATATACTGAACACACACAAGAGAAAGAGTTCAGAAATGAACGGATCCTTCTTGAGGTATTGTAGACTAGGTCATATCAATGCGACCCGACTAGCTAAGTTACATTTAGATGCATATTTAAATCAGTTTGAATTTACATCTTGTGAAACTTGCCAGTCATGTCACAGAGATAAGATGACCATAGCTCTGTTTACTGGAAACAGAGAAAGAGTTACTGAACTCTTGGGATGATACATGTTGATGTATGTAGGTCCCCAGTCTACACATGCCAAGACCGGTTCTTTATACTTCATTACATTCTCTGATAATCTCTCGAGATTCAGACATATGTTCCTATTGAAACACAAGTCCGAACCTTTTGAGATATTCACAGAATATAAGATAGAAGTAGAGAACCAAAATACGGGTATAAATATTATGTCCTTTGATGTGATCGAGGAGGAGAATACTTGTGCATGAAATTCCTGGACTATTCTAAATGGAGAATGAGATTCTCTCTCAACATTACTCCTCCGTATACACCATAGCACGATGGTATATCGGGGCGGAGCAATCACACCCTATATGATAAGGTGTGCTCTATGATGAGTACTACTGAGTTACCTATTTCCTTTAGGGAGTTATGCACTTATGAAGCTGCATACCTATTGAATAGGGTTTCGATCAAATCAATTGCCTACCACTTCATATGTGATATGGAAAGGGAAGAGCCCATATCTTAAGTTAGTTAAGATTTGGGGTTGTCCGGCCAATGTCTAAAAGCAAAATCCGGACAAGCTCGAGGCAAGATCTGTTATGTAGAACTGGAAAGGTTCCAGCTTTACAAACTACAGCAGATGATTTGGTAGAACCAAAGGATTCAGTAGATTCCAACGAACCTTAGCCTCTCCGCCGATCTGGTAGGGTTCCTCACCCACCTAAGAGATACTTCAGTTTCTCTATGACAGTGGGAGCGAGGATTGCATCATGAGATGATGACCCAACTAGTTTCGAGATGGCCATCAGGAGTGGGACTCTGTAAGAATGGCTGGATGTTTAGCGATCTGAGATGGAATCCTTATACACCAACAAAGTATTGACTTTAGTTGCTATATCTGAAGGGTTAAATCCCCATCAGGAGCAAGTATATCTTGAGAAGATTACTTGGTGTAGATGGAAAAGTTGAGACTTTCAAAGCTAGACTTGTTAAAGGTTTTCGTCATCGACCAGGCGTGGATAATGATGAAACCTTTTTCCAGTGGCTATGCTTAAGTCTATCCAGATCCTACTTGCCACGGCTACATACCATGACTACGATATCTGGTTGTTGGGTGCCATGACTGCTTTTCTAAATAATGATCTAGAAGAGAACGTCTATAAGAACACAACCAGAGGGCTTCGTATACAGTGGGAGCAGCGAAAACACGAGCAAGATGTTTTATGTGATAAAGCAGGCATCGCGGAGTTGGAACGTCTGTTTTGATGTGTTAGTCAAAGAGTTTGACACCATCAAAATGGTAGATGAACCTTGTATATACAAAAAGGTAGTAGGGAGTATGGTGGTGATCCTCGTAGATTACGTGGATGACATACTCTTGATAGGAAAAGAGTTGCCTATACTACGCTCGGTCAATCTCCGCTTATCACAAGGATCCTCCGTATAGGATCAAAGTGATACCTCCTAAATCCTGGGTTTTGGATCTATGAGATAGATCTAATTGGATATTAGGATACTCACTAGTTGTAGTGAGATGGTATCAATCGATCCTGGGGAGAATCACTGGAAAGGTTCCAGGGTGATAAAGACGACTGAATGTCAGTCACAGGCATTGTCTTTACCCTCAGTAGAGGGACGGTATGTTGGAAGAGTTCCAAGCTAGATACCGTGGCTAACTAGACGATAAAGGCTGGATACATCGCTACTTAAGATGCTACCAAAGAGGCTGTCTGGGTGTATATTTGTTCATGAGATGAACTAAGTTCCCCCATTGTGTGACAATGGAGTTGTGGCTTATGCCAAGGAACGTCCGTCCCATCAGTGATCCAGACACATTCTAAGGCAGTATCACCTGATCGTGGAGATAGTTGATCTCCAGGGTGATCGAGGTTAGGAGAGCAGACTCAGAGGATAACACGGCGGATCCACTCACGAAGGTCTATTCCCAGAGAGAGACTTTATGGGATGGTTGAGTATGAGATACTAAAACCACTGCTACAGATGGCCCTAGTGGAAGTGGGAGATTGTTAGTTATATGTATGCCCTAGAGGCCATTACTGTACATAGGATGTATATTGTAGTGCATGCTGGGACATATATAGGGAGGACTTTCTTGCTCGACATGATAGTATAACGTGTATACTGTTTGTCTCTCTGTTACATGTTGGTGAAGCCCTTAGGATGTGTACTTGACAACTTGGACTATGATGCGGATCATACTAGTGGGGACATGGTAGTCCATAAGTACATCCTTCAAGATCCCTAGTCGTGGGTGTATCGAGACGGGGCATCGATACACCAGAGTAGACTAGCGTATACCTTCTCGACCCATACAGATGGGCGATGGATGATCCCATATCCATTGGTGTTTGACATCAGAGATGATATACGGGTGCTCAGTAGAGACTGGGTACACTGGACGGACTCGCCGAGAACTCCCAGATGGTATTATACCTTACGTCAGATGGCAGTTCTCTGGTGACACTGGTACAGAGTAGTCTGTTGACCCGAGATCGTCATAGAGTCTTGTGTGGTTCCCACTGTGCTTTGATTTCCACCTTACCACGTCCAAGAGGGCATGCAAAACGGTGGCTTTTGGGTACAGTCCCGAATCATATGGAGGCAATGAGCGATAGGAGGGGATTCGTCTCTCCCGGTATAGGGAGTTGATGTGCGCTGTGTTCGATTGGCTATAACCGGAAATCCCTGGCCAGGGTTGCTGAGATTTACTGGTAAGTGTTACTAGTAGTTTCTCGAACTGTTATAGACCTCATATCGACACGACTTATCGAGCTATTAGGGTCTGACGTTTACCACCCCTAGGCAAGATATGCGACATATCAGACGACGAGACCGGACTGTACGGTAAGTGTTACTGGTTGGATTCACAGGAGTGTGAGAGGGCTTGCCCGTCGATCTTCTCATCGCTCAATACCCGGGTGGCCGTTACGTTTAGCAGACCGCTTGCGGCTTGTGGGTGTTTGATATAATCATCACCTGCTGTCGGCGTATTGACGAGTCTTTAGAGTCCTACACAGAGGTTTCCTGGCTCAAGCGAAACGAAATAGGAGCGCATATGAGATATGTACGGGACCGAGAATAATGAGTGTATGTGATACCGTATTCAATTCTCGCGATGAATGTATCGATTGGTTGTATGCGATATAACCTAGTTATCGAATCAAGGAATGATTCGATAAGCCGATACATTGAATACTAGTCGGTTATGTGCGACATGACCGGATCGTTAAATCAAGTGTTGATTTAATGATTTAATGTATAATTATATATTTGATATATTGCTTTGCATTAACTAGTATTGGTTTACTTTAAATGGATTTTCTCACTTGATTTGTGCAAGTTGTATATGTGATATACTTTTGTGCACATGATTGTATCATGTTTGATGATGCATGTTTATTTGGTTAAGTGTAAAGAATTAAACCATGGTTAAGTTGATGATTAGGGTTTTGCTTATTTATTTATTTCTTTTTGGCAAATGAAAAGAAAATGGTGGCTTGATTTGTTTTCTAGTTGAAGCTTCATGAAGCTTTGACCAAAGTGACCATTTTGTCTTCATGCTTAACCCTAACCATTCATCTAACCTTAGTCAATTCTCTACACCTAACCATGGTTCATATTATGATAAGTATTCTTTTTCTTTTGACTATTATTTTTAACTGATCGTAATATACATCTTCTTCTTCTTCTTCAACAAGAAGAAGCATGCTACCAACAATGGCAAGTTGAGCAAATGAGTGAGAAATTCAATTCTAAAGTGAACCCACCTCCTATTTCTTCATCCTCTACCTCTTGTCAAGTAGTATAGGGTGTTTTCTTTCACAAGTTTCATGACTTGGTGAAGTGGGAGCTTGATCTTGTGATGCCTCGACGTAGATCATCTTCGGCATCGACGTCGACGACCTAGCCCGCCTATTTCTCCGATGAAGCCGATGCTAGAGTCATGGATTCAATTTGGACAGTGAGGAGACTTCATCGCGGAGCCATGGAGGTGGAGAAACGGATCTACAAAGGTTGTATGTTCGTTCATTTAGTTAAGTTGTTAACTAGTTGCAGTTTTCGCCTAAAAATCTAGTTAACGATCCGTATTAGGGTTTCTCGGCACTTGTAAAATTTCAAATTGGCATGGTTTGTAGGGTTGCTAGGCACGCGCACAAGTGTCTACGAGGCATCAACCATGCCCGATTAAAAAATTAGCCGTGCCGAACAACCCGAATACGGATCTTTAAACTAGAGATTAGGCGAAAACTAACATGCTAAACAGTTTAACACTAAGTGAGAGGGATTACAACCTTTGTAGATCCGGTCCTTCACTTCATATGCTCCGTGTTGTGGTCCCTTCGCTGCGATCATCGGGTTCCGGACTCTCGAGAGGTTCCACGAAGAGAAAGATGCAACCTTTGCTTCCGATCTTCGATACAAGATGATCTACCTTGAAGTTTCATTAACACAAGCTAACACTCATGAAATGATGTGAACACCCTCATCTAAATGGCAAGAGAAGATGAGGATGATGAAGTAGGATTTTTGCTCTCTTTATTTATCTTTTTCTCACATTTATTCATCACTTGAAAAAATCTAGAAAGCTTTTTCATGAAAGAATGAAGGAAGAAGAAGATGAACAATATCAATAATGATATATTTCCTTTTGTGATGAATAATAGAAAAGAGATAATGATGAATAATACAACCATGGTTGGCTAAACCTTTGTAGAGAATTAACCAAGGCTAGGGTTTGGGTTAGGTTAAGAATGAGTCACACACAAATATCTTTATCATGACAAAATGAAAAGTTTCTAGAATCAACTAGAAGACTTAACCCTAATCCAAACCCTAATCGTGTTTAAACTCCACAAAACATGTTGCATTAGTTATCATATCATGTTACAATATTATATATCATATATATAATATTTATTGTAACCAAATAAAATAATACAATTAACATATATCGCATATATATCAATGTATTACCCGAGTGAGAAAAAGAATCTTTTAGTGAGCTAATATTAGTTAATGCAATTTAATATATCATATATATATTATTATACATTAAATTATCGAATCAACACTTGATCCGACAATCCGGCTATATCGCATATAACCGACTAACATTTATCCGTACCGATTCATCGAATCAACACTTGATCCGTTGAGCCGGATGATACCAAATATCGCGAGAATAGAATACGGTATCTCATATCGTATTATCCTCGGTCCCGCACATATCACATATGTGCCCCTACTCCATTTTGCCTAAGCCAAGAAACCTCTGTGTAGGACTCTAAAGAATCGTCAATACGCCGGCAGTAGGTGATGATCATATCAAACACCCACAAGCTGCAAGCGGTCAGCTAAACGTAACAGCTACCGAGGTATTGAGCGCTCAGAAGATCAACAAGCAAGCCTGTACATTCTCCTGTGAATCCAAACAGTAACACTCCCGTACAGTCCGGTCTCGTCGTCTGATATGTCGCATATCTCGCCTAGGGGTGGTAAACGTCAGACCCCAGTAGCTCGATAAGTCGTGTCGATTTGAGGTCTATAACTGTTCGAGAAACTACTGATAACACTTACCAGTAAATCTCAGCAACCCTGGCCAGGGATTTCCGGTTATAGCCAATCGAACACAGCACAACATCAACTCCCTATATCGGGAGAGACGAATCCCCTCCTATCGCTCATTGCCTCCATGTGATTCGGGACTGTACCCAAGAGCCACCTTTCTGCACGCCCTCTTGGACATGGTATGATGGAAATCAAAGCACAATAGGAATCACACAAGGCTCTATGATGATCTCGGGACAACAGACTACTCTGTACCAGTGTCACCGGAGAACTGCCATCTGACGTGAGGTATAATACCATCTGGGAGTTCTCGGCGAGTCCGTCCAGTGTACCCAGTCTCCACTGAGCACCCGTACACCATCCTTGATGTCAAACACCGATGGATATGGGATCATCCACCGCCCATCATATGGGTCAAGATGCGTATACTCTAGTCTACTCTGGTGTATCGATGCCCTGTCTCGATACACCCTCGACTAGGAACAGTTGTAGGATGTACTCGTCGACTACCGTGGCCCCACTAGTATGATCTCATCATAGTCCCAGTAGTCGAGTACACATCCTAAGGGGTTTATCAACATGTAACATAGAGACAATCAGAGTACATGTTAAGATAAAGTACAACCAGATAGCATACTATCATGTCGAGCAAGAAAGTCCTCCCTATATATGTCCTAGCATCCACTACAATATGCATCGTATGTACAGTAATGGCCTCTAGGGCATACATATAACTAACATGGTTGATACCTTGTGAGACCTCTTTAGTGTGCCTAGGAACCCTACAGATCTGGGATCAGATTCTTTAAGAACTAAGTTCTTGTTTATGAGGGAACTAAGTTTCTGGAGTATAAACTCTATCTTCTTCATGTTCTTCTCTCATGTCCTTTTTAAACTTGTTTTTCTCTGAATCCTTGATTTCCGAGAACGAGATCTTTCTGATGAGAATTAAATTCTCAACTTATGGAAGACCTGTCTTATGGATCTCAGATCCAGAGAAAAAACTAAGTTCTTTTAAAGGGTTAAACCCTTAGATATGATATGATAGGTAAAAGAGATATTTTGATCTCTGTTTTTTTTCTTTACCTAGGGTTTGAGAGGAGGAAGATTTTCTTCTTCGAAGAGAATTAAATTCTTTATTGCCGAACCTTTTGAAGAGCCTTCTGTATTTTTTTATAGCAGCTTATAAGGGGTCTCCTCTTTTTAAGATTTAATCTCTTTACTCCTATTTATAGGAGAAGAGAAAAATCAATCTGTTTTAGGAAATCTCTTACTGAAAGATCATGATTGATTTTATAATAAATCAAATTGATTTTAAAGATCAACTGGTGAATTTTATTCACCGTTGGTTTTTTAATCCAAATGCTCTTTGTTTAACAGAGAAGATTTCTTATTTGTTTTAAAAAGATTAGGAGAATATTTTTCTAAGATAGAATTTAATTCTATCATATGTTATCTTGTTAAGAAGATATTTTTCTAACCATAGAATTTAATTCTGTTTAACAGAAAAGATCTTTATTGTTTTAGAAAGATAAAGGAAATATTTTCCACATAAAATTTAATTCTATTATATGAATATCTTATTTGTTTAACAAGATTAGGAAAATATTCTAACATAGAATTTAATTTTATCATATGATATCTTGTTGGTTTAACCAGATTAGGAAGATATTTTCCTAAGTATAGAATTTAATTCTGTTTAACAGAGAATTTAATTCTATCAGATGGTTTAATCGGTGAATATGATATGTTATAAAGAACAAATCCATAACCGGGTTCCCCTAAAAGGGTTGCAGAATCCGTTTGGCATTATAAGACAAAAGGAAATATGTATGAAACTAATTGAGCTCATAATAATTTTCATATATCCAATAAGAAATTAAAAGAGAAGTTAGATATACCACTATTGCGCAATGTTTTCCTTTAATATTGTATGTGGTTCCATTAAATCCCTATAACTCATACACTCATGAAATAATCATCATTAAGCATGAATCATATGAGTATAGATTTTCTCAAAGCATGCCAAAAGCAGTTTTGCATAACAATGCCATCAATGATCACAACAACTCTTAAAATGCACAAAATTACCCAAAAATACCATCGGTATATAAAACCAATGAATGTCTAACAAAGCGCTCAAGTTCGGTAAGGAAATAAATAGGCATCACAAGTAATCATCTCATGCCAAGAGAATCCATCACAAATTCTCATCCATGATTCATAACGAAAATAACATAATATCCATTGAAAATACTAAAAGGTCTACTACATCATAAGCAATCATCAAAATCTTCGGTTTCAAACCACAAGTATTTTTGAACCGAAAAACATGAGCTGTCTTGCAAGAAAAGACATTGTTAAGAATATCACTATTTAAAACACAATGAAAAACTTCAAGAGCTTTAATATTCAAAACAAAAGAATCTTTTTTATGTGTACTTCACATACATTTTGTAGTAGTAGGAATATAGTACCCACGATCAATAATTAACCACATACTTCCTACCAAGAAATTCAAAAAAACATTGCAACATATTTTCCAAATATCGAAATTCTTTTCATCTTAATTCAGGCAAATTGTTTGGAAAATTAAGATGTAATGTTTGGAAAATTAAGATTCAAGAAAACATTGCATTCTTGACAGTTTCCAGACGCTGCAGTTCAAGAGGGCAGACGTTTGAAGAAGGGATGTCATGGTTGAATTTTCACTGCAGACGTCTGCCATGATGAGCTGCAGACGTTTGACCAATGTTTTCAAATAACAGATCAAAACCCAAACATCTGAAGTGTCAAATAGGCAGACGTCTGAACAAGAAAAATTTTGGCTAAAAAATATCATCAAACGTCTGCCCGTATGAGCTTCAGACGTCTGGAGTCTTGATGCAAAATAACAGAGAAAATCAGACGTCTGAAGTTTAAAATATCCATTTCGAAACCCTTATTCAGACGTTTGCCAGAAATAACTTCAAACGTCTGCAAGCAGACCAAAAACATGTAAGCAAAATTGATAATGTTAAGATACAGTAGCCAGACGTCTAAACGCATTTTGGGCAAACACCTGGATCTGCACAAAAGATGAAACTTGGGAATTTTTTAAAATGGAAAACTTTGCAAACTTACGTCCGTTGTTTTGAACAAATGTAAAAACACTTTTTGTGCAGTTGAGTGTGTAAAATCATGAGCTCTAATGATATACCTATAAACTAATGAGTACTTATATTGGATCCTATGTCGATGTCGTAAATTTCTTAATTCTTGAATCTTCGACACGAGCTCTCGAAACGCGGCGTCTTTCACGAATCTTGAACTTTGACGCATCCACTCACTTATTCACGTCTTGAACTCGATCTTTTGATCTTCAACTCTTGAATGCTTAATCGTTGACACTCAAATCTCGAACTTTAACTCCTTAGCTTTATGAAGCTTGAAATTTGCAATTTTGAGAAGCTAATCATCCGTATTCCTCCAACCTCTTTTCTATTCACCATTTAAACTCAATAACTACCATCCTCCATTCCTATGCATGTGTTGTGAAAATATCCTGCAAATCCAATGTCACACGACCTAGCTTATATACAATGTTATTAAATATACGCAAAAACAAAGTTCAAACATAGTATATAGATATCTATTAATATTCTGATAACATCATCAAAACCAAATAATTGGATTACGATAATCCACAAGTCATCATATGCTTGAATATTGCACTTTTCTTATTTCAGGTCATGCGACTTTCTCATTATATTTGTATCTACATGAGCTACTTGATTAGATATATTGTATGCCTGATATGAACTTGACTCGATCCATGAATACGTGTTGATATGAACTCGACATGAATCTGACATGAACTCGACATAAACTTGCAACATCTTAACGTATTTATGGATTCGTGTAAGGGTTGTGTCAGTTTTATAACTTAACATATGCGGAGAAAGGGGCAGTATGGTATTGAGCGTATGCCATAGTACGAGATTCCACTAAAAGTCACCTAACTTGAATCCCGTGTGCCGTTATTCCATGGGTTTGACGGAGCTTAACTCTACGTGTTTTTGGTCCGTGAGTTTGACAGACTACTCTCGTATATACACACACCTTCTCTATTACACTACAACAAATATGTAATCGTAGAATTGTCATGCTTATATAGAACTGTTATGCTTATATAGACCTATAGAACTACCATTCATATAGTTTGCCCTATCAACTTGACATATCTTCATATTAATTTTCATACATGTTCATATATTTGTCATCATATCACCATACTTTATTATCATGCTTTTATTGGGGACTTACCGAGCGCAAGATCACTGATGAAAATTCCAATATTTTTTCTTCTTTTGAGAATGTTCGTCAGGTGGTTTTGAGACATGAGAGATTGAGTCGACTGAGGAGGACTATTCCTAGATTTCTTGTCGACCGCCAGTCCTTATTTCTTTCAGTATCCCTATTGTTCAGGATTTTCTTACTTCTATTTTCATTGTATTTGAATTCCAGACTTGCTGTCTTTTATTTTGAATATTGTGATTTGGAAATGTAATAGTGTAGTTAGATATATGCTCTCGTTTAATTCTTGTTTATTATATATTGCTTATGATACGCTTAACGTATTGTTTCGAGAAGGACTCTTCTAATATAAATACGTCGCGGATCTCATTACGTGCCTGCCGTCGTCTTTTGGGAAGTGGGGCGTGACTGGTGGTCATTTGGAGGTTTAAGCATAAACTTAAGAAAAAAATTGTTGCATCCACTTTAAAACTTAAATGCTTTCTAAATTCAAACTATTAAAATAAATAGCTGAAATAAAATAAATATGAAAAATTTATAAGATTGTATGTTGTATATGATTATTTTTTCCTTTGGAGTGTTTTTTCTGGGTGGGAGGGGGAGAGGGGTTTTGGGTTGGGGGTGGGGAGATTATAAATCCATGTATGCAGTGTATTTATTGATTTTTTGATGGTGATGGGGGAGGGGGAGGTAATGCGTACATCTTAAGATTAAGTATAACATGAAAAATTGTTTATCTGGAAAAATGAGGAAGACACACATGTGGCTAGAGGTGTCAAAGGGGCACATGTAGGGTGGTCATTACGTGTAGCGGGTTAAATGAGTGCGGGTAAAAATATCTGGATTTAAATGGTTCATAATTTTTGTGCCTGGCACCCGACCTATATACGGCAGGTGAGTGTGCGGGTAACCTATATATGAATAAATGAGTCATCCATGAACAACTTAATGGGTTAATAGGTAACTTATTTTTTTATGTTTGTTTCCTAGTATTTTGCAATTTAATATAAGAAATTTTATTTTAGACTTTTTGGGTTTAAATAGCTTAATGATAATTGCATTTTAATGTACATACTAAGAACGACTTAATATTCATAATATAATTTTAACATGAAAAGTTTATTGAAAATGGCTAGAAAAAGAATATGATAAATTACTTGATTTTTTATTTTCGATACAAGCTGGCTAAAACCTATGAGCCCGCGGGGCAGGTCAAAAAATGGGTAAACCAATGAACCCGTGGGTCGCGTTGACCCGATGATACTTTTAAGCGGCCGGGCAGGATACAGGCATCAGTAAAAACTGTACACATTAGGGTCGGTGTGTAATAGCGACCGTATAAATATATAGGGACGCTAATAACTTATTAGCGACCGTATATTTTGTACGGTCACTATTGGACGGTCACCTATGTATTGGTGACCATCCAAAAAGTATTAGCGTCCGTTTATAAATGGTCGCTAATACCGCGACCAGATTTAGCCCGCGAGCAGCACTCTTCCTCCTCATTCTCCCCAAATTTCACCCGGGGTAAATTCCCTATCCCCTTTTCATCAAAATTTTATGAAAAATTCTCAAGTTTAACTTAAAATATTTTTGCAGATGTTATTGTTGGAGGAGTTGTTATTGGAGCTTGCAATATCTTCCTTCTTTTCCAAATCCGGTCTAAGGTTAGTGTTTTCTTCTCTCCTAACCCTAATTTTTTCAATTAGATTATTAAAATCATATATTAGGTGATTCTAATTTTTTATTTATGTTGGTTTTGAGATGTTAAATATGGATAATAATGAATTGAATCGGTTGTAGGACGATGAATTATAAACCATAATGAAAACCTATGAACCCTAATCTAATCCAGAAAACCCCTAATGAAAACTTATAAAATCTAATTAATAAACACTAAAATTTTGGTAATTTAGTGTTAGAGTTGAAGATATATAGATTATAGGTAATCAAGGTTAATTGTTAGATGAATTTTGAGAAGGGTTCAACGAATTTACTTAGATTAATTTAGGGCAAGATGGGTTGTAAGATTATATTAGATGAATTTAGGGTAAGATGAATTATAGATAATTGAGGGTGTGTGTGAACGAGTATGCACGCGCACATGTGTGTCTGTGCGTATTTTTGTGTGTTCGTGCGTACGTATGTGAGCGAGTGTGTTTGAGTGTGTGAGCGAGTGAATGTATGAGTGTTTGAGTGTACATGCGTATGTGTGAGTGTGTGAGAGTGTATATGTGTGTGTGCGCGCGCATGCGCCCGCATATGAAATATTTCAAA
This sequence comes from Agapanthus africanus, assembly GCA_030015575.1. NCBI lineage: Eukaryota > Viridiplantae > Streptophyta > Magnoliopsida > Asparagales > Amaryllidaceae > Agapanthus > Agapanthus africanus. Next base: position 357,650,879 of record JASDDO010000008.1, read on the forward strand.
AATATATTCATCCTAATTTTTACCTTGTATTTTGTAAATTTAATGATTCGATATCCTGTATTTTGTAAATTTAATGATTCAATATCTTGTTGGCTTTGATTTATTGTTTAGATTTTTAAATTGTACCATAATCTAGAAACCATATCAAAATAGAAATCAAATCCTTTAATACCAATTAAACTATACTAGATGCATAAATTAAAAATAAAATCAAACCCATTAAGATAAAATAACACTAATTAAGATATAACATTAATTACACTGACTAAGAAACTTTAATAAAATCTTGATATTAGTGAACCGACTCTAATTAAAAAACGATTAAATAGAAAGTTAAGGGAAATCCTAAAATTATTATTAGAAAATTAAGAAGGGTTTTATTTTTTCATTTAATTAGTAAGTTTAAGATCGAAAGGTCTTAAACTTGTTTAGGATCGACCTATAGTTTCCTTTCTGACAGTTAGTGTATGTCAAATCATTTAACCGTCGAATACGATCACAAATGTTTGCGAGAGTTGAGCGTTATGTTCAATTTTTTTCAAACGTATGTGTAGTATTCGACAAAGGGATTTGACATACAATAATTGTTGGATTTGTCCAGTTTGGACATGTTACGAATGTAACGAGATTCACATCTCACTTTATCCAGTATTTTCTTCCATTTCGAGAAGTTTCGACGGTGCTTTCTGTTAGATATATATTCCCTAAAGACCATTATTGTATGATAAAGTGGATACTTGGACATATATATGTACATGACAAGCTTACTCGATATAATAGTATGCTATTTGGTTTGTCTTTATCATTCATGTGAAAATTTTCTACTTGTTATTGTTATCGCTAATACATGTTGATAAAGCCCAAAAAAATCTTTACTTGACTATCAGGATTATGATAGGGATCATACTAGTGGGGTCTGGTTAATTTATAAGTATATCCTTAAATGTTCCTAATCATAGGAGTATCGAGACTGAGCAACGATATTCCAGAGTAGACTAGTGTATACGTTTCTTGACCCCGACTGGGACGATGGCCGTTCCTATAGCCATTGGTATTTGACACCAAATATTGTATACATGTGCTCATTAGAGAATAAGTTTCACCGAACAGACTCACCGAGAACTTCTGGATGGTATTATACATATCGTCAGATAGCAGTTCTCTGATAACATGAGTATAGGGTAGTCTGTAGACCTGAAATCGCCATAGTGTCTTGTGTGTTTCCTACCGTGCTTTTATTATTACCGTAACATGGCTTTAAAGAGCCATGCAAACAGGTTTTAGTTTTGTACAATTCCGAATCACATGGAGGCAGTGAGCGAGCGTAAGGGTTTCATATCTCCGGTATAGAGAGTTGATGTCATGATGTAACAGATCGAATGTAACCATAAGTCTCTGGCCAGGGCGGATGAGATAAACTAATAAGTTTTATCAGTTGTATCTATTGTGGTTACAGGTTACTGATTGGCACGACTTATCAGGTTACTGGGGGTCTGACGGATAACACCCTCCAGATTTGATATGCAACAATCTCAGACGAAGAGACTGGACTGTACGGAGAATGTCACTTATTGGCTCTGTAGGATTTAAGATAAGCTAGCTTGTCCATCTTCTTTTCGCTCAATACCTGGGTAGCCGTTACGTGCACTTAGTACCGTTGATGTGCTTGTGGACTATGGATATAATCCTAACCTATTGCCAGCGTATTGTCGAGTATTTAGAGTCTCACACAGAGCTTTCCCAGCACAGAAGAAATGATGTAGGACATGTATAGGGATACGTGCAGGAGTTCGATCAAACACGTGTATGTGATACACGTATTATAATCGGACATCTAATGATATTAGCTGGGTATATATTGATATGATCGGATTATTAAATCAAGTGTTGAGTTAATATATATGTATTTATACTAATATCATGCTCACTTTATCTTTTTCTTTCTCTTTTATAATGTTTATATTTGATATAAATGTTATTATCTATTTGTTATGTATGTATATACATACAAGTAGGATATATAAGAATCACATAGGCTTAAGGATAAGAACTAAGATTTCTTTTTAGAATAAAAGAAATGACTCATTTCTTCAGTTTTGTGTATAAAAGAGTGAGTCATTCTTGTTTTATTCTTTTAGATAAAGATGGTTATCTTGGTTCTGATCTTTTAATTCTAAGCCATTCTTATCAACTCTTTCTCTCTCTTGACTTGAGAATTCGTGTGAGAAGAAAGGTAAAGAGAAGAAAACTAGTAAGCAAAATTCTTACATCATCTTTCTAAGCTCTTTTACCAAATTAGTTTAGTTAGTTGTTTCACTACTAGTTGTGGTTTGTGATGTAGAAAGCTTGTGTTGGTGCAACCTCAAGGTGGATCATCTTTGACTTGAAGGATCCTCTACCTAGCTTGTTTTAAGGATCAAAATGTTGGATATGTATTCCTTAGAAGCCTTCATTGGAAAGGATGTTAGGGATATGTATGTACAGGACAATCTTGCTCGATATGATAGTACGCTATTTGGTTTGTCTTTATCTTAACATATGATGTGTTTTACTTTGTATTTCATATCTTATATACATGTTGATAAAGCCCATAGGATCTTTACCTGACTACTAGCGTTGTGATGTTAATCATACTTGTGGGAGCTGGGTAGTCGATATGCACATCCTTAAAGGGTCCTTAGTCGTAAGAGTATCGAGACTGGGCATCGATGCTCCAGAGTAGACTAGTGTATACATATCTAGACCCTGATGAGGGGCGATGGATTGGTCCCACAGCCATTGGTGAGGTTCACCTAAGATTGTATACAGGTGCTCACTGGGGTGAGTACACCGGACGGACTCGCCGAGGATTGTCTAGATGGTATTATACCTAGCGTCAGATAGCAGTTCTCTGGTGACATGAGTGCAGATAGTCTGTCGACCTGAGGTCGTCATTTGTCTCGTGTGAGTTCCCATTATGCTTTGATTACTACCCTACCATGGCTCTACTGAGTTGTGCAAACAGTTTTTAGTTGGGTACAGTCCCGAGCCACATGGAGGCAGTAAGCGACTGTTAGGGATTCATCTCTCCCGGTATAGGGAGTTGATGTCGCGCTGTGATCGGTTAGTCAAAACCATAAGTCCTTGGCCAGGGCGGATTGAGAATTACTGGTAGTTGGACCAGTAGATTCTCGGATAGTCTTAAGCCACACCGACATGACTTTTCTGGTTATGAGGGGTCAGATGTTTTCCACCCCTAGACCTGGCATGCGATACTCTCAGATGAACAGACCAGACTGCATGGAGATTGTCATGGACATGCTCAGTAGGGGTTCAGATGAGTTCGCTCATTGGCCTTCTTTTTTGACAGATACCTGGGTAACCGTTACGTACAGCTAGAGCCGCTGACGGACTTGCGGTTAAACCCACTGTCAGCGTACTGTTGAGTCTTTAGAGTCCCACACAGAGGGTTTCACTGGTTCAGGCGAAATAATATAGAGGCCGTATGGTTTTACGGCAGGGTTCCGATCATATACGTGTACTGGCTACACGGATATTGTTCGGACGGATAAAAATAGCGGACTTTGGTTTAAGCCGGATCCTAGTATTATATTTTTGGATTATTATTATCTCATTGTATTCTCATTTTTCGGAATACAAATACGGGTATGTGTATACGGTGAGGGCATTCTTGTAATTTCACAAGACAAACTTTGAGGAGGAGACACCTCATTATTAGATTCATCTATTTGTGGAAATAGATTAATGAGGTGAAAAATGGAGATATTTGTGGTATGGGTGAAGCATGGCTAGTTGATTTGTTTATTGCCTTTGACTTTACTATTCTAGCATGGGTCATTATTTTCTATAGAAAATATTGCATGCTTGATGATTGCGGATGGCTAAGCCATTCTTCACTTGCTACAACACAAGACTTGAGCTCATTTGTGTTTGTTCATTCTCTCTCCATTTTTCCTCTCCTCCTTCCTCAAGACCTAACCCTCACATGTGTTGTGAATCCAGGGGCTCTTGAGATAAAATACCCCATTCATCTTTCTCTACATCTTCTAAGTTGTCTAGTCTAGCAAACTAGACATCTTAATTACCTCACACTTGAGATTGAATCTTGAACTATAGGCTCTCGGGTGGATCATCTTCGATAAAGAGGAGACCGACGATCGAGTTCCATTCAAGCTTTCTAGGAGCCAAGAAGAGGAGAAGAAGATTCAAGCTTGAACCAAGGAGCTAAGAAGAAAACAAGAAGACCCGAATGACTAGCTCAACGAGGTATAAACTCTCACTAAGTAGTTAGAACCTCTTCATAGTTAGTCGTAGCTAGTTATAGTTTAATTAAGATCCTGAGTTGTCTTGGTCGATATTGTGAAGCCACTCTTTTGAAATAGATTTTTTTTTTGTGTATTCCACCTCCCCGCAGACCCGCGGAGTGCGCGACATCAACTTACACTCGTATTAGAGCCACTTAAGCCTTAACTAGCTAGTTATCAAGTAGTTAGAACTTCGATCGTTGGAAAAATTACCCAAAATCGCATTTCCACGTCATGCTTGCTGTCGATTTTCAAAACCGCTCAAAAAATTAATTCAGTGGGCTTAAAAATACATGCAGGCTTTTGTAAGAACACAGAAAAAATTCGAGCTTGTAATCGCCTAAGACCACCGCGGATCCGCGGCCAAACTCACATTTTAGCCGCGGATCCGCGGCCGAGTCAAGGCCGATTCACTTCGATTTTTTCCTGTGGGTCTTTACTTTGGAAATATGATTTCATGCATATTTGGTTTCTATCCATTATTGTCTGTGTACTGGTTTGTACATTGTGTAGACACGGAAATTATTTTCGATCGAAATTCTAAGTTGGCTAATATGGGTTTTCTGTGTTTGTATATATATGTTGCTAAACGTCTGCTTATTGCTATACGTCGATTAGTGGGGGTTGCACATATCTGTGATTTGGTGATGGTTTGTATATACAGAGTATTGGATCGTCGTGAATGAATAGTCGGGGGATGTGACAAGAGTGTTTTCTTTTCTTTCATTCATGTAAATTTGTAAATTGATGTAATATTATTTTTGCGGGACACATCCAGGTTGAGGTTGTAGTCACCGTTGTATTATTTCATTTACTTTTCTTGTACCTAGGATAGACCCAAGGCGGGGTACACAAACTACTGGGTTCTTAAAGTGCCGAGTGGCCTACTCATTTTATCGAGGGAGGTTGCTTCACTTCGGGAATTTGGCGGGTAGTTTGCCGCACCCGTAGGGGTCAAGGGTAGGGTTTTGGCTATTCATCACGACCGTGGAATTCGTGTTTTGTTATAGGCTAAAACGAAACACGGAAATCCTAGTATATCCATTATATTCATCTGTGATTCTCTGATCTGGAATGCTTATTGTTTCATGAGACGAATGACTATATATATTATATAATAAATGTTGCTTATGTTTTTCACCCGCACTAGTCCAGCCTCCGCTCTGCCGTTAGTTAAGTAACCTAACGGTGCATGACGGGGCCCAGTGGCGAATGCGGATGGCATAAGCGTACATTTTATTTTCGTTTCTTTTTTGCAATGATAAAGTTAATTGATGGGACCGCATTAATTTTGATTAATGCAAAGGAAGTAAAACTAAAATCTGATGTCGTTGGAACAATTACAAAACCACCCGGTTTTCTTCAAAAAGAAAATTTTAAAAGCGGAGCTTAAACCACTCCTTTTCAAAAGCTAATCAGTTCCATCGACTATATCAAGTTTATTACGTTAAAGGTTTTCGCCAAAACCAATTGTATCCCTCCGTCATTTCAGATATGCATCTACTAATATTCATGCTATGTGTTTTGACCTTCGCCAAGGCATAGTGTTTGGTAGCTAGCAGGTGCTTATCTGTAGCATAGATAGATGCATTAGTCTAGGACATGCGTACAGCTGTTTTGGCCTTTGTCAAGGGCTTGAATTTTTTGGGTCTAGATTAATCTGGATAATGACGGGTTGAACTTGACTTGTGACTTATGATGGTTTGACCTTCGTCAAGGTTATAAGCGCTCGAGGCAAAAATCACATCGGGAGTTTCAAACATAAAGGAAACTTGCTAGTGCTGCATACCTTCTTGAGTATGGTGTTTTTGGTAGGCTTCCTTCAAATTCATCACACAATGATAGTTGGGTCCTAATCCTACTGTGAGTATCTGCTACTCTTTGGGAAATTTTTTCACTTAACAATCAATGCTATAAACCAAGTAGGTGCCTAGAACAGTATTAGCGGGGCTACGCCTCCAGGGAAAAGAGATTATGTAATTAAGGAACTTCGCGAAAGCGTTGGAAAACCTCCCTCGAAGTACCGACACTAGCCTGGCCGAAAGGTTAAGCAAGTATTGTGACGTGCGATTAATCCTGACTAATTCTTCTTTTAGGGTTTGAAGAAGAATTCGAGGAAACAGTGGGAGCCACCCTGTTTAGATAAACTAATAACCAATCTAAACTTGCAAGAGCATACGCTGAGTGTTTCTTTTCTCTCTCTTCTAATTGCAGCGACCATGACGGGACTTAAATTAATAATAGATAAAAATAAACTCGCTGGGCCAAACTATAAAGACTGGCTGAGGAATGTCCATATGGCTCTTACATATGATAAGGTTGCATACCTCCTCACGGCGAAAGCTCCCCCTGTTCCCGGTCCAGAATCCTAGGTCGCGGATATTGAGGTCCATAAGACCTAGGATCTTGATTGTACGAAAGCCTAGTGCCTTGTGCTAGCCTCCATGGATAATGAACATTAGAGGCGGCATGAGAAGATGGACCTTGCTTCCGTCTTCCTCCACACCAAAGAATTATATGGAGAGCAATCTCGTATCGCAAGATATGAGATCTCGAAGAAACTGTTTCAAGCGAGATTGGCTATCGGATCATCTGTTAGGGACCACGTCCTGAAGATGATTTCTCTCATCGAAGGGCTCACGAACCTCAGAACTACGTTGGAGAACGAGTTGTACATCGACTTGATTCTACAGTCCCTTCCTTCAACCTATGCCCAGTTCATATTGAATTTCAATATGAATAGTATGGAAGTTTCACTTCCTGAGCTTCTCAACATGTTGAGGATGGCAGAGGGCACCTTGAACAAAAACAAGGAAACAATCGCTCTTTTTTTTTTGGGATCTTCTTCTGCTAAATCCAAGGCTAAGGCCAAGGGGAAGAAGAAGAAAGCCCCCGCCAAACTGAGGGGAGGTGTGCAGAAGGTGAAGGGAAAGGGAAAGGGAAAGGAAAAGATAGGGGGCAACCACAAAGGAAGAGTGCTTCTATTGTCGGAAAAATGGATATTGGAAGAAGGACTACAGTGCCCTAAAGGCCAGAAATCAGGACACGAAGCAAGTTATGGTTTCGGCTTCAGGCGTGTTTGTGATTGAAAATTGTTTCTCTATAAACATATTTCCTGGGTATTAGATACCGGATTAGGATCTCATATTTGTAATTCATTGCAGACGCTGAGAAGCCGTAGAGTTTTGAGGAAAGGTGATATGTCCCTCAGGGTTGGCAACGAAGCCAGTGTGGACGCTGTTGCAGTAGGAGAATATCACCTAGGATTGGCGAGTGGACATATTTTTTTTATTGCGTAACTGCTTTTGTGTACCCAGTTTGGTGTATAATATTATATCAGTATCTTTATTATCAAATGAAGAATACAATTTTGCACTTGTAAGGAATGTCATAAACATTCACCTAAATCATGAAATGGTCGGGTCGGGTACACTTTATAATGGAATATACATTCTCAATCAACATCAAGTTTTTAATGTCCAAAACATACTAAAAAGAAAGGCTTCAGAATCAAACCAAGCTTTCTTATGGTATTGTAGACTTGGTCATATCAGTGAAACACGACTGACTAAGTTACATAAAAAAGGATACTTAGATCCGTTTGAGTATCAATCATATGTAACTTGTCAATCATGTATCAAATGAAAGATGACAAAAACTCCGTTCACTGGACATGGAGAAAGAGCCACTGAGCTCCTGGGACTCATACACAGCGACGTATGTAGGCCAATGTCTACACATGTAAGAAGTGGCTATTCCTACTTTATTACTTTCACACATGATTTCTCAAGGTATGGACATGTATTATTATTAAAACATAAATCCGAGGCCATTGAGAAATTCAAAGAGTATAAGAATGAAGCGGAAAAGCAAACCGGCAAAAGTATCAAGATGCTCCGATCCGATCGGGGCGGTGAATACTTAAGTGCCGAGTTCCTGGAATATTTAAAAGAGAATGGAATTCCCTCTCAGCTTACTCCTCTATACACACCATAACACAATGGTGTATCAGAAAGACGGAATAACACCTTACTTGATATGGTGCGTTCCATGATGAGTAATGCTAAGTTGCCGCTCTCCTTCTGGGGTTATGCACTGGAAGTTGCTGCATACCTATTGAACAAGGTTCCAACTAAGTCTGTGCCTACCACTCTATATGAAATGTGGAGTGGGAATAAACCCATTTTTATGTATCTAAAGATATGGGTCTGTCCTGCCTTTTTCAAAAAGGTTCATCCGGACAAACTCGAGGCACGTTCAGTACCGTGTAAGTTTGTGGGATACCCCAGAAATTCTAGGGGGTATTATTTATATCATGCTGAGGAACAAAAGGTCTTTGTTTCTCATCATGCCCGCTTCATGGAAACTCAATTTCTCAAAAAAGAGATAAGTGGGAGTGCAATAGAGCTGGAAGAAATTCTAGAACCACAAACTATTACTGAAAACTTAATAGAACCTGAGATTTCAATGGAAAAGGATGTACCCACGCCACTCCGCAGATCTAGTAGGTAGTTTCATCCGCCCGAGAGATACTACGGTTTTCTCGTAGACGGAGATCAAGAGGATTGCATCATCGACGATGATAAGCAGACTAGTTTTCAGAAAGCCATCACCAGTAAAGACTCGGTGAGGTGGCTAGATGCTATGCGGTCCGAGATGGAATCCATGTAAACAGACCAAGTTTGGACTTTGGATTTTTCTCCTACTGGGGTAAAACCCGTAGGATGCAAATGGATTTTCAAAAAGAATATTGATGTAGATGGTCAGGTAGAAACCTACAAAGCTAGACTTGTTGCTAAAGGTTTTTCGTCAAAAACCAGGATTAGACTATGACGAAACTTTTTCACCAGTGGCTATGCTTAAATCCATTCGGATCCTACTTGCCATTGCTTCCTTCCATGACTATGATATCTGTTAGATGGATGTTAAAACTACTTTTTCTAAATGGAAGTTTAGAAGAGTGTGTTTTCATGGATCAACTAGAGGGTTTCGTAGACAGTGGGAGCAGCGGAAAGGTGTGCAAGTTGCCCAAATCCATTTATAGATTAAAGCAGGCATTGTGGAGTTGGAACATCTGTTTTGATGAGATAATCAAGAAAATTGACTTTATCAAAAATATAGACGAATATTGTATTTATAAGAAAATTGTAGGGAGAACTGTAGTATTTCTCGTTTTATACGTTGATGACATTCTCCTGATAGGAAATATATTCCTATGCTATAATCGGCCAAGCTGTTCTTATCATAAAAGTTCTCTATGAAAGACCTGGGTGTTGCCTCATACATTCTGGGTATTAAGATCTATCATGACAGATCTAAAAGAATGTTGGGACTTTCACAGTCGAGGTATATTTACACTGTACTAAAGAGGTTTAGTATGGAAGATTCTAAGCGCGGTAATTTACCCGCTTGTCACGGAATCATCCTATCCAAAGAGATGTCTCCCAAGACTGATGAGGAGAGGGCTCGCATGAGCATAGTACCCTACGCTTCGGCGGTAGGGTCGATAATGTATGCGGTGTTATGTACCAGACTAGATGTAGCTTACGCACTTAGCGTGGTAAACAGGTATGAGTCTAACCCAAGTGCTAAATATTGGATAGCAGTAAAGAACATTCTTAAGTACTTGAGAAGGACTAAGGAGATGTTCCTGGTATACGGTAATGGGGACCTCCAGATCGAGGCTTTTACCGACTTTGGCTTCCAAAGTGACAAGGATGACTCTAAATCTGTCTCGGGCTACGTGTTTACCCTCAACAGAGGGGCGGTCTGTTTGAAGAGTTCCAAACAGGACACCATAGCAAACTTGACGATGGAGGCTGAGTACATCGTTCAAATGATGCCGCAAAAGAGGCAGTCTGGACGAGGAAGTTCGTTTCTGAACTTCAGGTGGTTCCATCCATTGCTAATCCAATACCTTTGTATTGCGATAACAACGGAGCCATGGCTTTGGCAAAGGAACCACGGTTCCATCAGAAATCCAGACATTGAGGCGGTATCATCTGATCAGGGAGATCATGGATTGCTAGGATATTGAGGTGCGGAGAGTAGATACAAAAGACAACACGGAAGATCCATTCACCAAGGCCATCCCTCAAGTCCAGTTTGAGAGACTGTTCGAGATGTTGGGTATGTGGTACGCCAGCAACTGGCTCTAGTGCAGATAGTGGGTACTTATTGCGTCAATTACAAGCCTTAGTGCAAGTGGGAGACTGTTGTATATGTATGCCCTAGAGGCCTTCATTGTATAGGATGCTAAGAATATGTATGTACATGACAATCTTGCACGATATGATAGTATGCTATTTGGTTTGTCTTTATCTTAACATGTGATGTATTTTACTTTGTATTTCATATCTTGTATACATGTTGATAAAGTCGGTAGGTTCTTATCCTGACTACAAGCGTTGTGATGGCAATCATACTTGTGGGAGCTGGGTAGTTGATAGGCACATCCTTAAAGTGTCCCTAGTCGTAGGAGTATTGAGACTGGGTATCGATGCTTCAGAGTAGACTAGTGTATACATATCTAAACCCTGACGAGGGGAGATGGATTGATCCCGTAGCCATTGGTGAGGTGCACCTAAGATTGTATACAGGTGCTTGATCAGTCGAAAATACTGCATTTTTAACACGGCAATTTCCCTATCTTTTGCACTCATCTAGAAGTGTTCGGTATTCATATTGCACATATTAGCAAAACATCTCTGAAATACCAGATTGGATGTGTTAGACTTTAAAACCGACACTTTTAGGGAAATTGTGTGTTTATCATGGCATCGCATCATTCTTGTATAGCGCAACTCTTGTCTTGGAGTCTATGCAGGAAATTCCAGAAGCAAAGCCCAAAGTTGGGAAAAGAGCTGATAAAAGATACGCCAACTCCAAGATGTAAGATCTGGTAGTGATACAGAAGGCCAAACAAAATTCAACATATCAGAAGCAGGCCCAAATGTCAGCCCAAATCTTTACCAGAAATCTCAAGCCCTAAGGCCCTCAAAGGACCGCGGATCCGCGGCCCAAACCCCCTTGGCGCCGCGGATCCACGGCGCTATGGTGACTTCAGCGGCTCAGTATTTTTACACGTGTCTCATATAACTACCCAAGCTTCCAGAAGACTCCTGATTCTCCACGTGGCACATCTAGAAGGCTCGGCTTAACAAACTTCATCTAGAAGGCTCTCTTTAACAAAATTTTGGAGGGAAAATTCAAATTTGAAATCCTAGATCTAGGGTTTTGAGGCCTATAAAAAGGAGCCTAGATCTAGGGTTAATGGTTGTTCAATTTCTCATCATTCTCTCTTCATCTTCCATCCACAAGTTGAGTGACACGACTTGTGCGAAACCCTAACCCTAATCCAAAGCCAAATTCAAGAAACCGAGTACCAAATCAAGCGAGAAGCCTTCAACCTTTTAGGAGCGGAGCCGATCTTCAATCGAGCAAGTGATTCAAGCCGATCCACGACTCATGGAGACGAGCGAAGCCAAATCGACGATCGAGTTCTTCCTCTTGTAGTTCTTGAGTGATTGTAACGGAATTGTTGATATAAATAAAAGGTGAAATTTGTTAATCTCGCTTTCTTTAAATTCTTGTATCATGATTCGATCTCAATTTGTAATTGTGGTTCTTGTTGTGATGTTTGAGTAAAACTCCGCTCGTAAAGGAGTCGAGACGATCAATAAGATGATGATGTAAGAAATCTTAAAACGATTCTTAAATCTTACGAGTTTTGTAAACCCTAGCAAATTGAAGAATCGATGACCTAGTTTCGTTGCGATGCTTTCTTGATTGTTATCGCTCGAAATTAGGGATCCACGATCAATTCTTGAATTTACTAGAGGCTAGAATGTGAATGATATCGACGAAGGAACAAGGGATAAATGATGAAACCCTAGTTTCACTAGAAATCCCTAATTCTCGTCGATCATCATCGATCTAGTATCAATTCATCGAAGGATAAGAACACGTAATCGTAAGATTTCATCACATCTATAGATCCGATCGATTCCTACGAGCCTCATTTCGATTCTTGATATTTGGTTTGGAAAATCAACAAATTCTCAATTCTTGATTCTATCGTTTTCTTGTTATTAGATCTAGATTTTTTAATTCTTGAACTTTAATTACAAATCATTAATTGTTGTTTGTTTTCTTTTCATTAAATTTTCGATTCAAACAAAACAACATACGAACGAATCGCACAATCCCTGTGGACGATCCACACTTACTAACGCGATACATCTGACACCGTTATTGATTGCGGTCAAATATTTTTGGTTGTGATTTCATACAAGTTTCTAAATACCGACACATCCGGAAAAGATCAATCAAATGGCTCCGTTGCCGGGGACCATTTGAGTTACTTACACGAACCGAGAATTCATTCAATCAAATGGCGCCGTTGCCGGGGATCGCGCCTAATTCGTTCTATATTGAAATTTGAATTGAAAGATTTATTCCATTATAATTTTGAGATCAAAATTCGCGCAAACACTAATACGAGTTGTTGTGATTTGTTGCGAGGTAATCTGGAATTATTGGAGCTGTGTAAAAGTTTTTCATAAAATTCCAGAGAACTGAGGAATTGAACAGAAGCTCATTGGAAAATTTTGGAGCAGTGATCAAGTCACCCCACCGCGTTTCCGCGGCATAAGGCAGCATCCACCGCGTTTCCGCGGCTCTTCAGGCAGATCTCTGTACAATTTTTCTCAGGTAAAATTCTAACTTTCTTATCTCTTTCCAAGTCTTCTCCAATTAACATTTTGTGCAGGTTTCTTTGCAAAAATCCCAGCGCCGTGCAAAAAGCAAAATTAAATTGTGCTTGTTTTGATTTTTGTGGTTGTTTTCATAATTAATACGGACATTAAGGGGCAAAGACAAAATCCAGATTAGGTGGGGAGTTCATTACCCTTCCTAAGCTCCAAAAATCGCAAAATTTGCATCCGCATTTACCCTAATTAACTAAAAAATATCTAGAGATGACTCTAAGGACCGTCGCGCCCACTTAAGACAAGAGAAGGCCGTGGGTAATTCATTGCTTATCCGCGTTTCTTTTGTGGTGTCTAAGGCAAGTGTGTCGAAGGCTAGTGGTTACTTAATTAGGCCCACTACTTACGTAGTGGAGAACCTCCCACTTACCTAGCACTTACCTGGCTACAGGAGAGACAAAGAGGCTGTGGAGGATTTATCCTGCGACTTGTCTTTTGGCAGTTAGGAGCGGTCTAGAGATTTGACCTAGGTGACCCCTAGAATTAGGGTTTTGTGTGTTGCATTTTGTGATTCGCATCATTTTTTAAAAAATCCGTATTATTTTTTTTTCAAAACAAACACCGCATTCATCATTCCCCTAATTATAAATCTGCGCCGCCACTTGTACTAACCCTTTTTAGTGCAAGATAGGCTGGACACGGGATTCTAGTGCCCATTTAGTCCGCGTTCCCTTGATAGACCAAAAAGTCGGTATTTCTACATTTACCTCTTCTTTACCCACCACCACACCCACATCGATGGATCCGCCTCCATTGAATTTCTTTACCACTAATCCGCCGCCGTCTGTTGGTGCGCAGAATCCACCTCGCATCTCTCTCCAAGAGAGGTGCTATCCTACACGAGGTCCTCTTTCGACCCTTCTTTCCATTCCACCAGCCAACGGGGAAAATTTTCAAATAAAACCCCAATACATCAACCTTCTACCAAAATTTCACGGTCTCGAGTCTGAAGACGCATATGCCTTTATCACCAAATTTGAAAATGTATGCGCAATGATGGGTACCTCACAGTTTTCTATCGATGCTATGCGTCTACGTCTTCTCCCATTCACCTTGTGCGATATAGCCGAGAAGTGGCTTTACAACACAACCGCACATTCCATCTCAAACTGGGAAGAATTCGTCAAAGCATTCCTTAAGAAATTCTACCCACATCATAAGAAAGCTTGAGTCCGTAGCGAAATAAATCAATTCACCCAGCTTCCAAATGAACCATTTTCAAAATGTCTTGAACGCTTCAAGGATTTGTTAGTCCAATGTCCACATCACGGAGTCCCTAGATGGGAACTGTGCAGAATCATTTATGAGGGCATTATTCCTAACACAAGATAGACCCTTCAATCCATGTGTCAAGGCAACTTCATGACTAAAGATGATGGGGAAGCCTGGAAATTCCTAGAAGATTTTGCTGAAAAATCTTTACAGTGGGAGGGTGTGAGTCAATCGTCTAGGGATGGCAATGATATTTCCATAGGAGTTAGAGCTGAAATTTCAGCTTTACACAAGAAATTCAACGCTATGGAAAACAAATTTTTAGCTGCCGCCCTAAGTCAAATGTCACTCTCCAAAACTGTATGTGGATGATGTCCCGATCCTTCTCATTTGACAGAAGAATGTCCAAGAAATTCTCCGTTTCAAGGTCATGAGCATATCAATTCTGCTTTCCAACAACGACCTAGGAACGATCCATTTTCTTCCACATATAATCAGGTTTAGAGGAATCACCCTAACTTTGCTTGGAACCAATCACAATCTCAAGACACGGTTCCAACCCAAAACAATTTCCAAAGGGTCCCTCCACCACAACAGCAACCACCACTTCAATTGAGTCAGCACCCCTACCAATCACAAAACTTCCAAAATCCGGCCAACACTTTTGCACCACATGAAAACTCTTTGCAATTAACCGGTACAGATAATACCTCTGCACTAGCACAAACCTTGGATACTTTCATGAAACAGTCCATCCAAGGGACGGCAAGTTTGCAATCTTCCGTGGAGAATGTGATGAAGATCATTGTCTCTCAAAATGAGAATATCAAATCGATGGAAGCACAAATTGCACAACTAAAAGCCGAAATGAGTGCAAGAGAGAAAGGAAAACTTCCAGCTCAATCTTTACCCAATCCTGGCTATTCACATCATGTGAGTGCAATCACGTTGAGATCTGGAAGAGTGTTTGACAATCACGTTGTGGAAGAGATTGATGACACTGAAAAATCTATCAATGATACCCCGGCTGAGACCTTTCCTTCCATTTCTACTTCTAATTCTGACCCCAGTTCTTCTACCCCACCACCTTCATGCGAGCCTATTCTGTTAGTGTATATGCCCTAGAGGCCATTACAGTATCATACTATTTTGTATATTACTTAATGGAAGCTTGGGATATTCACCTTGTATAGACAATCTTGCTCAATATAGTAGTATGCTACTTGGTTTGTTTCTACTTTAATGTGTACATGTGTTTATTTTAGTATATCACCTATAAACATTAGTGGAGCCCTTAGGATCTTTGCTTGATTACCAGCGTTGTGATGGCAGTCACACTAGTGGGGGCTGGGTAATCTATAAGCACATCCTTATGCAGGTCCCTAGTCGCAGGACTATCGAGATAGGGCATCGATACTCCGGAGTAGACTAGCGTATGCGCTTCTCATCCCAGTGTGGGAGACGGTCTGTCCCACAGCCGTCAGTACGTTGTACTTAAGATAGTATGTGGGTGCTCGTTGGGTTACGAGTACACTGGACAGGACTCGTCGGGAACTGTTGGTTGGTACTATACCTATCGTCAGTTATCAGTTCCCAGGTGACATGAGTACAGCTTAGTCCGCTGACTTGACACTGTCACTTCGCCTCGAGTGTGTTCCCACTGTACTTAGATTACTACCCTACCACGGCTGAAAGGAGTCATGCAAACAAGTAGCACTTGGAGGCAGTCCTGAAGCACTTGGAGGCAGTGACGGTTAGACAGGATTCGTTTCTCTCGGTATTGGGGGTTGACATCGCGCTGTGTCTAGGAGAGCCATTATATGAGTAGTCCCTGGCCAGGGCAAGCGAGATATACTGGTAGTTTCCAGTGCTATCTCAGGATGTTCTGGGCTACACTCCGACACGACTTGTACCGCTATTAGGGGACTGACGTTTACCGCCCCCTAGGCCGGCCATGCGATGTATCAGACGAACAGACCGGACTGTATAGAGATTGTCACATTCAGGCTCAGTAGGAGTTCAGATGGGTTTCACCTCATCCGTCTTCTTGTTGGCATCTACCTGGGGACCGTTACGCACAGCTAGTGCCGCTTGCGGTCTGTGGTTAAACCCACTGCCAGCGTAGTGTCGAGTCTTTAGAGTCCCACACAGAAAGCTATTCTCCTTTAGGCAAAAGAGTAGAGGTCGCATGGTTTTGCGACAGGGTTCGGTCACATCCGTGCACTTGTGCACGTTTGGTGTCCGGACAGTTAACACTAGCGGGCTTTGGTTTAAGCCAGATCCTAGTGTACATTTTGGGATTGGTTTTATCTCGTTTGTATTCGTGTTCCTCGGAACGCGGATGCGGGTGTGTATACACAGTTGACAGAGAGACAGAGGCAGAGGATTCTCATTGGGGTTGTTGACTGTTGACTGTTGACTGTTGACTTTTGGCTAAACCCTAATGAGAATGAGAAATATGATTAACAATAATATTAATTCAGTGTTATAGTGACATGGTTGTTGAGGGGTTGACTTTGTTGACTTGTTGACTTTGTTGACCGGTTGAGTAGGTTGGACTAGTTAACCATCATCATGACAATGTCTATCATTTCATGGCAAAGACTTTTGCTTGCTTGTTTATTTTTCCAAAATGAGTGCATGAAATGATATAGCCATTTTGACTTGAACCATCACATAATACTTGATTACTATTTGGTTATGATGGTTTTGGATTATGAGAGCTTGGATACTAAAAGAGTTACTCATTCTCTCAATTCATTTCTCTCTCTTGTTTTGAGCTCTCCCTCTTGCTCTTCCTCTTGCTCTCTCTCTAGTTCAAGGCAACACCCTCTCATGAGTTGAGAAACATTGCCTTAGAGATAAAAGAAAACCCATATCACTTCTCTACTCATCCTAGTTCACAAGGTTTAGCAAACCAAGTGTTCTAGTTTCTTCAAGTTCGAAGAAGAAGCCAAAGGTAGAAGCTTTCAGGTGGATCTATCTTCGGCGCAAGGAGACGACGAGGTGAGGCCGATCCGTACACCGGAAAGAGTTGAAGACGAAGGAGTTAAAGAAAGGTATAGCCCCCTAACGAGTAGGTAAAACTCTAGTTAGGTTGTCAGGTAGTTGTTTAACAAAGATCCGTATTTTTAGTCCATCTTACCACCTCTTGAAAAATCGTTTTTCATCATTTCCGCAAGCCCGTAAGTACCGGGAGAGGTAACGTGGACTTACAGTGGTATCAGAGCCTAGTTAAACACTATCTAACATGTTAGCAATGTAAGTAGAAGTTCGATCGGAGAAAATATCACGAAACAAACCCGTAAAATCAACTTTCTGCCGATTTTTTTTTCTGTTCCAAAAAATGATAAATCTTACACTAAAAATCTGCTCAGGCTTTTGTTATAACACCCAAGAAAATTGGTCCAACGAACCGGTCAAGTCGCCGCGGAAACGCGGCGGGAGCATGCTCCCGTTTCCACGGCCGAGTTGACTCGGCCGTGGCACAATTTTGCTGCAGTGTGTTTCTGGGGTTGTTTTGGGATTTTTAAAATATATTTTTTCTGCCCAGATTTTCCAGAAAGAAAAATTTATGTTTGGGGCCTAAAAATCTGTATTTTGATCGAACTTCTAAAGACTTAAGCTGACGGGTATATATCTGTGATGTATTATATGTATTGAACGTCCGCTAATCGCTATACGTCGATTAGTGGGGGTTATACATATCTGTGATCTGTAATGTTGATGGTATGTGTATATGAATTCATTGGATTGTCGTGGATGAATAGCCGGGGGTTGTGAGATGAGATTTTTCTTTTCTTTCAATTCATGTAATATGTAAATTGATGTAATATTATTTTTGGCCGCACAACCGGGTCGGGGTTGTAGCCGTCATTGTATAATTTCTTTTTACTGTTTTTGCTCCTAGGATAGACCCAAGGTGGAGTGCACAAACTACCGGGTATCTCGAAGTGCCGAGTGGCCTACTCACGTCGTTGAGGGAGGTTGCTCCGCTTCGGATATTTGGCGGGTAGTTTGTCGCACCCGTAGGGGTCTAGGGTGGGGTATTGGCTATTCATCGCGACCGTGTAATCCGCTTTTCGTTACAGGCTAGTACGAATTGCAGATTCCTAGTATATCCAATGTGTTCATCTATGATCTGAAATGGCTATCATTGCAATATATCTATATATGATATTATTTAGGCGTTGCTTATGTTTAGCATCCGCGCTAGTCCAGCCCCCGCTCTGTCGTTAGTTAAGTAACCTAACGGGTAATGACGGGGCCCCGTGGCGAATGCGGATGGCATAAGCGTACGTCATATTTTGGTTGTTTTCTGCAATGGTAGGATTAAATGATGGGACGCATTAGAATTAATGCAAGAAAAAATAAACCAAGTAAAAGTCGTTGGAACACTTTCAAAACCACTCGGTTTCTTTTCAAAATAACTTTTAAACGCGGAGCTTAAGCCACTCCTTTTAAAAGCTATCTCGTTCCTTCGATTATATCAATTTCACTACGTTCACGGTTTCGCCAAAACCATTCGTAGCCCTCCGTCGTTTCACATGAATGGTCAATAAGTATTCAAGCTATGTATGTTGGCCAAAGTCAAGGCATAGTGATTGGTAGCTATTGGGTATTCATGTGCAGCATAGATAGATGTGTTGGTTTGGGGCAGTCGTTCTGCCATTTTGGCCAAAGTCAAGGGTATGTACGGGTAGGCTCAAATTAATCTGGAGAATGACGGGTAGAACTTGACATGCGACTTATGATATTTTGGCCAAAGTCAAGGTCATAAGAGCATGGGGCAAAAATCCACATTGGGAGTTTCAAAAGAACTGAAACTTGCTAGCACTGCATACCATTTGGAGTGTGATGATTCTGGTAGGATTCCTTCAGTTTTGTCACGCGATGATATTTGGATCCCGATCCTACTGTGAGTATATGCTACTCCTCGGGAAATTTCTCACTTAACTATCAATGCTATAAACCAAGTAGGTGTCTAGAAAGGTGTTAGCAGGGCTACGCCCACAGGGAAAAGAGGTTATTTAATTAAGGAACTTCGCGAAAGCGTTGGAAAACCTCTCTCGAAGTACCGACACCAGCCTGGCCGAACAGTTAAGCAAGTATTGTACGGTGAGATTGATCCTGACTAATTCTTCCTTTTTGGTTTGAGGAGGGATTCGAGAGACAGTGGGAGCCATCCTGTTTAGACAAATTAAAAACCACTCTAAACTTGCAAGAGCATCATGCTAAAGTGTTTCTTCTCTCTCTCCTAATTGCAGCGACCAAACATCATGACCGGACTTAAGTTATTACTAGATAAAAACATACTGACAGGGCCGAACTACAAAGATTGGCTCAGGAATGTCAAAATAGCAATCACTTATGACAAGTTGGGGTATCTCCTTACCACCAAAGCTCCCCCTGTCCCAGGTCCCACCTCCACCGTCGCGGATAAGGAAATCCGTAAGACTTGGGAGATCGATTGCGCGAAGGCCAAGTGCCTCGTGCTTGCCTCTATGGACAACTAACATCAGAGGAGGCACGAGAATATGGACCTCGAATCCATATTTCTCCATACAAAAGAACTGTATGGAGAGCAATCTCGTATTGCCAGATACGAAGTGTCGAAGGAGTTGTTTTCGGCAAGGTTGGCCATCGGATCATCGGTAGCGGAACACGTGCTTAAGATGATTGGTTTCATTGAGGAGCTCACGGACCTTGGGACCACGTTGGAGAACGAGCTCTATACGGACTTGATTCTCCAGTCGCTTCCTTCCACTTACGTCCAGTTTATCCTGAACTTCAACTTGCAAGAAAAGGAAGTTGAACTTTCAGAGCTCCTCAACATGCTGAGGAGTGCAGAGGGCACCCTACAGAAAGGTAGGGAAACATCTACTTTGTTTGTAGGAGGATCTTCATCTTCTAGGTCCAAGGCGAAAGCCAAGGGAAAGAAGAAGAAAGCCCCCGCCAAACCAAGGGGCGGTGTTAGTAAAGTGGATACGAAGGGAAAGGCAAAAGCAACAAAGATAGCGGGGAAACTTGTGGGGAAGGAAGAGTGCTTTTTCTGTCATAAGAGTGGGCACTGGAAGAAAGATTGCAGGGCTTGGAAAGCCAGAACACAGGATCTGAAGCAAGTTGCGGCTTCAGCTTCAGGTGTGTATGTTATTGAAAACTGTCTATCAATAAACTCTACTTCCTGGGTATTGGATACCAGATCAGGATCTCATATCTGTAATTCTTTGCAGGCGTTGAGAAACCGTAGGTTTTTGAAGGCAGGTGACATGACCCTCAAAGTTGCAAACGGAGCTAGCATGGATGCTAAGGCCGTGGGGGACTATCACCTGAGAATGTCAGATTGACATGTTTTGGTTTTACGTAATTGCTTTTTTGTACCCAACGCAACTTGTAATATCATTTCTGTATCTTTGATTTCAAAAGAAGGTTATGAATTTGCGTTTGTAAGTAATGTTGTAAACATTCACCTTAATCAAGTTCTGATTGGGTCAGGTACATTAAGCAATGGTATATACATACTAAATCAACCACAGATTTTCAATGTCCAGAATACACACAAAAGAAAGTCTCCGGAAATAAATCAGACTTTCTTATGGCATTGTAGACTGGGTCACATCAATGAGAGAAGGTTGACGAAGTTACATACAGAAGGATATTTGAATCCGTTCGAATATCAATCGTATGCCACTTGTCAATCCTGTCTCAAAGGAAAGATGACAAAGACTCCGTTCACTGGACACGGAGTAAGAGCGAGCGAGCTCTTGGGACTTGTACACAGCGACGTGTGCGGTCCAATGTCTACACATGCGCGAAGCGGTTATTCTTACTTCATTACTTTTACGGATGACTTTTCAAGGTACGGTTATGTCTTCTTAATGAAACATAAATCCGAAGCCTTTGGAAAATTCCAGGAATATAAGAATGAAGTAGAAAAATAAACCAGCAAAAGTATCAAGACACTGAGATCGGATCGAGGTGGTGAATACTTGAGTGCCGAGTTCCTGGATTACTTAAAAGATAATGAAATTCTCTCTCAACTTACTCCTCCATACACTTCGCAACATAACGGTGTATCGGAGAGACGGAACTGAACCCTATTGGATATGGTACGGTCCATGATGAGTAACACTGAGTTACCGCGATCATTATGGGGATATGCACTAGAATCAGCTGCATACCTTTTGAACCGAGTTCCAACTAAGACTGTGCCTACTACACCATATCAGATGTGGTGTGGGAAGAGACCCTATCTTAATCACATTAAGACATGGGGATGTCCAGCTTTTGTCAAAAAGCAGCATGCGGACAAGCTCGAGGCACGCTCAGTACAGTGCATGTTTATGGGATATCCAAAGAACTCCTAAGGATATTTCTTCTATTGCGAAGAGGAACAAAAGGTTTTCGTTTCTTGGCATGCCCACTTCTTGGAAACTCAGTTTTTGGAGAATCAGATAAGTGGGAGCGCAATAGAACTGGAAGAAATTCCAGAACCACGAGCTATTACTGAAAGCTTAGTAGAACCAGAGGGTTCAAAAGAACATGACATTCCTACGCCGCTCCGCAGGAGTAGTAGGCAGTCTCATCCACCCGAGAGATACTACGGTTTTCTCATAGACGGGGATAGAGAAGATTGCATCATTGATTATGATGAGCCGACTAGCTTCCAGCAAGCCATTCAGAGCGTTGACTCGGTAAAATGGCTGGATGCAATGCAGACCAAAATGGAGTCCATGTACACCAACAAAGTATGGACGTTGGACGTTGCTCCAGATGGAGTAAAACCCGTAGGATGCAAGTGGATCTTCAAAAGGAAGATTAGTGTAGATGGACAGGTTGAGACCTATAAAGCTAGACTGGTTGCAAAGGGTTTTCGTTAAAGACCTGGTTTGGACTATGACGAGACCTTTTCTCCAGTAGCTATGCTGAAATCCATTCGGATCCTTCTTGCCATTGCTGCTTTCCACGATTATGAGATTTGGCAGATGGACGTAAAGTCCGCTTTTCTAAATGGAAATTTAGAGGAGTGTGTTTATATGGACCAGCCAGAGGGTTTCATTCAGAGTAGGAGCAGCGGAAAGGTGTGCAAGTTGCTTAAGTCCATCTACGGACTAAAGCAGCCATCGCGGAGTTGGAACATCTGTTTTGATGAGACGGTCAAGGAATTTGGCTTTATCAAAAATCCAGATGAACCATGCATCTATAGTAGATTTATAGCGAGAACTGTAGTATTCCTTGTTTTATACGCGGATAACATTCTCTTAATAGGAAATGACATTCCTATGCTACAATCTGTCAAAGGGTTCTTGTCACACAGGTTCTCCATGAAAGACCTGGGTGATGCCTCATACATTCTGGGGATCCGGATCTATCGTGACAGATCCAAGAGGATATTAGGACTTTCACAGTCCAGGTACATCGACACCATACTGAAAAGATTCAGTATGGAAGATTCCAAGCGCGGTAATCTACCGGCTTGTCACGGGATCACCCTTTCCAAAGAGATGTCTCCCAAGACTGATTTGGAAAGGGATCGCATGTCTATTATACCCTACGCTTCTGCGGTAGGCTCTATAATGTATGCGATATTGTGTACCAGACCAGATGTAGCTTATGCACTGAGTGTGGTAAGCCGGTATCAGTCAAACCCTGGGGAGAAACACTGGATAGCGGTAAAGAACATTCTCAAGTACCTGAGAAGGACTAAGGAGATGTTCTTGGTGTATGGCGGAAAAGACCTCCAGATCGAGGCCTTTGCTGACTCCAGCTTCCAGAGTGACAAGGATGATTCCAAGTCCATGTCGGGTTTTGTCTTTACCCTCAATGGAGGGGCGGTGTGTTGGAAGAGTTCCAAATAAGGAAACCGTTGCAGACTCGACGATGGAAGCGGAATACATCGCTGCATCTGATGCCGCAAAAGAAGCTGTCTGGATAAGGAAGTTCTTGAAAGAACTTCAGGTGGTTCCATCCATTGTTGATCCAATACCTCTGTATTGCGACAACAACGGGGCTATAGCTTTAGAGAAGGAACCCAGGTCCCATCAGAGATCGAGACACATCTTGAGGCGGTATCACCTGATCAGGGAGATCGTGGATCGCCAGGAGATCGAGGTCCGGAGGGTTGCTTCAGAAGATAACACTGCAGATCCATTCACCAAGGCCTTGCCCCAGACTCAGTTCGAGCGGCTGATCGAGATGATAGGTCTTCGATACGCCAGTACATGTCCTTAGTGCAAGTGGGAGATTGTTAGTGTATATGCCCTAGAGGCCATTACTGTATCATACTAGTTTGTATATTACTTAATGGAAGCTTGGGATATTCACCTTGTATATACAATCTTGCTCAAAATAGTAGTATACTACTTGGTTTGTTTCTACTTCAATGTGTACATGTGTTTATTTTAGTAAATCACCTATATGCATTAGTGGAGCCCTTAGGATCTTTGCTTGATTACCAGTGTTGTGATGGCAGTCACACTAGTGGGGGCTGGGTAATCTATAAGCACATCCTTATACAGGTCCCTAGTCGCAGGACTATCGAGACAGGGTATCGATACTCCGGAGTAGACTAGCGCATGCGCTTCTCATCCCAGAGTGGGAGATGGTCTGTCACACAGCCATCAGTACGTCGTACTGGAGATAGTATGCGGGTGCTCGTTAGGTTACGAGTACACTGGACAGGACTCGTCGGGAACTGACCGGTTGGTATTATACCTATCGTCAGTTATCAGTTCCCAGGTGACATGAGTACAGCTTAGTCCGCTGACCTGACACTGTCACTTCGCCTCGAGTGTGTTCCCACTGTACTTTGATTACTACCCTACCACGGCTCAAAGGAGTCGTGCAAACAGGTAGTAGTTGGGTGCAGTTCCGAAGCACTTAGAGGCAGTGACGGTTAGACAGGATTCGTCTCTCCCGGTATTGGGGGCTGACATCGCGCTGTGTCTAGGAGAGCCATTACACGAGTAGTCCCTGGCCAGGGTAATCGAGATATACTGGTAGGCTTCCAGTGTTATCTCAGGGTGTTTTGGGCTTCACTCCGACACGACTTGTACCGCTATTAGGGGACTGACGTTTACCGCCCCCCTAGGCCCGCCATGCGATGTATCAGACGAAAAGACCGGACTGTACGGAGATTGTCACATTCAGGCTCAGTAGGAGTTCAGATGGGTTTCATCTCGTCAGTCTTCTTGTCGGCATCTACCTGGGGACCGTTATGTACAGCTAGTGCCGCTTGCGGTCTGTGGTTAAACCCACTGCCAGCGTAGTGTCGAGTCTTTAGAGTCCCACACAGAAAGCTATTCGCCTTTAGGTAAAGAGTAGAGGTCGCATGGTTTTACGACAGGTCGCATGGTTTTGCGACAGGGTTCGGTCACATCCGTGCACTTATGCACGTACGGTGTCCGGACAGTTAACACTAGCGGGCTTTGGTTTAAGCCAGATCCTAGTGTACGTTTTGGGATTGGATTTATCCAGTATGTATTCGTGTTCCTCGGAACGCGGATGCGGGTGTGTATGCACAGTTGACGGAGTGACGGAGAGACAGAGGCGGAGGATTCTCATTAGGGTTGTTGACTGTTGACTGTTGACTTTTTTGCTCAACCCTAATGAGAATATGATATGTAATTAACAATAATATTAATTAAGTATTATGGTGACATGGTTGTTGAGGGGTTGACTTTGTTGACTTGTTGACTTTGTTGACCGGTTGACTAGGTTGGACTAGTTGACCATCATGATGACAATGGCTATCATTTCATGGCAAAGACGTTTTACTTGCTTGTTTCTCTTGTGAGAAATGAGTGCATGAAATGATATGACTATTGTAGCTTAAACCATTTACACAATACTTGATTATTATTTTTGTGATGATGGCTTTGGATTATGAGAGCCAAGAGAGAAAAGTCTTTCTCATTCTATCATTTTCATTCTCTCTCTTGTGTTCTTGAGCTCTCATCTTCTTCCTCTTGCTCTCCCTTTTTTTTAGTCTATGGTTCACTTGTCTCATGTGTTGAGAACCAAGAACCATAGAGAAAATCCCAACACACTCTTCTCTACTCACTCTAGTTCACAAGGTTTAGCAAACCAAGTGAACTAGTTTCTTCAAAGATCGAAGAAGAAGCCAAAGGTAAAAGCTTTCGAGGTGGATCGATCTTCGGCGCAAGGAGACGACGGGGTGAAGCCGATCCGGACAACCATCGAGGCTTGAAGACGAAGGAGTTCAAGAAAGAAAGGTATAACCCCCTAACCGAGTAGTTAACAACTCCTAGTTAGGTTGTTAGTTAGATGTTTAACAAAGATCCGGTTTTGAGTCCATGTTACCACCTCTAGAAAATTATTTTTCGTCAAATTCCGCATGCCCGAAAGTACCGGGAGAGGCAGCATGGACTTACAAAAACACAGCAGGAAAATTGTGCCACGACCGAGTCAACTCGGCCGCGGATCCGCGGCGGGAGCATGCTCCTGCCGCGGTTCCGCGGTGCCTTGACCGAGTTAGTGGACCATTTTTCTTGCACGTTCTTTAAAAACCCTGAGCCGATTTTTAGTACAAGATTTATTAATTTTTGAGCAGAAAACAAAATCGGCAGAAACTTGATATTACGGGCATGTTTCACGACTTTTTCTCCGATCGAACTTCTAGTTACTTTGCTAACATGTTAGATAGTGTTTAACTAGGCTCTGATACCACTGTAAGTCCACGTTACCTCTCCCGGTTCTTACGGGCTTGCGGAAATGATGAAAAACGATTTTTCTTTTGGTGGTAACATGGACTCAAAATACGGATCTTTGTTAAACAACTATCTAACAACCTAACTAAGAGTTTTACCTACTCGGTTAGTGGTTATACCTTAACTTGAACTCCTTCTCTTGGACTCCTTGTGGTGGTCGGATGGTTCTCTCCTCGTCGTCTCTTTGTGCCGAAGATGGATCCACCTGAAAGCTTCTACCTTTGGCTTCAACCTCAAACTAAAGGAAACTAGAACACTTGGCTTGCTAGACTTTGTGTACTAGGATGAGTAGAGAAGTTTTTTGGGTTTTTATCTCCAAGGAAAATGATTCTCAACATATGAGAGGTTTTTACCTTGATATAGAGAGAGAGCAAGAGGAAGAGGGAGAGCTTGAGGATGAGAGAGAATGAGAATGATAGAATGAGCAAGCCTTTTCTCACCCTTGCTCTCATAATCCAAAATAATCATAACTCATAATAATAATTGAGTATTATGTGATGGTTCATATCATATCAAATGGCAATATCATTTCATGCACTCATTTTGTAAAGTATAACAAGCAAGAAAAAGTCTTTGCCATGAAATGATAGCCATTGTAATGATGATGGTCAACAAGTGCAACCTAGTCAACCAGTCAACAAAGTCAACCTTTCAACCCAACCATGGCACAATAATACTTAATTAATATTATCATTAATCATATTTCTTATTCTCATTAGGGTTTAGCAAAAGTCAACAGTCAACAACCCTAATGAGAATCCTCTGCTTCTGTCTCTCTATCAACCGTGCATACACACCCGCATCCGCGTTTCGAGGAACACGAATACAAACGAGATAAAACCAATCCCAAAACGTACACTAGGATCTGGCTTAAACCAAAGCCCGCTAGTGATAACTGCCCGGACACTAAACGTGCACAAGTGCACGGATGTGACCGAACCCTGTCGCAAAACCATGCGACCTCTACTCTTTTGCCTAAAGGCGAATAGCTCTTTGTGTGGGACTCTAAAGACTCGACACTACGCTGGCAGTGGGTTTAACCACAGACCGCAAGCGGCACTAGCTGTGCGTAACGGCCCCCCAGGTAGATGCCGATAAGAAGACGGACGAGGTGAAACCCATCTGAACTCCTACTGAGCCTGAATGTGACAATCTCCATACAGTCCGGTCTGTTCATCTGAGAATATCGCATGGCGGGCCTAGGGGGCGGTAAACGTCAGTCCCCTAATAGCGGTACAAGTCGTGTCGGAGTGTAGCCCAGAACACCCTGAGATAACACTAGAAACATACCAGTATATCTCGCTTGCCCTGGCCAGGGACTTTATGTAATGGCTCTCCTAGACACAGCACGATATCAACCCCCAATACCGGGAGAGACGAATCATGTCTAACCGTCACTGCCTCCAAGTGCTTCGGGACTGCACCCAACTACTACCTGTTTGCACGACTCCTTTGAGCCGTGGTAGGATAGTAATCAAAGTACAGTGGGAACACACTCGAGGCGAAGTGACAGTGTCAAGTCAGCGGACTAAGTTGTACTCATGTCACCTGGAAACTGATAACTGACGATAGGTATAGTACCAACCAACAGTTCCCGACGAGTCCTGTCCTGTGTACTCGTAACTTAACGAGCACCCGCATACTATCTCAAGTACGACGTACTGACGGCTGTGGGACAGACCGTCTCCCTTGATGGGATGAGAAGCGCATACGCTAGTCTACTCCGGAGTATCGATGCCATGTCTCGATAGTCCTACAACTAGGGACCTGTATAAGGATGTGCTTGTGGATTACCCAGCCACCACGAGTGTGACTGCCATCACAACGCTGGTAATCAAGCAAAGATCCTAAGGGCTCCAATAATGTGTATGGGTGATATTCTAAAAGAAAACACATGTACACATTAAAGTAGAAACAAACCAAGTAGCATACAACTATTTTGAGCAAGATTGTCTATACAACTGTGAATATCCCAAGCTTCCATTAAGTAATATACAAACTAGTATGATACAGTAATGGCCTCTAGGGCATATACACTAACAGAGCGCTGAGACGCTCTTCTTTAATTGGAGTGCTAAGGCTCTTTTTAGGCAGCTTTGCGCCCTGAGAATTAAATTCTCTCTATAAAAGACTTTGTCTCATGGATTTAAGAACAAAGTTCTTATTATTTTTTTTATAGGAGATGCTTCAATCTCTTATGTTTTTGGTAAAAGGCTCCGTCTTTATGGATCTATGATCCTAAGAGAATTGAATTATTCTCCCCCCTTTTTATAATGAGATATTATGATCTCTGAAAGACAATTTTTCTGATAGATCTATGATCTGAAGAAGATTAAGTTCTTCCCCTTATTTTTTATGATGAGATACTTTGATCTCTTTTTGTGAAAGACCTTAGTCTTACAGATCTATGATCTTAGAAAAAGAAGTAAATTTTTCTTTTTATATGAGATGATTTCATCTCTCTGTTCTTTTTTACCTTGAAGAAAATTTTCTTCTTCTGAGAGCTTGCTCTTTGTCTTTGAAATTTCTCAAAGTTTATGAGGGGTTCCTCTCTTTTAGACTTGAAGTCTTGGGGCCTTTATATAGGGCAAGCTGATTTGTTAAATCGGTTAAGGAGATCTTTTCTCTAATTGATTTGGGGATTTCCCTACCGTTGGATCTTTGATCCAAGGGCTTCTGATTTACAGAATGCAATCTTCTTGTTTTTAACAAGATTAGGAAATCTTTTCCCATTCAGAATTTTATTCTGTATGTTGGTGATTTTTAATAACCATTAGATCATTGATCCAACGGTGCTCTGATTTTCAGTGCAGAATCTTTCTTGTTTGGAAAGATTCTGAAGAATGTTTCCTTAACATAATTTTATTCTGGTCAATTGATGATTTTTAATCATGTTCGTTGGATCTTTGATCCAACGGTGGGGAACATTTAGTTCTAGCGCTAGCGCACTTGTGCTTTGCACGTGAGCGCTGCTTCAGAGCGTTGGCGCTCTTTGCGCTAGCGCTCACATGCTTTGCACGTGGTGCGCTGCTTAAAGTGCAGCGCTCTTAGCGCTATCGCATACGTGCTTTGCACGTGGTGCGCTGCTTAGAGTGCAGCGCTCACATGCTTTGCACGTGGTGCGTTGCTTAGGGTGCAGCGCTCTTGGCGCTGCTTCATTTCAAATTTTGAAATTTGAACAGAGCATTGCACTGATTGGAGGAAACACACCCATGGTTGTTATTCTCACCTCATGAGTTTCATTTCTCTTCATCACTTCATCTTCTTCTTCATTGAGAAAAAGCTTTCTAGCTTTTTTCTAAGTGAGAAAATATTATGAGAAAATTAAATCTAAAGTGAGCCCAATTCCTACTTCATCATCCTCTACTATATTAGCTATTTAGTTTAGGGTGTTTGCTTCACTAATCTACCATTAGTGAAGAACTAGCATGAGCTTGAGTCTCCTCGACGTAGATCATCTTCGGCCTTGAAGACTTCGAGCAAGCTTGTCCATTTCTTCATGTGAACCCTTACTAGAGTTCGGGTGTTCACTACTTGGAGCGAAATGACTACTACACGGAGCTTTAGAAGTGAAGGACCGGTCTACAAAGGTTGTATTCCTCATTCACTTTGTATGCAAAGTTGTTTGCATATTTTATTGTTTAAATCTCTAGTTAAGATTCTAGGATTAGGGTACTTTAGTACGGAAAATTTTTGAAAACGGCATGGACGATGCCTCCCGAAACCTTGCTGTCGTGCTAGGTAACCCTACAAAATCAACTTGGTATCTTTGGAGATGTGGATGGATATGTGCAAATAGCATCTGCCCCCAAATTTAGGCTAGACGTCTCAACGTCTCAGTTCAGTTTTCGGCGGTAAACAATGGATATTTTAAACTTCAGATGTCTGCGATTTTAAACTTCAAACGTCTGGTTTTTGCTCTGTTATTTTGCATCAAGACCCCAGACGTCTGAAGCTCATATGGGCGGACGTCAAATGATATTTTTTAGCCAAACTATTTGACACTTCAGACGTCTGCCTATTTGACACTTCAGACGTCTGGGTTTTGATTTGTTATTTGAAAACTATGGCCAGATATCTGTAGCTCATCGGGACAGACGTCTGCAGTGAAAATTCAACCATGACATCCCTTCTTCAAACGTCTGCCCTCTTAAACTGCAGACGTCTCGTAACGGTAAAAATTGCCGATGTCATCCATAACGGCTAATTTTGTTTTGAGAGGTATATATTGGTTTTCCTTTGGGGTTTTCATTAATTTTTGAGTGCTGAAGTTTACCAACATTTCCAAAAGGAATTTACTCATTTCTTGTGAGAGAAAAAATTGATTTTGATTGTCTTTCAACTTTCTCACACACTGAAATCATCAAGAGCTTAATTTGAATATCCATACTCTTTGAGTATTAGTTTGAGCTTTGAGAGAAACTCTTTTTAAAGTATTTAGGCTTGTAATTTTCTTTTCTTTTCTTTGTGTGAGGGCTCTTGAGTCCAAAGGTACCTTGGTAAGAAGAGAATATATCATCTTATAGAGAGAAGTCGCTTGTGTGTCGAGTGATGTATTTGGGTTGCGAGTGCGCAACGTGTAGTCTTTGGAGAAGACGAGAAAGTTAAAGGGAACGGGCTCGAGGGCCTAAAGAAAGAGAACTAAGAACCGAGACATTATCGGTGGCCGAACCTCTCTAAAAGAGCTTGTGTTTGCGATTACTTGAGTTTGCACTTTATCTATTTTATGCTCATTTGATTGCTCACACTTCCTATATACTCTTGTTTGATTTATGTTCTTTGTTCACCATTGTAAATTTGCTTAGTCTTGATTCTATTTGCAATTATGTTTTATACTTGCAAGTGTTTAGAATTTTTAATTTGGGCGTAATCGTATATTAATCCTATTCACCCCATCTAGGATTATTTCTAAATAAACCAGAAACAGTATCCTATAGGAGTGTTGGAAACTATTGATTACTCAATTCATATGATCTCAGGAATAAAACAAGAAACATAATCTTAAGTGTTATACACACTCATGTTCAAGTCTTGCCTAATTCCGACTACTGGTTTGGGAGTTAGACGCGTTTTCGTATCGCTATACAGAATAGATCATAATCTGTAGGAAAAGGTAGGTATTTCATTCTAGTTATCTAAACAACTTGAGTTTGTATGATTTGGATATCTGAAACTCAAGTTATGATTATTTTAATTTAATAGTTTAAAACAGTTTTTATTTTCTGGACCGCAAGAAGAGGGTAACTTGTAGTGCGTGTATCGTGTCAATGTACACAGTTCTGAGTCTCGGGTTGTATAGAAAAGTTGTTGGGCTATCAATTTTGCATCCATACATCTAAGATTTGTCAAAAGACAAGATCTGTAGATCGAATTACGTTCTTTTTAAAAACAGTGCGCAAATTAGGACAGAATCTGTCCAGATTCGAGACATGATTTAAAAAGACAAAATTAGGTTAATTCCGTCAGTTTTCAGATGTCGGGTTGAATTAAAAAAATCTAGATGTTTCAATCTACTTGTCAAAACAATTTGAAAACGCTTAGTTTGGATCTCTAAAGACAGAGTTATTGGATCTCTAAAGACAGAGTTATGGCTCTCCAAAGATGCCCTTTAAAACAGTTTTCAGGTTTTGCAAAACAGCGACTAAAATGCAACGTAAACCCTAACCATGTTCTGTTTCGATTCTGAAATTTTGTTTAAAGCGCGTGTAAAAATCTATCTAATTTTTAGACCTAATTTTCTAGAAATATATTATCATACGACTTTGGTTCTTGGCTCAAAATAAGGTGTTTATCTTTATCTTTAGTATAACCATAGCAAGAGAACATGATATCAATATCGACAAAAAAGGGGATTTATATAGCAAGTGGCAAAGAAAAAAAACCAATGTGATTCAAAACTTAATATCATTCAATATTTATATTATATGTTATGATATGATTCAATGTGTAAACATTTATTCATAAACATGAAACGAGGAAAACAAAGATTATCTAGTATGTACTCGATTCATGAGGGTAAAAATTACGAACTAACAATGTATGAGACTAAGATTTCATTTTATTTGAGTTATTTAGGCATGAGATATGTTAACATAGTACACAGGTATAGGTATGTTGGCGACGTGGCAAGAGAAGGAAGATTCAATAAGAGAGAAGAAGGATGAAAGGGAACTTACTGATTTTGCAAGGCGGTCTAGCAACCGTCCTTGCCGATTTGTCCTAAACGAAAGGAGGCAACATCGAGACTTGAAGGAACAAGAGAGATGGAGAGCGCTATGATTTTAGATATAGAATTTATGAATTTGTGTGGAGATTTGAGATGGAAGAAGAATGAGGAAAATGAACATATAAAAGTAGTGTTAATGTCATATTAATTCCAATTAATTTTGAATTCATTGTGGGAGTTAAAAAAGAAAAGGAATTGAAAGGCTATAATTCATTTGTATGTTATGAAAGAGTTTTAAAAAATAATTGTAAGATCCAAAGATCAAACATGTGACTTATGAAATAACAATGGAAGGTCTTACCAATTAAATACAAACTTACTCTTGCTTATGTTCAACAAGATTGGAATACATACAAACATTTGAAAAGAAAGCGAACGTTTAAAAAATGAAATATAAAGGTATGAGAATTTTGGGGTCATTACACCACCTCACCATCCTTGCTCCCTCCCTCTTTCCCACTACCAAAAAATATTAAAAGAAAACAAGAATTTGATGGGCACATCTGTTTGATATGTATGTCCTAGAGGCCTTCATTGTATGGGAGGCTAAGAATATGTATGTACAGGACAATCTTGCTCAATATGATAGTATGCTATTTGGTTTGCCTTTATCTTAACATGTGATATGTTTTACTTGTTATTTCATATCGCTTATACATTTTGATAAACCCCTTAGGATCCTTACTTGACTACCAGCTTTATGATGGCAATCATACTTGTAGGAGATGGATAGTCGATAACCACATCCTTAAATGTCCATAATCGTGGGAGTATCGAGACTGAGTATCGATACTCCACAGTAGACTAGTGTATACATTTCTAGTCCCTGACGAGGGGCGATGGTTGGTCCCACGGCCATTGGTGTGATGCACCTAAGATTGTATACAGGTGCTCACTTGGGGTGAGTACACTGGACGGACTCGCAAAGAACTAGCTAGATGGTATTATACCTATCGTCAGATAGCAGTTCTCAGGTGACATGAGTACAGATAGTCTGTCGACCTGAGCTCGTCATATGTCTCATGTAAGTTCCTATTGTGCTTTGATTACTACCCTACTACGGCTCTACTGATTCGTGCAAACAGGTTTTAGTTGGGTACAGTCCCAAGCCACATGGAGGCAGTGAGCGATTGCTAGGGATTCGTCTCTCTCGGTATAGGGAGTCAATGTCATTCCATGTTCAGTTGGCTAATACCATAAGTCCCTGTCCATGGCGGATTGAGAATTACTGATTGTTAGATCAGTAGATTCTCGGATGGTCTTGAGCCACATCAGCACGACTTGTCAGATTATTAAGGGTTTGACATTTTCCACCCGCTAGACCCGGCATGCGATACTCTCAGACGAATAGACCGGACTGTACGGAGATTGTCACGGACAGGCTCGGTAGGAGTTCAGATGAGTTTGCTCGTCGGTCTTCTTTTCGACAGATACCTGGTAGCTATTACGTACAGCTAGTGCCACTGACGTGCTTGTGGTTAAACCTACTGCCGGCATACCGTCGAGTCTTTAGAGTCCCACACGGAGGGTTCCCTTGTTCAGGCGAAACGATATAGAGGCCGTATAGTTTTACGTGTAGGGTTTCGATCATATACGTGTACTAGCTACACGTATTTTTGATCGGACGGATAATACTAGCGGGCTTAGAATTAAGCCGGATTCTAGTATTATAATATTGGACTATTTTCATCTCTTGGTATTCGTGGTACGAATACAGGTATGTATATACGGTGAAGGGTATTCTTGTATTTTCACAAGAGTGCTTCTAGAAGAAGACACCTCATTTGTGATTAATTCATTTATTCAAATGGATAATGAGGTGGAAAAATGAGGTGTTATTAGAGAATGGTTGAAGCATGGCTACTTTGAATGACTCGTCCACTTTGGATGACTATTGAAGCATAGTTGTATTATTGTTATTATTATTATTATTGAAAAGAGATGCTTCATAATTATCAACACTTAGCCATTCTTCATTCTCATTCTTCACTTGACACTCTCTTTCATCTTTTGCTCTCTTCTTCTTTCCCAAACCCTAAACACTCTCATGTGTTGAGAATCATAGGGTGATCGAGATAAATTAGTCCAATTAACTCTTTACATCATCTAAGCTACCTAGATTAGCAAACTAGGTAATTTAGTTACCTCAATTTAGAGGTTAGAGCTTGAACCATAGACTCTCGGGTGGATCTTTTTCAACAGGAGGAGGCCGATAACCAAGCTCGATCCATACAAACGAGGAGCTTAAGAAGTGGATAAGAAGACCCGAAGGACTTGAACACAAAGGTATAAATTACTTCATAGTAGATTAGAACCTTTGTTCGTTTAGCTAGTTAAGGCTTATGGTCGATTTTGGAAGTTTAGTCGATGTTGCATGTTATAAAATTATTTTTTGTTAATTCCGCTTCTCTACAACCCTGTGAAGTATGCGACATTGACTTACAACATCATTTTAAATTAAATTATATGCTCATTTAAAAAATATTTAATAATACAAAACCCTAGATGATAGAATTATAACTAAGGTTGCATTAGCATCCAGATATTTTCCGGATACTGATACAATACAGTAAATATTTTTCCAGATACAAATACAAATATACAGACCTAGACGGAACAATATTCTCTCTTTTTTTGTGGGGCGGTCACCCCAAGAGTTTCTCCAAAGCCTAATTATATATGATTTATAGTGGGCTCTATAAAACCGTGCCATCCCAAGATTTGATTAACACCTGTGTACCTTACATAGTACATGTTTAGATGATCTGGATTAAAGTCCGACGGATTGAGTTTTGGATAATAATGTCCCAGAAGGAATCTATATGACTTGAAGTCAAAAATGCCAGAGAGTTTCATGTCAAATGCATATTTGATTAATTTAGGATAAGGATTTCCTCATTATAACTATATTAAAAATAATAAGAGTTGAAATATAAAAAAGATTGTTTGTTTGTTTTAATTAAAGAAGGCTGGTAAGCTGCACATGCTCCGCACGGTGTTTTTTTTGTCTTTTAAGGTATTTAAAAGAAATTCAAGTCTTGATAAGATGAAAGGTCCGTTGGGAGGTGAGAGAGGGGAGGGAGAGAGAGGGGGAGAGGGAGGGAGCGGTGAGGTGACATTTTGAGGGTTGAGATAAGTTTGACGGAATTTTGGGGTTTTTTGGATATTTTGTTCCAAAAATTAAGAAAATGCCATGCGGTTCTGTTCTATTAGGCATGGCTTCTCGTTAGGATAGTAGAGATAAGAAAATTAAAAGAAAGACATAATAAGCGGTTCAAGTTTCAAGAAAGAAAAAACCATTCAAGCTTAGGATAAAAAAAAGTAGCTTTGAGCTAATTTTTCTAAACCGGAGGAATAGACCGTTTGGAGTCTTTTTCCCTTCCTATTTACTTTTAAAAAACCCCATCCAAACAAACAATTCGGCTGATTTAGCTGATCCAAAATAAAAATGGAATCTAAACTTTTAATTTAATGCAAAGTATATATCCAAACATGCCCCAGCTAACTGGGAAAAATCTATTATGCAATGGTGCAAACCCTTGCATAACTATTGGATGGGCTCCCCCCACATGCAAGGGGAGCTCATCCAAGGGCTCTAGAGGGGCTTGTATAGTGCAAGCCCTTCTAGAGTAGATTTTTTCAGCTAACTAGTCTGCATCTTGAAACCTACACTATTAAATCAATTTTTTAATTGATTGATTCCAATCCAATCAAGTATTTAATATATGGCATCACAGCAACATCTGACTTGGATTTGGGAAATAGATTTTGCAAACTTAATTAGTAACTAATTAGTATTATAAATAATTGTGTCCAAATAGGAATTAAAATTATAGCTAAAATATTTATTGTAACTACCAGACCTAATTATTCTGTTTCCATCTTTTGGCATCATGGTAACACAAGGTCGAGTTTTGAGTAACCTCCTATGATTTTTCTTTCTTATATAGAGCAGAATCATGATATGTGTTAGCAACAGAAACAGAAGCTTTCCATGTTTCAAATAACCATGTAACTCTTACATTAATTGCTAATGATCATTTCGATGTAAATTTAAGTACCACAAATTGAATCAGTTTTTTTCTAATTCCTATCGAAAAATAACCATTCGAACTCATATGTAGACAAATAATAATAATAATAATAATAATAATAATCATTTTTCTTCATTTGCACCAACCGAGTATTAAATAAATAGGTCACATGTTTCGCATATAATTAGTCATCATTTGCACAAACAGCCAAAGCAAGTCACATGTTTCCCACTTACCTTCAAGCTGATCACTTGCATTCAGAAAAAGAAAAAGAAAAAGAAAAAAGAATAAAAACACAAGTGAATAAAAGATAATAAAAAAATGAGAGCCTCAATCTCCATTGTTGTTCTTGCTTCTCTTCTTGTGCTTGCCTTGGGTGAAGGCCAATGGAAGCCAATCAAGAACATCTCAGATGACCCTCATGTGCTCCAACTTGCGTACTTTGCACTCTATGAGCATTATAATAAGAGACCAACACAAACCTTATGTTTGTGAGATTGATCAAAGGTGAGACCCAAGAGGTTGTTGATCATAGGGTCAATTTTAAGATTGTGATGCAGGCTGAGGAAGTTGCTGAAAAAGGTGGGAGTAATTATGAGGCCATTGTTTTGGAGAAGATCAAGGAATATCTATGAAGCTCATTTCTTTTAAACCTGCGGTTAAAGTTTAATTTAAGGAGATGTTTGTGTGTTTGTTTGTGATTCTTCAGCTATGGTGGGAAGATGCAATATAAACATATTTAGCAGCGGAAATACTATCTATCTACGTATGAGATTTACGATATATCTTGTATTGATTGTATGATCATTCACCTTCCCAAGTCAAATAAAAGATCCGATCTTTAGTACCTCTAAGTATCGAACGGAGGGAAATCACATTTTGGTAGAAAGCGAGAATCTCTCTCTTGATCTCCCTGTAAGCCAACCCAAAATAGATGATGATGAGGAAAGGAGACGACGGCTCTCTTGTTTTTCTCTCTAGAAAAACTCTCTATATTGTATACATGTCTCATATAAAACCCCACCCCCATATATGTATATATAGGGTACCCACTCATATGGGCGGGTATTGGATCGGATTGGACCTAATAGCTAGCATACTCCCACTCGCACATTCGAGTGGGTCTCGTCCATAGCTTTCTGAACCATTGATTCCCTGAATCAATTGTCTTCCTGAGAATCTTCTTCTTCTCTTCCTCATTCATACCCATAATCATATGTTGGTGCGGTATGGACCGTTGAGAACCTGCAAACGGGTAGCCTTGCAGCCAAATCCGTCAGGACCGACACAAGGATCTTCCTAAAAGAAAAAAATAAACCAAATATGTTAGGCTCGCGAAATCTCATACCCCGGATCTGATTAGACATGTCTGCCCAAGCACCTTCGATCTCTCTCAGAAGTATACTTGAACACTGCGGTAGTTTCTCGATTCATCGCACTCTTAAATTTCGTCACCATGGCGTCAATAAGAGTTGTCCATGCGATACAATCAGAAAGCATTCCAATCGATCTTCCTCCGGCTCTGGACAGTTGGGTCTGCTATTCACCTGCTTTCCTGACAATGCTCCGTATATGCGATATATTGTCATCGCAGCAGAAAATAGCAGCCAAAGTACTAGACGCTCATAACATGCATATCCAAACAGCCCAGTGTCGCTAAGAGTATATAGACTGTCCGTCCTTCCGTGAAAGAGGTCGTCATAAGGGCTCACACGGTGAGAGAGATAGGATCCATCCCTCAAGCTCCTTATGTGCACGATCCAAGCGCACATAGTATGTCAACATGCTACGGTATAAAATTCTCTCCCTGAAAGCGTATGCCATTAAAGTTATACCGTATGGACCAAAGTCCAATCACCCTGTGATTGACTTACACGACCATATCGCCCCGCAATATGCATGCGGTCTTCTGAAAAGCTCGCACCCCGTGCGACGAGTCAGACCCCTAGTCCGGCTATATGTAAGCAGGTAAAGTGGCCATAGGATATCCACTTCGGTCGCTCGGCCTATAGCACGTGGCAAGCTCATCCTGACCTAGTCAAGACGACTATTTTAAGTGCTCCCACCATCGCTATACCAGTATGCAATATCACAGTCATTGCTCCAAGCAGATGATGTCTAACACTTAGTCTAACTTTCGTATACTTTCCAAGCATAAAGGGAATCTCTCGCGTGAGGGAGAGTTCCTACTTGCTGACGCATCTTTGTCAAATGTATGCCCTGCACACATCGTGCATCCCGTACACTTTGTGTATCTGTACACTTGTATTCCATGCCTAAAATAGTCAAACAAAATATATAAATACCTATCACAGATAATCAAGAAAGAAAACAGCACAATCAATCTCAAAATATGCATCTATAAAAATCGCCACTCATAAATATATAATGCCAAACATAATTGAAAGTCACTACATGTCTAAATACATGTACGTCACCACGGATGTAGTCCCAAGGCTTTAGTCTGTGGTATTAAGCGCTTCTCGGATATTCCCTTTGTCAGTGGGTCCACGACCATCTGATCTGTAGGGATGTACTGCAGCTTGACTTCCTCTTCCCCTTACTTCCTAATAAAATGGTACCGTATCTGAATGTGCTTTTATTTCTCGTGGTATTTCGGATCTTTCGAGTATGCAATTGCCGACATGCTATCACAATTAAGGATCAGCTTGTCCTTTGCATGTGACACCATAGTCAGATTCTCCAAGAATCTTCGTAACCAAACTGCCTCTTGTGCCACTACACTGGCTGCCAAGTATTCCGCCTCCATGGTGGAAAGGGAAATGCAATCCTACTTCTTACTACACCAAGAGATTGTAAGTCTACGTTAGCGTCCCGACCGTCTACAGACGCCAAAGGCGGAACAAAAACTTTTTAACTGGCGCTATCGTATACTTTAACCCGGATCTGCCATTATTGCTAAACTAACAAATTGTAAAGAGTGTAGAAAGGCTATACCGAACGATCCGAGTCCTTCGTTCTTTAACCATCATCCCACTCTCCGTTGTGGCTTCTCCGATCTCGTCGATCTCCGATCTGCTCGTCCAGGTGGCACCACGTCAACGATTCTTTAAACGGGCTCCCGCCTCTGACTCGAGGCAACTCGGTCGTCAAGTTTGCTAAAAGAGACGACCAAGAATGATGTAGAGAATGAGTAGATGACTTTGTCTCATTTCGTCCAAGTCCATGGACGATCGGTAAATGAAGTTGCCATGGGAATCGGGTGATGGAATGAAATGAGCTGTGAAATTCCATACACCCCAAAATCTATCATAATCTTTTTCTACCAAATGAAACATCAAGTGAGAGTAAGAGAGAGAGGAGGAGGGGCCGGCCATATATAGATGGAGGGAGGTGAGTGTAGGAGAGAAGAGGGTGACCATAAAAAGCTTCTCACAAAAAATATCAAGAACAAATATCCTTCATGCAAACAAAACCTCATTAATGCAAATGGTGATTCATTAACCTAGTCACCATTGCATTAATGGCTCCATTATTACACTAATGACTCACCATGCCAAGTCACCCTTTCTAGAACCTTCTAGAAGTATGACCCACCCTCATCCAAGAAAAGATAAATCCGTCTTTAACCGAATGTTAAAAGACGGCTGATAGAAAACTGGAAACTGGCAACTTCCAAAAGTGATCCTGAAACGACTTTCAGGATAACCCCGTAACTGTATAAATATACCCGCATTTGTATTACGACCGAATACAAATGCAACTGAGACAGAGATATTATACCTACTCAATATAATACTCGGATCCGGCTTAAACCAAAGCCGACCAGTATCATCTGCCCGAAAAATAACACGTGCGTAAACGCACGTGCATTTTCCGAACTCTGCCATAAAACCATACGGCCTCTACAACGTTTCGCCCGAACTTGGGAAACTGTCTGTGGGGAACTCTAATGACTCGTCAGTACCCTGGCAGTGGGTTTAACCACAAACCGTCAGCAGCACTAGCAATGCGTAACGGCTACCCATGGACTGACCTCAAGGGAGACCGATGAGCGAACTCATCCGGAAACCCTACTGAGCCTAACAGTGACAATGTATATACAGTCTGGTCCGTTCGTCTATGAGTATCGCATATCTGCCTAGGGGGCTAGTAACGTCAGACCCCCAATAGCAGTATAAGTCGTGTCGGAGTGAAGCCCAATAACACCCTGAGATACTACTGGAGTACCTACCAGTAAATCTCCTGCCACGGCCGTGGGCTTTGTGTAATGGCTCTCCTAGACACAGCACGATCTCGCCCCCAATACCGGGAGAGACGAATCCCCTGCCGATCCGCTCACGTGCCTCCATATGGCTCGGGACTGTACCCAAAAGCTACCTGTTTGCACGACTCCTTTGAGCCGTGGTAGGGTAGAAATCAAAGCACAGTGGGAACTCACACGAGACAAATGACGACCTCAGGTCGATGAACTAACCTGTACACATGTCACCAGTGAACTGCTATCTGACGATAGATATAGTACTAACTAGCAGATTCCCGACGAGTCCTGTCCGGTGTACTCATAACCCAATGAGCACCTGTATACATCTTAGGTGATCCAACTGACACCAGTGGCTTGTGAGACCGGCCACCGCCCCTCGTCGGGGTCTCGACTGTACACACTAGTCTACTCCGGAGTATCGATGCCCTGTCTCGAAACTCCCACG
Organism: Agapanthus africanus; assembly: GCA_030015575.1. NCBI lineage: Eukaryota > Viridiplantae > Streptophyta > Magnoliopsida > Asparagales > Amaryllidaceae > Agapanthus > Agapanthus africanus. The sequence goes on from JASDDO010000008.1 coordinate 357,691,822, forward strand.
ACTAGGGACCACAATTAAGGATATGTATATAAACCACCCAACTCTCACGTATATGATCGTCATCATACTGTTGGTAGTAAAGCAAGATCCTAAGGGCTCTATCAAAGTGTAATATATAATCAGTCACCTGAACATGTACTCGACTGATAAAGGCAAACCAGATAGCATATTATCATCTTGAGTAAGACTGTCCTACCGGTATAGGTCCTCCGCAATCATTGCAATCACGTACCTGCGATCCAATAATTGACTCTGAGGGCACTATCTCCAACAATCTCCCACTTGCACTCAAGGCTAATTATTGCAATGTCGACTACTCACAGCCCGTGTGAAACCGAACATCCAACTCCTCTACTAATCAGTTTCACAAAGCCCGTTTGTAAAACTATTGTGTTCGAGAAATAGCCTCAGTGAGTGGATCCGCCTAGATGTTTCTTTCTATATCTCTCTTAATCTCAAGTTCGCGGAGAAAGCCATCTCCCGAATTGAGTAATACCTGTCTTAGAATATGTCTGGACATCTGATGGGACCTAGTTCATAAATGAACTCCAAATCCAAACTTCTTAGACTGTATCGATCACTGAACCTAATCAGTATCCGGAACCATGCCTCCCACAGTATCCTCTTGGACCACCTGTCCATAATATCGTTCCTCTGTTCCTCATCAGAGGGAAAACTATAACTCTGACAATCACTCTGTCAACCATGTCACCTTTGAAGCCTGGAATGATAATCGTCTCCCGAAGGAGGCTGCCGTCATCAAATCCGTAGAACATGTACTTATGTTCTATAACTGCTTCCTTTTGTTTCTCCAGGATTGGATTAATACAAACTTATTGCATCTAGTGCAAAAACAACATTTGGTGTGGTACTTGACATCTCATGATTGACTCAATTGCCTAAGCAAGTGATCTGCCAATCATGCACATCCCTCTCCCCTTTAGTCCGTAAGACACCTTTAGAGAGGGTGACTCCATCACCTGCAGGTACACCACCATGCTAGGAGTCATCTATTCTAAAAACCATTAGAATACTGTCAAAGTACCCACATTGGGAAACTACCCAAATCCAGATCCAAAAAAAAACATAGATCTAGAAACCAGAATGTCAAATATTATATCCATATCCTGTCTGGAGAAACAACTGTGTGACGACCACAGTACAACCGATCGTAGTATAGGAATTTTACTTCCTACTCTGTGTATGTCATCCAAATACCATGACATCACACCCTACTACCTTCTTAACAGATCCATCCCCTATCCTGATTGAAGTCAAAACCATGACTGTCACATCAAAATTAGATGATCTATCTCCGCTATAACTGCTCAAGTCTATAAATAGATATAAGCATCTTGCCCACTATGCTCCCGCTGCTCCCACTGACTACGACAACCCTCCTACCGGGTCTCATATCGTGGAACAACAGTAGTGTCAAGTTTGGGTAAACAAGATCCTCCCTGTCATCGTCCTTGAGGCTACCGGAGTACCTCTCGGGTTTCTGAGGTTACCCATCATATCTGCGGAGTGGCTATTGGAATGTCAAACCTGATTGAATATATAGGTCCTATTAAATTTTCCGTAATCGTTCGCGGTTCTGGAATCACTTCCAGTTCTACCATACTCCCACTACTGTTTTCTGAAAAAGATCCATTTTACTAAAACTGTGGCGAGTCAAGAACAATATCACTATTGATCTTCCAAATGGTAGAATATCAACCCTCGTCATAGCCAGGGTCAACCCACAAACAGCCATTACATAAACGTGCCCTGAGTTATCCAGAGTCTGGTTTTAAGCATAAGCTGGACAACTCCCCATACCTTAATATCTTTTAAGGTACGAACTATTCTATATCCAATATAGAAACTTTGGCACTTATTTAATTGGAACCATATTCAAACCATGCAGCTGTCTCCAGTGTATATCATCTTAATGGAAAGAGGCTAATCAACATTACTCAACTTAGGAATCCATCCAATTATGAGTAACCTGAAAGAGAAACACGTTTCTCAAAACCATCACTATCATCTGAATACCAATCATAAGAATCTACATCTTCGATCTCTTTGAAGAATCCCGATACTTGTGACACCTGGTTCTCTACTTTATTCTTATATCCACAACTTCTCAAAACTTAGATCTTGTATTTCTACGAAACACTTGTCTAAATACTAGAGAAGTTATAAGTAAACAGAACATAGTATGAGGACCTACCCCTTTGTCCTGATGGACACTGGACAACATACAATACTCTGTATAAGTCCGCTGAGTTTAAGCAACTCAAAACCTGTGCGTCGTAGGCTGAAAACTGTACCCCGGCGATTTCCTCAAATATCACCACTTACAACGAATTCCGATATAATGAGGATGATCACCTAATTCCCAATAACTTACTCCCACTCATCATCTGTAAAACCATACAGATATGAGAATGAAACCTGGTAAATACATACCCTTGGAGTAAGTATCTAATCGGGAAAACAGTTTTCCTTTAACAATGTACTGAAACATGAAAATGTTTCGTAGGGGTATCCTGGTATTCATAGTAATGCCTCTTCCATAATCCAATTCATGACTTTAACCGTATATCTCTTTGTCATCTCTCTAAATCCCTTTATTTGTCTTAAGTCATTACCTTCTGTACACCATCGTTAGGCTAAATGGTTTTCTTCCTTCCTTACCGTTCGGCACCAGCCTATGGTTTGGAAGAATACTATCCAGTAAGCATAATAGGTGTACCCTCCTAAACCAAGGAGTACTCGTATCTTGAGAGAAGGTGATGATAAAAGACATCTGAATAATACCTTATTCTTTTAAAGGTGAAATAGGAGTGGCGATGAAGTACGCGGTTTGGTCGTGAATGATAACAGTCGCAATTTACTTTGCCCTCTTTCTAATCCCTTTATTTTGTCTTTACATATTACCTTCTGCACACCCTACTTAGACTAATTGGTTTTCTTCATTCCCTACCTTTCGGCACCTGCCTATGGTTTGGAATAAGACTATCCAATAAGCGTAATAGGTGTACTCTCCTAAACCAAGGAGCCCTCGCAACCTGAGAGAAGGTGATAATAAAAGACAACTGAATAAACCAATTCTATTTCTCCTGAACCTGGATCCATCCTTGAAGAAGTCCCTTTGAGTTCGTATATAACCATACAATGGATCTATCCAATGGAAGTGGATATCCGTAGTAATACGGGTGTTCTGAGAAATTCAAAGGGTAAAAGAAGGAGTGACAATGACTTATGCAACTCAGACAATCCAAAAGCCAGTATTTTAAGAAGGTTCGGTCAACCTGGTCACTGAGTCATAGTCTAGGGTCGGTCAAAGAACGCTGCCAAAGAGAGAGAGAAAAGAAACACTCTGCGTGCACTCTAACCTAGATCAGAATGGTTATCACTTTATCTAATCCAGAAACCTCCCACTGTCCTGTCAAATTCTCCTCCAAACCAGAAAGAAGAATCAATCGGGATCACCCGAAGAGTAAACCAACTCATCAGTGGGAATCGGGATCCAACTCTCATCGCATGATAACGTGATGGAATGCATCCACGTTACTCATACTCCAGAAGGTATGCGCATACTTGGCAAGTTTCAGTTTCTTTAGAAACCCCCGATATAATTTTTGCCCCATGCTCTTATAACCTTGGTTTTGGTCAAAATGTCATAAGTCACATGCCAAGTTCTACCCGTCACTATCTTGTCAATTTGAACCCACCCGCATATGCCCCTGGCTTTGGCCAAATGGCAGAACAACTGTTCCAAACTATCTCATCTATCTATACAACAAATGAATACCCAGCAGCTACCAAACACTATGCCTTAACTTTGGCTAAAATGCATAGCTTGAATACTACTAAATACCCAAAAGAAGTGACGGAGGGCTACGGCTGGTTTTTGGCGAAAAACCTTTAACGTAGTGAACTTGATATCGCTGAAAGAACCTGATAGCTTTTTAAAATATAGTGGCGAAAACCTTTTGCTAAAGAGGTCACTCCCGATGAAGGGATCTCGGCTCTTTCCTCATGGAATGAGGTGCAGGATATTCGACTGAATACCGCTATGCAAAGCAACTTGTAATCGACTATAGTGAAGTTATTACCCTGATGCAAACTTCTGCCAAAGGGGTCAGTCCCGGTGAAGGGATATCGGCCCTTGCCCCGTCGAATGAGGTGCAGGATATTCCACTGAATACCGCTATGCATAACAAAAGGAAACGTCTTTGCAATAACACATTTTAAATTTGTTCCAACAACTGTAAACAGGTTTGCTTTACTTTGCATTGATCAGAATCAACGCAGTCCCATCAATCGATCACACCAGAAAAGAACGAAAATAAAATGTACGTATATGCCATCCACATTCGTCACTGGGTCCCGTCATCACCCATTAGGTTACTTAACTAACGATAGAGCGGGGACTGGACTAGCGCGGGTGTAAAACATATACAACATCTAATAGTATATAAACCAATATACAATAATCGCTCCAGGCGTGATAATATGCAACATTACAGAAAAGTAATAAGCATCACAGAACAATACAGATAATCTGGGATCCCCGAGTTTCACAGAGCCGCTGCTGAAACTCGACGTTCCCCTGTCGTGTGGATAGCCTGTGCAATGAAACCTAGACCCCTACGGATGCGGCAAGTTACCCGCCAAAACCTGAAGCGAGGCAGCCCCCTACAGCATAGTGAATGGACCACCCAGCACTTCACGAAGTCCGGTAATCTTGGGCACCCCTCCTTAGGTCAACCTGTACCCCCTACGAGTGCGGCGAATAGTCTGCCAATTCTAGAGTGGGGCCCCCTGTCTCTCAAAGCCATGAGATGCGGACCCGTTGCCCCTCCAGAACCCGGCTATCCGTGCACTCCGTCGCGAGGCAAAACCTAGTACAGTAATGAAAAATAGTACAACAGGTACATCGACCGCAACCTGGTCGTGCCCCAAAAGAATATTATACAACAGGCAGTGACGGCAGTCCACAAGTTGGACGCTCGCCCCGCAATATCAAATGTACAAATAAACTCAAACTGCACTACCATTGCACACTTCTATCCACCACGACAAATCCGCAATATCACAGCACAACACAGAGCATCAATGCGAATGTCACGTTTGCAAACCCGTCTAAAAGAACTATAGCAATCAGACGCGGTTTACCGATCAAATGACATTTCCGGTAGGAGATATAATGTAAGCACTATAAACTAACATGTTTAAATTTCGATCGACTAAATATCATGAAGTGGGCCCCAACGAACATCTGTTGAACAGTAACAAAATCTGGGCCCAAAAGATATGTTCCAAAAACCCCAAATTCCAGAGGAGAAAACACTGTACAAATTTGGAAGCATGATTCAATATAATGGTCGCGGATGCGCGGCCAAACCTGGCCGCGATTCCGCGACAATATAGTCGAATCACATGCTCAAATTTGGTCAGTGTGCTTATAAAACCCTGCACAGTTTTCTGAGATATGTAGAATAATTTTAGGACATCATTTAAAATCTACAGAAACTGTGAAATTGAAAAAATGCGGTTTTTGATTTCCGGTTCGATCGATATTTTAAACACGTTAGCACAAGTTAGTATAGCAAAATGGTGAGGCTCTGATACAACTGTAAGTCTACGTTAGCGCCCCGGCCGTCTACAGACGCCAAACGCGGGATAAAAACTTTTTAACTGGCGCTATCGTATACTTTAACCCGGATCTACCATTATTGCTAAACTAACAAACTGTAAAGAGTGTAGAAAGGTTATACCGAACGATCCGAGTCCTTCGTTCTTTAACCATCATCCTACGCTCCGTTGCGGCTTCTCCGATCTCGTCGATCTCCAATCTGCTCATCCAGGTGGCACCACGTCAACGATTCTTTAAACGGGCTCCCGCCTCTGACTCGAGGCAACTCGGTCGTCAAGTTTGCTAAAAGAGACGACCAAGAATGATGTAGAGAATGAGTAGATGACTTTGTCTCACTTCGTCCAAGTCCGTGGACGATCGGTAAATGAAGTTGCCATGGGAATCGGGTGATGGAATGAAATGAGCTGTGAAATTCCATACACCCCAAAATCTATCATAATCTTTTTCTACCAAATGAAACATCAAGTGAGAGTAAGAGAGAGATAGGAGGGGCCGGCCATATATAGATGGAGGGAGGTGAGTGTAGGAGAGAAGAGGGTGACCATAAAAAGCTTCTCACAAAAAATATCGAGAACAAATATCCTTCATGCAAACAAAACCTCATTAATGCAAATGGTGATTCATTAACCTAGTCACCATTGCATTAATGGCTCCATTATTACACTAATGACTCACCATGCCAAGTCACCCTTTCTAAAACCTTCTAGAAGCATGACTCACCCTCATCCAAGAAAAGATAAATCCGACTTTAACCGAATATTAAAAGACGGCTGATAGAAAACTGTAAACTGGTAACTTCCAAAAGTGATCCTGAAACGACTTTCAGGATAACCCCGTAACTGTATAAATATACCCGCATTTGTATTACGACCGAATACAAATGCAACTGAGACAAAGATATTATACCTACTCAATATAATACTCGGATCCGGCTTAAACCAAAGCCGACCAGTATCATCTGCCCGAAAAATAACACGTGCGTAAACGCACGTGCATTTTCCGAACCCTGCCATAAAACCATACGGCCTCTACAACGTTTCGCCCGAACTTGGGAAACTGTCTGTGGGGAACTCTAATGACTCGTCAGTACCCTGGCAGTGGGTTTAACCACAAACCGTCAGCGGCACTAGCAATGCGTAACGGCTGCCCATGGACTGACCTCAAGGGAGGCCGATGAGCGAACTCATCCGGAAACCCTACTGAGCCTAACAGTGACAATGTATATACAGTCCGGTCCGTTTGTCTATGAGTATCGCATATCTGCTTAGGGGGCTAGTAACGTCAGACCCCCAATAGCAGTATAAGTCGTGTCGGAGTGAAGCCCAATAACACCCTGAGATACTACTGGAGTACCTACCAGTAAATCTCCTGCCACGGCCGTGGGCTTTGTGTAATGGCTCTCCTAGACACAGCCCGATCTCGCCCCCAATACCGGGAGAGACGAATCCCCTGCCGATCCGCTCACGTGCCTCCATATGGCTCGGGACTGTACCCAAAAGCTACCTGTTTGCACGACTCCTTTGAGCCGTGGTAGGGTAGAAATCAAAGCACAGTGGGAACTCACACGAGACAAATGACGACCTCAGGTCGATGAACTAACCTGTACACATGTCACCAGGGAACTGCTATCTGACGATAGATATAGTACTAACTAGCAGATTCCCGGCGAGTCCTGTCCGGTGTACTCATAACCCAATGAGCACCTGTATACATCTTAGGTGATCCAACTGACACCAGTGGCTTGTGAGACCGGCCACCGCCCCTCGTCGGGGTCTCGACTGTACACACTAGTCTACTCCGGAGTATCGATGCCCTGTCTCGAAACTCCCACGACTAGGGACCACAATTAAGGATATGCATATAAACCACCAAACTCTCACGTATATGATCGCCATCATACTGTTGGTAGTAAAGCAAGATCCTAAGGGCTCTATCAAAGTGTAACATGTAATCAGTCACCTGAACATGTACACGACTGATAAAGGCAAACCAGATAGCATACTATCATCTTGAGTAAGACTGTCCTACCGGTATAGGTCCTCCGCAATCATTGCAATCACGTACCTGCGATCCAATAATTGACTCTGAGGGCACTATCTCCAACAGAGATGGCCCCGACATTGAGTAAAAAGGCATTTCCTGACGTGGACGCTCGCTCATCTACATTGCCGGCCCAGTTGGCATCTGTATAGCCCTACAGGGGAGTGTCTGATCCTCCATAACACAAAATATAGTGGGTTGTCCGACTTAGGTACCGCAAGATCTGCTTTACCCCCTTCTAATGAACAACACCGAGGTTGGACTGATATTTGCTCATTAGTCCCACTGCATAAGATATATCGGGTCCCATACACACCATAGCATACATGAGACTCCCAATAGCGCTTCTATAAGGAACGTTCTGCATCTTTATTTTCTCTGTTTCGTTCTTGGGACACTTCTCAAGACTTAGCGTATGATTCTTTGCGATTGGAGTCCCAATGGGTTTGCTTCCGTTCATGCCGAACTGTTCCAAGATTTTCTTGATGTAAGTCTCCAGAGACAAACCTGGAGTCTTCTTAGAATGGTCCCACAGAATCCGAATCCCGAGCACGAACTGGGCATCGCCCATGTCCTTCTTCTCAAAGGTGGAAGACAGCCAACTCCGAGTGGCATTTATGGTCTCTATGTTGTTCCCTGCCAGCAAGATATCGTCGACATACAACGATAGAATCTCGAAACTCTTACCAGCTTGTTGTAGGTAGACACAATTTTCCCCATCGATCATCTTAAAACCATAACCCAACACGGTTTAATGAAATCGAAAATACTATACCCAAAAATACTGTTTCAAGCCATAGATAGACCTTCTCAATTTGCACACCTTGCGCTCGAGGCCTTTGGCTTTGAAACTAATAGGATGATCCATATAGATCTCCTCTTCCAGTTCTCCATGGAGAAAAGCTGTCTTGATATCCATCTGGACTAATTCAAGATCCATCTGCGCTACTGTTTACCGCCGAAAACCGGACCGAGACGCTTGGGCGGTGTCTAGCCTGAATTTAGGGGCAGATACTATTCGGACATATCCATCCACCTCTTCGAAAATACCAAATTGATTTATGGAACCATATATTGGAGGTTTGGACAGATGCGACCATTGTAGCAGACTTTATCAAATCCCCCCTCGTTTGTGAGGGTTTTTTTTATTATTATGGGGACACTCTTCCCTGCAGGCACAAGCCCCAGCAGTTAATTACATTACCGCATTGCGACAACAACTTTCTCCTTCTCCAGTAGTTCACTTCGTGTCGTGCGTTTTTTTGTTTGTTTAGGTTGCCCATGGATTGTATACGGAGACTAGTTTATGTCATCGTCCGTAGGGCGCGGATTAGTCCAAATTCGTAAATTTTAGATTTGGGTTTGAAAATATTTTGTTTTATTTAAGCACCGTTAATCTAATTTGAAATTAAGGTCAACTTAAATATGTGTGTGAGCATTTGGGCTCAATTTATTTTAACTAAGAATACGTTAGTCTTATTTTAGACTAAGATCAACTTAGCAATATTTTCAGAATCATTAAATTTTATTAAAATCCAACAACAGAGTATTTGGGCTCAGCTGCAAGAAACTTTCAAAGGGACTTAGCCAATTTGGGCTTGGTCTGCTCAGTTTTTGTTTTCTCTCCTTTTTGTATTCAAAAGTGCTAAGCACTTATTTTTTGTTCTATTTGCCCAGCCATTTTCCTTCTATACTCAAGTGCTAAACACTTGTTTGGGGCTCTGGCGCTCATATGTAAAATACATGAAGCGCTCAGACATGGGCGCTGCCCAATCAGTGCTAATCATTTTAGTCATTTTGACTAAATATAGAGTGATAAGCACTTTGTATGGCGCTCACATGAGGAGCACGTGAGGCGCTGCCTCATTTAGTTTATTGGGCGCTCACGTGTGTTTCATATGAGGTGCTCAGATATGGATGCTGCCCAATCAATGCTTACTCATTTAAACTAACTTTATAGTGCTTCTGCACTTTTATATAGCGCTCATATGTATTTCACGTGAGACGCTGGGCCTTCTATTTTGAGCGCCCGTGTGGGAAGCACGTGAGGCGCTAAGTCCTTTGTTTTGGACGTTCACGTGGGAAGCACGTGAGGCGCTGTATTCCATTTAAGGAAATCTTTTGGGTAGTGACATAGGAAGCACGCGAGACGCTGGGTTCCATTTAAGAGAATCTTTTAGGTGCTCGTATGGGAAGCACGTGGACGCTGGGTTCCATTTAAGTGAATCTTTTGGGTGCTCACGCAGGAAGTACGTGAGCCGCCAAGTCTTTTTCTTTGTTGATGTTTTCTGAAGAAGTTTTGACTTCTGTTAATGGCATTTTGACCATTAATGATCTCTGTTTTGAAGATCTGAGACTGGTTTCATTGGAGAACTAAGTTCTTCTATTTTTTGGTAAGAACAATGTTCTTTATGTAAGGTTAAACCCTATTTGTGAAGGAATTAAATTCCTGGACAATGTGTCTTTTATTTCTTTTTTATACGGTTCTTTTTTTCTTTCTAGATTTTGAGTTTGAAGAACAGAATCTCTCCGATAAGAATTAAATTCTCAACTTAAGGAGAGATTTTCTTTTCAAATCTCAGATCAGGGGAAGAACTAAGTTCTTTTTATGGAGGATTAAACCCTTGTTTCCCTTTTATTAGGCCAAAAGAGATAAGTTCTATATCTTCTTTTCTTTACCTTAGGTTTTGAAGAGCAAGGATCTTTTTCCTTCAAAAGAGAATTGAATTCTCAGTTTTTGTTGTAGAAAGAAGCTTGTGGGGTTGATATTTTTTTGAAGTCTCCTATCTTTTATATAGGAGAGTCAAATTTGTTGACTAGTTTGAGAAAATCTCTCATTTGAGAGATACTAATTGATTTACTTGGTCTTAAAAATTATTTGGGGGATTTTATCCACCGTAGGATTTTTGATCCAGTGAGTTTTATTTCACAGAATATATATATTCTAGTTTTTAACAAGATTAGGGAAATATTTTCCTATAGATAGAATTTTATTTCTATCAATCAATGATTTTTAATTATCATTGAATTTTTAATTATCATTGAATTTTTAATCTAAGGGTGCTTTGTTTAACAGAGCACAATCTTTCTTTGTTTAGAAAAATTGAGAAAATATATTCCCCAAATAGAATTAATTCTATCATTGGATGATTTATCATCACCATTGGATCTTTGATCGAACGGCTCTGTTTAACAGAGAATATCCTGAATTTTGGGGAAATATTCCTCATGTAGAATTTAATTTTACCTGCTTTAGTTTGGGCGTTGGCGCTCACGTGTTATACATGTGGGCGCCACTTAAGAATTTAATTCTTATATAACAGGCACCACGTGCTTTGCATGTCGGCGCTCACGTGAACTTCACATGAAGCGCCGCTGTAAGATTTAATCCTATAAGAGGTCGGTGCTGGCGCTCACGTGGGGAGCACGTGAGGCGCTGCTTTATTGTGTTTAAACGGAGCTTAGCTCTTATTATTGTGTTTAATAAATAAGGGAACAAATGCCCCTCACCGTTGTTCTCACGTGGCTTATACGTGAGTGCAACGGTTCGCAATTTAGAGCCATCTGATCCGTCTTAGGATTCGGGGAATTTGAACCGACTCCCATCCTTTAAATAGGGCTTCAAGCCCTAGACAACTGCTATGCTTTTATCTTCTTTCTTGAGAATTTTATTCTCCATTAGAGCTTAGCTCTTTTTTCTTGAAGTTTAGTTCTTCACTCTTTTCTAGATCTACATTGTAAACCCACTCTGCCAAAATTTCCTTTGGTAAGAGTCTTCTCCTGGGAAGATTACTTCATTTTTAATTATAGAGCTTAGCTCTAATATATTCCCTTTAGGAATTTACAGAACTTAGTTCTGATTTTTTTTTGATCTTTTTCACCTTTGGGGATTTTCCTGAGATTTTAATCATAATTTTGCTCTAGCGATTTATCATAGAACTTAATTCTGATCTAGATCTTTCCCTTTTGGGGATTTCTTGAGATTTTAATTAGAGCTTTGAGCTTTGCTCTGGTAATTTTCTACAAAACTTGGTTCTGATTTTTTTTTTATCTTTTCCCATTTGGGGATTTTCTTGAGATCATAGATTTTCTCTGGCAATTTAATATCAGATCTCACTTGGGGATTTCTTTGGATTTTCAGTTTAATCAGAGCTTTGCTCTGAATATCAAATCTCTTTGGGGATTTTCTTGAAGTTTTTGGTATTTTATACAATTTTGATAAAGCAAAGCTCAGCACAGAAATTTTATTATTAAAAATAGCCTTAAAGAATCTTTTTAGATTTCTCCATTGGGCGCATGTTCCAATCATTAAGGAGCCACCATCTTGATTTTATGATGCTAGCGTTTTTTTTATTGCTAACTTTCCACTGGGTTTCTTTTCAGGTACCATGACTGGTCATCTATACGATATCAAGGAAATTATCTCCTACGAAAAAAATCTGTATACAAGGTCGCTTTCAAGGCCAAGAGTACGCTGATGTCCAATGCAATGAGGTGATGTGTCGCTTTGATGATCACAATGGTCGATTGCTCCCTCGCCATTCTTCCCTTTTGAAGATTATCGTTGGATCGATCTACGAAGCACTTCCTGAGCTTGATGAGGCTATGCCACTCGAGGCACTTGATGACACTGAAGATAAGGTGCATTCAGTATCTTTGATGGGCCTGATCTCGAAGAAGCGGAGAGATGATCTCATCGCTGTTTTGCATCGCGTCTTCCAACAGAAAACGATACTATCCGCATACCAGAGGATGGAAGACATCAGCGGGGATCCCGAAGCTTGCATTCGGGATAGGACGCATAAGAAGATGATCAAAGAAGCTAGGAGTGCTTTACTCAAATTTGCCTTTATGTTTGAGAATCCATGTCCAGAATTTAGCATCTTGCCATTGTAGACCTTTGATGATTTTTGTTTCTTTCTTTTTTTTGTTATCATCCTCATTACCGATGTATAAATTTCTTTAAAGCATGAATGACAAAACTTTTTTTACGCCAACGTTAGCATGTGCTTCACGTGAGACACTATTATAGGATTTAATCCTATATAAAAAAAAACTAGCATCGATGCTCACGTGTTATGCACGTGAGGCGCTGCTAAAGGAGAAAACTAGCGCCAGCGCTCACGTCTACTTCACGTGAGGCACTGCCTTATTATACGAGGGAATCGTTTCGTTTTCTTGCTCTGCTTTTTCTGAGCCAATTCTTTCTTTTCCAATGCCTTTTTTGTCAGAGCTTGAAAATAATTCCACCATACACAACATTTTCTGTGCCTACACTTAAATGCTTCTCTTTATAATCTGAAGCAATGTTCTTCTTCTCCTTCACAAGGAAACAACCATTTTAACAAATCAAGAGTCATAGCTTGCAATAGTCCACATGCTCATCGATAACCATGGGAGATGTCTATCGGGGAAATTATTCCTCGTTTTGCTGCACGCTTGGTGAATCACGCTCTCACGGATGACCAATTCGATACGGTAATATATAAGCTCCTGACTCGTAAAGAATCTTCTCTTCCCATCGGCTCCATTTGGCTCCGGATGATCTTCCTGTCTGTGCTCGATGACATTCCCCCTCGTCCAGCGGAGATGACTCCGGCGATGCTCGACGCAGCAGAGGACAAGATCGAGTGCTTTCATAAGGCACGTTTGATTACCAAGCCTCTGAAGGATCGCTCTGTTCAGTTGCTAAACCGGATAAGGTCTTAGTGGGCCATCATGTCTGCTTTCGCCGATGAGCACGGCTCTGACCAGTGGGGAGCGACTCCTCGAGAAGACCTCCGCTTCGACATGGTGGAGAAGGCTGAGAGGGCTTCAGAAAACTTTGTTTATAGTTTTGTAAACCCTTGTATTTTTTATCCCGTGTTTGTGATCTCTTACCTGTAGAATAAAATGTTTATTTAAATGTATTCCTTTTATCATTGACTGTCGAGTGCTTCATATCTAACACATGCTCTTCCTCTGATTGTATTGTTTAAACATACGTGTAACCTGCATGTGCGCACGTGTACTTCACCCTTAGGGATTTTTTGCTAAGTGCAAACGCCACTGATGTGCACGTGTCATGCATTAACCCTCCACATGCGTATATAAATCGGCATACTTTCAATGCTATTTCCATCCAAATATGCATGTATTTGTAAGTGAGCACTCAAACGGGTGTGAACAAATGCTCCCCGCACTACCTTGCTCATGGAGGTATATGTGTGGGTGAAGTATTATAGAGTAATGCATAGCATATGGCTAGATTCGGGCTGGCATATCGTACACAGCTTTTAGAATTTTGATTTGAGAAGATAGCGAGCGGACACAAGCGTCGTCATCTATCGTTAACTCAGATCTCAATTCCTAAGAAATGTAGTTCTAAGCCCTGAGGCTCATGAGTAGCACCTTTCTATTTCTTGATGTCTTGATCTGGCGTGAAGTAGTTTCTGAACTCATTTCGGAGTTTCTAGTTTATTCACTCATTTCGGAGTCTCTAGTTTATTCACTCATTTCGGAGTTTGTAATTTATTCACTCATTTTGGAGTCTCTAGTTTATTTATTCGTTTTAGAGTTTATAGTTTATTCACTCATTTCGGAGTCTCTAGTTTACGTACTCATTTCGGAGTGTTTTTAGTTTACCTCCCTTGGGTTTACAGGAAAACTTGTCCTAACGTTGGACGTAGATAACCCCTATTTTTTTGACAGGGGTCCGTTAGATTTGCGGTACTAAGGTTTTATTCCATAGTACCATCGCGTTGGCTGATGTATTCATCGATATGCAATCCTTAAGCTGTTGTTCGAGTAGCCGTGCGACTGTCGTGTCTCTGATCCCTTCTGAGATTGGACAAGATGCCTTCAAGTAATCGTCTTTAAGTTGGTGTATATGTATTATCGTCAGAAGAACAAGCGTTAGGTATTTGTCGTGGCGCTTTTTACTTAAGATTAGGCTCAATTTGGAGCCCCGATGAGTCATAACCACACCCTTTTGAGATGGGATGATCTCCAATGGTCTTTAGGCTGTAGATGTTGCCATTAAGACCCAAAGCTAGAAATATGGCATCACTTCATTTTTTCTTTGATGATGTCGCGCTGATTCTTTGCTGAAGTAGGGTAGACATCCGTAGAACCTCTAAGCTGTATGTATTGCAATTGAGGTCTGGAGGTAGGAATATGTTGTTGCACCAATTTCATTTGGTAGTTGCGTCCGCACCGTGCTAGAATGAGGAGGAACGTCGAGATGATCTCTAGGCTGTAAATGTTGCTATTAAGACCTGAAGCTAGGATTTTGTCGTCACTTCACTTTTATTTGATTGTTGCGTCTGCACCCTGCTGGAATGAGGGGGAATGCCGGGATGATCTCTAGGCTATAGATGTTGTTATTAAGACCTAAAGTTAGGATTTTGCCGTCACTTCACTTTTATTTGATTGTTGCATCAGCACCCTCCTGGAATGAGGGGGGACGCCGAGATAGTCTCTAGGTTGTATATGTACCATCAAGACTTGGAGCTAGGATTTTGCCATTACCTAATTTTTTCTTTGACCTTTAGGTCCTTGTTGATGTCACGTCTATACTTCGCTGAAGTAGGAAGGACGTCCAAATAGTCTCTAGGCTGTAGATGTGGCGTCCAGACTCGGTTCTTCTTTTGATGAAGCGCAGTAAGAAAATATGGTTCCCTTTCTTTCATTTGTGCCCATGGATCGTATACAAGAGTCAATATGGACATACTTGCAGGGCAGAAAAGTTTTATTTTATTTTATTTTTTTTATTTCTGCATTGCTTTATCTTCTCATCTTTTCATATCACGAAAGTCGCGATCGCCCAATCATTTCGGCTATTTTTCGTGGTGCCCAATCATTTCGGCTATATCATATGCAGTTTTTTAAGTTTTATTATAAATCAGGAACTTGAGATCTGATGTCAATCTTGGCATCAGCATCGCTGCAACTCAAATATTTCCAGGAGCGAATTATCATTTGCCATAAGAGAACTTAAAGTTTGATACCTATTTAGGCATCAGCATCGCTACAACTGGGATATTGCCAGGAGCGAATCATCCTTTTCCTTTATCGATTTGAACAAAGGTGGCTTAGCAAACAGGGATAGGATCCTGTCGACTAAGGCTTTTTACTTTATGAGCCGTATGGGTCTCATAAAGGTATTTCTCCCTACGAGTCGAGAGGATCTTGTATGTGTATTTTCTCCTTAGGAGTCGTGAAGATTCCAAAATGTGTTTTCTCTTATAAGTCGTAAGGATCTTACGAGAGTATTTTCTCCTTGTAAGTCAAGAGGACTTGCAAGTGTCGTTCGCCATATGGGGACACTTCTCGCCATTGGTAAAACTTGGTAGGAGATATATTTATTTATGCCCGTGGATTGTATATAAGAATCAATACTGGACCACTTGTACGGCAGAAGAGTTTTATATGGTTGATGGTTTAAGAACGGGTTCAGGTCTCTGTATCTCAAGGCTTTTGAATTCTATAAGCCGTGAGGGTCTTAAAGAGGGTATATTCTCCTTACGAGTCGTGAGGATCTCGTAAATGCATTTTCTCCTTAAGATTCGTATGGATTCCTAAGTGTGTTACTCCTTTGCGAGTCATAAGGATCTTACGCAGGTGCTTTCTCCTTACAAAGTGGTGGGAGATTTATAAGTTCTTTTTATAACGAGTTCGCGCCCTTTTGGGTTTGCACTAGCTCGCTGGCAATCCTGTTGTTTTTACTCACAACGCCCTTTCGGGTTTTCATTCGTGCCCATTTCATTTGTGGACATACCTTTTTTTTCTAACGAGCCCGCGTCCTTTCGGGTTTTCACTAACTCGCTGGCAGTCCTACTGTTTTTACTCACGGCGCCCTTTCGGGTTTTCATCCGTGCCCATTTTGCTTGTAGACATTCCTTTTTATAACCGGCCCGTAAGGTAACGGACCATTAGCCATAGGCCCCATTCTTCTTCAAACGACTACATGATGTAGGACCTGGAAGAGTTATAAATCGTTTATGCCCGTGGATTGTATACGGTAATCGATATGAGGATTCACCGTAGGGCTAAACGTGTGAGTTTTAAGGACATGACGGTTCATTATGGCCGTATTTTAGGGCGAAATGCTAGTTTAGGGATGTTCCGGTCCAACATTCCCATTTTAAGGACAAATGTTAGTTTAAGGACATTTCGGTCCATTATTGTCGTATTTCGGGGCGAGTATTAGTTAGTTTAGGGACGTTTCGGTCCAATATCGCCGTGTTTTGGGGCGAATGTTAGTTTAAGGACATTTCGGTCCAATTTCGCCATATTTCGGGACGAGTATTAGTTTAAGGACTTTTCGGTCCATTGTTAGTTTAAGGACGTTTCGGTCCATTATTAGTTTAAGGATATTTCGGTCCAATATTGCCGTGTTTTGGGGAGACGGAGCTTTTTAGGTACTCTCAAAGTTCTGACTCAAGAAGATAGCGAGCGGACACAAGCGTCGTGATCTATCATTGGCCTAATTCATGGCTCGTTAGACGTAGTACTTTTTGAGAAATCGGGCGTTTATTGGCCGGAAGGGTCTTTCACCATGCATATCCATGAGCAGGTAGGCTCCATCCTGGTAGAATTTATCTATGATGTACAGGCCTTCATAGTTCGGCTTGAACTTTCCCCGTTTTGCATGATTGCGGATCATTGGTCTTTTGACAACTAGCACGAGTTCGCCTTGGCGGAATATTCTCGGCCTGGTCAATCTTTCATATGACTGTGTCATCCTTGCCTTATAAGCCTCCAGATTTTGTTGTGCTATAAGGAGAGTTTCATCAAGGGCGTCGAGCTCCTCAAGCTTAAGATGAGCATTTTCTTCATCTGTCAGCTCGTATCGAACCGCTACTCATAGAGAGGGGAGTTCTATTTCCAATGGGAGCACTGCTTCTGTGTCGAACACCAATGTGTATAGTGTTGTATTCGTAGCTGTCTTGAACGTTGTTCGGTACGCCTAGAGAGCTTCATGCATCCTTTCGTGTCAGTCCTTTTTGTTTCTGGACACCATCTTTTTTATAATCTTTGTCAAGGTCTTGTTGAAAGCTTCTACTAGACCGTTGGCCCGAGAATTATAGACTGAAGAGTATCTCCAATCTATTTTATGCTGCTGTGCAAAGCATCTTATTTTATGGCTTCTGTAAGCTAGCCCATTATACGAGATTATTCATCGTGGAGTTCCAAACCGGTATATGACATAGGTCTTGAAGAAATGGAGGATATTCTCTATCTTCACTTCTCTTAGCTAGTATGAACCGATATCTTTTGGATGATACCAGTTCGATAGGGCCAATTATATCGGTTCCCCACATTTCGAACGGTGAGCTAGCCATTGTCGGGTGTAGAGGATTTAGATGTTGATGGATGAAGTCCCCATGAATTTGGCACGAGTGACACTGTTTCGCATATTTGAGACAGTCCTGGATCATTGTGGACCAATAGTAACCCATTCTTTTTATCTTAATCTTCATCTTCAGACCTGCCTGATGGGAGCCGCAAAATCCATCGTGTATTTCTCGGAAGACTTTCTTTGCTTCTTCCGGCCCCAGGCACCTCAGCTATAGGAGGTCAAATGATCTTTTATAAAGGGTATCATTGACGAAGGTGAAAGATAAAGCTTGTTTCATAAGCTGATGTCTAGACGGCGTATTTTCGGGCATTCGTTGGGACTTGAAATAGTTTATAAATACTTCCCTCCAGTTCTTGACCTTTTCTTCATCCCGTGAAGGGACACTTGTTCGGTCATTTCTTTTCCTACGGATGGCTCTATCAGGTCTTCCAAAGATATATCTGTTGGCGTGAGAACCCTGCGGCTTTGCACAATGATCCTCACATCATTGAGGTCTTCATCGGCCAATTTCTTAGCCAATTTGGCCAATGCATCCACCTTGTTGTTTTCCACTCGCAGTATGCTTTCTAGGGTATAGGAAGGGATTTGGGTCAGCAGTTGCTGCACTCTTTCGCCATATTTTATCAGCTCTGGTTTGCATATCTGATAATCGCTATTTACTTGGCTAACGCTCAGCTGGGAGTCTCCATATATGAGGAGGTCTTTGATTCCCATATCGATAGCGATCTCAAGACCTGCTATTAAAGCTTCATATTCAGTTTCGTTGTTAGTCCTAGCTCTGTTAAGGAGAGGGCATAACGAAGTATCCCTCCTTGCGGGGTCACGAAGATAAGGCCCACCCCAGCTTTGATTATGGGGATATTTTGCTTTCGCCGCTTCATGGAGGATGCTCCATCGAAGTAAAGCACCCATTGAGGCTTATCTTCTTCTTTTTCTTTTTCAATTGCGTTGAACGCGTGCTCATCCGGCAACTCGCAATTTAAGGGGGAGTCGGCTGGTATCGGATTCTTCGCTAGAAAGTCGGCGATGGCCTGCCCTTTCACCGCTTTGAGGGGGATACGTTACCGAGAACTCAATCAGGAGAGGGCCTATTTAGCAAGCCTTCCTGTTAGTATGTCCCTTGACATTAGATATTTGAGAGGATCCACCTTCGATATGAGATGGACCTCATGTGCCAAGGCGTAATGTCTGAGTTTCGTTATTGCAAAGATCGGCGCCAGGCAATGCTTTTCGATAGGGGAATAGTTGTTTTCTGCCCCCAGAAGAACTCGACTTAAAAAGTATAGAGCTCTCTCCTTTCCCTGATTGTTCTCTTGTACCCACAATGCGCCTAGAGAACCCTCAAGGGCCGTTGTATATAGGATAAGGGGTTTTCCTTTGACCGGAGCGGCCAATATGAGCGGATTTTGCAGGTATTGTTAGATTTCTTCTAGTGCGTTTTGGCATTTCTGATCCCAGACGAATGGGGTCCCTTTCTTTATCAGATGACTGTAGGGACGACATTTTCCAGAGAGATTGGCTATGAACCGCTGGATATACGCGAGATTTCATTGGAGAGATCACAGCTGTTTGAGGGTTCTCAGCATGGGCATTCCATAATCGCCTTAATCTTTGTGGGATCGATTTCAATACCCCGGTGACGTATGATGAGTCCCAGGAATTTGTCTGAGGAAACTCCAAACGCGCATTTTAGAGGGTTCATTTTTAGATTATACTTCCGAAGACATTGTAACACTATTTTTAAATGTTCCTAATGCTCCTCATGAGATTTGCTCTTCACTACAAGGTCGTCGATGTAACATTTGACAATCTTGTGTATGAGGTCATCGAAAATCTTTGTCATTGCCCTCTGGTAAGTAGCGCCAGCGTTCTTCAAACCGAAGGGCATCACGTTGTAGCAGAATATGCCTAGCGGGGTTCGGAAGGCGGTATGCTTCTGGTCTTCAGGATGCATTTTTATTTGGTTGTATCCTGAAGATCCATCCATGAAGGAGAAGACCTCATGGGTAGAGTGTTATCAATCATCATCTCGGTAACGGGTACTGGGAAATCATCCTTCGGGCAAGCTTTGTTGAGGTCCCGAAAGTCCATGCAGATGCGAACCGTCCCGTTTTTCTTCATTACTGGAACGATGTTAGCGATCCAGTCATGATATTGAACCTCTTGGATGAATACAGAGTTGATTAGTTTCTTGACTTCAACGTTGATGCTGTTAGTTATATGTATGCCCTAGAGGCCATTATTGTATATATGATATATATTATAGTGGATGCTTGGACATATATAGGGAGGACTTTCTTGCTCGACATGATAGTATTCTATCTGGTTGCTCTTTATCTTGACATGTATGCTTATTTTCTATCTGTTACATGTTGATAAAGCCCTTAAGATGAATACTTGACTACCAGGATTATGATGCAGATCATACTAGTGGGGACAAGGTAGTCGGTATGTACATCCTTCAATTGTTCCTAGTCGTGGGAGTATCGAGACTGGGCATCGACATTTCAGAGTAGACTAGCGTATACGCTTCTTGAACCATATGATGGGCGATGGATGATCCCACATCCATTGGTGTTTAACATCAGAGAAGGTAAACGGATGCTCAGTAGAGACTGGGTACACTGAACGGACTCGCCGAGAACTCCTAGATGGTATTATACCTATCGTCAGATAGCGGTTCTCTGGTGACACCGGTACAGGTTAGTCTGTCGACCCGAGATCGTCATAGAGTCTTGTGTGTCTCCCACTGTGCTTTGATTTCCACCGTACTACGGCTCTACCGAGTCGTGCAAACAGGTGGTTTTTGGGTACAGTCCCTAGTCACATGGAGGCAATGAGTGATAGGAGGGGATTTCGTCTCTCCCGATATTGGGGGTTGATGTTGCGCTATGCTCGATTGGCCATAACAAGAAATCCCTAGCCAGGGTTGCTGAGATTTGCTGGTAAGTGTTATCAGTAGTTTCTCGAACCATTATGGATCTTGCATCAGCATGACTTATCAAGCTATTGGGGTCTGACGTTTACCACCCCCAGGCTGTGATATGCGACATATCTGACGAAGAGACCGGACTGTACGGTAGTGTTACTTGATGGATTCGCAAGAGTATGAGCAGGCTTGCTTGTTGATCTTCTGATCGCTCAATACCCGGGTAGCCGTTACGTTTAGCAGACCGCTTGCGGCTTGTGGGTGACTGATATGATCACCACCTACTGCAGGCATATTGACGAGTCTTTAGAGTCCTACACAAAGGTTTTCTAGCTCAAGCGAAACGAAGTAGGAGTACATATGTGATATGTGCAGGACCGAGATTAATATGCGTATGTGATACCGTATCCTATTCTCGTGATATGTGATATCGGTCGGTTATATGTGATATAACCGGGCCGTCGAATCAAGTGTTGATTCGATAAGTTGATACATTTGTATTGGTCTGTTGTATATGATATAGCCGGATTATTAAATCAAGTATTGATTTAATAATTTAATGTATAATTATATATTGATATATTATCTTACATTAACTAATATTAGCTCACTTAAGTTTTCTTTTTCTCACTAGTGTATACTTGGTATATATGTGATATATATTAATGTACATCTTTTGTGTCATGCTTGATGCCACATGCTACATGGGTGTATGAGACTCACACCATGCTTATAATAATGATGGGTTTTATTTATTTAAAGTAAATCAAATTAGTTGGAAATTAGTCACATGGTTGATGCTTGTAGAAGCTTGTTGAACCATTAACCAAGTCCACTAGTTTTGTTTTACTTGAAGATATTTATTAACCCAACCATTATTGTTTAGCCATGGTTTAGTCTCTACATGAGTTAGTATATGATATGAACTCACCCATGGTTGCTATTCTCACTCATTATTCCATTAAAACTCCATCTTCTTTCTCATCTCCAAGAGCTCTCTAGCTTTTTGGGAGGTGAAGAAAATTAGTGAGAAAATTATTTCTAAAGTGAGCAAAATTCCTACTTCATCAACCTCTTCTCTACTAGCCATTTAGATTGGGTTGTTTCTTCACTAGTTCATCACTTAGTGAAGAGGTAGCTTTAGGTAGTGTCTTCTCGACGTAGATCATTTTCGGCCTCGAAGACTTCAAGCAAGCTTGTTCATTTCACCTTGTGGAGCCTCACTAGAGTCCGGGAGATCACTACTTGGAGCGAAGGGACTACTATACGGAGCTATTGAAGTGAAGGACCGGTCTACAAAGGTTGTATTCCTTGTTCACTTAGATGTAAAGATGTTTACATGCTAGTTTAGATTCTAGCGTTAGGGTTCTTTAGCGTGCCAATTTTTTGAAAACGGCATGGTCGATGCCTCCTGAAACCCAGCGGCGGCACTAGGGAACCTAAAAGATACTCATCTCAAGCTCGAGTCGCATCCTTCTTGGCGCCTGTTTGATTGAATTTATACCTGGCGATATAGCCAGTTTATGTACTGCTACTTTTGAATCTAGACCCGGCATTTCAGAGTAGTTCCAGGCTAAGCAATATTTATACTGCATGAGCACGTATTTTAATGTGGCTACCTGTTTTTCAGATAGTAGCTCACTGACGAATGTTGGCCCCGGATTATTTTCCGTCCCTAAGTCAACTTTCCTTAGGTTGTCCGCCGTGGTATGTATCCCATCTTCCAGCTCTTTCGGTGCTGGTGGAAACTCTTAGATCACTTCGTCCACGTCTTCATTTGCGAAGCACCTGTAGAAGTCATTCATGGTGTCGTGCCCTCCCACTTGTGAGAGTGTTATCATAAGGCAGGTATGAGTTCACTTCCATTCTCGATATCGAGCCGGTCCTATCCTGATGGTATAAGTCCTTTTTGGCTCATGATTTTGTGGCAGGGTTACTCTCTAGCAGTCGGATAACGTAGACCTGCATTGTCGATACCGATCTTCTACCCAGTCTTTGAAGGTGAAGCAGTCTTCAAAGGGATGACTTATTGCTTGGTAATAAGAGCAATAATTCGAATGATGGACCTCGTTTATTTGTTCGGGGTGCCGAGACTCCGGAAGCGTCATCATTTGATGCTTCATGACAAGGTTGAATATTTTCTTTGTCTTGTCTTAAGGGAAAGAGTATTCCCGACCCATCTTCTTTATAAAGGATGGGCTCCAATTGAGTTTTTCTTGATTGCACGGCGTCTTGGATCCGCTTTGTTATCTTCGAGCGTTGTTTGTGTTCTTTGCCCTATTTTTACCTCCATTTTGGGGGTTTCCCCTTTCGCGAGAACATATAGCGGGCTAGGGATGAAGAGCATTACGGTCTACTTTCTCCGCATATTGCTGACTGAGACGCCGCGTCCTGGCCTTTTCATAAATGGCCATTTCATGGTTGTGGTTGTCCCAGCTTTCTTGGCAAGATTCTTTTATTAGCTTATCGATTTGCTTTTCAAGCGACGGACTTAACGTTCTTAGAGTGGGATCTTGCTCCAATTTGACGTCACAACTATCAGAAAGAGCATTTTCTTCTCCACTCAAGCTATTTATGACATGTCAACTGTAAATTTTCTCCCGTTTGTTAGACCGAACATATCCAAACCAGGTTGTCTCCATCTTCCCATTGGGCTTCCTTTGTTGAGTCCCGGGAATATCCCAAATCTTTTTGTATAATTGGGCTTGTCAAACAATTTGTTCGAAGGGTACGCCTTGTCATCTTAACAGCTCTTTCAATCCTTCCATATAATATCTTGGCATGGATGGGTTGAATCATGTCGAGCGCAAAATCAGCACCGTGCTAAATTTCTTTCTCTACTTTGGTATCCGTAAATTGGTAGAAGATGATCGCATTTTCATCTCTTCGCCTGAGAGGTACGTAGAAAGTTTGCAGTTCTTGTACGCTGCATGTATCAAGCACATCCAGTTCATTGTAATGCCGAGGCGGAGCTATTGTAACGTGTAAACTCTGATCCACTTCGGTAAAAGCCTGCATCAACGGGCGGATAGAGAACACTGCATTGGCCTCGTCCTCGTAGTCACTACCAAAGACTAAAATAGGAGTAGATGGTTCGGGCTTATTGTTTTATTTTTGGGGTTGCCTTGAGTAGACTATTTCTTCGTCTTCCTCGGTATCGCTACCAAAGATTGGGATAGTGGCGACGGATTTCTGTTTATTCTCCGGCTTGTGGCACCTTTCAGTATCCTCGAAGTCCGGTACGAAGTACTTTGCATCTTCGTATTTCCGGACTTCGTTTATGGAGAACGGATTTAGCTTTCCCGTGAAGGTGTACTTCGAGCTATCCTTGAAATACTTCATACACTGATGTCATGTAGAAGGGATGACGTTGTATTCATGTAACCAAGGCCTGCCGAGCAAAGCGTTATAGCAAATCTTAGCGTCAATGACATGAAATTTGATGTCAGTGACGAGCAGCCCGAAGTGTAGTGTCAGTATTACGGACCCAAGCATCCATGACGACTGTGAGTTAAATCTCTGTTTTGAAGATCTGAGACCAGTTTCATTTGAGAACTAAGTTCTTCTATTTTTTGGTAAGAACAAAGTTCTTTATGTAGGATTAAACCCTGTTTGTGAAGGAATTAAATTCCTAGACAATATGTCTTTTATTTTATTTTTTTGATCTAGTTCTCTTTTTTTCATTCTAGATTTTGAGTTTGGAGAATAGAATCTCCCTAATGAGAATTAAATTCTCAACTTATGAAGAGATTTTCTTTTCAAATCTCATATTAAGAGAAGAACTAAGTTATTTTTGTGGAAGGTTAAACCCTTTTTTTTCTTTTTGTTAGGCCAAAAGAGATAAGTTCTATCTCTGCTTTTCTTTACCTAGGGTTTTGAAGAGTAAGGATCTATTTCCTTCAGAAGAGAATTTAATCCAACGGCTCTGTTTAACAAAGAATATCCTAGATTTTGGGGAAATATTCCTCATGTAGAATTTAATTCTACATGCTTTAGTTTGGGCGCTGGCGCTCACGTGTTATGCACGTGGGCGCCACTTAAGAATTTAATTCTTATATAACAGGCACTACGTGCTTTGCACATTGGCGCTCACGTGAACTTTACATGAGGTGATGCTGTAGGATTTAATCCTATAAGAGGCCGGCGCTGGTGCTCACGTGGGGAGCACGTGAGGCGCTGCCTTATTGTATTTAAACAGAGCTTAGCTCTTATTATTGCGTTTAATAAATAACGGAACAAATACCAAAACCAGAACTAGGTGATTGGAGACAGTTTTCACCATCGGGGAAAATGTCTCATCATAGTTTACACCACTTCTCTAGGTGAATCCTTTCGCCACCAAGCGTGCCTTGCCATGCTCAATTTTCCCATCCACCTTTCGCTTAATCTTGAAAACCCACTTGTTCTTAATGGTCTTGCGTCTGGAAAGAAGATCCACTAAGTCCTAGACTTGATTCTTCCTCATGAACTCAAGCTCCTCTTCCATCGCGGCCTTTCACTCTTCTGCATTCGAAAATAGCGTCCTCATAGGACTTGGGTTCTGCAACATCATGCGGTGAAACCATGAACGCATCCCCCTCGATCTCAAAGTGTCGATGAGATACTTGTCCACGGGACGATCTACGAGGCTCTTGAGATTCTACAAATGGCTCTAAGTCATATGTCGGTATCTCACTCCCACTGTCCTCAGCAAGTAGAGGAACATATTCCTCTTCCAACTCTGGATGGTTGGTGGTCTTCTCGACCTCGTACAATCTCAAATACTTAGCTACTTCGCCTCTTCGCGGGAATTCCTCCTTAAGGAATTCAACATTTTGTGGCTCAATCTCAATCAGAATCTTATCCTCATACCCACCTAAGAACTCATATCCCATAGAGTGCTTGGAATAGCGTATAAAAATACGCTTCTTCCCTCTAGGACCTAACTTCCTATACCGATGAGAAGTGTTGTGCACATAGGCAGCGCACTCCCATGGACGTAAGTGATCCAACACTGACTTATTGCCCGTCCATAACTCGTAGGGTATGGACTGAGCTGATTTGAAAGGTACTCTATTAAGAACATAAGCTGCTGTCATCAGCACATCTTCCCAAAACGATATAGGAAGATGTTAGTGATATATGCCCTAGAGGCCATTATTGTATCATACTGGATTGTATATTACTTAATGGGAGCTTGGGATATACACGGATATAGTAACAATCTTGCTCAAAATGGTAGTATGCTACCTGGTTTGTTTCTACCTTAATATGTGCATATGTTTCTTTTAGCATATCGTTTATACATATTGGTAGAGCTCTTAGGATCTTTGCTTGATTACCAGCGTTGTAATGGCAGTCACACTAGTGAGGGCTAGGTAATCTATAAGCACATTCTATACAGGTCCCTAGTCGTAGGATTATCGAGACAGGACATCGATACTCCACAGTAGACTAGTGTATACGCTTCTCATCCCAGCAGGGGAAATGGTCTGTCCCACAGCCATTAGTATGTCGTACTGGAGATAGTATGCAGATGCTCATTAGGTTATGAGTACACTAGACAAGACTCGTCGGGAACTGTTGGTGGGTATTATACCTGTCATCGGGTAGCAGTTCCCAGGTGACATGAGTACAGCTTAGTCCGTTGACTTGACACTGCTACTTCGCCTCGAGTGTGTTCCCACTGTACTTTGATTACTACCCTACCACGGCTCAAAGGAGTCGTGCAAACAGGTAGTAGTTGGGTGCAGTCCCGAAGCACTTAGAGGCAGTGGCGGTTAGATAGGATTCGTCTCTCCCGGTATTAGGGGTTGATATCGCGTTGTGTTCGGAAGGCCATTACACAAAGCCCTTGGCCAAGACAAGCGAGATTTACTGGTAGGTATTCCAGTAGTTTCTCAGGGTGTATTGGGCTACTCTCCGACACGACTTATTACGCTATTAGGGGTCTGACGATTACCGCCCCCAAGGCCCGATAATCGTCAGTCCCCTAAATAGTTATAGAAATTGTAGGACAACCAGGGTCCTTACGTTTTTTTGGTAAATTTTGGGTAAGAGCATCACTCACGTTATTCGCTAAGAAACTTTTTTAGGTACTTGGGTTTTCCTTTTTTAAGTGCGCAGGTCCTTAAGAATTTTTGCATAGGGTGGGATTTGTTGGATAGCATCTAAGAAAGGAAAATTAATGTTAACTTGTTTAAACATTTCCACAACCTTCTCTATCTGTGGACTTGGTTTGTTGGGCCTCAACCGGTTTGGAAAAGGAGCTTTATTAAAAGTGGTTGGGTCCAACACTTGGGGAGAAGTTTGTGGATATGGAATGAATCCCAAAACTGGAGTTGGGGTAGCATGATAGGGGAATCCATTCAAGAAAGTTGAAGGAGAGTTAGATCCCAGTGGAGAACGGTGAATAGGCTTGGAAGAAGATGATTAATTAGAAGAAGAAGGAGTAGTGGTGGTGGTGGTGGTGATGGTCGGGGTGTCATCGATGTCATCAACTTATTCTCCAACGTGGTTGTTCAACATTCTTCCTGATCTCAACGTAGTTACGACACTCACATTATGATTTTGTTGGTTAAGAA
The DNA here is from genome assembly GCA_030015575.1 of Agapanthus africanus. Lineage (NCBI taxonomy): Eukaryota > Viridiplantae > Streptophyta > Magnoliopsida > Asparagales > Amaryllidaceae > Agapanthus > Agapanthus africanus. The sequence continues at coordinate 357,719,346 of JASDDO010000008.1, forward strand.
TAGCATTAGCATTTTTTGGGTGGCCGGGATTTGGTAAAGATTGAGATGGAAGTTTTCCTTTCTCTCTTTCACTCATTATTGCGTTCAACTGTGCTATTTGTGCTTCGATTGATTTGATGCCTTCACCGTGGGACGCAGTGTGTTGTACTAATGATTGGATAAAAGAATTTAAACTAGCCGTTGTTTAAGCGGGTTGTTTAATAAAAGCTTCTAAGATTCTCTCGACTGCAGAGACTTTATCGGTGCCGGTGGGAGAAACGTTGTTTTGTGGTTGAAAAGAATTGTTATGAGGAGCAAAGTTATTGGTCGGATTTTGGAATCGTTGTAGTTGAAGGGGCTGCTGAATTTGTTGTTATGGTGGTTGTTGTTGTTGTTGAGGAAATCTTTGATAGTTGTTTTGATTTTGGAACTGATTGGGGTTTTGGTTCCAAGAAAAATTAGGATGATTCCTCCATCCCGGTATATATGTGGAAGAATAAGGATCATTTCTAGGTCGTTGCTGAAAAGCAGCATTAGTTTGTTCTTGATCTTGAGACGGAGGATTCAAAGGACACTCTTCAGTCAAATGTGATGGGTCAAAATAACATCCACACACGGTTTTGGGGAGAGAAACTTGATTTAGGGAGGCTAAAGAGAATTTTCTTTAAATAGCTTTGAGTTTCTTTTGCATCACAGCCATTTTGGTTTTCATTGCGATGAAAGCGTCGAGCTGATGGACACCTGCCCTAGATGAAGATGAAGATGACGTCGTCGGTCTTGTGCTCTCCCACTAAAGTGTTTCCTCGACGAGATCTTCAAGAAATTGCCACGCCTTTTCATCCGATTTAGACATAAAATGACATTGACAAATGGTTTCTAGCATTTGTTTTGTCGCAGAATTGACGCCCTCATACATAATTTGGCAAAGTTTCCATTTTTTGAATCCGTGATGTGGGCATTGGACGAAGAGATCTTTGAACCTTTCAAAGCATTTTCAAAAGGGTTCGATGGGAAGCTGGGCAAATTGTTTGATCTCACTTCTAATGCGGGCAGTTTTATTATTAGGATAGAATTTTTTAAGGAATGCCTTAATAAATTCATCCCAACTGGTGATGAAATTTGAGAAGGTGCTATAAAGCCACTTCTCTGCAAGATCGCACAGGGAAAAAGGAGAATACATAATCTTATAGCATCTCTCGACAGTTGGGTGGTGCTCATCATTGCACATACGTTTTGAAATTTGGTTATAAAAACGTAGGCATCCTCAGATTCAAGCCCGTGAAATTTGGGCAATAAGTTGATGAAGCGGGGTTTAATTTCGAAGTTATCCCTATTGGCTGGTGGAAGAGACAAACACGTAGGAAGGGGTCCGCGTGCAGGGTAGCATCGGTCTTAAAGAGCGATGTGTGTTGGCATTTTTGTGGAAGGTGGAATTTGTGTACCATGAGGTGGTAGTATCATGGGGTTGTTTATGTTAAAACCCAGTGGAGGTCCATCCATCTCAGGAGACGTGATAGGTGAAGGAGAAGAAGAAGGTGAAGAAGTATCGACTTCGGAGTCGATAGAGAATACACGGACTAAACAGGCGTTAGAATCCCGTGTCCAGCCGAACATACACTAAGCGAGTTTAGTATACATGGCAGCGTGTGAGAAGGTGGAGAGAAATATTTTTAGGATGCTTTGCTTTTTCAAAATGACGGACGCAAGACTTGACTCAACCAATCATAAAAAGATGCACGGACAGTCCCTACATCTAGGATCACTTAGGTCAAATCACTACACCGCTCCTAAACTTCCAAATGACAAGACGTAGTATAAATCCTTTATCACCTCCTTATCTTTCTTGCAGCCAGGTAAGTGCCAGGTAAATGGAAAGTATTCGCTATACGAATCACCGAAATAGTGGGCCTAATTAAATAAACCACTTTCCTTAGACACACTTACCTTAGACACTACAAGAAAGATGCGGATAAGTAACAGATTACCCGCGACCCTCCTCTATCCTAATTGAGCATGATTGTCCTTAGAGGTTTGGCCTAGATATTTTTTATTAATGTAGAGTGATGTGTATGCTCATTTGTGATTTTTGGGGCTTTGGAAGGGTGATGAACTCCCCACCTAATCTGAATTTGGGTTTTTCCCCCTTAATATCTATTTAAATAACGCAAAGCAAAAACACACCAAAACATGCAAAAAGATATATTTTTATTTGCGGCGCTGTTTGCAAAGAATTCTGCAGGTAGAAACAGTTTATTAGAGCTTCAGAGGGGGTGAAAGTAAGAAAGAAAGATGCCAAAAAAATTTGGAGAGGAGAGACCACCAAACCGCCACGCTTCCGCCGTTAAGTGCTCTCTTCCGCCGTGGTTCTGCCGACTCCTTTAGACCGAACTGCCCAATTCTTTGGCACTGACTTCCTTATCCTCTGTTCTCCTGATTCAAGCAATTATATTTACCGTAGGTTCACCCAAATGCTCCATATTTCTTGCACAACTCAAACAAACATCATAAATCATATCAATATGCGGTTTAATTTTTTTAATGAAATTAACCGGAATAACAAGAAAAATAATACTACCGTCTCTCTGGCAACGACACCATTTGATTGGTATGAACAATTGTTTCTTTTAGTGTTTTAAATACCACAATCAACACGGTTCGCAATAGCTAGCCGTGGTGAATACGAGTCGTCCACAGAAAGATAGTAATACTAATTATCATGTTTAAGACGAGTTAATTCAGAAAAGGTTGGATTTTGTTTTTATTCTAAAAGTGAGATAAGATAACAATGAGAAAAGATGCTTATTAGGGTTTTAGGATTGGGTAGTTAAAGGATGGTGATAAAAAAATGATTCTTTTTATCTTTTAATTATTTATTGCTAGAGTAATAGGAATGAATGTGGATTAGGGTATTTAGAGGGGTACTAGGGATTTCCTCTATTGACCCTTGTCCTTCCATTGATCCATATTAAACTCAAGCCTCCAACAAAACAAGTATTAACTTATTCTTAAATTGGGGTCACGACTATCATGAATTGATAGTGCACCCAAATAGGGGGTTAATACTCACTCCGTTGAAGTTTATAAAAATTAAAATATAAGAAGAATGTAAGGGATTTACCATCCCTTATACTACCCTAACAAGCGAGAATTTACTCGCTCATTGAAATAAAATGATAAAAAGATATGAAAAAGGATCTGAAAAATACTAAACGCTAACCACTAGGGTTCTCACAAAAGCGAGAAACAGACATTGAGTATCATTGCGGAGTAAAATGGCAGATCAAAGAAAAAAAAGAGAAGAATTTCTTTTAAGAAAGCTAGCCCTTAGATCCCTCACTATTGCAAGGAGATTCTTTTTGGCATCATCGCTTTGACAACATTAAGAGAAGAAAGAGAATTCATACAAAAAAACAATCATCTATAAAATTTAAAGTGCGATAAATAAATGCGGAGAATTAAATTGCATAAAAAAGACAAGAATAAAATGAACCACTCTACCTATTATTAATCAAACATGAAGCTTTATTACAATTTTAATGGGTAATGAGAAGGAGGCTACAAATTCTAAACAAAATAAAAACCCTAAAAAAACATGAAACCCTAAATGCCTCTCTGTTGGGTGCTCTCGCTGCCATTGATAGGCCTTGAAATCTGAAACCCTAGCGTCGAAATCACTGTATACGAAAATACCGAACTGCCCTGAAACTCTAACTCGTGCGGTGCTGAAGAAGCGGCGAATCAGCAAAGTTTTCATGCATATGGCGGCGGTTCCGCAGTCGAATGTTGGATTTAGACTTCCGAACTTTTTGTGTTGCGTTCTCGCTATTTTAGATGGTCTCTAAGCACATAATATCTTGATTGCATTGACATTGAAAATTGCATGTCTGAGTAGTTGATTTTGATTTTGACTGGGTTTGAATCGGTCTGGTTTAATCTGAAAGGTCCGTTATCTACTCCAAACATGTTCTCGTGTAGTTATGTAGCCAACAAGATTAAAAGCACCAAAGTACAGGCAATATTATAAAGAATGAGTGGTATTAAAATATTATGATGTGAACAGATCCTCATTGGTGAAATATGTCCATAGCGAGTCTCGAGAGCCTCCCAGAGTCTCTTCGTTGTTGGATAATTCTCAAACTCACCAATAAAATTGTTCCACATCGCGGCTAATATGATATACCGCACTGAACGATCCTTTTGGACATATTTCTTGTATACCTCTGCAGCCCTCCTATGCTGCTGAGTGGAGCCCTTCTCCGATTCAGGCATTTTTGTCTCAGTACAATCCTTCAGCTCTTGCTCATTTAGTAGGAAGTGGATCTTTCGATGCCAGTCGAAGAAGTTATCGCCGTTCATTTGTCACCCTTGGTGACATCGGCAATAACAGATTTGGAAGACATCTGATAAAAAGAAAAAATATTTATGAGTGCGTTAAGACTATAGGTTATATAATGGAGTACCATTCTTTCCAAAAAAGAAAGCTTTATCTTTAACCCATCTTAACAAAAATAATAAATTTCACACTCCGAAGAAAGAGAAGAAGGGTCTAAGGCCTCAACCACATCCTTCAGAAGTATTAAATTTAAAATCATGTTAAAATAATTGAACGTGTAACGCCTTAGATTTCGGTTAGTGTTCGTTTAGACGTTAATGCGGGTTTACTGTAAAAGTTTACCAATTCGGGTTTCTCGTATTTTGTAACATTTATTTAATAATTTATTATTATTTTTTATATGCATGCACGCATGTGTGCATGTAAATGCGAGGATTTGTTTGTGCTAATTTTGTTCTTAGCAACCATGACACTTAACCCTAATCTAATCTCTTTGCTTTAATCCTAGTTAATCCAATCCTTAACCCTAATCCCTAGATCTTTTGTGAGATGAGAGAAAGATATTTTGTTTGAGTGATGAGGTGTATGGGAATGCATTAATGGTTAATTAATGCATTGGATACACTCACTCTCTTTTCTCTCCTACACTCACCTCCCTCTCTCTTTAACCTCACACCCTCACTCATTTCTCTATCTTTTTTCATTTCCTCTTCTCACTCTCTCTCTCAACTGAACACTCTCCCATTTCCAACACAAATCCATCACAAATCACCAAAATCATCATACAAATCACATCTTTTTCCATCACTTTCCTCTTGGATGCCTTGGTGTGCACAAAGCTAGGATCTTTGTGTTCTTTTGATTAGGTATTGTTTCGTTTCTGTTGTTTAAGTTATTTTTGTGTAGCTTAGCTTTAAAGTTACTGTTTTTATCGCGTATCGTATCGTTTCGGGTAAATATCGTAATTTTAGTGTCGTTTTATGGTCCCGAAAGATCTGCTGTTAAACTAAAGGAGAGTTGCAAAAATTGACTTGACAGTAACCTAGTATAGAGACCTAGAACCTACCCACAAAATACGAGCCCATTTCCCCATACTTCGGCCGCAGATTTATTCGATCTGGCCGCAATTTGCGGCCAGAGTAGGGACCTGGGTGTTGGTTTTTGGTGCAGGGGGTCTCTGGTGTTATGTGTAGGCTCATGGTACTTGCAATTTTTACAATTAGTTAGCACAGAAAAATCTGGGATCATTTGCCTATTTCTAGTGTTTCGTTTCGTGCGATACGTTATCCGATACGGTGCGTGTTCTATGTTGCTGTTGGTCTGAGTTGGTTTCGTAGTGTAGCTATACGCGTTAGCTACAATACGAATCCTTTAGTGTACGTTTGTGTGTCGTGTTAGTCTGTGTAGATTGTTTGTATTTTAGGTTATTATTGATATATATTTGCTTTATCGTATCTTGTTACAGGTTCGCAGGCGGGAACTTCGGACGCTGCTACAAAAGGAAAACAGGTGGTAGACTTCACCTAGCCAGGAGCGTTTGTGAGTAGATTTAACATCTACAGGGGAATCGCCCGCATGGCGTTATATGTCTGGGCTAGAGATATTACTTTTGTCGCATATTCTATGTCAGATTTAGGATTTGCGCATTTACTTTATTGCTTAGATATTGTTGTGCTTGGACTAGTATCCTTAGGACATTGCACATATTATTGATGATTCATGTTGCACGAGCACTGATTGTATGCTACGCACACCGTCAATAATTGCCATGTCATACACAAACCACTTATAGTTAGGATATGGTTTGGTTAGGGACATATTGACTTTGATTCATATTTCTTATCGCATATGACATATAGCATACCTGTATATCCACATGCTTACACGCATATGCCTTCACATACTTACATGCTAGTTACCTGTATACCTATAGGGTATCGTACCTTTAGTGATAGGTACATACATACCTCATGACATAGCTACAGGTATACCTTGCACTCATATTTCACTTATACCCAGGGGGGTATACTACATCATTACTTATAGGTAGATACATATATCTTTCTATACCTTTATGTTGCACATATATCTGGTTATAGCTACATGTTTACCTTTACATGATGTTATTTTAGAATTGGAGAGATTAGGAACCGCATGATATTATATTAACTTGTTACAGTTAATTGCTGCTTTTCCTCTATATGCTCGCATTTTATATTTATGATGCGTATACTTTATTCATGGATTTTCGCATTGAGATATGGATTTTTCATGATGTTTTCTGGATTTGGGAACCGTGGTAGTTCATGAAATTATGCATTATTTGAAAAACCCGGTTTCCCTTGATATGATATTTCAACAGCCACCATGAGATTTGTCGTTTACGATGTGTATACCCCACGCGAGGAAAGGAGGGGTCCGTGTGCGGGTACATGGTGGGGCCCGGAGGTACCCCGAAGCAAGAACGATGTCGTGGTGTCAGGCGATGAGGCTTAGGGGAACCATACTTTCTGGTGACAGGACCAATGACTCAGCGGCTATCATGTGGATACCGACGGGAGTCATGTACGTATGGATACATCGAGAGGCGAGGGTCAGAGCTAGGCACTCGAGCTTTCGGGATAGCGTATGATACGTACCTATCAGGATGTTAGTCTGGGAGACGGCATATGATAGATCGGTATTTCTGTGTCGATGCTTGGCATATTGGTTTCATGATATTTCTAATTACTTTATATATATAATAGGGGATTTAGCCGTTGTTATATATACCCTTACACCAATATTAGTGGAATGGGACGCTAATATATGTGTATTGACCTCATCATATTTAGTTATGCAAATATAATTAGGATGTTAGAATGTTACTTGAGATCTGGTACTTAGGATATAGGAGATTCATTTGAGATTGGATATTGGATATATATACAGGACTCACTTGATTTTGTACATTCGGGATATAGGAGATCTATTCGATATTGTACATTGAAGAGATGTGAGACTTATATGATATGAGAGCCCAACTTGGGGGCTGATTTGAGGAATTTGGTTTTGAATTTGTCTTGATGGATTGTGATCCTACCACGAGGTCAGGATTCCGTGAAAATGACATACTTCTTTCCATACTCCACATTTATTGTTTATGCACTGCTTCATGTATTAGTAGTACCTGTTAGTGTACCTTTCATGATTGTTGCATATTTATATCCTCATATCATTATTGCATGATTATTGCATACCGTTGTCATATCTTTACTGTTAAATATATTGGTTGTACCTGCTACTGTACTTTCCATTATTCTGCATTCATATGACCTGTTATAGCGGTTAATTGCATATCTTAGATTCACGCTATACGTGCATACTTGCGATTACCTGCATATGTTATTTACTATTCACGAGTTGGCAACTCACCCCCGTTGTGCCACAGGTGTTGCAGGTGTTTTCCAGAGTAGTCGAGACAGGCTATTCATCTATCATCTTTTGCTACAGATACCGCATCGGCTCACAGCGTGCCGTTTTGCTTAGGTGGGTTTAGGGTGGTTATCTGTATTTTGTATTGTATGCTCGTTGTATTTTGTACTCTCCATCTACTGTTACTTGATGGCTTAGAGACTTGGTGAGGACGATATTGTATATTATTGTGGATTTGTTGTCTTTTATACAGTTTCCTTTTTATTGTCTCTTATTTCTTCGCTTTGACGTCGTATATTTGTGGTGGTGGTTGTTTTCCGCCTTTGGGCGTGTATTTGCTCTCGTTTGGGGATGCTTTACTTTATATTTATGTTGTACCCATTTTTGGGGCTAGCTTTTACAAGGGAGGTGTTGCCAAATTTTTAAAGGAAATAAAGTTGGAATTTTAAAGAATTTGGGTTGTGATTTCAAATGTTTCAAAACTCCTATTAGCTTTTTCTTGTCTTTTTAATGGTTTAGATTTCTGGGTTTTGGTTTTCTTTTACTGCGTTACGTCTGTAGGCGTTGCGTAGTATTAGGACCGTCACGTGCCAATTTTGGGTCGTGACAGAACGATAGAATACTGATATCCTAGAAACGGGATAGATTGGGTAGTTAAATCTAGAATCCTGCCTCCTCTCGAAATTTCCCACATGAAATTTTTTAGATTCATGCAGCATCCGTCTTTTATATAATCTAACATAATTCATTTTCTGATTAAACTACCCTATTTAATCCTATTCGTTTTATTGTGCTTTTCATTTTATTCATGAAATTCACACGTGCCCCAGGCACTCCCACTGGAACAACTACCCTACAAATCTTCAAAATTTTGTGTGAGAATAAATTTAGAAACTTTTGGTGAACAAACAAGTTTTTTTTATATAAAAAAAATACAACTCCCATAATTAATAGCAAAACCCTTAATTAATTTAAAACTTGAGTAGGATACTCCCCAAAAATAAGAAAACATATATATATATATATATATATATATATATATATATATATATTCTTTTTTTTTAAAAATTCCAACTGGCCTGATTCCTGCCCGCCGGCTCGAGACCAGCTCGGGCCTGAGGGGCCGGCCCGAGCCCAGCTCGGGCTAGGGGCTGGCCCTAAAAAAAACTTCTTTTTGTTTTTTGTTTTTTTATTTTAAAAATTCATGGATTAAAAAAATCCGAAAAAAATAATAATAATAAAATAAATTTTCCCGAAATATTTTTTGTTAAAAAAAATATTTGATTCCCAACCAAAATCCAAAAATATATTTGGTTCCAAACCAAAATCTCAAAAAATATTTGGTGCTATCACCAAAGCCCAAAAAAAAAATTTAAAAGTATCCCACATGTTTCCTTTCATAAAAAAAAATAGGGTTGGGGTTTAAGGGAAAAAATTTGCGATGTTGCCGCCATAAATGCTCACCAAAAGAGGAAAAAATTAATATTTTTACTAAAAAAAGATCCAATCTTTTAAAATAAATTTTATTTCACCTATTATTCCATGAGTAATTTCACAACAACGAACTAAAAAAACTATATCATAAGAGTCATAAAATTAGATCTAATCTATGGTTGCAATATGATGCAAAATCGATAGATCTATGAAAATCCATCAAAACGATAACCCTAAAAAATATAGATCTGTCATAAAAATAATTTTTATAAAAAACTTCATCTAGGTTTAGATTAAAAAAACGGAACATTTGAGTTGCAAATATTTTAAACGTCACAGATCTATAATTCTATAAACGTGGGATGCATGGCTCTGATACCAATGTTCAATTATGGTGTGTAGATGCAATATAAACACATATAGCAGCGAAAATACTATCTACCTATGCAAGAGATTTACGATATACCTTGTATTGGTTGTATGATCATTCACATTGCCCACGTCACGTAGAAGATCTGATATTTAGTGCCTCCGAACAACGGCTAAAGGTAAACTACACTTTGATAGAAAGCGAGAATCTCTCTCTTGATCATCTCGTAAGCCAACCCAAAATAAAAGAGGATGAGAAAAAGCGACGACGGCTCTCTTGTTTATCTCTCTAGAAAAACTCTCTATATTGTAAGCATTTGTCTCATATAAAACCTTAGGCCCCATATTTGTATATATAGGGTACCCACTCAAATGGGTGGGTATTGGGCCGGATCGGGCCTAATAGCTAACAGTGATAGAGAGAAAGGAAGTTACGGATGTGCTGAGATTGATGATTTATAATAAATGGGTTATTTAGTGTTGAAAGTAAAAAAACAAATGATGAGAAAATTTAATGACAGTCCCACATTGGAAACAACAAAAGAAACACATAGGTATAAGATATAAAATGGGTCAAATCTCAAAAAGGCTTGAGTCTTATTGTTGGAAATCCACTTATATCAAAGCCTCATGTGTACCTATAAAAACTCATCACTCTCTCAACTTAAATATTATATCTCTTTAACATGGTATCTGAGCCTATGGCTCGATCCAAACTTGTTCTCTCGACGTGATAACCACACCAAGAAAAAGTGATGATTGCACGTAACTCGTCTCATACTTTCTACGTGGCAACCACAAAAAAAAAGTGATGGTTACACATGAGAAGGAATGTTGAAAGTAAAACCCAAATGATGGATAAACTTTAATGATAGTCTCATATTAGAAACAACAAAAGAAACACATGGGTATAAAATATAAGATGAGTCAAATCTTAACAAAACTTGGGTCTTATTATTAGAACCCACTTATATCAAAGGCCCATGTGTACTGATATAAACCTATCACTCGATCAACTTAAATACTTTATCCCTTTAACATTTAGCATTGTCCTTTGTTTTTTTTTATGAAATGGTTCACGTGAGAAGCCATGGTGGCTTGCCTAACATATTTTTCACTAGATAATGTTTATCACAGTAAACTGTATTTTAATACCGCTCATTCAGTATATATTCTGTTATATATCGGTACTATTAACCAGTGTCTGCTCAGTAAATACAGATTACAGGTGTTCATGATAAAATACTGGAAACACATTCAAAATCACGGATATAACGTTTGGGAGCCGACATTGCAAACAGAACAGAAAACCGATCGATATCCAAAGAGTTCTTTTGCAAGCAAAAATGCGTATACAATTTTGGTCCAACACAATACAAGTGAACACTAGACCATAATGGGGGCTGCCTTGGCACAAAATGAGCATAAATGAGTGTGATGTGCATTAAATGCTAAAAGATGTGATGTGACTTAATGCATCAAGTTCCCTCCAAAACTACTGAGTATAACCTGAGCTGATATGAAGAAATCAAACAACACCAGTTGATTTGTTGAGTGCACTAGACTTCACCACACTAAAACGGGCCCCTTAGTTCAGATCATGACCGGCGAGACACCCCCAAAACCCGGCGCCGCCGGGTCCCCTTTGCCTAATTCACTTTGTATTTTGTCTGGTCACTCATTGTTGTCCCATCATCCTGTTTTTATTATTTGTTTATTTTTGTTTTGAGTCTAAATACCAGACCTATGAGCAAGTTAGAGGGCACTACTTTTTTGAGAGAGGAAACTTTGTAACATTGTAACTAGTTGATCTTGTAACTCTTAGTGTGAGTTATTTTCCTTCCTCTAGTCTTGCAACCTCTTTCTTGAGCTTGCAAGATTAGATTTTGATATTTGAATTCATTGGTTTGTACTTGGAACCATTGCAATCAAAGCTTCATTTATCTCAAGTTGATTCTTGTATCTTTTCACTTTTGCTTCTTTTTTTTCTTGTTGTAATTTCAATTTATGATGTGTGAGTAGTTTGTTCTTGGGCTATGGTGAGGTAGGTTGTGGAATGTCTTGCCTTCCAACCCCTCCTTCTTGATTCTTGCATTTTACACTTCTTTACTTAATAAATGCAATTTTATTATGTTTTGCTTGATAGGATATATTGTTTTGAATGGTTGTAAATCAACTTTTAACATATATTCTATTCATTCTTTACATTTTATTGTTGCTATATTACGATTTGAAGATGAAAGGAATACGAAATTAAGTTAAGTGTCGGAAACTAGCTAGATAGGATATATAGCATACAAGCATATGTTCTATGCTTGCTAACTTCACTTAACTAATTCCATAATCATTTCATTCTGAGAACTTAAATTTTTAGTTTCTTTTTAACTTAACCTTGATATCGTATTCTAAACCGATACTTGTTTCGGATAGATGCGATATGCTTTCGTAAATCAAATAGAAACTAAAAATAGACCTTGTATCAAGACGGAGAGTTGGGGGTAAAAGACGTATTTCAACCATACCAAACCTTAGCCTAAGTTTTCCCTAAAAAACCCTAAACCTTTCTTCATTTAATTATTGTAAAAACGTGACAAATTCTAACTCCAACCCATTGTTTTATAACTCAAATTGATGTCGTGATATACACTCCCTATGGATCGACCCGTACTTGCTGGCTTGCATCAACGCACCGTGCACTTTTGGTATTTTAGAACTCGAGACTCAAGTCGTGCACAATTTTCATCAACAAAACCGACATATCCTAAATTGAAAAAACTCATCCAAAAGCATGACACCGTGAGTTTTCAACAAGTTTTTGGCGCCGTTGCCGGGGATTAGCGATATCACTAAGCTATTTTGAGCTATTTTTGTATATACCATTAAAACCAAAACATAAAAATCAATTTTTTTGACATTTTGTTCTCTGTTCTTTGGACCTGCTAACACCACGAAACTATTTAGAAAAATCAAATAACATAATTGAGAAAATACTATAACAAGGAGACCACAAAAGAATTTTGGAGCCCCAGTCCACTTGTTCACCCGGCGACATCGATAAAATCACCGGCGCCGCCGGTCTCACCTTATCATCTGCCTCTAAAAATTTTCTCCTGTGCTCTATTGCTTAATTATTATCTCAAATTTATTGTTTGATTTTCATAATTTTTAGTGTGCAGGCATTTGGCCACATTTATCACTTTTCGTACTAAAATTACCGTTTTTGCGACATTTTCAGATTCGAGGGATTTACGATAGCGATTGTGCGAAGAAAGGGGTGTGCTTAAAGCCAAGGTGATATCAAAATACAGTGCCAAAGATCCGGGTAGATTGACCCGCGCAAGTGAACTTTTCAACCCAATCGGATTCAAGTCAAACGGGGGTTCTTAATCCAAAAATCCATCGGTACGTATTCCTTAAACACCTTCTTCTCAAAATCCGACGCATCCACTACTCTATCTTTGCAGGATTCTTTGCAAGTACATTGCCAAACGCTAAAAGAACTAACCCGTATTTGTTGCAGCGCCGCGTTTAAAAATAAAAAATGATTGTTTGATGTTTTGAACAACTTTTTCATTGAATTGCGCATTGCATAACTTTAATACGGACTTAAGGGAAAAAAACCCCCAACAAGATACGGTAAGGGATTTCATCACCTTTCTCCGTGGCCCACAAACCACAAAGAAAGAGCATTTTCACACCCCCATTAATATTAAAAGAAATTAGACCTTCAGCCTCTAAGGACTTCGCACTCAATAGGGAAAGTTAAGTGTATTTCGAACACCGCCCATCGGTACATTGTTCAAGAAGTGTCTAGGAAAGTGTGAAAGGCGCAACCGCCGAAAGACAGAAGGTTATTCTAATTAAGGAACCTCGCGAAAGCGAGGGACAATCTCCCTTCTTCTCTGCACTTACCTAGCTTCTTGATCAGTCTATCTTAGGCCCGTTTCGCGGTACATTTTTACTTCATAAAGCAAGTTTTTGAGCAGGTCTAGTTGACCTAGGTAACCCTAGACGGTTTAGGTGTGTGCAGTGTGTCATGTTTGTGTTCTTGTTGTACCTTTTTGTGTGATATTTGTTGTTGTGAATATATTTTTTAGTAACACCTTTTCTTCCATTTCCTTAGTCTTTCCTTACCACTTCCGGATAGTGCATGTCAGCTTGGACTAGAAATTCACAATCTCGATTAGTCCGGTTTGTGACTGTATCTTCCGACTCTTCTACACCTTCTGATTCTTCGGAACCATCCGAGAATTTCTTACCTTCTGCTTTATCGGAGCCGTCTGATACTACACTTCGTTCACCCTCACTTTCTTCTCCTACAACACCGACAATGACTGAACAAATGATCGTAGAGCAGCAGGAGGCGGCGTTACAGGACAGATGCTACCCACACCGTTCATCCCTACCTTCATGCATAATGTTGCCCACCATTGCGGCAAACAACTATGAAATCAAGCCGAAATTCATACCACTACTCCCAAAATTCCACGGACTCGAGTCCGAGGATGCTTACCTTCTAATCAGTGAATTTGAGGGAGTATCTGCTATGATGAAAATTCACGGAGTGGGTGAGGATGTCGTTAAGCTCAAATTCATTCCTTTTGCGCTTAAAGACAATGCGAAAGGTTGGTTAAACAGTTTGCCAGCTCGATCAATCACGACATGGGACGACTTTGTGAAAGTATTTCTAAATTTTTTTACCCTATTCACAAAACCGTGCGAGTTCGGAATGAAATCCACAATTTCAAACAAAAAGATGGTGAATTTTTTTGGAAATGCTTAGAAAGATTCAAGGATATCTTAATTAAATGCCCCTATCACAGGTTAGAATAGTGGAGGTTGTGTCAGATTGTCTACGAAGGTTTAGACTCCAGTTCGCTCATGATATTAGAGTCCATGTGTCAGTGCAAATTTCTGAGTTATGGTGCTAAGGACGTATGAAACTTTTTAGAAGAACTGGCTAACAAGACCATTCAGTGGAAGAGTGTGAGAGAGAAACCATCTGTGATTAGGAGCAGTGCACACATAGTTGACACCTCGCAAAAATCGCCGCTCTTGTACAGCGAATGGAAGCTTTAGTGAGCAAATATTCACTGCTACCGGTCAACCAAGTTTCTCAAACCATGTGTGCTAACTGTCAGCATCCGAGCCACATAACGGAGGAATGTCCATTTCTCGTCGGGTCCCAAAGACACGAAAACGTTAATGCGCTGTATCGAACCAGCGTCCCAGGAACGACCCTTTCGCACAGACGTACAATCCTGGTTGGAAGAATCATCCCAATTTCGTTTGGAATCAGGCATCTTTTCAAAATAACAATTCAAACCCGCCTTTCCAACAAATTCAAACCCGCCTTTACAACAATTTCAAAATTCAAATTTTCAAAACCAGAAATTAGGATACTCAAACAACCAGCCCCAATAGCCGAATCAGCCCAACCCAGCCTTTATATCCTCTGGGTTCGCCCAAGACGACAAGAGGGTGTCATCCATTGAAAAAAGGTTGGAAGCTTTGATTAAAACTTCTGCGCAAACTTCGTCTAGTCAGGCTTCTTTTATACAATCATCTGGTCAGTTGCATAACACTAACACTCAAGCGATAGCCAAATTAGAAATCCAAATCAGTCAACTAGCTGCTGCAGTTAATGAACGTGAAAAGGGAACATTTCCCTCTCAACCCGTGACAAATTCGAGAGAGCAGAGAAACAACAACGCTCATGTTGTTCAGCTGAACAACATTGAGAACGCGAACGCCGTCATAGTCTTCAGATTAGGACGTACGATTGACAACAAGGTTGTCAACCCCAATGACTCATCCAAAAGTGCGGTTGTCAGTTTACCATCACGTATCTCATCTTCTGTTCCTCCGTGTGGTCCGCCGTCATCTTCATTGCCTCCTCCTTCTTCTTCTTCTTCTTCTTCTTCTTCGTCATCTGCTATACATCCTTCAAAGCAACTTGAGAATTTGCCGCAAATCCATCCTGATGATCCAGCAAGAACACTCCCTCCTTCTGCACCTGTTCCATCTGCAACTTCTCCAAACCTCGTGTTTGGGCTCCCTATCTCAATAGATTAAAATCAAAGAAGCCTTCTGCAAGTATGGAAAAGGTGTTAGAGGTCTTCAAACGCTGTGAGGTTAACATTCCGTTGTTGGACGTGGTCCAACAAGTTCCGGCGTATGCAAAATTCCTGAAGGATTTGTGCACGCAAAAACGGCGCACGAATGTGCCCAAAACAGTCTTCTTGGCCGTCACTCTAAGTGATGTCTTGTCCAAATCCATTCCGGTAAAATATAAGGACCCTGGCTGTCCTATTATTTCTTGCACTATCGGGGACAAGCAAATCAATCGTGCTTTGTTAGACTTAGGGGCAAGCGTGAACCTTCTCCCGTACTCAGTTTACAAATAACTGGGATTGGGAGAACTCAAGCCGACCAGAGTGATTCTGCAATTGAAAGATCGATCAACGAAGGTACCGAGGGGAGAAATCGATGATGTTCTAATCAAGGTCGGGGAATTCATATTCCCCGTAGATTTCATTGTGTTGGAGACTGAGCCCGTCGCTAATCCCAGTGGTCAAATCCCAGTCATACTGGGACGGCCTTTACTAGACACATCCAATGCGTTGATCAATTGTCGTAATGGATCCATGAAACTCTCATTTGGAAACATGACAATTGACCTCAACACCTTCATTCTAGGAAACCAAGCGAGCGAGAAACATGACAACACATTTGAAGTCAACGCTATACACGATATGTCTGAGGAGGGGACATTTGACTTCAAAAATGAGTGTCTTGATGAAACGTTTGAAGAACTGTTTTCTGAGGAGCTTCTTTTCCTTGAGAAGTTAAGTCCTGAACAGGCTTCCTACGCATACTGGGGCCCCCAATTTGAACCACTTCGTAACGAACCGGCCCCTGAAGTGCGACCATCTGTGGAGGAGCCACCAAAACATGACCTCAAAGTACTTCCTGACCACCTCAAGTATGCGTAATTGGGAAATAATGAAACGCTTCCAGTTATAATCGCAACCGACCTTGCGCCTGAACAAGAGTTGGCCCTTATGGACGTTCTGAGAAAGAACATGGAAGCAATTGGGTTGTTAATGGCTGATATCAAAGGAATCAGCCCTGTTATCTGTCAGCACAGAATCCATATGACTGATGATTCCAAACCCTTCAAGGATCCTCAACGTCGGCTTAACCCGGTAATGAAAGAAGCGGTGCGGAATGAAATGCTGAAGTGTCTTGACAATGGGGATCATCTATCCCATCTCTGATAGCAAGTGAGTAAGCCCCATTCACGTTGTGCCAAAAAAATCGAGTATCACTGTAAACACGAATGAAGCAAACGAGCTAGTCCCAACCCGCACACAAACAGGGTGGAGAGTCTGTATCGATTACAGAAAGGTCAACGCAGCCACTCGTAAGGATCATTTCCCACTGCCCTTCATTGATCAAATGCTTGAACGCCTAGCCGGACATGCCTACTATTGTTTCTTAGATGGGTATTCCAGCTACAATCAAATCCCGATCGATCCGGAGGATCGGGACAAAACGACTTTCACTTATCCTTTTGGCGCATTCGCCTACCGTCGCATGCCCTTTGGGCTGTGTAATGCACCTGCAACATTTCAGCGGTGCATGATGAGCATCTTTTATGACATGGTAGAGCGATTCTTGGAAGTATTTATGGATGATTTCTCCGTCTTTGGAGATTAATTTTCTGAGTGTTTGAGGCATCTTGAACTGGTCACGTTACGATGCAAGGAAAAACACCTCACACTCAATTGGGAGATGTGTCATTTCATGGTCCAACACGGCATTGTGTTAGGCCATATCATTTCTAAAAATGGAATTGAAGTCAATAAAGCAAATATCGACGTCATTTAAAGCCTCCCACCTCCATGGATTGTCCGTGACATCAGGGCATTCGTAGGCCACGCCGGGTTTTACAGGCGTTTCATCAAGGATTTTAGCAAACTGGCTAGACCCTTAAATTCCTTGCTGGCTAAAGATACTCCCTTTGACTTCAATTCTGAGTGCCTTCATGCGTTCAAGCTTCTGAAATCGGAACTCACTTCCGCTCCGATTTTAAGTGCACCAGACTGGAATGAACCTTTCGAGCTAATGTGCGATGCTTCTGGCTTTGCAATAGGTGCTGTCTTAGGACAGCGATTTGAAAAGAAGCCGCATGTTATCCATTATGCAAGCAGGACGTTGAATGACGCACAGCTGAATTACACCACCACTGAAAAAGAATTCTTAGCTGTTATGTACGCGCTTGAAAAATTCCGTCCTTACTTGATCAGAACCCACGTCACGATTTACACTGATCATTCTGCACTTAGGCACCTCTTTGCAAAAAAGGATGCTAAATCCAGATTGATACGTTGGATTCTCCTTCTTCAAGAATTTTACTTGACCATCAAGGATAAGAAGGCCGACAATGTTGTTGCCGATCATTTGTCTCGCTTAACAAATGCACCAACTGAGAAAATTCCAATCAACGAACAATTCCCTGACGAACAACTTCTCTCTGTATCAGTCGAACCCTGGTTCGCTGATATTGTCATGTTTCTTATCACCGGAGAAATACCTTCTTTTTGGTCGAATCAGGATAAGTCAAAATTTCTCTCCCAAGTCAAATTCTTTTATTGTGATGAACCATATATGTTCAAGTAATGTCCTGACCAGATTATTAGATGGTGCATCTCTAACTCTAAAATGAGAAGTATTCTGTCTTTCTGTCATGATCAAGCTTGTGGGGGCCATTTTGGACCCAGAAAGACGTCTGAAAAAGTTTTGCAAAGCGGCTTCTACTGGCCGACGCTTTTCAAGGATGCTTTCGAATATCAAAACCTGTAGCCGATGCTAACACATGGGAAAGATTGGAAAACGGAATCAGATACCCCTACAGTCCATTCTGATTGTAGAATTTTTTGACGTCTGGGGTATCGATTTCATGGGGCCATTCCCAAACTCTTTTGGGAATTTGTACATTTTGCTGGCTGTGGATTATGTGTCCAAATGGGTAGAGGCTATCCCGTGTCGAACAAATATAACAAGGTTGTCGTAAAATTCTTCAAAGAGAACATCTTTTCTCGGTTCGGTACGCCTCGCACCATCATCAGTGATAATGGAACGCATTTTTGCAACCGATCTTTTGAAGAACTAATGAAGAAATACTCCATTAGCCACAAACTGTCAACACCCTACCATCCTCAGACTTGCGGTCAGGTTGAAGTCTCCAATATACAGATTAAACAGATTCTGGAAAAAACTGTCAGCCAACACCGAAAGGATTGGTCATTGAAGTTAAATGACGCGCTTTGGGCATTTCGCACCGCCTTCAAAACAAATCTTGGTATGTCCCCATACCGACTCATCTTTGGAAAAGCGTGTCATTTGCCTGTTGAATTGGAACACCGCGCGTTCTGGGCAATCAAACAGCTCAATGTCGACCTAGCAAAGGCCGATGAGTCTCGAAAACTTCAATTGAATGAGCTCGACGAGATACGCAATGACGCGTATGAGAACGCCAAACTGTACAAAGAAAAAAGGAAAGTTTTCCACGACAAGGCGATTCTCCGAAAGACATTCACTGTGGGACAAAAGGTTCTGCTTTACGACTCCCGACTTCATTTGTTTCCTGGGAAATTGAAGTCACGCTGGACAGGTCCGTTTCTTGTGCGCACCATCTTCCCACACGATGCCGTCAATATTGAAGATCTGCACTCGGGCACTACTTTCAAAGTAAATGGCCAACGTTTGAAACCATTCTTAAAATTGCCTGCGGGAACAGAGGAGCTCATGTTTTTACATGAGCCATGTTATCTTGATTAAAATCACTTCCCTTAAAATCTTGTATATACATTTTGGCTTTTTCTGTTTGTAATTATTGTGTATTATTTTTACCCCTCAACAATTTTGACTTTTGTTGTATAGTATGACAGTGAGGACATTGTCAAGTTTAAATTTGGCGGTATATTTATACTCGGTAAGATTTCTACCTTCTACCTTCACATTCATATGTATATTTTGAATTCATGTGTATATTTTGTATTTTCATACTTATTAAAAACCCACAAAAATCGAAAAAAATTATAAAAACTTTGTCGTCAAATTAGCTAGTAGGGTAACTTAGATTTTTTTCGAAAATTTAGTTGATACTTTAGAAATAATTAAATCCTAGGCTTAGAAGTTGAAAACCCTAAAAATAACCCTCCTTCTGTTTAACCTTGGTAAATATACATCCTTGCAGTTTTTTTAAAGAAGTAGGTAATTTTGAGTTTAGTTCTTGAGTTAAGTCGAGATGAAGGAAAAGTATTGAAAATTTTATTGAAGATAAGTCTGAAAAATAGTTCTTATTCTTGAGTCCAAATTCAGAAAGTATATACCCTACAAATCGCACTTACACGCACCTTGAAACTTGAGATAGTAGAGGATACCTAGAAATACTCTTACCTGAAAGCCTTGTATGAAAGAAAAAACGGTATTTAAAGCTAACCACCAAAAGAGCATCATTGAAAAATATATCCGGTCTTGAAAAAAAAATAATAAAGAAAGAAAAAATAAAGTCAAGACCTGGAAACTGCTATTTACACTTTAAGCTCACACTTTCAGTAATCGGCTGTTAGTGCCTCAGGAAGCATTAATAGTCGCATGAAATGTGTGTGAGCAAATCCGTCCATCATAAATGAAAAGAAGTAGTATTAAGTATTAAGGCAAGGGTACTATAGCCTGAATTGAATTCTTGAGTGTAGGGGTGAAAAATTTACTCACACGTAGGGGTATACGATCGAGATTTAGAAGAAAGATAGGAATAAAGAATAAGACTTATGCTTTCCGTAAAAGTGATAAAAAAAATCTGGATTGGAGACTGCGCTTTAGAAGGAAAACTCAAGAGAAACTGAGATCTTTCTTAAATTATCAAAACGTATAGGATCTGAGATTGAATAAATAGGAGGCGTGAAACATAAGGGTTGAAAATTTCTAACTTAGGATAATAGAATTTCTAACTTAGATACTAAACCGTAGGAGTAAAAGTCGTTATTAACTTACGAAACTAGCTTGACGGGATTTTGTGGGTAGTATCCGCTGAAAACCCTCAGGAGACAGCACTCCTCCTACTAGGGACACCTAGAGCTTTAACGGCTTTTTGCACGTGCTCAGTGCAATCGCGTTCCTTGCGAAAGTGAGGCTAGAAATTTTTGTTTTGCTCAGTACGGGCATAAGATAAGTTTGGGGGTATTTGTTCATCACAGAAAACTGCATTTTAATACAGCTCATTCAGTATCTATTCTGTTATATATCGGTAGTATTAACCAGTGTCTGCTCAGTAAATACAGATTACAGGTGTTCATGATAAAATACTGGAAACACATTCAAAATCACGGATATAACGTTTGGGAGCCGACACTGCAAACAGAACAGAAAACCGATCGATATCCAAAGAGTTATTTTGCAAGCAACAATGTGTACACAATTTTGGTCCAACACAATACAAGTGAACACTAGACCATGATGGGGGCTTCCTTAGCACAAAATGAGCACAAATGAGTATGATGCGCATCAAATGCTAAAAGATGTGATGTGACTTAATGCATCAAGTTCCCTCCAAAACTACCAAGTACAACCTGAGCTGATATGAAGAAATCAAACAACACCAGTGGACTTGTTGAGTGCACTAGAATCATCACACCAAAACGAGCCCCTTAGCTCGGATCATGACCGGCGAGACACCCCCAAAACCCGGCGCCGCCGGGTCCCCTTTGCCTAATTCACTTCGTATTTTGTCTGGTCACTCATTGTTGTCCCATCATCCTGTTTTTATTATTTTTTTATTTTTGTTTTGAGCCTATAAATACCAGACCTATTGGCAAGTTAGAGGGCACTACTTTTTTTAGAGAGAAAACTTTGTAACATTGTAACTAGTTGATCTTGTAACTCTTTGTGTGAATTCTTTGCCTTCCTGTAATCTTGCAACCTCTTTCTTGAGCTTGCAAGATTAGATTTTGTTATTTGAATTCATTAGTTTGTACTTGGAACCATTGCAATCAAAGCTTCATTTATCTCAAGTTGATTCTTGTATCTTTTCTCTTTTACTTTTTTTTTCTTATTGTAATTTCATTTTATGATGTGTGAATAGTTTGTTCTTGAGCTATGGTGAGGTAGGTTGTGGAATGGCTTGCCTTCCAACCCCTCCTTCTTGATTCTTGTATTTTACACTTCTTTACTTAATATATGCAATTTTATTATGTTTTGCTTAATAGGATATATTGTTTTGAATGGTTGCAAATCAACATTTAACATATATCCTATTCATTCTTTACATTTTATTGTTGCTATATTACGATTTGAAGTTGAAAGGAATACGAAATTAAGTTAAGTGTCGGAAACTGGCTAGATAGGATATATAGCATACAAGCATATGTTCTATGCTTGCTAACTTCACTTAACTAATTCCATATTCATTTCATTCTAAGAACTTAAATTTTTAGTTTCTTTTTAACTTAACCTTGATATCGTGTTTTAAACCGATACTTGTTTCGAATAGATGCGATATGCTTTCGTAAATCAAATAGAAACTAAAAATAGACTTTGAATCAAGATGGAGAGTTGGGGGTAAAAGCTGTATTTCAACCATACCAAACCTTAGCCTAAGTTTTCCCTAAACAACCCTAAACCATTCTTCATTTAATTATTGTAAAAACGTGACAAATTCCAACTCCAACCCATTGTTTTATAACTTAAATTGATGTCGTGATATCCACTCCCTGTGGATCGACCCGTATTTGCCGGCTTGCATCAACGCACTGTGCACTTGCGGTATTTTTAGAACTCAAGACTCACGTCGTGCACTATTTTCATCAACAAAACCGACATATCCTAAATTTACAAAACTCATCCAAAAGCACGACACCGTGAGTTTTCAACATTCAACCTTGAAGTTTTTTAGTTATACTAAAATACCATAAAATATGGTTTTTTAGGGTGTTTCCCCCACTAAAATATCCTCTAAAGTTGCACTCGAGCTATTTTATTCTAAAAAAATAAGTTTAAGGTATTTTAATGAAAAGAAACAACAGTTAATTCTATTCTAAATGTCTGATGTAATTTACCCTTTAGTTAATGCTATTCTAGTGTAATTCTAAGAAAGCCATTTCTCAATATATTTCATTTTAGTGAAATTTATCTCGTGTACAAAACTTGGAAGCTAACTTGATTCGGTACGCTAGATTGAGATTGAGGAAAACAATCATCTCTGCTCCGATTCAGATTCTATATCCATCCTCCAAGTTGAGAAAATTGGAGTTCTTATAAAGTATTTTAATTTATCTTCAACAACCAAATTTTGCCTTCTTTAGTTTTCAGATCCAATCTTAATTAAGTCAATTGTTGCTTTAGAATTTGTTTGTTGTTCTTTAGAGTTCGAGTTGGGTTTGAGCATTTTTTTAAGGATATGATCGATGGTAGAGGGGTGTTTGTGCCAATAAATTAATGTTTGTGCCACATAGGGTAAACTATATGGGTGTTTTGTGCAATTAACTTGATAATTACACACAGGAGGCCCAAGACAAAGATTTAAAATCCAAATTATATCAAAATCTTTTACATAGTAAAGGTGTAAAGGACGGAAATATAATATTTATAAAAGTATTAAATACAAGAAATGTGAACAGATCAGGTAGGGTTTAGATGTACGTGTTAGCATATCCATATCTGGTACACGTAAACAAAGTCAAATAGATAGTCATCGGAGATAAAAATTACTAAAGTATTTGGTCAAAATCGAATACAAATACGGATAAGGATACAAATATGAATGGATATTGGAACATTACTATATTTTTATATCAAATACAACTAAAAAATGAATATTGGTGTTATGGTATCCGTATTCGATGGCTGTTGACGGATGTGTTGAGCTACGAGTCTCATTCTATTTAGTTTTGATTGTTTTACAAAAACTATATTTCAAAGATAATATATGTTACTAACCATACCAAATAAGTTAAAGTGCTATAACAATGGAATTACTCAAGTAAGAGAACAATCAACACTTCAACTGACATCACAATAGTGACATTGAGCGACTCTGAAGACCAAATTGCAATTTTAAAGGAAATATCGAAGAAATTACACAACGGAGTATTCAAGACATTTTATTTTCTTCGAGTCCAGAGTCGATCTTAATGATTAG
The DNA here is from genome assembly GCA_030015575.1 of Agapanthus africanus. Lineage (NCBI taxonomy): Eukaryota > Viridiplantae > Streptophyta > Magnoliopsida > Asparagales > Amaryllidaceae > Agapanthus > Agapanthus africanus. Next base: position 357,743,081 of record JASDDO010000008.1, read on the forward strand.
AATCACTTTTCTAATCCTAATTGTCTATACTATATATCTCTTTAATTAAATAGATTAGAGTTCCAAAGTATATGTCTCGAAGAGATCTTTCCAACGAGCCTAAGAACATTAAAATCGGATAACCGAGCAAAAAGTTATGATAGTTTCAGTGTCTGGCATATCAGACATGGACGTCCATCATGGATGTCCATAGCAGTTATAAAACTTTTAAAAATTTCTTTTTTGGTTTGAATTTCAAATCCTAACTTCCTATAACTGCTCCCCAACGGTCCCAAAGTGTGGGAATGGTTATTTTAACTTCCCAAACTCAAAAATCCTAAATAAATGACCCTTGACTTGTGTTTTAACGCACAATTCTTCTCATGAAACATTCTTCTCTAGTTTTCATCATTCTTTAACTTTTTCATGAGAAAACACTTTCAGTCCCGGTTCTTAATTTTTTAATGCTCTTTAAAGAGAAGAGATCTTTCAAGAGCCTTAGAATTTTCTAGTCTTTAAAAAAGAAAGATCTCTGGTTTTCAAAGAAGTTTCATCTGATTATAGTCTTTTTTATTCTTTTTGAAAACTCCTTTGAGTCATTCTTAAGTTTTTACTATTCTTTTTGAAAGAAGAGATCTTTCAGTGCTTTGTATTTTTCTAGTCATCAAAATTGCAAGATCTCTAAATTGTCGAAGAAGTTTCTGTTTTAAACTTTTCTTAATCCTTTGAAAAACTTCTTCGAATCGTATTTAAAATTTTCTAATCTCTAAAACACAATCCATTATCTCCTTCGATTCGAAAATTTATTTATCTATTGAGGTCATCAGGCATGTATGTATGTAAGTAGGTCTTGCACTCTCTACTTTGAATTTAGCACAAGCAAAAATAGGGTTTTAAAAAATCAAGAGAGCTCAAGTCTACAAATATAGGATCTAGGCTAAAGATTTAAACTTGAAACAACATTGAGCACAAACATGCAAGGATTTAGATGATACAACCTTTGTAGCATCTTCAAGTGCTCCAATTTGGGTTAGACTCCTTATAGTGCTCCTTTTAGGTTGTAGAAACAAGCTTGGTTGATGATCTCCTTGATCAAAGATGATCCACCTTGAGTGCTCCAACTTTGGATTCAATTTCTTTACTTGAAATAACTTAGATCTTGTAGGTGCTAAACTAAAGAACTAAGAGATGCAGTCATGTCTTTCACTAATTCTTTTATCTCACTTTTATTTTTATTTTCTTTTTCTCTTTATTTTTAGGAGGATGAAGAAGTAGTAGAGAACTCTTGAATGAGAGAGAATGAGAGTGAAAAATGAAATTTTGGGTAAAGAAAAATATGAGATCGTCATCTCATATACACTCTCCTCTCTCTCTCTCACTCTCATCCAAGTGTACATCCCTTTCTCTCCCCTCCATATGTCAACCCAAACTAGGGTGGGTGTGTACTTGCACCCATGTGTTCTTCACACGCATAAAAGAGAAGATAAAGAAAAAAAGGAAAATGATCATGATTATATATATATATATATATATATATATATATATATTCCATATGTATCAAAATACATAAATGAGACATAAATAAATAGTGACAAAATACTAGTAAATACATATATCCAATATATGTATTAATATATTAAATCAACACGTGATTTAATATCCGTCTTTCTAAAAGACCGGTTAGTATTTCCAAACGTCCGATTACCGTCAGTATATCCAATACACTTGTTTTAATCGAACTCCAACGCATACCCAGTACAGCTACTATATCGTTTCGCCAAAGCCAGGAAACCTTCGGTGTCGGACTCTAAAGACTGGACAATACGTTGGCAGTGAGTGACTGAATAACATCCAAAACTTACAAGCACGTTAGTGGCATTAGCTGTACGAAACGGCTACCCCGATATCTATCGAAAAGAAGATCGACAAGAAAACTCGTCCGAACCCCTACTGAGCCTATAAGTGACAGTCACCGTACAGTCCGATCTATTTGTCTGAGAGTACTGCATACCGGGTCTAAGGGTTGGACGACGTCAGACCCCTAATAACCCGATAAATCGTGCCGATATCAAGCTCAATACCAATCGAGAAACTACTGATCATCATATCAGTAAATCTCATCTGCCATGTTCAGGGACTTATGGTATTAGCCAACCGCACACAGCATGACATCGACTCCCTATACCGAGAGAGACGAATCCCTTCTATCACTCACTACCTCCAATTGCTTCGGGACTGAACCTAACAACTACCTGTTTGCACGACTCTTTAAAACCATGGTAGGGTAGTAATCTAAGTACAGTGGGAACACACTTAAGAAAAATGATGATATCAGGTCAACAGACTACCCTGTACTCAAATCATCAGAGAATAGCTATCTGACGTTAGGTATACTACCAACTAGCTGTTCTCGGCAAGTCTATCCAGTGTAACTCATAACCCAATGAGCACCTGAATACAATCTTTGGTGTCAGACACCAATGGTTGTGAGACCGTCCATCGCCCCTCGTCGGGGTCAAGAAACGTATACACTAGTCTACTCTTGAATATCGATGCCCGGTCTCGATACTCCCACGACTAAGGACATTTAAGGATGTGCTTATGGACTACCCAGTTCCCATAAGTAAGATCTCCATCATAATACTGGTAGTCAAGTAAGGATCCAATAGGCTTATGATCGCCATCGTAATACTGGTAGTCAAGCAAGGATCCTATGGGCTTTATTATTGTGTATTAGCGGCACATAATAGCAAGTAAAACGTATACACATAAATGATAAAAACTAACCACAAAGCATACTATCATCTCGAGGAAGATTGTTCTACCTATATAGGTCCTCCCTCAATTATCATAATCGCATGCCTGCAATTACAATAATTTCCTTGAGGGTACTATATCCAAAAATCTCCCACTTGCACTTAAGTCCAATTATTGTGGTATCGCATACCCACGCGTCTCGTGTGCTATCGAGAACCCAACTTCTCTACTAATCAGTCTCGCAAATTGTATTTGAGAAACAACCGTGCTCGAGAAATAGCCTCGGTGAGTGGATCCACTCCAATGTTTCTATCTTTATCTCTCTATTTTTCAACTTCGCAAAGATCAACTATCTTCCAAACTGAGTGATACCTGCCTTAGAACTTGTCTGGATAGCTGATGAGACCAGAATCATAAATGAACATCTATATCCGACAAACTTCTTAGGCTGTATCATTTACTAATCATAATCAGCACCCAGCACCATGTTCACCTCAGTATCCTGCTTGGAACCCTTTCCAACATACTGCACCTTAGAAGAGAGAAACTTATAACTCTGTCATCGAGGTCATCTTGGAAGCAAGAACCGGTAACTACCTCCTGTAGGAGGCTGCCATTACCACATATCAAGAACATCCACATAAGTTCTTCACTGCTTCTCTTTATTTCTCCAGGATTAGATTAATATCTACTTACTACACCCAGTGTAAAAGCAATAATTATTCAGATCCTGTGTGGAGAAACACCTTTGTGGAGAAACACCTTTGACAACCGTAGTTTGACCGATTGTAATATAGGAACATTACATCCTATCTGGAGTATGTCATCCAAATACCAGGACAGTACTCCCTACATCCTTTTTACCAGGTCCATCTGTTGTTTTGATGAAATCAAACACTATGATTGTCACATTAAAATAGATGATCCATATCCGCTATACCTGATTTAGTCTATAAATAGAAATAAGCTACTTGCACATCTTCCGCTGCGCTCACTGATTACGATAACCCTCTGACAGAGTTATATACATGTGCACTTCTAAATTTCCATTTAGAAAGATATTATAGTCATTCACCTGTCAGATATCACAATTATGAACAGCAGCGATGGCAATTCATATCCGTTTGGGCTTCAGCGTAGATACTGAAGTAAAAATCTCATCACAATCCACACCGGGTATTTGATGAAAACCTTTATAACAAGTCTACCCTTACTAGGTTAATACCTTTCCACCTGCATAGATCTCGAAAGATCTACTCGCTCCTAATGGGTTTTACCCCTTTAGGAGCACCCAGCAAATTACATAATTTGCTGAAGTGCGTTGAGCCCAACTTCGATACAATACATCTGGTCACATGGAAGTTGCAACTTCCTATGACCTGCTGATAACTAGTACCGTGATGCTGACCTCCCTGTCACCGTCTATAGGGAAATCGAAGTATCTCTCGGGTGGCTGAGGTCACCTACTAAAATCTGCGGAGTGGCTAAACTATGTCAAGTCCAATTGAATCCTTAGATTCTACTAAATTTTCAATTTCCGTTTGTGGTTCTGGAATCACTTCCAGTTCTACCATCTCCCGCTAATTTCTTTTGAAAAAGAAGTTCGTTCATAAAAAGGTGGCGAGTCAAGAACAATATAACTATTGATCCTGCAAATGGTAGAAGTTAAACAGTTGCTTAAAACTTGGAATAATCCATAAACTGCCATTACTAAAACGTGCCTTGAGTACTTCCGGATTCTGCTATCAATACGAACCGGATTACTCCATATATCTTAATAATATTAAGACATGATACTATTCTATATCCAATATAGAAAGAAAGAAGTTAATTTAAATGGAACCATATTCAATTGGCATGCAGCCGTTTCTAGTGCATATCACCTAAATGGAAAAAGACCAATACAACATTACTCATCAATGAGCGCATCCGCGGATGAGTAATCTGAAGGAGAATCTAATTCTCAAATGTACAATTACGGAACACCTGACATGAGCATCCACATCTTCGATCACCTTGAAAAATCCTGATACTTCCAACTTATGGCTCTCTACTTTATTCTTATACCTATGAACTTCTCAAAATCGCATTTTTTACAAAAATGCGTATCTAGAACAAAAGAAGTTATAGGTAGATGGAATATAGTACGAGTACCAACCCCTTGTCCAAAAGGACATCAGACAATCATACATGAATATGTACAAATCCCCTGAGTTTATTAACTCAAACTCCGTGTGTGGTTAGTTGAAAACTGTGTTTTGGTTAAGAAGAATTACAACGTTATTCAATGTACTATACCTAATCATCAACTGATAAAGGTAATTGTTCTAAACATAATTTCAAAAATCATGTCTCACTTTATGAAATAAAGGTACAATATTTCAATTTAAAATTGGTGTGTAACAACGGATATTCAAAACCATATATCTACCGATAGGCAAAACCAGGTGATTTCCTCAATATCACCAATTACTATGAATTTCGATATTGAGGATTAAATCACCTAATTCCCAATACTCTATTCCTTCTCAACATATGTAATGCTCTACAGATGTGAGATCCTAATCGGATGTATACATGCCCTGGAGTCAGAATAAATTAAGAAACAATTTTCAATTATAGCCGCACTGGAAAACTGAAACATGAAAATGTTTCAAGGGGGAGGGCGGGTATTCCTAGTACAGCCTATTCCAATACCAGACTCATGACAGGAGTTGCAATTTCCTTTGCCCTCACTTCAATCCATTTATATGTCTCCACAACTTACCTTCTGTGCACCATATTTAGGCTAGTTAGTTTTCTTCCTTCCCTATCTTTCAGCACCTGCCTAAGGTTTAGAAGAAAACTATCCGGCAAGAGTAACTGGTGTACTTCCTAACAAAAGGAGCTCTCGCAACCTGAAAGAAGGTGAAGGAGGGGAGACATCATAATTATAATACTCAATTTATTCAGAACCTGTGGCCGTTCTCGAACTGAATCAACTTTTTTTGAGTTCGTATGTAACTATACGAGATGTTCTATCCAAATAAAGAGGATATTCGTAGTGATACAGTATGTTCTGGAAAAATGCAAAGGGAAAGTAGGAGTGGCAGGGATATATGCAACTTTGTAATGAATTTGGAAAATCCAAAGCCGGACCAGTTAACTTGGTTTAAGAGTTTTAGTTTAAGGAGGGTCATGATCGCTGTCAGAGAGAGAAAAGAAACACTCAGTGTGCACTCTATCAAGATTAGATTGGTGTATTAATTTATCTAATCAGGATGGCTCCCACTGTTTCTTCGAATTCTCTTTCAAATCATAAAAAGAGAATTAGTCGGGATCATCTGAAAATCACCCGAGAGTAATACCTACTCATCAATGGAATCGGGACCCAACTATCATCACATGATAAACTTGACGGAAGCCGACCAAAATCACCACACTCCAGAAGGAATGCGCATACTTAGCAAGTTTCCTTTATATTTGAAACTCCCGATATGGTTTTGCCCCAAGCGCTTATGATCTTGACGAAGGCTAACAAATCATAAGACGTGAGTCAAGTTCTACCCATCATTATCCAGATTAATTTAGACCCACCCATACTCGTCCTTGACGAAGGCCAACAAGACTGTACGAATGTCCTAAATTAATACATCTATCTATATTACAGATAAGAAACACACAGCAGCCATTTACTATGCCTTGACGAAGACCAACAAACACAACATGAATACTATGTGCTACTTATCTGAAATGAAGGAGGGCTACGGATGGTTTGTGAGAAAACCTTTAACGTAATGAACTTGATATCGTTGAAGGAACCGAATAGCTTTGAAAAGGGGTAGTTTAGGCTCCGATTTTAAAACTAGTGGTTTTGAAATAAACCGAGTAATTTATAGTGACGTAAACATTTGCTTAAGAGTGAATTCCCTGTAAAGGGAATAAGGCTCTTTCCTCATTGAATGAGGTGCTGGATATTCATAACCGAACAACTCTATGCAAAGTTAATGAATAGGCCTATAGTTTCTTACGAAATTTGTTCCCGCAACATCATTTTAGGTTTGTTTTCTTTGCATTAATACAATTAACACAATCCCATCATATAAACCTTATCATGCTAGAAGAAATGAAAATAGAACTCACATATATACCATCTGCATTCACCATAGGATCATGGGTCTTCACCGTAAGATTACTTAACTTACAGCAGGTCGGGGACAGGGCAAGCACGAATGCAAAACATATATAGTGTTTATATATATATATATATATATATATATATATATATATATATATTCATCTCAGGCATGATAATATCACATCACAGCAGCAAAAGCAATAATAAAGTGGAGTAGCGGATATACTAGGAATTCTCACATTTCGTTTAGGCCTATAACGAAACACAAGTTTCCACAGTCGTGTGAATAGCCCAGAATCTAAAGAACTTAGACCCCTACGAGCACGGCAAGCTACCTACCAATCCTATAATTGGGTGACTCGGGTCTTAACGCCTTGAGATGGCCACCCTCTTAATTCTAAGACTCGGTAACTTGAACACCCCTCCACGGGTCAATCCTAAATACATGAATGTAAACAAATAAATATACAATAGTGACATCGACCTCATTCCGGAAGTGCCCCAATAAAAGAATATACAATGCGCGGAAACGGCGACCATAATTCCGCCGCTCGCCCCGAATAAAGAATATACAAATCAAATATTTTTAAACATTCACACTGGCTATTCATCACGACAATCTCATTACACCACAACAACCACAACAACAATGTGAGTATGAAAACTGCAAACCCTTCTAATTTTCCATATAGCAATTAAATGACGTTTTGCCACGTAATGATACTCATAACAACAAATATACAGAACACAGAACTAGCACGATGTTAAAGTTTCGATCATTAAAGTATCTGTAAACTTCAAACAAGATCTGGTAACACTTCCAGAGACCTAGGCCTAAACAAATACCCCCAAAATTCCATTTTCCCTGTGATTAAGCCCCTGTAAGAACTAAGGGGAAAGATGTTGCATCCTGGACAAAGCGGCCTAAATGCCATTTCTGGCAGCCAAGTTATAACATCAAGCCCCCGGGCTTCTACCTTGCAATTTTCAAGTAAGAACCATTTCAAAAATATTATTTTAAAAATTTTCATATCGTTTTTTTAAATTTAGGACAGAGGCCTGATCATTTGGACTTAGAAATCGGAAAAATTTCATGATTCGAAACATAAACATCGTCTAGACCAAGTTAAAATCTTTAGTTTGGCTCCCATGTAAGTATGTCTTGCACTCTCTTCTTTGAATTTAGCGCAAGCAAAAATAGGGTTTTAAAAAATCAAAAGAGCCCAAGTCTACAAATATAGGATCTAGGCTAAAGATTTAAACTTGAAACAATATTGAGCACAAACATGCAAGGATTTAAATGATACAACATTTGTAGCATGTTCAAGTGCTCCAATTTGGGTTGGACTCCTTGTTGTTCTCCTTATAGGTTGTAAGAACAAGCTTGATTAATGATCTCCTTAATCAAAGATGATCCACCTTGAGTGCTCCAACTTTGGCTTCAATTTCTTTACTTGAAATAACTTAGATCTTGTAAGTGCTAAACTAAAGAACTAAAAGATATAGTCATGTCTTTCACTAATTCTCTTATCTCACTTTTATTTTTCTTTTCTTTTTCTCTTTATGTTTAGGAGGAGGAAGAAAAAGTAGAGAGCTCTTGAATGAGAGAGAAAATGAGAGTGAGAAATGGAAAAATGCTTTAACATATGAGATTATCGTCTCATATACACTCTCCTCTCTTATCTAAGTGTACATCTCTTTCTCTCCCCTCCATATGTCAACCCAAACTAGGGTGGGTGTGTACTTGCACCCATGTGTTCTTCACATGCATAAAAGAGAAGATAAAGACAAAAAGGAAAATGGTAATGATAATATATGTGTGTGTGTGTTCCATATGTATCAAAATACATAAATGAGAAATAAATAAATGGTGACAAAATACTAGTAATTACATATATCCAATACATGTATTAATATATTAAATCAATACGTGATTTAATATCCATCTTTCCAAAAGACCGGTTAGTATTTCCAAACGTCTGATTACCGTCAGTGTATCCAATACACTTGTTTTAATCGAACTCCAGCGCATACCCAGTACGACTACTACATCGTTTAGCCAAAGCCAGGAAACCCTCGGTGTGGGGCTCTAAAGACTCGATAATACGCTGGCAGTGAGTTATTGGATGACATCCAAAACATACAAGCACATCTGTAGCACTAATTGTACGTAATAGCTACCCAGGTATATGTCGAAAAGAAGATCGACAAGAAAACTCATCTGAACCCTCACTGAGCCTATAAGTGACAGTCTGTCACGGCCTAAATTGGCACGTGACCAGCACTTAAATTACGTGACATCTAAAGATATCGACGCAATCCAAGTAAACCAAAAACCAAGATTTAAACCTTTTTAAAGAATAAAGAAGGTGAAGTTTTGGAAAAGGCATTTAACATGAAACACGATATTATTTTATAAGTATTGTTTATTTAAAGCATATATCAAGTGTTTTGAAATAGGGTTAAAAATGTTTTCGTCATTTGAAATTTCGGCAGCATCTCCTTTGTATTTTTTGATAAAAACATGTACATAAGCATATAAATATAACGACATCCCCACTTGGGAGTTATCTCAATGCCAATTGGCGGAATCAAAACCACACAGTGAATATACGATGCTCAAAAGCGAAGGATCACAAGCAAAATATAAGAAAACTGCATAAGTAAAGCTCGTAGTCGACTCTACGCGAGTTCGACCCAAAATAATTTACAAGCAAAGTCTCGACTTGATCTAAGTCATACAATAATATAAGTGGTCAGATTGAGTGACACTAGATACAAAGTACATAATATGAAAAAGAGGCGGTTACTATGCGTGTAACCCACCTAGCAAAATAAACGATGAGCCCCAAAAGATGTGCCGGTGATGCCGCTAAGTGTCTGTGCGGTTCGTCCTGTAAGAAACTAAGGCACAATGGGGGATGAGTTTCCAACTCAGTGAATAAAAGTAAAACATCACAAGATATAAATATGATATGCATAGTAATGAATACAAGTGCGATATAAATGAAGTCGCATAAAAATAGAATCAATATCATCATAAATCTCGTGTCTATCATCGACACATGAAATCCAAATATCGTAAGCATCGTCTCACAGACCGGTCCTCTCTCGATATTAATATAGCCTCGGTCGGTATCCTCTGGATATCCACCGCGCTCCAATACTATCTCCGGTATCGATCATCCTCATAAGCTCCCCGTACCTCCCTATAGTCTTCCTTCCCCTCGAAGTCATTTCGGGTCCACCATGTATCCGTAATCAATTAACGCCTCTCTCGATTCGGATATCTCATCATGAAAACCAAAACTCATGGTGGACGTCAAATCATCATATCACGAGCAAACCACACTTTTGAAAACATAATCCGTTTTGTAAAATATACCCGCAATTTCTCAAATCCATAGAAACATCAAATCTATGATATCAACAGCGAATAATTCATTCATGCAACATTTGTTAACTACAACATATAACTGTACGGACTATAGCATTCGAATAATGGAATACGGTAAATAGAAACTAATACTATCATGAAACATGGTAAAACAGTTAAATATAGCAATTCTACATGTCATGACAGTACTAATGATGTGTGGTGTAGCATGTGAGTCTGTGAACTATGCAACATGAAATCATTAGTATTGTACTTGTGTTCTATCCAATGTATTTATTCTAACAAATATGATTGTACACTATGGATGTCATAATACTCAATGTAATTGTATAGTAGTTAAGTATCGCAATTAAAGTTTTAAAAAAATGATACGGAGTTTTATAAAGCTTCTGGTAGTCGGGGGTACTATACGCCATCCGCCCAAGTTCCCACTTGTAGATGTCCCCTTACTCACCTAAAATCAACACATGCTAGACGAAGCTAGCGAATGTTTTGCCCTTTTTCGCCACGTCGGGCGTCTCCGCTACCGATCTTATACATTAAACCAAGCGTACATATAATAATCGAAACGCAACGTTACTACATTTCTAACGCACATAGACTAGAACGTACGATCGACATATTTTAATGCGTGCTATCTATATCGAACTACCCCCCAGCAATAACGAAATCAAAACATAAGTTTTTAAAATGTATAATATCAAACTTTTATAGGATACATGCTTCAAATTTGGCTATAGTGAATCCGGGACAAAAAGGGTATCAAAAGGGCCTAGTTATCAAGTGGTTGAGCTGCAGAACAAAAACCAAACCCTAACTTGCAAATGGGGCCGCAAAACTCGACCTAACCTCGGCCCTATGGATGAATTTGGGGTTCGTTCTTGGGGGGTGGTCTCAGGTGGGTCCCAGAAGCTCCTAAACATATATCTTTTATTTTTCAGAGTTCTCTAACTACAGCAGATTCAATTTGAGCACAAGAACCTTACACAAACCATATTTTTCTGATATCATACAAGGTATTTGATACTTAAACACTTAGATAATATGTAAAGGATGAGTTTTTACCTATTTAGATGAATTCCATAGAAATTCCAATCTCATGAAGTGTACACTTGAAGCTTCTTGAAGTTGTATGGGCTTTGATTTGATGTTTGGAACAAATTTCATGAAGAATTCGAAATTTTGCTTATGACATGGTGAAGAACTAGTAGAATTTTTTGATGAAGCTTGAAGGAGATGGTTTGTTCAGCTTGAGGGTGCTAAACAAATCATATGAGTTATGATAGGATTGAAGGAGGAGGTGTGTGTACATAAAGTATGAAGTGTAGGCTTCGTGGTGCATAACATGGTGTGATGTGTGTGAAGGTTGAACCTAACCTAACACCTACTTAGACTCTCATATCTACACTTAAACCCACTTACAATTTAAAAACTCCTTTGCAAATAAAAACCTTTTTACAAATAGAAACCTTTTACAATTAAATGTCTTTTACAATTAATTACTACTACTCTTAAATACCATAATTTCTAATAAAACACTTTTATCATTATTTAAAATTCTAAAATAAAATTTAAAAATATTTCTGAAATGTTACACGGTCACCATACAGTCTGGTCTGTTCGTCTGAGAGTATCGCATACCAGGTCTAGGGGTTGGACGACGTCAGTCCCTTAATAACCTGATAAGTCGTGACGACATCAAGCTCAATAACAATCGAGAAACTACTAATCATCATATCAGTAAATCTCATCTACCCTGGCCAGGGACTTATTGTTGGATATAGTGCCCTCAAGACAATTATTGTAATTGCATGCAGGCGATTATTTGAGAGAGGGCCTATATAGGTAGAACAGTCTTACTTGAGATGATAGTATGTTATCTGGTTTGTATTTATTATTCATGTGTATACGTTTTATTTGCTATTGCGTGTCGCTAATACATAATGATAAAGCCCGTAGGATCCTTGCTTAATTATCAGTATTATGATGGCGACCATACATGTGGGAACTGGTTAGTCCATAAGCCCATCCTTAAATGTCTCTACTCATGGGAGTATCGAGACTGAGCATCAATATTCCAGAGTAGACTAGTGTATACTGTTTACCACCGAAAACAGAGACGAAGCCGTGTAGGTCATCTTGCCTGAATTTGGGGGCAGATGCTATTTGGGTTTATCCGTCCACCTCTCCGAAGATGCCAAGTTGATTTATGGTACCGTGTATCGGAGGTTTGGATAGATGCGGCCGTTGTATCAGACTTCGTCATATTCCCCCTCGTTTGCGATGGTTTTTTTTATTGTGGGGACGCTCTTCCCTGCAGGTGCAAGCCCCTGCAGTTAATTACATTACCGCATCGCGGTAACCACTTTCTCCGGCTCCAGAAGTTCACTTCATGTCGTGTGTGTTTGTTTTATTTTTAGTTGCCCGTGAATTGTATATGGGGACTAATTTATGTTGTCGCCCGTAGAGCGTGGATTAGTCCAAATCCGTATATTCTTAGATTTTAGTTTGGTTTGATTTAAGGATCGTTAATCTCGTTTGATATTAAGATCAACTTAAATGTTTTTTAAGGATACATTAGTCCAATTTTAGACTAAGATCTACTTAGCAAGGTTTTAGGATCATTCAGATCCAACAGAAGAGCGTTTGGGCTCTATTGTTTTAGTTTAAGGACGTTACGGTCCATTGTGGTTTGGGAGTGCACCAAAGAGTTGTTGGTTGTCGGGACCCACCACCTCTCTGAAGACGTTGAAGAATTACAATGACATGTATCAGAGGTGTGAGGAGATGTACCCTCATACCAATTTCCAAATTGAGGGGAGATGTGATATGAATATCCGTCGAAAGATCAGTAGTCGTGTTTGGGACTAAGACCAATTTGGGAAATAATGAGCACATGGGATCGGTTGATCTAAATTAAGGATCTGGTCGACTTGGACTCAGCCCACTCAGTCTTTATCATTTCATTTAAATGGAGTGCTAAACACTTGCTTAGGCTCAGTCCCCTTTCTGTGCAAACAATGCTGAGCATTTATATGGACTCCGACACCCACACTTTACTCTATTTTTACCCCACCTTTTGTTTTTATGAAGTGTTAAACACTCTTTATGGCGCCCATGTGAGAAGCACGTGAAGCACTCGGCGCTGAGTGCCAAACATTGAGTGCTAAGCACTCTTTATTGAGCAGCGCCCACGTGAGGCGCTCGGCGCTGAGCTCCAACCGTTGAGTGCTAAGCACTATTTATTAAACAGTGCCCACGTGAGGGACACGTGAGGCGCTTTGCGCTGAGCGCCAACCGTTGAGTGCTAAACCCTCTTTATTGAGCAGCGCCCACGTGAGGGGCACGTGAGGCGCTCGGCGCTGGGTTTTCTTCGTATATTCTGTTCTAAGGAGTTCAATTCTCTCTTCTTTTCTGGATCTTTGATCCCCAAGAACAAGTTCATCCCTATGAGAATTAAATTCTCATTTGTGGGAGACTTGTCTCATGGATCTCGGATCCAGAGAAAGAACTAAGTTCTTTTATAAAGGTTAAACCCTTGGATATGCAGAGGAGATGCTCTGATCTCTATTATTTTTATTTACCTCGAAAAAAGGTATTCTTCTTTCTTCCCTCTTAAATCTTTTTTCTTGCTTGCTCTTTTTTTTTTAGTTTGAAGCTTGGGGGGGGTTTCTGTACAAGACCTGAAGTCTTGGGTCCTTCTTTTAGTAGAGGCAAGTCTGTTGATTTAGTTAAAGAAATCTCTCGTTGAGAGATCCTGATTGATTTGGGGATTTTATCCACCATTGGATCTTTGATCAAAGGACTTCTGTTTTACAGAAGATATTTTTCTTATTTTTAACAAGATTAGGGAAATATTTTCCCATACGGAATTTTTCTGTATATGGGTGATTTTTAATCACCATTGGATTTTTAATCCAACGGTGCTCTGTTTTACAAAGCGTAATCTTTCTTATTTAGAAAGATTTGAGGAATAGTTCCTCAGCAAAATTTAATTCTTTATTTTGATGATTTATCATCTCTGTTGGATCTTTGATCCAATGGTTCTGTTTAACATAGAGATTTTAGTTCTGGCGCTGGTGCCCTCGTGCGAGGCACGTGAAGCGCTGCCTCAGAGTTTTTAACTCTGGACACCGGCACCCTCGTGCAAGGCACGTGAGGCCCTGCCTCAAAGTTTTTATGTCTTGGCGCCGGCGCCCTCGTGCAAGGCACGTGAGGCGCTGCCCTTTTCAAATTTTGAACAGAGTCTTGCTCTTTTATTGGGGGAAACAAATACCCCCCCACTATTGTGCTCACGTGGCTCACACGTGAGTGCGGCGGTGGCTGCTTTTCCACCGTTGGATCTTCTTGGAAGTTGAATCGTCTTCCTGTGCCTATAAGTAGGGCTTTTGGCCCTTGAGATGACTATTGTTCATCTTCTCTTGTTCTTTTTTTCTGAGAATTTAATTCTCCTTTCAGAGCTTAGATCTCTGCCCAAAGAAATCCCTTCTAGAGTTAGAACTCTGCCCAACAATTTGGTAAGGATCATAATCGAACCCCTTAATAGAGCTTTGCTCTTCTTTGATCGTAGATCTTAAGATGTATTTTAGGGTTGCTTAATCCATTAATTAGATTACTGTTCATCTTCCATAAAGAACTCTTAGAGTTTGTTTTGCAGATCTTAAAGATCTTGGGGTTTTACCCTGTTAAAAGCTTTGCTTTTGAGGGTTCTGGTAGATTATCCCATCGTCTTTACAAAGCATAGCTCTTTAGAAATTTTTTGGGGAATTTTATTCCCCTCTTAATTAGAGTTAAAAATGTGAATTCTGTTTGCAGAGCACAGCTCTCGAGGGAGTTTAACTCCTCAGTCCAATGAGGTTTCTCATTAAATGAGAATCATTTTAGGATTCCATCCTTAATGAGTGACTCCCTATCAATGATGAGCCGTTACCACTGTTTTTATTTTAGATTCTAAGAATCTTGATATTTAATTGCTAATCTTTTACTGAATTTTCTTTCCAGATCTATGGCTGCCCATCTGTATGATCTTGACGAGATTATCTCCTATGAAGACATTCGCGTCTAAGGCCGCTGTCAAGGCCAGGAGTTTACGGATGCCCAATGTGCTGAGGTGATGCGTCGCTTCGATGAATACAACGGTCGACTACTCCCCCGTCGTTCCGCTCTTTTGAAAATTATCGTGGAGGCGATTTGGTAAGCACTTCCTAAATTTAACGAGGCTATGCCGCTTGAGGCACTTGATGATGCCGAAGAAAAGGTGCACTCAGTATATCTGATGGGCCTGATCTCGAAGAGGCAGCCAGATGATCTTGTCGATGTTTTGCATCAGGTCTTCCAACAGACAGCGATAATCTCCGCCTACCAGAGGATGGACGATATCAGCGAGGATCCTGACGCTTGGATTCGTGAGAAAATACATAAGAAAATGGTCAGAGAGGCAGGAAGAATTTTACTCAGACTTGCTTCTGAATTCCTAAATCCATGTTCGTGATTCAGTGTCTTGCCATTGTAAACATTTTGATGATATTTTCGTTTTGTTGTTATCACCGATGTATAAATTTTCCCAAGTATGAATGGCAAAACTTCCCTTTCTTTTATATCACTGCTCATAGGTACCTCATGTGAAGTAGTAGTTACTCATATATATATAAAATGTCGGGGCCCCCGCGTTGTATGTGCCAGGCACTGCGATTGGCGCTGGCGCCCACATGTTATACGCCTGAGGCGCTATCACTGGTTCTATGCTAGGCAGAAGCTTGACTTCACCGAACGGGTCACGCAGGACTGTGAAGCTGCCATGCTAGAAACCGATGAAAAGCTTTCATCCTATTTACAGCAACGGACCCAAGTTGAAGCGGAGTTAGCTGTGATAGCTGACCACGAGAAAGGATTGAGAGGAGCGCACGAGCGGCTTGCTGATTTGTTGAAGACGCCTCCTCCTTAATAACCGTCTTTGTACCTTTTTTGTACCGACTGTAAACTTGTGATTCATGATAACATGTATTCATTTTGATTCCTTTATGAAATGTATCTTGTATTCACTTGAATTCATGAATAAAAGACATATTTTATTTCATATTGGCATGTAACTCTGGTAAATATGGCTCGTAGATAATCCATCTTGACTTCCTTGTAGGGCAGCGATGGCTTAGGAAACAGGTTCAGATCTGCCGCCTAAGACTTTTCAACATTATGAACCGTGAGGGTCTCATAAAGACTTTTCTTTCTACGATTTGATAGGATCCCGTAGGTGTGTTTTCTCCTTAGGAGTCGTGAGGACTCGTAGGTGCATATTCTCTTGACAGTCGTAAGGATCTCACAAGTGAATTTTCCCTCTTTACAAGTCGAGATGACTCGTAAGTGGGTTTTTTCCTCCTTGTCGATATTCGAATTTGGAGAGTGTGGCCCGTGGATAGTATACAATAGTCCATCTTGGACCTACTTGAAGGGCCCCAGTGCTTAGGAAACAGGTTGATATCCCCATTGCCTAAGGCTTTTTCCCTACGAGTCGAGATGAGTCGAGAAGTTCTCGCAGGAACATTATTTTCCCTACGAGTCGAGACGAATCGAGACGAATCGAGAAGTTCTCGCAAGAATGTCCGTTAGGGTCTGTGGTACTAGGGTTTTTGTCCGTTATACCGTCGTGTGGGCTGATGCATTCCTCAATACGTAATCTTGCCGTTCGAGTAGCCCCGCGACTGTCGTGTCTCTGATACCTTCGGGGGCTGGACAAGACGTCTTCAAGTAATCTTCCAGGTGATATTACTGTCGGAAGAGAAAGCGTTAGGGATCTTCCATGCCGCTTTTAACTTGAGGTTAGGCTCAGTTTGGGGAGCCCCTATGAGTCATGACCACTCCGCGCTAGTGTGGGATGATCTCCGATAGTCTTTCAGGGTTTTTTTTATTGCCGTCAAGACCCTGAAGCCAGGGATCTTCCTTTGCTTCATTTGTTGACATTGTGTCTGCAATATTGCGAAGAATGTCGAGGTTATCTCTCGGTTGTCTGTGAATCGTCGTGTCTTGGAACTAGGGACTTTGCCATGGCTCCATTTGTTGATGCCGCGTCTGCATCCTGCTAGAGGGAGAAGAAACGCCGTTGTTGATCTCTGGGTTGTCTATGAACCGTCGAGATTTGGAACTAGGGACTTTGCCATGGCTCCATTTTTTTGACGTCGCGTCTGCATCCTGCTGGAGGGAGAAGAAACATTGTTGTTGATCTCTAGGCTGTCTATGAACCGTCGAGATTTGGAACTAAGGACTTTGCTATGGCTCCGAGGTAGTCTCTAGGTTGTTGGTGAACTGTCGAGGCTTGGAACTAAGAACTTTGCCATGGCTCCATTTTCTAACGTCGTGTCTGCATCCTACTGGAGTGAGGAAGAACACCATTGTTGATCTCTAGGTTGTCTGTAAATCATCGAGATTTAGAACTAGGGACTTTGTCATGGCTCCATTTGCTGACGTCGCATCTGCATCCTGCTGGAGTGAGGAAGAACGCCGTTGTTGATCTCTAGGCTGTCTGTGAACCGTCGAGACCTGGAACTAGGGACTTTTCCATGGCTCCGAGGTAGTCTCTACGTTGTTGGTGAACCATCGAGGCTTGGAACTAGGGACCATAGCTCCGAGATTTTGACTCTAGGGTCGGTTGTTGACGTTGCATCTGCATCCTGCTGGAGTGAGGAAGAACACCGTTGTTGATCTCTAGGCTGTCTGTGAACCGTCGAGACCTGGCTCTCCTTTTGATGGAGCCTGGTGGGAAAATATGGTTTTCTCTTTTTCATTTGTGCCCATGGATTGTATACAGGGGTTAGTATGGACTCACCTGCGGGACAAAAATTTTCTCTCCTTTTTTTTTGTTTCTTTCCGCGATGCTCTATCATTTCAGCTTTTTCTATCGCGAAAGTCGCGATTACCCAATCATTTTGGATTTTTATCGCGATGCCCAATCATTTCGGCTATTTTTTCTTTTTTTACTTGCTGTTTTTTATTACGAGTTGCCCAAACATTTCGGTTGTTTTTATAAGCATATATTTTGCTCGCTGATTTTTATTGCGAGTCGCCCCATCATTTCGGCTATTTCATATGTATTTTTTGCTCACTGATTTTTATTGTGAGTATGGAACTTGAGATCTGATACCAATCTTAGCATCAGCATCACTGCGACTGAAATATTCCAGAAGCGAATCATCATTTGCCATGAGAGGACTTGGAATTTGCTACCAATTTAGGCATCAGCATCGCTACCACTGGGATATTGCCAGGAGCGAATCATCTTTTGCCTTTGCTAATTTAAACAAAGGTGGATTAGCAAACAGGGTTAGGATCCTGCCGACTAAGACTTTTTTGACTTCATGAGCCATAAGGGTCTCATAAAGGTATTTCTCCCTACGAGTCGAGAGGATCCCGTAGGTGTAGGTTCTCCCTAGAAGTCGTGAGGGCTCCTAAGTGATATCTTCTCTTGTAAGTTGTAAGGATCTCACAAGAGTATTTTCTCCTTGCAAGTCGAGAGGACCTACAAGCGTTGTTCACCAAATGGGGAAATTTCGTGCCATTGGTGGAACTAGGTGAGGGAACGTTTATTTGTGCCCGTGGATTGTATACAAGGGCCAATATTGGACTGCCTGTAGGGCATCTTGAGGAGTATGATGGCTTAAGAACAGGTTCGGTTCCTGTATCTTAAGGCTTTTGAATCCTATGAGCTATGAGGGTCTCATAAGGGGAATTCTCCTTACGAGTCGTGAGGATCCTGTAAGTGTAATTTCTCCTTAGGAACCATGAGGATTCCTAAGTGTGTTTCTCCTTTTGTGGGTCGTAAGGATCTCACGCAGGTATTTTCTCCTCACAGGTCCAAGAGGACCTTGCAAGTGCGCATGAATTTTTTTCTTTTTTATGAGTCTGCGCCCTTTTGGGTTTTCACAAACTCGCCGATAGTCCTGCTGTTTTTACTCACGGCGCCCTTTCGGGTTTTCATCCGTGCCCATTTCGCTTGTAGACGTGCCCTTTTTTTTATTATTAACAATGAGATTGCGCCCTTTCAGGTTTTCACAAACTCGCCGGTAGCCCTGTTGTTTTTACTCACGGTGTCATTTCGGGTTTTCATCCGTTCCCATTTCGCTTGTGGGTGTACCGTTATTTTTTTGTTTTTTTTTTAAACGATGAAACTCTCGAAAATAGTTTCGCCATAGGTGACCCATTTGTTTGCCGGTGGGATTTGAGTTGCAGTCCTCGCCGCTGGGACTTGTGGACTTGAATTCCACTGTCGCCGTGTTTGAGGCGACATACTTAGTTTAAGGACATTACGGTCCATTGTTTAGTTTAGGGACATCTCGGTCCGTTGTTAGTTTAGGGACATCTCGGTCCAGTGTTAATTTAGGGACATGTCGGTCCAGGGCCAGCTTCGAGGCGAAGTTTTGCCGGATACTACTTATAGAGTTTGGACTCAGGAAGACAGCGAGCGGACACGAGCGTCGTCATCTATCATTAACCTGAGTTATGACTTGTCAAGCGTAGTATTTCTTAAGGAATCAGTCGTTTATTGGCCGGAAGGGTCTTTCGCTATGCATATTCATGAGCAAGTAGGCCCCACCTTGGTAGACCTTGTCTATGATGTACGAACCCTCATAGTTTGGCTCGAATTTCCCCCGCTTTGTACAGTTGGGGATCATGGGTCTTTTTACAACTAACACAAGCTCGCCTTGGCGGAATGTTCTCGGTCTGGTTAGTCTTTCGTATGAGCGAGTCATCCTTGCTTTGTAAGCTTCTAGGTTTTGCTGCGCCATGAGACGAGTTTCATCGAGGGCGTCAAGCTCCTCAAGCCGAAGATGGGCATTTTCTTCATCCGTCGGCTCATGTCGAACCGCCACTCGTAGAGAGGGTAGTTCTATTTCTAAGGGAAGTACCGCTTCCATACCGAATACCAACGCGAATGGCGTTGTATTCGTGGCCATTTTGAACGTGGTCCGATACGCCCAGAGAGCTTCATGCAGTCTCTCGTGCCAGTCTTTTTTATTTCTGGACACCGTTCTCTTTATGATCTTCGTCATGGTTTTGTTGAAAGCCTCAGCTAGACCGTTAGCTCGGGGATTATAGACTGAAGAGTATCTCCAATCTATATTATGTTGCTGTGCGAAGCGGTTGATCTTATGGCTTCTGTAGGCCGGCCCATTATCCGAGATGCTCCATCGTGCAGTGCCGAACCGGTAGATGACGTGTGTCTTGAAGAAATGGAGGATGTTCTCCGTCTTCACTTCTCTTAGCGGTACTGCTTCTGCCCACTTAGAGAAGTAATCGGTTGTCGCCAATATGAACCGATGTCCGTTGGATGATACTGGTTCGATAGGCCCAATCATATCGGTTCCCCACATTTCGAACGGCCAGCTAGCCAATGTTGGGTATAGCGGATTCGGATGCTGGTGGATGAAGTCCCCATGGATTTGGCACGAGTGACACTGCTTCGCATATTCGAGACAGTCCTGAATCATCGTGGGCCAATAGTAACTCGTTCTTTTGATCTTCAGCTTCATCTTTGGCCTGGCTTGATGGGAACCGCAGAGTCCGTCATAAGGTTCTTGGACGACCCTTTTCGCTTCTTCTAGTCCCAGGCACCTTAGCTACAAACTGTCGAACGATCTCTTATATAGCATCATTGACAAAGGCAAAAGACAGAGCTTGTTTCATGAGCTGATGTCTCGAAGATACGTTTTCGGGTGTTCGATGGGATTTGAAGTAGTCTATGAATACTTCTCTCCAATCCTTAGCCTTTTCTTCATCCTCTATTTGGAAGGCCGCTTGTTCAGTCGTTTTCTTTTTTTCAGACGTCTCCGGAGATACTTCCGCCGGCGCGAGAATCCGACGGCTTTGCACAATGATCCTTACATCATCGAGGTTTTCGTCGGCCAATTCTTTAGCGAGTTTGGCTAATGCATCCACCTTGCCATTTTCCGCACACGGTATGCTTTCCAGGATGCGGGAAGGGATTTGCGTCAACAGATGCTGCACTCATTCACCATACCTGATCAGTTCTGGCTTGCACGTCTGATAGTCACCATTTACTTAGCTAACGACCAGCTGGGAGTCTCCATATATGAGGATGTTTTCGATTCCCATATCGATAGCAATCTCAAGACCTGCTATCAAAGCTTCGTACTCAGCTTCGTTGTTTGTTCTTGGCTCTGTCAATGAAAGGGTGAAACGTATTATCCCTCCTTACGGGGTCACGAAGATAAGGCCTACCCCAGATTTGATTATGGGGGTGTTGTGCTTTCACTTCTTCATGGAAGATACCCCATCGAAGTAAAGTTCCCATCAAGAGTCATTTTCTTCGTCCTTCGTGTCGAACGCATGTTCATCCGGCAACTCACGGTTTAAGGGAGAATCGGATGGTCTGGCCTTTCAATGCCTTGAAGGGACGATACGTTATCAAGAATTGCATCAGGAGGAGGGCACATTTGGCAAGCCTTCCCGTTAGTATGGCTCTTGACATCAGATATTTGAGAGGATCCACTTTTGATATGAGATGGACCTCATGTGCCAAGGCATAATGTCGAAGCTTCGTTATCGCGAAGATCAATGCAAGACAATGCTTTTCGATGGGGGAGTAGTTGTTTTCCACCTCCAGGAGAACTCGACTCAAATAGTAGAGAGCTATCTTTTTCCTGATCGTTCTCTTGTGCCCATAGCGCGCCTAAAGAACCATCAAGGGCTGTTGTGTACAGGATGAGGGGCTTTCCTATGACCGGAGCGGTCAATACCAGTGGATTCTGCAAGTATTGCTTGATTTCGTCCTGTGCACTTTGGCATTTATGATCCCAGACGAACGGGGTCCCCTTCTTCATTAGATGGTTGTAGGGACGGCATTTGCCGGAGAGGTTGACTTGGAGTTTAACACATGTTTATGCATCAGTATCGCTACAACTAGGATATTGCCATGAGCGACTCATCATTTGCCTTGAGAGGACTAGGAATTTGATACCGATTCAGGCATCAGCATCTCTAATCATCAATTGCCCCTGTCGATTTGGACAAAGGTGGCTTAGTAGGCAGGGTTAGGATCCTGTCGACTAAGGCTTTTTGACTTTATGAGCCGTAAAGGTCTCATAAAGGTATTTCTCCCTACGAATCATGAGGATCTCATAGGTGTATGTTCTCCTTGGAAGTCGTGAGGACTTCTAAGTGGTGTTTTCTCTTATAAGTCGTAAGGATCTCATAAGAGTGTTTTCTCTTTATAAGTCGAGAGGACCTATAAGTGTTATTCACCATATGGGGACATTTCTTGCCATTTGTAGAAGTTGGCAAAGAAATATTTATTCGTGCCCGTGGATTTTATACAAGGGTCAATATGGACCGCCTGTAGGGCAATTTAGGGGATATGACGGTTTAAGAACAGGTCCAAATCCCTGTAACTTAAGGCTTTTGAATCCTATGAGCCGTGAGGGTCTCACGGGGGGGATTATCCTTACGAGTCGTGAGGATCTCGTAAGTGTATTTATTTTAACGAGGTTGCGCCCTTCCGGATTTTCACAAACTCGCCGATAGCCCTGCTATTTTTACCCACGGCGCCCTTTCAGGTTTTCATCCGTGCCCATTTTGCTTGTGGACATGCCATTTTTTTTGAGCGGGGCATTCCACTAGATTGTAGGACATGTTTATAGTCCCCGTAATATCCTTCTTGTCCTTTGAGAAGAAAGGACAATTCTACATAGAGATTCTTCCGCCAGTGAGGAATATGTCCCATGTGTATATCTCGGGGGAAACGAGTACCCATGTCGTCGCTATTTTGGCGACAGGTTGCTTCAGAGCCACTTATTTTTGTTGAGCGTAGGAGACAAACGCCATCTTGCCTCCGCTTTTCATTCATCTTCATCGGATGATGAAGGGTCTTGACCCAGCTGATCCAATCGAGTCATTTTATCCATGAGCTCTTGGAATGTTGTCGGCTTGAAGAGGGCCATATACGGGGATGCCTTTGAATTTGGGTCAAGGGTGGATATAATAATTTGCGTTGCTCGTATTTGACCAGAGATTTTGCCATCGGGTAACATATTGAACGCAAGTCTCATTCGGTCTAACCCTTTCGTTGACCAGCGTCGTCACAGTAGTATGTTCTTTCTCATTAGTGAATCTCTGACAAAAGAGCATATCCATTTCGTGGAAGCTCTTCACGAAATCATTTGGGAGTTCCGCATACCATTCGAAGGCGATGCCTGCCAGACCGCTAACGAACTGTCGGAGGAGTAGTATGTCATTTCCTCCAGAATTGTCGCACATGGATTTAAATCGCGCAATGTGCTGGCGAGGATTCCCAGTTCCTTTGTACATGTGGAATGTTGGAAGTGTGTACTCTGGCGGGTACTGTATTTGATCGTACCACGTCGGATACGGTCGACCAGTCTTGATTGATCTGTTTGCGGCTTCACTAGCGTAGTGAGCTTTAATTTGCTGAGCAATATATTCGTTCAACTTTGCTTTTGGAATCATTTCCTATTCGGCCGTTGATGAGGTTTGCAGAGGATTTGAAATGTCACCCTTGTCTTTAAGACCGACTACCGGTTGTTCATCTGCCAGTGGTTCTGATTGAACCATCATTCCAGCTATATTCTGAATCAGAAGGGACATCTGGTTCATTTGAGTGAACATTTCTGTCGCTTCTTCATCTCTCTTTTTCAGAGCGCGCTTTAGGAAATTAAAATCCGGCTCCTTCTTTACTCTTTCTTCCGGTGCATCCTCGGGATTTTCCTTAGGCGATGGATTAGCGTTTGCTACCGCCTGAGCGAGCATCTCCTGCAGCTTTTCACGTTGCAGTTAAACTTTTGTCAGGGACCGAGTTTGGGGTCGGTGACTAGTAGAAGCTCGAACTTCGTCTTTGAAATTCACCGCATAAACTATGTGAACTACCATGCCCCCAGGCTTGGGGTGCTTGGAGTTTTGTCCTTTGGAGTTTGCTACGGGCACTTGAGCTTTATCGGGCCTCTCTTTTTTGTGAAAATCCGCTTTGGTTTTGGGAGGAACCTCTATATCAGGATCCGTCTTTGGATGAATCTCTTTGTATTTGAAAGGGGATTTGTCAACCGCAGACGACGACTGAGTCCTTCACCTGCTTCCATACCTTATATATAGATGAGGAAAGTTGTTATAGGGAGCGAACTGGTTTCTGCTCTCGTGGGATCTCCATGGGCTGCAGAGATTTCTTTAATATTGCGGTGGGAGAATTTTGTATGACCCTTTGCAACAGTTTGAATCTGTTCCCAGTTGGAACAACAACATTCACCACTGGGGTTGAAACAGGACCATACGGATAATGGCCCCCAGCTCATTTTGCATGATGCCGATATCGACGTCGACCGTTTCTTACGGCCGGGATTCGATTAGCCTGAGGATTTTGCCGAGCATGCCCCCTTTTTCCTTTGAGATCTTGAATATTCTACCCCCTGCGTCGACCTTGGTCCTTGGCAGGTGCCAGTTGTTTGAGGACTGATTCCATTGGCAAAACTGCAGCTTGGGGAACCAGCCTGTAAAAGACAGACTTCCACTGGGCTTCCTCCATCGGCGTTGAGGCACCGAGGGTGGGAGGTGGGAGTATCGACCAAAAGAGAAGCCTGTTGATTTCTTGAAGAGCCGGATTGCAGAGATTTGAGGCTGCAAGTGGCCCATACTTGACTCCATGTTCATCACAGAATACTGCATTTTATACCGTCCATTCTTACGCTCGGTTGTTTATAGGTAGGTGCTTTTAATCCGTGTTTGTTACATATTTGCAGGATACAGGTTCTCGGTTCTAAAACGGTGAAATTCATGGAAAACACGAAAAAATCCGGGTTCCTGCCAATACAGATAAAACACGGTCTCCGCTCTTCATCCGTATGTTGCCAGATACCAGTTTAGGAAGACAAAATGTCAAATCAATGTCACCTTCATGCACAAGGCTCAATGGCAACAACAAGTTCCAAGAAATCTACGCGGAGCTCGAGGCAATCATGCCAAATCTTGACAAAAAGTCCACCTTTCCTCAACAGAAATTCTGGAAGAAATGTGAAAGTATTTTCAGAAAATAGGTGTACCAGACAACAGGGGACTGCAGATCAGGGCCGTACAAGAAAACAGAGCCCCTAATCACACTATAGGGCCGCGGATCCGCGGCCAATAGGGTGTATTGGCCGCGGATCCGCGGCCATGTGGGGCCCTCACCTTGTCGTGTTTTGGGGGCTTTTTGGTAATCTTATTTGGGGGCAGATTGTTGCCCTAGATCTTCATTTCCCTGCCTATAAATACAGCAGATCTGAGCTCAACCAAGGGTCATTCTTTGTTCTCCATTCTTTTGTAGTTTTAGTTCTTTTTCTTCTTCTTCTTCATTCTTTTTCCATGAAAATTGTAGTGAGAGCTTTTTGAGTGGGAGATTAATGAAGATGAGGGTTTTGTATCATTCTCTTTTTTTTCCTCTTCCCCTTGAGATTCTTGCTTTCTCTTGATCATTCAACCTCTTCATTGAGCTTGAATGGTTAAGGGTTAGTTATTGATCTCAAGGGTCGTATTTTCTTATGGAATTAGCGCTTCATTTCACATGCGTTCTCTACCCTTCCCTTGATCTTGCAACCTCTTGATTGAGCTTGCAAGTTTAAGGGTTGGCTATTGATCACATGCTTGTCTTGAGTCCTAATTTCTTGTTCTTTTTATCGCTTTTTATTACTTGCTTATTATTATCTTGCTTTACTTTCTTGCAATTTCATTTCATGCACTTACTTACTTGTAATCTTTTCTTTTCTTTGTTCTTTTCTTTTTGTTCTCTCTTTTTGTGAATGTTGTATTTATTGTTGTTGTTAAGAATCCATATGATATTGTAAGTTAACATTTCTTTGCCCAATTCCTTTTCCCGTTATTTTCCATTGAACTCCGCCCAAACCATACGCAAGCGCTCCGTTAGACACCCTACCCTGACAAGGTAACGGTGATTCCTAACCGCGACCGGTTGCGTTCGGTTTGGCCGGAGGCGAAAGCAAGAGACAAGAACGGAAGGACAAGGGTAAATAAGCCGGATTCCACGAATACCGCGCTTAAATCCCCTAATCCACGTTGTTGCCGATTGTCTAGCTTCAATTGGTCAAGACTCGGCTCAAAGGTTTTGAGTACGGATTTCTTTAGCTTACAATCTCGTATCTTTTCTTAACAACTTTATACTTGCAAATAATACACATAGGTTAGAATCGAACAAACTCATACAAATTCTTTATTGACTCGTCTAAGACAAGAAGGTAAGATACCACCATCTCCCTGTGAACCGACCCGTGCTCAACCGGCTAGCTGCATAGCGACACCGTCCTGATCGCGGTTATACTTTAATTCTTTGAACATCCGACACGCCAAAAGCGTGCGATCAAATGGCGCCGTTGCCGGGGAGACGGTAGCGTATTTTCTTTCTTGTTATTCGGGTTAATATTCTTTTTGTATATATTTTAAAATATATATATATATATATATATATTCTCTTTTTTTTTTATCATTTTTGTGGGCAAGTGTGCAGATTTTTGCGTATTTGCAAACTGCAATTATGGGGAGCAAAGTGTACATTCAAGGCTAAGGTGTTTACGAAGTACAGTGCCAAAGATCCGGGTAGTTTGACCCGCGCAAGCGAACCTTTCAAGCTTACCGGATTTGATTCAACGGGGGTTTCCTAACCCAAAACTTAACGGTACGTATTTTACTAACACCTTCTTCTCAAATCCGACGCATCCAATATACTATTCTTTGCAGGATTCTTTGCAAGTTCGCTAGCAAACGCTAAAAATTGACTAACCCGTATTTGTTGCAGTGCCGCGCTTAAACTAAAAAAAAAAACAATTTTTTGATTCTTTATAGAATTTTTATTGAATTGTGCATTGCATACATTAATACGGACTTAAGGGCAAGCGAACCCCACAAGATACGGTAAGGGATTTCATCACCTTTTCCGTGGCCCACAAATCACGAACTTGGGCATAACGTTTACCCGCACAAATTTAAAAGAAACTAGACTTTAAGCCTTAAGGACTTCGCGCTCACTAGGAGAAGTTAATTGTGTTTAGAACCTCGCTTAACGGTATATTGTTTACGGGGTGTCAAGGAAAGTGTTAACGGCGAAACCGCCAAAAGAGAAAGGGTTATTTAATTAAGGAACTTCGCGAAAGCGTTGGACAACCTCCCCTTATCTCTGCACTTACCTGGCCTCGTGATCAGTGTATCTTGAGCCTGTTTCTCGACACGGTTTTACTTCGACAATTAAGTTCTGGAGCAGGTCTAGTTGACCTAGGTGAACCCTAGAACGATTAGGTGTGTGGTATTTTTGTGTCGTGATTGTTTTTTGTCCATATTCTTTTTTGTGTATACTTCATTCTTTTGTTAATATTTTTAAAAAAAAAATTAAAAAAAATATCTCATTCTTTTTTCCCTCCTTTTCTCCACCTTTTTCTCTCTCTCTTCATATCATGGGTAATCCACCTCGCAAAACTCTTGCCGAACTTTGGTACCCACAACCAGACATTACTTCCTACGGTTCTTGTTTTGGTCGAACTTCGAACGATCCATCCATGCCAAAAATTTCTTTGAAAGATTGGATAGACGCGTCTAGGACGAACAACTGGACCCCGCAATCCACTTCGTATCAACCGTTTCAAACATTCACACCTTCTTGCGTTGATACCCCTTTTGAAAATCCAGTTGTAACCTCGAGACCTATGTCTATTGCTGAACGTATTGAACAATCTCGTAGCCGATCTTTCACTCCTTTCACCACTACAAGTTCTTGGGATCAACAATTCCATTCACCTTCTTATCCCAATGTTGATCCCACTCCTGTCCAGCCATTCAATTCCTACCAGTCCTACCCAACTTTTACACCTTCCCTAGACATTGCTTCTACACAGCCTTTTGGGAGTTTTCAGTATCCAAACAACTTTGAATCTTTTACTGAAACCCCTTCACAACCTATGTCTAGTCTTGAGCGAACTTTGGAAGAATTTCGGGTAGCTTCACAGCAGATGATGGATTTGAATGCGTCCATGGCCGCTCTCATACAACCTACTGACCCGGTAGCTAGTTTTCAACTAGCTCCAACTTTTTCAATGTATGATGAGGCGGCAGGACAGGCTGTGAATTTGAGTGGAGAGAGTGAGATGTACCCCCTTCCAAATCAATCCTACCCGTCCCAAATTGAATCCCACAACTCCTGTTTTGAAAGTCTATCGAGTATCCCACATGATTTATCAATTGAAGATAGAATGATGAATGAGTTGTGCGACTTCGTAGTGTTTGATTTGCCCAATTGTGAAGGGACCTTGCCAAGTGAAACCACACCCAATCCTTTTGACCTCTACACCTCCATCTTAGAACCTGAATTGATTAATATCCATGCTTTGGTTGAGGTGTCAGAGAATTTTGATTTTCACTTGATTAAGGATATTGACGCTGGGAATATTTTGGATGATGAACCCGAAGATTTGGCTGAGTTTGTCTCTTCAATTCATCATCCCGAGTCATTAAATGTTTTTCCCGAACCCCATATGCGTCTGGACTTTGATGAAATATGCATGGATGAGCTTAACTTTGAGGAGAATTTTGAGGATATTTTTGAGGATGAAACAGTTCTAGATGATGAGTCGGATTTTCCAATTCATCATGTTCCTTTCACTGACTGTGTACACCCTCCAGAACCCTTAACCGATACCCTTCCCCAACCACTTCCCTCCATCCTTTCCATCGTTCCGACCTTGCAAGAACCCGTATCACTTACATTTCATATGTCTGGTTTACCAAGTTCGGCGTACCCATGGCTTCTTACGAATCTTGAGGGATTTGATCCAATCTCTCGCCGGGTTAATAGATTAGCACAATCGCTGTTTACACATCACTCATCACAAATTGTGCTAATCTATTCACTCCATTTGCACCCTCAAGTTCGTACTCCACTTCTTTCTCCCATCCGCCAGTCTTCTCATATACCGAGACCGTATCCCACTCCTCTCTCCATACGGTCTCGCGTAGTCTCCATTTCTTACCTCTCCGCATTCTTTCACCGGCCACTGCTTTATCATGATAAAATCTTTGAATGGTTGGTGCTCACTTTTGGCCTGTGTAAGGCCTTGTATAGCTTGCTACTGTTCTCCTTCCCCCCTAATCCTGAACTTCAACGCTTAACAGTGGAAACACTGTTTTACTTAAGTTTGGGGGGGACACTTTTTTTGTACATATTTTTGTATATAATTTGTTTTTAGGGGGAGCGCCGACAATTTTGACCCTCTTCGTGTAGCCTGACAGTGAGGGCACTGTCAAGTTTAAGTTTGGGGGTGTGCTCGGTAAGCTTTCTTCCTTCGCATTCATTTGTATATTTTGCATTTGCATACCTTATTAAAAACCCACAAAAATCGAAAATTTTCCAAAAATATAAAAACTTTGTCGTCAAGTTAGCTAATAGGGTAACTTAGATCTTTATTCCGAAAGATTAGTTGATATGATAGAAATAACTAAATTCTAGGCTTAGGAATTGAAAACCCTAAAAATAACCCTCATTCTGTTTAAACTTGGTAAGTATACGTCCTTACAGTTTTTTTTGAGAAATAGGTAATTTTGAGTTCAGTTTTTTGAGTTAAGTCAAGAAGAAGGGAAAGTATTGAAGCTTTACCGGAGGATAAGTCTGAAAAATAGTTTTTTTCTTGAGTTCAAATTTAGAGAGTATATACCCTATAAACTGCACTTACACGCACCTTGAAACTTGGGATAGTAGAGGATACCTAGAAATACTCTTGCCTGAAAACCTAGTATGAAAGAAAAAACGATATTTAAAGCTAAACACCAAAAGAGCATATTGAAAAATATATCCGGTCTTGAAAAAGAAAAAGAAAAAGAAAAAGAAAAAGAAAAAGAAAAACAGAATAAAGTCAAGACCTGGAACTGCTATTTACGCTTTAAAGCTCATACATTCAGTAATCGGCCGTTAGTGCCTCAAGAAGCATTAATAGTCGCATGAAAGGTGTGTGAGCAAATCCGTCCATCCTTAATGAAAAGAAATAGTATTAGGTATTAGGGCAAGGGTATTATAGCTTGAATTGAATTCTTGAGCGTAGGGGTGCAAATATACACACACGTAGGGGTATACAATCGATGTTTGAATAAGAGATAGAAATGAAGAATAAGACTTGTGTTTTCTGTAAAGTTGATAAAAATCCCTGATTTGAGGCCACTCTTTAGAAGGAAAACTCAGGAGAACCGACATCTTTCTAAACTTTTTTGGAACGTATATAATCTAAGGTTAAATAGATAGGAGGTATGAAAAATAAGGGTTGAATATTTCTAACTTAGGATAATAGAATTTCTAACGTAAATACTAAACTGTAGGAATAGAATCGATGTTAACTTATGACACTAGCTTGACGGGATTTTGTGGGTGTAATCCGCTGAAAACCCTCAGGAGACAACACTCCTCCTACTAGGGACACCTAGAGGTTTAACGGCTTGTTGCACGCGCTCAGTGCAATCGCGTTCCCTGCGAAAGTGCGGTTAGGATTTTATTTTTGTGAATAATTGGTTTTGCTCGAGACGAGCAAAAGTTAAGTTTGGGGGTATTTGTTCATCACAGAATACTGCATTTTATACCGCCCATTCTTACGCTCGGTTGTTTATAGGTAGGTGCTTTTAATCCGTGTTTGTTACATATTTGCAGGATACAGGTTCTCGGTTCTAAAACGGTGAAATTCATGGAAAACACGAAAAAATCCGGGTTCCTGCCAATACAGATAAAACACGGTCTCCGCTCTTCATCCGTATGTTGCCAGATACCAGTTTAGGAAGACAAAATGTCAAATCAATGTCACCTTCATGCACAAGGCTCAATGGCAACAACAAGTTCCAAGAAATCTACGCGGAGCTCGAGGCAATCATGCCAAATCTTGACAAAAAGTCCACCTTTCCTCAACAGAAATTCTGGAAGAAATGTGAAAGTATTTTCAGAAAATAGGTGTACCAGACAACAGGGGACTGCAGATCACGGCCGTACAAGAAAACAGAGCCCCTAATCACACTATAGGGCCGCGGATCCGCGGCCAATAGGGTGTATTGGCCGCGGATCCGCGGCCATGTGGGGCCCTCACCTTGTCGTGTTTTGGGGGCTTTTTGGTAATCTTATTTGGGGGCAGATTGTTTCCCTAGATCTTCATTTCCCTGCCTATAAATACAGCAGATCTGAGCTCAACCAAGGGTCATTCTTTGTTCTCCATTCTTTTGTAGTTTTAGTTCTTTTTCTTCTTCTTCTTCATTCTTTTTCCATGAAAATTGTAGTGAGAGCTTTTTGAGTGGAAGATTAATGAAGATGAGGGTTTTGTATCATTCTCTTTTGTTTCCTCTTCCCCTTGAGATTCTTGCTTTCTCTTGATCATTCAACCTCTTCATTGAGCTTGAATGGTTAAGGGTTAGTTATTGATCTCAAGGGTCGTATTTTCTTATGGAATTAGCGCTTCATTTCACATGCGTTCTCTACCCTTCCCTTGATCTTGCAACCTCTTGATTGAGCTTGCAAGTTTAAGGGTTGGCTATTGATCACATGCTTGTCTTGAGTCCTAGTTTCTTGTTCTTTTTATCGCTTTTTATTATTTGCTTATTATTATCTTGCTTTATTTTCTTGCAATTTCATTTCATGCACTTACTTACTTGTAATCTTTTCTTTTCTTTGTTCTTTTCTTTTTGTTCTCTCTTTTTGTGAATGTTGTATTTATTGTTGTTGTTAAGAATCCATATGATATTGTAAGTTAACATTTCTTTGCCCAATTCCTTTTCCCGTTATTTTCCATTGAACTCCGCCCAAACCATACGCAAGCGCTCCGTTAGACACCCTACCCTGACAAGGTAACGGTGATTCCTAACCGCGACCGGTTGCGTTCGGTTTGGCCGGAGGCGAAAGCAAGAGACAAGAACGGAAGGACAAGGGTAAATAAGCCGGATTCCACGAATACCGCGCTTAAATCCCCTAATCCATGTTGTTGCCGATTGTCTAGCTTCAATTGGTCAAGACTCGGCTCAAAGGTTTTGAGTACGGATTTCTTTAGCTTACAATCTCGTATCTTTTCTTAACAACTTTATACTTGCAAATAATACACATAGGTTAGAATCGAACAAACTCATACAAATTCTTTATTGACTCGTCTAAGACAAGAAGGTAAGATACCACCATCTCCCTGTGGACCGACCCGTGCTCAACCAGCTAGCTGCATATCGACACCGTCCTGATCGCGGTTATACTTTAATTCTTTGAACATCCGACACGCCAAAAGCGTGCGATCACTCCACCAGATATGACAGAGCCTGAGTTGCTAGGGTGGAAGCAAACGCCATTCTTCATAGAGACGAAACGCCGGCTTCAGTATTCCATCACCCAAGGGCAACCACAAACATATATACCGCGATTATTTGATCGCGGAAAAACATGACACACGAAGACTAATTTATGTTGTCGTTTGTAGGGCGTGGATTAGTCCAAATCCGTATATTCTTATATTTGGGTTTGATTTGATTTAAGGATCGTTAATCTCGTTTGAGATTAAGATCAACTTAAATGTTTGTTAAGAATACGTTAGTCCAATTTTAGACTAAGGTCTACTTAACAAGGTTTTAGGATCATTCAGATCCAACAGAAGAGCGTTTGGACTCTATTGTTTTAGTTTAAGGACGTTACGGTCCATTGTGGTTTGGGAGTGCACCAAAGAGTTGTTGGTTGTCTGGACCCACCACCTCTCTGAAGACATTGAAGAATTACAACGACATGTATCAGAGGTGTGAGGAGATGTACCCTCGAACCAATTTCCAAATTGAGGGGAGATGTGAGATGAATATCTGTCGAAAGATCAGTAGTCGTGTTTGTTAGTTGTATGTATGCCCTAGAGGCCAGTATTGTACAGATGATGTATATTATATTGGATGCTTGGACATATATAGAGAGGACTTTCTTGCTCGACATGATAGTACGCTATCTGGTTGCTCTTTATCTTAACATGTATACTTGTCTCTTTATACTGTCTTATAGTTACATGTTGGTAAAGCCCTTAGGATTTGTACTTGACTACCCGGACTATGATGCGGACCATACTAGTGGGAACATGGTAGTCCATAAGCACATCCTTCAAGGTCCCTAGTCGTAGGTGTATCGAGACGGGGCATCGATATACCAGTGTAGACTAGCGTATACGCTTCTCGACCCATGAGATGGGCGATGGATGATCCCATATCCATTGGTGTTTGACATCAGAGATGGTATACGGGTGCTCAGTGGAGACTGGGTACACTGGACGGACTCGCCGAGAACTCCCAGATGGTATTATACCTCACGTCAGATAGCAGTTCTCTGGTGACACTTGTGCAGGTTAGTCTGTAGACCCGAGATCGTTATAGAGTCTTGTATGATTCCCACTGTGCTTTGATTTCCACCTTACCACGTCCATGAGGGCATGCAAAACGGTGGTTTTTGGGTACAGTCCCGAGTCACATGGAGGCAATGAGCGATAGGAGGGGTTTCATCTCTCCCGGTATTGGGGGCTGATGTTGCGCTGTGCTCGATTGGTCGTAATAGGGAAGTCCCTGGCCAATGCTGATTTAGAGATTTACTGGTAAGTGTTGCCAGTAGTTTCTCGACCCGTTATGAGCCTCACATCGGCACGACTTATCGGTTATTGGGGTCTGACGTTTACCACCCCTAGACTTGATATGCGACATATCAGACGAGGAGACCGGACTGTACGGGAAGTGTTACCGGCAGGCTTTTACAGGAGTTGGAGTGGGCTTGCTTGCTGATCTTCTGATCCCTCAATACCCGGGTAGACGTTACGTCCAGCTAGTACCGCTGACGGCTTGTGGGTGCTTGATGTGATCATCACCTACTGCCGGCGTATTGACGAGTCTTTAGAGTCCTACACAGAGGTTTTACCGGCTCAGGCAAAACGAAATAGGAGCGCATATATGATATGTGCGAGACCGAGAATGATGCGTGTATGTGATACCGTATTCTATTCTCGCGACTTTTTGTATCGCGAGGTTATATGTGATATAGCCGGGTTATCGAATCAAGTGTTGATTCGATAAGTCGATACAATGGATGTTAGTCGGTTATATGTGATATGACCGGATTATTAAGTCAAGTGTTGATTTAATAATTTATTGTATAATTGTATATTTGATATACTAGTTTACATTTACTAACACTTGTTCACTTTAGGGTTTTTCTCATATGAGCACAACTTTAATGTATATATGATATATATTAAAAATGTGTTTTCTTATTGTATCATGGTTGATGATACACATGACTTGGGTGTATGAGACTTACACCATGCTATATGTTATGTTGGGTTTTTATATTTTAAGTAATTACAAAATTAGTAGGGAATTAGCACAATGCATGAAGCTTATGGAAGCTTGTAGATGCATTGACTAAGTCCACTAAGTTTATTTTTACCATGGATATTTGTTAACCCAACCATAAGTATTCACCATGGTTATGTCTCTACAAGAGTTAGTATATGATACTCACTCACCATGGTTAGACTTCTCACTTGATCATTATCCTCATCTCTTTCTTTTGTTCTTCTTCTTCATTGCTAAAAAGAAAAAGCTTGCTAGGGTTTGATCCAAAGTGAGAAAGATTGTGAGAAATAAAATTCCAAAGAGAACCCACTTCCTATTTATCCATTCTCTACTAGACTAGCACTTTAGTTTAGGGTGTTTACTTCACTAATTCTCTAGTTAGTGAAGTAGAAGCTTGAGTTGGCATCCCCTCGACGTAGATCATCTTCGGCCTCGAAGACTTCAAGCAAGGACGCGTCTTTCGCCTCGTGAAGCCATGCAACGGTCCAGGAGAACCACGATCGCAGCGAAGGGACTTCAACAAGGAGCTATAGAAGTGAAGGACCGATCTACAAAGGTTGTATTTCGTATTCACTTAGTTGTAAACGTAGTTTACTTGCATATGAAACCCTAATTTTCTAGCAACGATCTTGCTTAGGGTTATTCGGCACGGCTAAAATTTTAAACGGGCATGGTTGATGCATCGTAGAACCTTATTAGAGTGCCTAGTAACCCTACAGTGGTATCAGAGCCTAGCTAGAGCATTAGGCGATGTGTTAACGAAGTTAAAACTCCGAACGAACCCGAACACGTCAAGATAACCCCCTCTCTGTACATTTTTTAAAAACTGGGTTTTTTCTAAATTAAAAATACCTTAAAAAATCAGCAGGGAATTCTAAGAGTTTCCATAAAATTCGACATCATAATTCCGTACAACCGCCGCGGAACCGCGGCCCCAACCCACTATTGGCGGCGGTTCCGCGGCAGGTAAAGTGAATCATGAATAGTATTTTATGCAGTAACCTCCGTAGCTATTCCTATATTCTTCTGGGTATTTTTAAACTAACTCAAGTGTTGAGTATTTTGGGGTTTATTTTGTAATCGTCGATTCGATCAGAGAATTTAATTTTGTTTTGTTATTCCGGATAATTTAGAAAGTATTAAAATGTTCGAACGGATATCATTAACTCAATTTTTCCCGGCACGAAAAACATTCAAGTGTTGAATTTTTCTCGGGTTTAAATCTTTCGGAAATACGTGCATGTGACGCGATGGACCCTCTAGAAGACAAAAAAACCTTAACTCGATTATGTGACCACCTTGAACTGCCTTTTGAACCTTAGGGTTTGAGGCAGTACGGCGTGCCACATGTGAGGCGTTGGCTTGACCCTTCTACGGCTGGACTGTTGCTACTGTGACGTATTCTGGAATTTTTGAACTCCGCTCAAGTGTTGAGCTATTTAGGAAATCTTGAGTATTTGATTATTCGATCGGAAAGTTTAATACTGTCTATTTATCTGGAATGTGATACAATATGTGGAATTCATACAGTTAGGCATGAAATGCGAAATATGTGATATTTCGGATTTACGATGTTTAAAGAGATTGTGGATTCCAAATGTTGTAGTTTTACACTTTCTTTTCTGTGACCGTAAGTGTAATATGTGATATCGCCGGTTTCGTTGCTATATGTCAACGACAATTGGGATGCGCATACTTACTTACGTTGATGACATATGATGTTATGTGTTGCTGGATATGTTATATTGGATCTTCGCGTTTTGAATAGCCGGGGGGTTTTATGTGAGATGAGAGTTTTTATTTTCATTCATATAAAATTAAATGTATGTAATATTCTTTTATTGGGGCACTTCCGGGATGAGGTCGATGTCACCATTTGTATATTATTTACTTTTCCGCACTATGATAGACCCAAGGAGGAGAGCACAAGTAACCGGGTTCTAGAGTCCAGTGGGAGACCAACTCGAGGAGTCGAGTCCGGGTCTCCTAACTCTAGAATTAGTAGGGTTGCTTGCCGCTCTCGTAGGGGTCTAGGGTGTGGGTTTGGCTATTCATCGCGACCGTAGAATCCGTGCTTTATAAAGGCTCAAAATAAAACACGAACGTCCTAATATATCCAATGTTTCATATGTTTCTTCTTCTGCGATATCTGTGATGTGATGTGATAAATACTGTATATAGTATATATGATATATTATATAGGCGTTACTTATGTTTTACACCCGTGCTAGCCCTGTCCCGCTCTGCCGTTAGTTACCTAACCTAACGGTGCACGAGGGGACATCGAGACGAATGCGGATGGCATAAGTGTACGTCGTATTTATCTGTGATGTTTAGGTGACTTAAATGATGGGACTTCATTAATGTGATTAATGAAAGAAAAGAAACCTAAAAGATGTTGTAGAATCAAATTTTTCAAAAAGGGTAGCTACAGTTTTGCTTTGCATAGCGATATATATGATATATCCCGCACCTTATTCGATGAGGAAAGGGCCGACGATCCCTTCACCGGGAGTGACCCCTTTAGCAAAACTAGAAAAGCCTCAAGAACACTCCATTTTCAAAATTTATTCGATTCTACAACGATATCAAGTTCATTACGCAATAGGTTTTCAGAAAAACCTGTCGTAGCCCTCCGTCATTTCAGATAAGAACTGTTTAGTATTCGTGCTGCGTTTGTTGGCCTTTGTCAAGGCGTAGTGTGCGGTAGCTGAATAGTGCTTATCTGCTTATGCATATGATGCAGATTGTTTCAGGGTAGTCGTACGACTTTGTTGGCCTTTGTCAAGGGTCGTGCGGGTGGGTTTGATTCAATCAAGAAATGACGGGTTGAACTTGACTAGCATCCTATGATTTGTTGGCCTTTGTCAAGGTCATGGGGGTTAGGGGCAAAATACTATCGGGAATTTCAAGTGTTGAAATTTGCAATGAGATTGCATACCTTCTATGAGATAGTTGGATCCCGATACCCACTGCGAGTAATTGTTACTCCCGGGAGAGTTTTACACAGGACAATTAGCCGATCAAGTAGGTGTCTAGAAAGGTGTCAACAGGGTTACGCCTCTGGGAAAACGAGGTTTACTTTAATTAGGTCTGTGCGAAAGCACGGGGAACCTCCCTCAAATTACCGACACTGGCCTGGCTGAAAGATCGACGAAATTGTAAGGTGTAATTAATCCCGGTTAGTCTTTCCTTTTAGGGTTTGAAGGAAGATTTGATAAAAAACAGTGGGAGCCATCCTGATTAGATAAGATAATAACCAATCTGATCTTGCAAGAGCATACTCTAAAAGTGTTTTCTTCTCTCTCTCTCCAGGTAGCGACCATGTCATGCCTTAATCAAGATAATAATATGGATGTATTGACCGAACCCGCAAGTTATACTGTGCTGGGGAACGTTGGTTCCGTTCTTTCTTATAAGAGTTATAGGAATGAACAGGACATAGGGGAATACCAGGATTCCCATGCCACCCGAATGAAGAAAGTACATGTTGATGCATTTTCTTCGGGTGTGTTCGTTACAGAGAACTGTTTCTTCATTTCCTCCACGTCCTGGGTATTAGATACCGGGTCAGGATCCCATATATGTAATCAGTTACATGGGCTTAGGAAAGGTAGAGAACTTGGAGAAGGTGATAAAGACATAAGGGTTGGAAATGGTGCAATTGTTGCAACTAAAACCGTCGGGGAATATCACCTTGTATTGCCAACTGGTAATACATTGATTCTGAACGAATACTATTACATGCCGAACCTGATATGCAACATTATATCGGTTTCTTTATTGAGTAAAGAAGGATATAATTTTGTATTACAGGATAATGATATGAACATTTTTCTAAACCAAAAGTTGGTTGGATCAAGCACGATGTGCAATGGCATTTATGTTCTAAATCAATCAACAGTTCTGAGCATAACAAACACACACAAGAGGAAGAGTTCAGAAATGAACGAATCCTTCTTGTGGCATTGTAGACGGGGTCACATCAATGCGACACGACTAGCTAAGTTGCATAAAGATGAATATTTGAATCCGTTTGAATTTTCATCTTATGACACTTGCCAGTCATGTCTCAAAGGCAAGATGACCAAAACTCCGCTTACGGGACACGGAGAGAGAGTTACGGAACTCTTGGGACTGGTACATAGTGATGTAAGCGGCCCCATGTCTACACATGCCAGGAATGGTTCTGCGTACTTCATTACATTCACTGACGATCTCTCTAGATTCGGATATGTGTTCCTGATGAAACACAAATCAGAAGCTTTTGAGAAATTTAAAGAATATAAACAAGAAGTCGAGAACCAAACTGGGAAAAGTATTAAAATCCTTCGATCTGATCGAGGAGGTGAATACTTGAGCAATGAATTCCTGGACTTCCTAAAAGAGAATGGGATTCTCTTTCAGCTGACTCCTCTATATACACCACAACACAACGGTGTATCTGAATGGAGGAACTGGGCCCTATTATATATGGTGCGCTCTATGATGAGCACAGCTGAGTTACCTATTTTCTTCTGGGGGTATGCGCTGGAGACAGCAGCATACCTATTGAATCAAGTTCCATCTAAATCTGTACCTACCACACCATATGAGATATGGAGTGGGAAGAGACCATGTCTTAAACGAGTTAAGATATGGGGTTGTCCGGCCTATGTCAAAATGCAAAATCCGGACAAACTCGAGGCACGGTCAGTTCTATGCAAGTTTGTGGGATATCCCAAACATTCACATGGATATCTTTTCTACCATACTGAGGAACAAAAGGTGTTTGTTTCTCGACATGCCACCTTTTTAGAAAAGGAATTTCTTACAAAAGAAATTATTGGCGACAAGGTAGAACTGGAAGAAATTCCGGCTACACAAACTCAAACTGAAGATTTAGTGGAACCGGAGGATTCGGTAGTTCCCAACGAACCTCAGCCTCTCCGCCGATCTAGTAGGGTTCCTCACCCACCTGAGAGATACTACGGTTTTCTCATGGACGGTGGGAGCGAGGATTGCATCATGGTTGATGATGACCCAACTAGTTTCGAGCAGGCCATCACGAGTGGGGACTCAGTGAAATGGCTGGATGCAATGCGGTACGAGATGGAATCCATGTACACCAACAAAGTATGGACTTTGGAAGTTGCTCATGAAGGGGTAAAACCCATTGGGAGCAAGTGGATCTTCAAGAAAAAACTTGGTGTAGATGGGAAAGTGGAGACTTTCAAAGCTAGACTTGTTGCAAAGGGTTTTCGTCAAAGACCAAGTGTGGACTATGACGAATCCTTTTCTCCAGTGGCTATGCTTAAATCCATCCGGATCATGCTTGCCATCGCTGCATATCATGACTACGAAATCTGGCAAATGGATGTTAAGACCGCCTTTCTAAACGGTGATTTAGAAGAGTGCGTGTACATGACTCAGCCAGAGGGTGTCACGCCCCGCTTCCCAAAATACGGAATACGAGGGGTAGACAAGGCCAGCCATGCTCCTACGGTCAAGGAAATGTCCTGCCGTAGTCACACTTCGGCTTCTAGTTTTTCATGGTAAACAGTAAATAATGCGCAGGTAATGAGAGATACAGCAACTGAAAGAAACGATGTAAAGAACTGACCTGAAGGGGAACAAATATGGATATAACTCTGGATATCAAATCGAGATGTCTGTAAAAATACGTCTAGTCCTGGTCCAGGCTAAATCTTCTCCTCACACTGAGCATGCATACTCAGGTCGTCAGAGCGACACAATAGTAATATAATATATATAAAATCATGTGACAATTCTAACAGTGATAATAGATATATGTAACAGTAAATCAATGACGGTAAAGGTATGAACATGCAGTAATCAATGAAGCGGAACAGTAAAAGCAGTATAATGATATGCCATGTATGTCAACACAGTATGTAAGGTATATCAATACCAGTATCCCTATCAGTCTCTAAGTCTCACTGTACAGGTCACTAAACCTATCGTCGGTTCAAGTGTGAGAGTCAACCACTCGCGAGTGTCCTCCACCCAAGGGTAGAACCCAAGGGCAAGGGACCACGGGCCCAACATGTATATCACGGTGATAATCACATACCCTGTAAATCTCCATATATCTCCCTAAATATATAAGCCGGCATGGGACTCCCGAGATTCTGTTGAACTCACACTTAAACTACCCCACACCCCGTGGTCTACATCAAACGCTAACCATAACCCTAAATACCAATCGGTCTGTGACAAGTCTGCACGAGAACTGGAGGCAGGACCTCCATCAAGCACATCCCGACTAATACCTAAGATAAATGGCAGTGTCCGGTGCCTTATCTGTGACACCCGTGCAAGAGCTTCCATAAGTGTCCCATACCACTTATAGTCATACGTACACGCGTCCCACAGACGTCGACAATGCAATAGAATCATAGGGTTCACTGATTGTGTATAAGTACGTATCACTTTCACTTATTCACTGATACACGAACACTGACGTACTTGCCACAATCATCACTAAAATCTAAAACTGGGTAAATGCACGTTATCACTAGGTTATCAATGCAATGACAGGTGTAAGATATGATGCGTAAACAGTATATAAAGCATGTTTAGGATGTCATGAATTAGTAATCTACCACTTGAATAATATATCATAAATCATACGGTTACAGTTTAGTAAAACGATGAACGGGGAATAAATAGTATGTTCAGTTATCTATCCAGTGAATTTGGTTTCATGCCAATCGGGTTCCAGGATCACTAATTATAGCCATTTCATTTTAAGCGTTCACGGCTGGAAATCCGGTTTCAGAATCGGAAGTCCGTTTCGCAACGCATTTTAATCCTAGTTTGGATCAGATTTTAGCGATGCTATAGTTGAATGAAATCTAGGGTTTTTAGTAAGGTTTTCAACGCAATAGACGGATCTTCGATCGTATTTGTACATCAGGAGATATACACTATTCAATACCAATATGTCAGTTCTGATTCTGCTGGGACTGTTATGCGTCCCGATCTATTAAATTACAGATTAAATAACAAACGATAACAAAACAGAATAAAACCACTTGTATTATCTAGATAACAGGTTCACCTACAATAAACAGTGGAGTTCCGCAATCTACGAGTTAAGGAGATCTTGCGGTACCCATTACGGAACAGCAAGCAACAACTGGAGTCGCTCTGGACTGCAGTCCAGAGTCGCACTCCGATCCAAATATCATCACAATTTAAGTACAGGAATACCAGGAAACCAGTATAGGGTTAAATTTCATCGAGTCGTCTTCGATTTGAGCCCTCGAACG
Organism: Agapanthus africanus; assembly: GCA_030015575.1. Lineage (NCBI taxonomy): Eukaryota > Viridiplantae > Streptophyta > Magnoliopsida > Asparagales > Amaryllidaceae > Agapanthus > Agapanthus africanus. Next base: position 357,784,971 of record JASDDO010000008.1, read on the forward strand.
CACCATTCTAGTATGTATATGATTTATGGTGAATTTAACGGTTTTCAGGTACAATAAAATTACAGTTTTACGATTAAACTTGGGGGTAGTCGTTTTATTCGTTAACGGTCATATTTTCCAGCGAAATTTGCACACGTTATCCATCCCTACAAGGGCCAATGTAATTTATCCAGTTCCGTCAAATTTGATAATGATTTCCTATGAGAACAAGCATCCAACAGTTGTGTCGAATAATCTAACGGAAAAGTAAAGCATGAATTATATACGATGTCGATTTGTAATTAACAAAAGTAGCATGTAGCAAGTAGGGAACTTGCCTGGGAATGTTTTAGGCGATGTACGACAGCGTCAACGTCACGAGCGCGCGACGGACGACGTGGTTTGGTTTCACGGCTTCAGCTCGCGACGACTAGACTCAAGCTCGACTGCGACGGGTAGGCGGAGAGGAGCTGGGGCTCAGTATCTCAACTGCGGCGATCCAGGTGGCAACAACTAGGAGCTCCGACGATGTGCAGGGGTGACATCGGCTTGGGGGTAGAGCTTTAGAAAGAGAGAGAGAGAGTGGGCAGAGAGGGATTGAGAGAGAGAGAGTTAGAGAAAACAGAGAGAAATCTGAGATTGAGAGTGAGGGGAAAAGTTAGAAAATATAGAGAGAGATTTGAGAGTGAAGAGGGACATCGAGAGAGAGAGAGCGGGGGAGAGGGAGAGAGAAAAACAGAGTGAGAGAAAGATGAGGCAGAGAGGCACAGAGAGAGAGAAAAGAGTATAGTGAGAAAGAGAGAGAGATTGAGGGAGTGAGGGGGAAGGCTCGGGTGAGCGAGGGTGGAGGATGGAGAGTAGGGAGTGAGTGAGAAGGAGAGAGACACGGAGAGGGAAAGGGCAAAGAGAGGGAGAACCAGGGGGGAGAGAGGTCGAGAACAGGGGAAGAGAGAGGGGACCATGGAGTTTGAGCGAGGGGAGTGAGTAAGAGATCGAGAGAGAAAGAGAGAGAGAGTCGAGGATGGTGGCGACGGTGACGATGATGATGATGATGGGGTCGACGAGAAGCAGTGGGCCGCCGTCGAGAGGTTGCAGGGATGGAGCTCGGGTGTGATTCGTGAGTGAGTGGGGGTGCTTGGATGACGAGGAGGAGGGTGCGGCTGTGGTGGTCACGAGGTTGGGAGGAGGCGGATGAAAAGATGAAGTGGTCGGTGATGGGTGCAGGGAGAAGGAAGGCGAGGGAGCTCGGGTGCGAAGGACAAGGGAGGAGCGAAGAGAGAGAGAGAGAGAAAGAGAGGTGATGAGGTTAGAGAGGGGGTGCGCGACGTGGGGGTAACGGCAGGAGCGGGGGCGTGAGCGTGAGCGTGAGGCGCGGCGGGGAAAAGGGATCGCGCGCGTGAAATGGGGAAGTTACCGTTAGAGGAGGAGAGAAGATGAACAGGAGTGAGGTCGGGTCGGGTCGGTGGAGGCGGGTCGAAGGAAGATTGGGCCGGGCCGGTACAAGGAAGAAAATAAATTCAAATAGAAAACAAAAGGAAACAGGCCGGGCTGAAGGGAAAAAATAAGTTTATTATTAAAAAAAATAGAATGGGCTGCTGGGCTAAAGAAAGGCTAAGTTTGGGTTTAAAAAGAAATTCTTTTTAGTTTTAGGGTAAATAAAATCATAAAATTAAATAAATAAAATTATAAAGTAACAAAATACAGATTTTGGTATAAAAAGGGGCTGGGTATTACATCATACCACCTTTACAAAAATTTCGTCGTCGAAATTTAAAATAAACGATAAATAATACAAACTTAGGCGAAAGCTATTATATTGCAACTAACACATAATGTTTTACTTGAAATAGGCGGATGAAGAAATTTGAAGGTTTATATATGTAAGAACATCATACAAAAATATCGGTTTAAATAAGTATAAGACAAGAACAACTACAAAGGCAACCTATGAGAATAGCAATAACAACAATAATGAACAATGATATTCGAGGCGTACTCGATAGAATCGAAACTCAAATATATGCACATATACGTATATCAAAAGTAGCACATCAGAAATAGTAAGTATAAGGCACACTACTCGAAAAATAAAGTAACGATAATAAAATAGTGAAAGATTTGTCGGTAGGTTAAAACATTTTAGGTCTATATATCGATCAAATAGTTTTAAAATAACTTAGAAAACTCATTTCGTGAAAATAAGAAACATGGAATAAAAATATGCGCGGTGTAAGGTTGCGCTACTGAAAATGAGAATAATAATAGTGTACTTAAAATACATAAAGCGGAGTAATCAATAACACGTACTCTTTGATAAATACAAAGTAATGAAAACTAAATTTTCGAATAACAGTGTTCCTAAATATAGTTAGGGTAACAGGAAAAACACAAAGAGGTATAGGGCTAGCTAGGGTGACAATTACAAGGGAAGGTGGCTCATTCAGAAGGTCGGAGTATGGCGGCTTTAGACTGAAGGTCAAAGAGATTGGGATCGGGTCAGCACAGGATGTAAGGGTGAGCCACAAAGGACTACAAGGGAAACAGTATGGGATTCGGTACATCATATGAATCAAGAATTTGAAGGGGTTAGCTAACTCGAGGATTTCACTATGAACTTCTCCTCCCAGAAAGATCTCAACCGAGGCACAAACGACGGATGAATGGTGGCTCATTCCAAGGATCAGGGTGCGGTACTTTCTAATCGAAACGAGGGTGAAAACTATACAATGAGTAAGGGTGGGCAGCCAGGGATCTCAGCAGAAAAATAAATGGATATGGGCAATAATCGAGCGTCAAGCGAACCAATAATCAAAAGGTTTACAAACTCAGAAGATTTATTTCATTCAAGAAAAAATTGAAACAAGGCATTCTCAAAGACGAAAAGTGGCCCTAAACTACACACAGTTTTATTTGGCCAGGAAGACAACATCAAAAAGAAATTCTGTCGGTCGCGGTTGTGGAGATTCAGCAGGTTGCGGTAGGCTCGCGCGCTCAGATAGGGGCGTCCATTCCCATATCGCCTCGCGGGCATCGCCATTGGAAGTTCTTCCACAGCAGGGTCTTGATCCTCCGGTCCTTCTTCCTCGGGTGGAGCTTCTTCATCGAGGTCCGATTCCATGTGTTCCTCTCCTTCTGGGTTCTCTTCTATGGGGTCTTCCTCCTCTGGATTTTCTTCTATCGGTTCTTCCTTGGAATCTTCTTCTATCGGATTTTCTTCAGGGTCTTCTTCCTCTTCGTCGGAATCGCCTATCATGTCAAACTCTGGGGCGGCTACTCCTTCGTCCTCTGAATCGTTGTTTCCGAAATTGACCTGGAGACCGTTGATCTCATCGTCAGAACTCGTCAGCGTGCGGTCTAATGAAACGCATGACTGTGCATCCTCATCTAGATGTGGCGCTGCTCCAGGGTGGGCCATGGCCTAGAAAGAAAGAGTCACGATTAGACAGTGAAATACATCAAGAAAATAGCTCAGTGTACGAAGTATAAGAAAATATGCGGTGGCAAAAACTGAAAAATTAGGATAGAAACGCTGTGATAATGAATAATATAAATAAGGAGAAACAAGAGAATGATACATATATTACGATTCAAGTTTTATTGCTTTCAATCAAAAGTTCAGCGGATGCAAGATTTCAAACAGAAGGAAATATTCATAAAAAGATGACAACATTATTACTGAAAGTAGATAACATGAAAAATTCTTCTTATACTACTATAACGTTGCATTCTCGTCGCGTGAGTTGAATCTTGCGTTAGGTCCGCCTTATCATCGAAGTTCGAACTACGCGATAATCATCACTTGTCAGAAGTGTGGAGAGTGGACGAGTCTCCTCCTTGTAGTTCTTTCCTTTCTGGGCAGTCGTTGATGAGATGTTTGTTGGACCCGCATATCAGACATTTCCCTTGGGCACGGCGACAATCCCTCTGAAGATGTCCTGGCCTCTTACAGTGCCCACAACATGGGGTCCTCTGCTGCTTCTGTCTCGGGGAAACAAATTGGCGCTTCATTTTCTTCTCTTTTCCTCGTCTAACAGGGATCCCTTTATGATTGGAGACTCTCGCTGGTGCCTGATTCGCCTGTCTTCTCAGTCCTTTAGCCAACAAGTCGTTTGTTCGCTCCTGAGCTTCCTTTAAACCTTGCAGTACACTCAGAATCTCAATGGTCTGATTCTGGGGAGCGGATATAGACGAAGAGTCGTTAGAAGACATGATCCTGAAACAACAATTTTTGAGGATGATATAAGTCATAAGTTATACGATTCAAAATATAATATGGATAGGACAAAGATTCAAGAATATCAGAGATGGGGAATTTATTATAAGTGGAGAATCAATTATATGACTCCAAGTCACTTAAACAGAGTATGGTAGTGTAATCGTGATGTAGTTCACAATTACAACCACGAAACTTTGCCAAATTACCTGAAACCCTAGCGAAAGGATAGCCAAACACACGATGTGAATATGGATCAAGAATTGACAAGTTTACAACCTAGACCAAGGAATGTCTTAGATTGCCAAGCTATACACGGAAAACTGCAATCCCAATCGAAGCAAAACCTGGGCTCTGATACCAACTAAACCATGTCACGCCCCGCTTCCTAAAATACGGAATACGAGGGGTAGACAAGGCCAGCCATGCTCCTACGGTCAAGGAAATGTCCTGTCGTAGTTACACTTCGGCTTCTAGTTTTTCATGGTAAACAGTAAATAATGCGCAGGTAATGAGAGATACAGTAACTGAAAGAAATGATGTAAAGAACTGACCTGAGGGGAACAAATATGGATATAACTCTGGATATCAAATCGAGATGTCTGTAAAATACGTCTAGTCCTTGTCCAGGCTAAATCTTCTCCTCACACTGAGAATGCATACTCAGGTCGTCAGAGCGACACAATAGTAATATAATATATATAAAATCATGTGACAATTCTAACAGTGATAATAGATATATGTAACAATAAATCAATGACGGTAAAGGTATGAACATGCAGTAATCAATGAAGCGGAACAGTAAAAGCAGTATAATGATATGCTACGTATGTCAACACAGTATGTAAGGTATATCAATTCCAGTATCCCTATCAGTCTCTAAGTCTCACTGTACAGGTCACTAAACCTATCGTCAGTCCAAGTGTGAGAGTCAACCACTCGCGAGTGTCCTCCACCCAAGGGTAGAACCCAAGGGCAAGGGGCCACGGGCCCAACATATATATCACGGTGATAATCACATACCCTGTAAATCTCCATATATCTCCCTAAATATATAAGCCGGCATGGGACTCCCGAGATTCTGTTGAACTCACACTTAAACTACCCCACACCCCGTGGTCTACATCAAACGCTAACCATAACCCTAAATACCAATCGGTCTGTGACAAGTCTGCACGAGAACTGGAGGCAGGACCTCCATCAAGCACATCCCGACTAATACCTAAGATAAATGGCAGTGTCTGGTGCCTTATCTGTGACACCCGTGCAAGATCTTCCATAAGTGTCCCATACCACTTATAGTCACACGTACACGCGTCCCACAGACGTCGACAATGCAATAGAATCATAGGGTTCACTGATTGTGTACAAGTACATATCACTTTCACTTATTCACTGATACACGAACACTGACGTTCTTGCCACAATCATCACTAAAATCTAACACTGGGTAAATGCACGTTATCACTAGGTTATCAATGCAATGACAGATGTAAGATATGAAGCGTAAACAGTATATAAAGCATGTTTAGGATGTCATGAATTAGTAATCTACCACTTGAATAATGTATCATAAATCATACGGTTACAGTTTAGTAAAATGATGAACGGGGAATAAATAGTATGTTCAGTTATCTATCCATCGAATTTGGTTTCATGCCAATCGGGTTCCAGGATCACTAATTATAGCCATTTCATTTTAAGCGTTCACGGCTGGAAATCCGGTTTCAGAATCGGAAGTCCGTTTCGCAACTCATTTTAATCCCAGTTGAGATCAGATTTTAGCGACGCTAAAGTTGAATGAAATCTAGGGTTTTCAGTAAGGTTTTCAACGCAATAGACGGATCTTCGATCACGTCTGTACGTCAGGAGATATACACTATTCAATACCAATATGTCAGTTCTGATTCTGCTGGGACTGTTATGCGTCCCGATCTATTAAATTACAGATTAAATAACAAACGATAACAAAACAGAATGAAACCACTTGTATTATCTAGCTAACAGGTTCACCTACAATAAACAGTGGAGTTCCGCATTCTACGGGTTAAGGAGATCTTGTGGTACCCATTACGGAACAGCAAACAACAACTGGAGTCGCTCTAGACTGCAGTCCAGAGTCGCACTCCGATCCAAATATCATCACAATTTAAGTACAGGAATACCAGGAAACCAGTATAGGGTTAAAGTTCGTCGAGTCGGCTTCGATTTGAGCCCTCGAACGCACCATTCTAGTATGTATATGATTTATGGTGAATTTAACGGTTTTCAGGTACAATAAAATTACAGTTTTACGATTAAACTTGGGGGTAGTCGTTTTAGTCGTTAACGGTCATATTTTCCAGCGAAATTTGCACACGTTATCCATCCCTACAAGGGCCAATGCAATTTATCCAGTTCCGTCAAATTTGATAATGATTTCCTATGAGAACAAGCATCAAACAGTTGTGTCGAATAATCTAACGGAAAAGTAAAGCATGAATTATATACGATGTCGATTTGTAATTAACAAAAGTAGCATGTAGCAAGTAGGGAACTTGCCTGGGAATGTTTTGGGCGATGTACGACAGCGACAACGTCACGAGCGCGCGACGGACGACGTGGTATGGTTTCACGGCTTTGTAAGGTTCCTAGGCACCCTAGTGATGTCTCACAAGTGATCAAACACGCTAATTTCTAAAAAATACGGTGCCTACAAACCCTAGAACGGATCGTTTGCTAGAAAACTAGGCGAAAAACAATCTAGTTAACAGTTAACTAATGGGATATTGGAATTACAAAATCTTTGTAGATCCGTTTGTCCACCTCCATAGCTCCGCAACGAAGTGCCTTCGCTGTCCATGTGAACTCCCGGGCTCTAGCGTCGGCTTCGTCGAAGAATAAGCGAGCTAGATCGTCGATGTCCATGCCGAAGATGATCTACGTCGAGGCATCGCTAAATCAAGCTCCAACTTCGCCAAGTCAAGAAACTTGTGAAGGAAACACACTCTACTACTTGGCAGGAGGTAGAGGATGAAGAAATAGGAGTTGGGTTCACTTTAGAATTGGATTTCTCACTCAAATACATCAATCACCATTGATGAAGAGAGCTTTCTTCTTGTGAGGAAGAAGAAGAAGAAGATGAAAAAGTTATGATAAGTTATTTTAAAAATGAATAAGAATTAAAACTTATCATACTTTTAACCTTAGTTAAGTGTAGAGAAAATACCATGGTTAATAGAATGGTTAGGGTTAAGGATAAGATCAAAAAGGAGACTAAGTCAAAACTTCAAGAATCTTCAACTAAAAAACAAAATAAGCAACCATTCATTTATCCTTTTTCTTTTTCCAAAATGAATGAATAAGAAAAAGATAAATGAATAAATAATCAAAACCCTAATCATTAACTTAAACCATGGTTTGATTCTTTACACTTAACCAAGTAATCATGTATCATCAAACATGATACAAACATGTGCACAAAACTATATCGCATATACAATGTGTACAATTCAAGTGAGAAAATCCTTTTAAAGTGAACCAATACTAGTTAATGCAAAGTAATATATCAAATATATAAATATGCACTAAATCATTAAATCAACACTTGATTTAACGATCCGGTCATATCGGATATAACCGACTAGTATCATATGTATCCGCTTATCGAATCAATCCTTGATTCGATAACTAGGTTATATCGCATATAACCATTCGATACATTCATCGCGAGAATAGAATACGCTATCACATACACGAATTATTCTCGGTCCCGCACATATCTCATATGCGCTCCTATTTCGTTTCGCTTGAGCCAGGAAACCTCTGTGTAGGACTCTAAAGACTCGTCAATACGCCGGCAGCGGATGATGATCATATCAAACACCCACAAGCCGCAAGCGGTCTGCTAAACGTAACGACCACCCGGGTATTGAGCGATCAGAAGATCGACGAGCAAGCCCGCTCACACTCCTGTGAATCCAACCAGTAACACTTACCGTACAGTCCGGTCTGTTCGTCTGATATGTCGCATATCTCGCCTAGGGGTGGTAAACGTCAGACCCCAATAGCTCGATAAGTCATGCCGACTTGAGGTCCATAACATTCGTGAAACTACTGATAACTCTTACCAGTATATCACAGCAACCCTGGCCAGGGATTTCTTGTTATGGCCAGTCGAGCATAGCACAACATCAACCCCCAATACCGGGAGAGACGAATCCCCTCCTATCGCTCATTGCCTTCATGTGAATCGGGACTGTACCCAAAAACCACCTGTTTGCACAACTCAGTAGAGCCGTGGTAGGGTGGAAATCAAAGCACAGTGGGAGACACACAAGACTCTATGACGATCTCGGGTCAACAGACTAAGCTATACCAGTGTCACCAGAGAACTGCCATCTGACGTGAGGTATAATACCATCTGGGAGTTCTCGGCGAGTCCGTTCAGTGTACCCAGTCTCCACTGAGCACCCGCATACCATCTTCGATGTCAAACACCAATGGATATGGGATCATCCATCGCCCATCGCATGGGTCGAGAAGATATGCGCTAGTCTACTCTGGAATATCGATGCCCCGTCTCGATATTCCCACGACTAGGAACAATGAAGGATGTACTCACTGACTACCCAGGCCCCACTAGTATGATCTGCATCATAGTCCTGGAAGTCGAGTACACATCCTAAGGGCTTTATCAACATGTAATCAGAGAGACAGAAAGTATACATGTTAAGATAAAGAGCAACCAGATAGCGTACTATCATGTCGAGCAAGAAAGTCCTACCTATATATGTCCCAGCATCCACTACAATATACATCCAATGTACAGTAATGGCCTCTAGGGCATACATATAACTAACAATCTCCCACTTGCACTAGGGCCATCTGTAGCAGTGGTTGCAGTATCTAATACTCAACCATCCCATACGAGTCTCTCTCTGGGAAAAGGCCTTCGTGAGTGGATCCGCCGTGTTGTCCTCTGAGTCTACTCTCCTAACCTCGATCACCCCGGAGATCAACTATCTCCATGATCAGGTGATGCTTCCTCAGAATATGTCTGGGTCACTGATGGGACCAGGGTTCCAGGGCCGAAGCCACACTTCCATTGTCATACAATGGCAGGAACCTAGTTCATCTTATGAACCAATATACACCCAAACTTCCTCTTTGGTAGTATCTTCAATAGCGATGTTACCAGCCTTTATCGTCTAGTTTGCCACGGAATCTAGCTTGGAACTCTTCCAACATACCGTCCCTTTACTGAGGGTAAAGACAATGCCCGTGACTGACACTCAGTCATCTTTATCACCCTGGAACGTTTCCAGTGATTCTCCTCAGGATCGATTGATACCATCTCACTTCATCTAGTGAGAATCCTAGCATCCAATTACATCTATCTCATAGATGAAAACTTAGGATTTAGGAGGTATCACTTTGATCCTATTTGGAGAATCCTAGTGATAATAGGAGATTGGCCGATCGTAGTATAGGAAACTCTTTTCCTATCAAGAGTATGTTGTCTACGTACAATACGAAGATGACCACCTTACTCTCTACTACCCTTTTGTATATACAAGGTTCGTCTACCATTTTGATGAAGTCAAACACTTTGACTATCACATCAAAACAGACGTTCCAACTCCGCGATGCCTGCTTCATTATCTAAAGCAACTTGTACGCGTTTCCGCTGCTCCCACTGTTTTTGAAGACCTCTGGCTGTGTTCTTATAGACATTCTCTTCTAAATCAGTATTTAGAAAAGTAGTCATGGCACCCAACCACCAGATATCGTAGTCATGGTATGTAGCCGTGGTAAGTAGGATCTGGATAGACTTAAGCATAGCTACTGGAAAAAGGTTTCATCATTATCCACGCCTGGTCGATGACGAAAACCTTTAACAAGTCTAGCTTTGAAAGTCTCAACTTTTCCATCTACACCAAGTAATCTTCTCAAGATATACTTGCTCCTGATGGGGATTTAACCCTTCAGATACAGCAACTAAAGTCCATACTTTGCTGGTGTACATGGATTCCATCTCAGATCGCTAAGCATCCGGCCATTCTTACAGAGTCCCTACTCTCGATGGCCTGCTCGAAACTAGTTGGGTCATCATCTCATGATGCAATCCTTGCTCCCACTGTCATCGAGAAACCGAGGTATCTCTCAGGCGGATGAGGAACCTTACTAGATCGGCGGAGAGGCTGAGGTTCGTCGGGGACTATAGAATCTTATGGTTCTGTCAAATCATCAACTGCTGTTTTGTATAGCTGGAACCTTTCCAGTTCTACAGAACTGATCCTGCCTCGATCTTGTCCGGATTTTGCTTTAAACATAGGCCGGACAACCCCAAATCTTAACTAGCTTAAGAGATGGGTTCTTCCCATACCATATCTCATATGGAGTGGTAGGCACTGACTTGATTCAAACCTAATTCAATAGGTATGCAGCTTCTTAAGTGCATAACTCCCAAAAGGAAACAGGTAACTCAGTAGTACTCATCATAGAGCACACCTTATCATATAGGGTGTGATTGCCCCGCCCCGATATACCATTGTGCTATGGTGTTTACGGAGGAGTAATGCTGAGAGAGAATCTCATTCTCCTTTAGAATAGTCCAGGAATTCTATGCACAAGTATTCTCCTCCTTGATCCCATCATAGGACATAATACTTATACCCGTATTTTGGTTCTCTACTTCTAACTATATTCTGTGAATATCTCAAAAGGTTCGGACTTATGTTTCAACAGGAACATATGACTGAATCTTAAGAGATTATCAGAGAATATAATAAAGTATAAAGAACCAGTCCTGGCATGTGTAGACAGGAGACCTTACATACATCATAATGTATCAGTCCCAAGAGTTTACTAACTCTTTCTCTGTTTCCAATAAACAGAGCTATGGTCATCTTATCTTTGTGACATGACTGGCAAGTTTCACAAGATGTAAATTCAAACTGATTTAAATATACATCTAAATGTAACTTCAGCTAGTCGGGTCGCTTTGATATGACCTAGTCTACAATAGCTCAAGAAGAATTTGTTCATTTCTGAACTCTTCCTCTTGTGTGTGTTCAGTATACAAGGAACTGTAGTTTGATTTAGAACGTCAATGCTTTTAGATAACGTGCCTGAACCGATCAACTTTTGATATAGGAAATGTTCAAAACATTATCCAACAATACAAAATTATATTATTTCTTTACTAATAAAGAGACAGATATGATTTTGTATATCAGATTCGGTATCTAATAGCATTTGTTCAGAATCAATGTACTAGTAATACAGGGTGACAGTGACCAACAGACTTGGCTGCAACACTTGCCCCGTTCTCTGCCTCATGAAACTTATCACCCATTCTCAGTTTTTCTACCCTTTTGTAGCCCTATGTAACAGCTTACATATCTAGGATCCCGATCCGGTATCATATACCCAGGATGCGGAGGATACTGAGAAACAGTTCTTTGTAATGAACACACCCGAAGGAGATGCATCATATGCACTTTCTTCGTTTGGGCGGCATAAGAAATCTGGTATTCCCCTATTTCCTGCTCTGTCTTATAACAATTATAAGTTGGAGCGGGACCAACGTTCCCCAGCTCAGTATAACAAGCGGGTTCGGTCAAAATTCTGTTTCATTATCTTGATTAAGGCGTGATATGGTCGCTACCTGGAGAGAGAGAGAAGAAAACACTCTGCGTGCGCTCTTGCAAGATCAGATTGGTTATATATTTTATCTAATCAGGATGGCTCCCACTGTTTTTATCAAATCTTCCTTCAAACCTTAAAAGGAAAGACTAGCCGGGATTAATTACACTCTACAAGTTCGCTAATCTTTCAGCCAGGCCAGTGTCGGTACTTTGAGGGAGGTTCCCCGTGCTTTCACACGGACCTAATTACTGTAAACCTCGTTTTCCCAGAGGCGTAACCCCGTTGACACCTTTCTAGACACCTACTTGATCGGCTAATTGCAAAGTGCAAAACTCTCCCAGGAGTAACAATTACTCGCAGTGGGTATCGGGATCCAACTATCACATAGAAGGTATGCAATCTCATTGCAAGTTTCAACACTTGAAACTCCCGATAATGGTTTTTACCCCTAGCACTTATGACCTTAACTATAGTCAACAAATCATAAGTACTAGTCAAGTTCTACCCGTCATTTCGTGATTAATTAGACCCACCCACATGACCCTTAACTAAGGTCAACAAAGTCACGCGACTGTCCTAACTAATCGCATCATATGCGGTATAGGAAGACATCACTTAGCTACCGTACACTGTGCCTTGACTATGGTCAACAAACACAGCACGAATACTAAGTACTCTACTTCCTAAAATGACGGAGGGTTGCGACTGGTTTTTGTGAAAACCTTTGACGCTTTGAACTTGATCTCGTTGCGGAATCAAATGGTTTTTAAATGGAATGTTTTTGAAGCTTTTCTAGTTTTGCTAAAGGGGTCACTCCCGGTGAAGGGATCGTCGGCCCTTTCCTCGTCGAATGAGGTGCGGGATATATCATATATATCACTGTGCAAAGCAGAAACTATAGAAGCGATCAAATGACAAACCGAGGGTTGTAGCATCTGCCAGTTATTGCTAAAGGAGTCACTCCCGGTGAAGGGATCTCGGTCCTTTCCCTATCGAATAAGGTGCAGGATGTTCTACAAGGAACACCACGATGCAAAGCAAGAACTGTAGCTACCTGTTTTGTTTTGAAATTCGATTCCACAACATCAATTAGGTTTATTTTCTTTCATTAATCTCATTAATGAATATCCCATCATTTAATTTACCTAAACATCACAGATAGATATGACGTACACTTATGCCATCCGCATTCGCCTCGATGTCCCCTCGTGCACCGTTAGGTTAGGTAACTAACGGCAGAGCGGGGCAGGGGCTAGCGCGGGTGTAAAACATAAGTAACGTCTATATAATATATCATATATACTATATATAATATCTGCCACAGAACATCGCATGATCACAGATAAAACACAGCAGAAGAAACATATGAAATATTGGATGTACTAGGACGTCCGTGTTTTCAATACGAGCCAGTATAAAACACGGATTCCACGGTCGTGATGAATAGCCAATCCCACACCCCTAGACCCCTACGAGAGCGGCAAGCAACCCTACCAATTCTAGTGTTAGGAGACCCGGACTCGACTCCTCGAGTTGGTCTCCCACTGGACCCTAGAACCCGGTTACTAGTGCTCCCCTCCTTGGGTCTATCCTAGTGCAGAAAAGTAAATAATATACAAACGGTGACTACTTCCGCAACCTGGAAGTGTCCCAATAAAAGAATATTACATACAAGTTTTTACATGAATGAAAATGAAAAACACTCATCTCACATAAAAAACCCCGGCTATTCAAACACGACGATCCAATATAACATATCCAGCAACACATAACATCACATGTCATCAACATAAGTAAATATGTCCATCCCAATTGTCGTTGACATATAGCAACGAAACCGGCGATATCACATATTACACTTACGGTCACAGAAAAGAAAGTGTAAAACTACAACAGTTGGAATCCGCAACCACCTCAGACATCACATGCCTGACCAAATGAATTACTTAGACATCGCATGCCTAACAATTATAAACCCCGCATTTTAGTCTCATTATCGAAAACTCTTTTCAATATCAAGTCGGGCAATTCAACAGGATCCCCGACATTCTGATCGAATGCTCGTCGCAAACTTCAGTAGACGGCCGCACCCCTAATACCGTCGACGAAGTGCACCAAGGCGGAACACCGCTACCGCGAGCACCCGAACGGATGCTTTCGGCGACGGGGTTCTCCTACAGTCACTTGGTCGGAGCTATGGAGTGAGGCTGTCTATTAAGTTTACCCGGCGAGTATCCGCGTATGCTACGTGATTGCGACGGAATTTTGATCACATCAAAATTCCGTGGCAACCGATCAAGTAAGACTAAACTGCTATGTTTATAATATTCATTCCGTTATCTCATAACAATTTGCGAATTCCAATTATTGTATCACATTCCGGATAAATAGAAAATGCTAAACTTTTCGATCGAACAATCGAACACCCAAGTTTTCCCGATACTACTCAACACATGAAATAAGTCTAACAACATTCAGTTCGTGCCTCAGTAGCAACGGTCCAGCCGTAGAAGGGTCAAGCCAACGCCTCACATGTGGCACGCCGTACTGCCCCAAACCCGAAGGTTCAAAGGGCAGTTCAAGACGGTCACATAATCGAGTTAAGGTTTGTTGTCTTCTAGAGGGTCCATCGCGTTACTTGCACTACTTAGAACGTCGTTAAACTACGGAAAAATCCAACAATTGGAAATTTCCCGGCAGGGGAAAAAGTGGGTATTTATATCCGGTCGAACTTTTTAACATATTCTAAAAATACCCGGAAAAGCACACCGACAAAATTAGACAGTCCGATCGAATACACCGAGTCCCCAAATCAACCCAGAAATTTCAACTCTACAATAAATATTAAAAATTCCCAGAAAAACCAACACTGCCAAATATTAGTTACTGTGCCAAATTTAATGCCAGATACGACAAAAGGGCCGCGGAACCGCCGCACGAGCCATGCTCGTGCCTCGGAACCGCGGCAGTTAAATGGAGTTAGGCTTACGAATTGCACAGTTACTCTTATATTTTCCTTCTGATATTTCTGGACATTTTTAATCTTGAAAAATACACAATTTTAAAATCTGGACAGAGAGCAATTTGCCGGGTTGGTTTCGGGTTCGTTCGGACTACAAAATCCGTCTAGACTTCGCCTAAGGTTCTAGCTAGGCTCTGATACCACTGTAAGGTTCCTAGGCACCCTAGTGATGTCTCACAAGTGATCAAACACGCTAATTTCTAAAAAATACGGTGCCTACAAACCCTAGAACGGGTCGTTTGCTAGAAAACTAGGCGAAAAACAATCTAGTTAACAGTTAACTAATGGGATATTGGAATTACAAAACCTTTGTAGATCCGTTTGTCCACCTCCATAGCTCCGCAACGAAGTGCCTTCGCTATCCAAGTGAACTCCCGGGCTCTAGCGTCGGCTTCGTCGAAGAATAAGCGAGCTAGATCGTCGATGTCCATGCCGAAGATGATCTACGTCGAGGCATCGCTAAATCAAGCTCCAACTTCGCCAAGTCAAGAAACTTGTGAAGGAAACACACTCTACTACTTGGCAAGAGGTAGAGGATGAAGAAATAGGAGTTGGGTTCACTTTAGAATTTGATTTCTCACTCAAATACATCAATCACCATTGATGAAGAGAGCTTTCTTCTTGTGAGGAAGAAGAAGAAGAAGATGAAAAAGTTATGATAAGTTATTTTAAAAATGAATAAGAATTAAAACTTATCATACTTTTAACCTTAGTTAAGTGTAGAGAAAATACCATGGTTAATAGAATGGTTAGGGTTAAGGATAAGAACAAAAAGGAGACTAAGTCAAAACTTCAAGAATCTTCAACTAAAAAACAAAATAAGCAACCATTCATTTATCCTTTTTCTTTTTCCAAAATGAATGAATAAGAAAGAGATAAATGAATAAATAATCAAAACCCTAATCATTAACTTAAACCATGGTTTGATTCTTTACACTTAACCAAGTAATCATGTATCATCAAACATGATACAAACATGTGCACAAAACTATATCGCATATACAATGTGTACAATTCAAGTGAGAAAATCCTTTTAAAGTGAACCAATACTAGTTAATGCAAAGTAATATATCAAATATATAAATATGCACTAAATCATTAAATCAACACTTGATTTAACGATCCGGTCATATCGGATATAACCGACTAGTATCATATGTATCGGCTTATCGAATCAATCCTTGATTCGATAACTAGGTTATATCGCATATAACCATTCGATACATTCATCGCGAGAATAGAATACGGTATCACATACACGAATTATTCTCGGTCCCGCACATATCTCATATGCGCTCCTATTTCGTTTCGCTTGAGCCAGGAAACCTCTGTGTAGGACTCTAAAGACTCGTCAATACGCCGGCAGCGGATGATGATCATATCAAACACCCACAAGCCGCAAGCGGTTTGCTAAACGTAACAGCCACCCGGGTATTGAGCGATCAGAAGATCGACGAGCAAGCCTGCTCACACTCCTGTGAATCCAACCAGTAACACTTACCGTACAATCCGGTCTGTTCGTCTGATATGTCCCATATCTCGCCTAGGGGTGGTAAACGTCAGACCCCAATAGCTCGATAAGTCATGCCGACTTGAGGTCCATAACATTCGTGAAACTACTGATAACTCTTACCAGTATATCACAGCAACCCTGGCCAGGGATTTCCTGTTATGGCCAGTCGAGCATAGCACAACATCAACCCCCAATACCGGGAGAGACGAATCCCCTCCTATCGCTCATTGCCTTCATGTGAATCGGGACTGTACCCAAAAACCACCTGTTTGCACAACTCAGTAGAGCCGTGGTAGGGTGGAAATCAAAGCACAGTGGGAGACACACAAGACTCTATGATGATCTCGGGTCAACAGACTAAGCTGTACCAGTGTCACCAGAGAACTGCCATCTGACGTGAGGTATAATACCATCTGGGAGTTCTCGGCGAGTCCGTTCAGTGTACCCAGTCTCCACTGAGCACCCGCATACCATCTTCGATGTCAAACACCAATGGATATGGGATCATCCATCGCCCATCGCATGGGTCGAGAAGATATGCGCTAGTCTACTCTGGAATATCGATGCCCCGTCTCGATATTCCCACGACTAGGAACAATGAAGGATGTACTCACTGACTACCCAGGCCCCACTAGTATGATCTGCATCATAGTCCTGGAAGTCGAGTACACATCCTAAGGGCTTTATCAACATGTAATCAGAGAGACAGAAAGTATACATGTTAAGATAAAGAGCAACCAGATAGCGTAGTATATTGTCGAGCAAGAAAGTCCTACCTATATATGTCCCAGTATCCACTACAATATACATCCAATGTACAGTAATGGCCTCTAGGGCATACATATAACTAACAGGCTTCAGCTCGCGACGACTAGACTCAAGCTCGACTGCGACGGGTAGGCGGAGAGGAGCTGGGGCTCGGTATCTCAACTGCGGCGATCCAGGTGGCAACAACTAGGAGCTCCGACGGTGTGCAGGGGTGATATCGGCTTGGGGGTAGAGCTTTAGAGAGAGAGAGAGAGTGGGCAGAGAGGGATTGAGAGAGAGAGAGAGTTAGAGAAAACAGAGAGAAATCTGAGATTGAGAGTGAAGGGAAAAGTTAGAAAATATAGAGAGAGATTTGAGAGTGCAGAGGAACATCGAGAGAGAGAGAGCAGGGGAGAGAGAGAGAGAGAGCAGGGGAGATAGAGAGAGATGAGGCAGAGAGGCACAGAGAGAGAGAAAAGAGTATAGTGAGAAAGAGAGAGAGATTGAGGGAGTGAGGGGGAAGGCTCGGGTGAGCGAGGGTGGAGGATGGAGAGTAGAGAGTGGGTGAGAAGGAGAGAGACACAGAGAGGGAAAGGGCAAAGAGAGGGAGAACCAGGGGGAGAGAGAGAGAGGTCGAGAACAGGGGAAGAGAGAGAGGACCAGGGAGTTTGAGCGAGGGGAGTGAGGAAGAGATCAAGAGAGAGAGTCGAGGATGGTGGCGACGGTGACGATGATGATGATGATGGGGTCGACGAGAAGCAGTGGGCCGCCGTCGAGAGGTTGCTGGGATGGAGCTCGGGTGCGATTCGTGAGTGAGTGGGGGTGCTTGGATGACGACGAGGAGGGTGCGGTTGTGGTGGTCACGGGGTTAGGAGGAGGCGGATGAAGAGATGAAGTGGTCGGTGATGGGTGCAGGGAGAAGGAAGGAGAGGGAGCTCGGGTGCGAGGGACGAGGGAGGAGCGAAGAGAGAGAGAGAGAGAAAGAAAGGTGACGAGGTCAGAGAGGGGGTGCGCGACGTGGGGGTAACGGCAGGAGCGGGGGCGTGAGCGTGGGCATGAGGCGCGGTGGGGAAAAGGGATCGCGCGCGTTAAATGGGGAAGTTACCGTTAGAGGAGGAGAGAAGATGAACAGGAGTGAGGTCGGGTCGGGTCGGTGAAGGCGGGTCGAAGGAAGATTGGGTCGGGCCGGTACAAGGAAGAAAATAAATTCAAATGGAAAACAAAAGGAAACGGGCCGGGCTGAAGGGAAAAAATAAGTTTATTATTAAAAAAATAGAATGGGCTGCTGGGCTAAAGAAAGGTTAAGTTTGGGTTTAAAAAGAAATTCTTTTTAGTTTTAGGGTAAATAAAATCATAAAACAAAATAAATAAAATTATAAAGTAACAAAATACAGATTTTGGTATAAAAAGGGGCTGGGTATTACAGAGGGCTTCGTAGATAGTGGGAGCAGCGGGATGGTGTGAAAGCTGCTTAAATCCATTTATGGATTAAAGCAAGCATCGCGGAGTTGGAACATCTGCTTTGACGTCGTTATCAAAGAGTTTGATTTCATCAAAAACGTAGATGAACCTTGTATCTACAAGAAGGTGGCAAAGAGTAAGGTTGTCTTCCTCGTATTGTACGTGGACGACATACTCTTGATAGGAAATGACATTCCTATGCTGCAATCGGTCAAGCTCTTCTTATCGCAAAGATTCTCAATGAAAGATCTAGGTGATGCCTCCTGCATATTGGGAATTATGATCTATAGAGATAGATCTAAAAGGATATTGGGATTGTCCCAATCCAGGTACATTGACACCATACTAAAGAGGTTTAGTATGGAAGAGTCCAAACGTGGGTTTTTACCCACGATCTCAGGGCTCACTCTCTCCAAAGAGATGTCTCCCAAGACTGATTTGGAGAGAGCTCGCATGCAAGGGATACCCTATGCTTCGGCTGTAGGCTCTATCATGTACGCGATGCTATGTACCAGACCCGATGTAGCATACTCACTAACTATAGTGAGTAGGTATCAAGCTGATCCTGGAGAGAGTCACTGGACAGCTGTGAAGAGCATTCTCAAGTACTTACGAAGGACTAAAGAGATGCTCTTGGTGTATGGTAACGGAGAACTCCAAGTAGAGTCCTTTACCGATTCGAGCTTCCACAGTGATAAGGACGACTCTAAGTCGCAGTCGGGATTTGTTTTTACCCTTTACGGAGGGGCGGTTAACTGGAAGAGTTCCAAGCAGGAAACCGTGGCAGACTCGACGATGGAGGCTGAATACATCGCTGCCAACGATGCTGCCAAAGAGGCTGTCTGGATCAAGAAGTTCATTACTGAACTTGGAGTGGTTCCATCCATTGAGCATCCAATACCTTTGTATTGCGATAACAATGGAGCGGTGGCTTTGGCCAAGGAACCCAGGTCCCATCAGCGATCCAGGCATATTCTGAGGCGGTATCACCTGATCCGGGAGATAGTTGATCGCCGAGAGATCGAGGTCAGGAGGGTTGACACGAAGAACAACACTGCGGATCCACTCACGAAGACCATTCCCCATATACAGTTTGAGAGACTCTTCGGGATGCTTGGTATGCGATACTACAGCAGCTGGCCCTAGTGCAAGTGGGAGATTGTTAGTTGTATGTATGCCCTAGAGGCCAGTATTGTACAGATGATATATATTATATTGGATGCTTGGACATATATAGAGAGGACTTTCTTGCTCGACATGATAGTACACTATCTGGTTGCTCTTTATCTTAACATGTATACTTGTCTCTTTATACTGTCTTATAGTTACATGTTGGTAAAGCCCTTAGGATGTGTACTTGACTACCTGGACTATGATGCGGATCATACTAGTGGGAACATGGTAGTCCATAAGTAAATCCTTCAAGGTCCCTAGTCGTAGGTGTATCGAGACGGGGCATCGATATACCAGTGTAGACTAGTGTATACGCTTGTCGACCCATGAGATGGGCAATGGATGATCCCATATCCATTGGTGTTTGACATCAGAGATGGTATACGGGTGCTCAGTGGAGACTGGGTACACTGGACGGACTCGCCGAGAACTCCCAGATGGTATATACCTCACGTCAGATGGCAGTTCTCTGGTGACACTTGTGCAGGTTAGTCTGTAGACCCGAGATCGTCATAGAGTCTTGTGTTATTCCCACTGTGCTTTGATTTCCACCTTACCACGTCCATGAGGGCATGCAAAACGGTGGTTTTTAGGTACAGTCCCGAGTCACATGGAGGCAATGAGCGATAAGAGGGGTTTCGTCTCTCCCGGTATTGGGGGTTGATGTTGCGCTGTGCTCGATTGGCCGTAACAGGGAAGTCCCTGGCCATGGCTGATCAGAGATTTGCTGGTAAGTGTTACCAGTAGTTTCTCGACCCGTTATGAGCCTCACATCGGCACGACTTATCGGTTATTGAGGTCTGACTTTTACCACCCCTAAACTTGATATGCGACATATCAGACGAGGAGACCGGACTGTACGGGAAGTGTTACCGGCAGGCTTTTACAGGAGTTGGAGCGGGCTTGCTTGCTGATCTTCTGATCGCTCAATACCCGGGTAGCCGTTACGTCCAGCTAGTACCGCTGACGGCTTGTGGGTGCTTGATGTGATCATCACCTACTGCCGGCGTATTGATGAGTCTTTAGAGTCCTGCACAGAGGTTTTACTGGCTCAGGCAAAACGAAATAGGAGCGCATATGTGATATGTGCGAGACCGAGAATGATGCGTGTATGTGATATCGTATTCTATTCTCGCGACTTTTTGTATCGCGAGATTATATGTGATATAGCCGGGTTATCGAATCAAGTGTTGATTCGATAAGTCGATACAATGGATGTTAGTCGGTTATATGTGATATGACCGGATTATTAAGTCAAGTGTTGATTTAATAATTTATTGTATAATTGTATATTTGATATACTAGTTTACATTAACTAACACTTGTTCACTTTCGGGTTTTTCTCACATGAGCACAACTTTAATGTATATATGATATATATTAAAAATGTGTTTTCTTATTGTATCATGGTTGATGATACACATGACTTGGGTGTATGAGACTTACACCATGCTATATATTATGTTGGGTTTTTATATTTTAAGTAATTACAAAATTAGTGGGGAATTAGCACAATGCATGAAGCTTATGGAAGCTTGTAGATGCATTGACTAAGTCCACTAAGTTTGTTTTTACTATGGATATTTGTTAACCCAACCATAAGTATTCACCATGGTTATGTCTCTACAAGAGTTAGTATATGATACTCACTCACCATGGTTAGACTTCTCACTTGATCATTATCCTCATCTCTTTCTTTTGTTCTTCTTCTTCATTGCTAAAAAGAAAAAGCTTGCTAGGGTTTGATCCAAAGTGAGAAAGATTGTGAGAAATAAAATTCCAAAGAGAACTCACTTCCTATTTCTCCATCCTCTACTAGACTAGCACTTTAGTTTAGGGTGTTTACTTCACTAATTCTCTAGTTAGTGAAGTAGAAGCTTGAGTTGGCATCCCCTCGACGTAGATCATCTTCGGCCTCGAAGACTTCAAGCAAGGACGCGTCTTTCGCCTCGTGAAGCCATGCAAGGGTCCAGGAGAACCATGATCGCAGCGAAGGGACTTCAACAAGGAGCTATAGAAGTGAAGGACCGATCTACAAAGGTTGTATTTCGTATTCACTTAGTTGTAAACGTAGTTTACTTGCATATGAAACCCTAATTTTCTAGCAACGATCTTGCTTAGGGTTATTCGGCACGGCTAAAATTTTAAATGGGCATGGTTGATGCATAGTAGAACCTTATTAGAGTGCCTAGTAACCCTACATTGTTTGGGACTAAGACCAATTTGGGAAATAATGAGCATATAGGCTCGGTTGATCTAAATTAGGGATCCGGTCGACTTGGGCTCAGCCCACTCAGTCTTTGTCATTTCATTTAAATGGAGTGCTAAATACTTTCTTAGGCTCAGTCCCCTTTCTGTGCAAACAATGCTGAGCATTTATATGGACTTTGATGCCCACACTTTACTTTATTTTCCCCCTCCTTTTGTTTTTATGAAGTGTTAAACACACTTTATGGCGCCCACGTGCGGAGCACGTGAAACGCTTGGTGTTGAGCGCCAAACATTGACTGCTAAGCACACTTTATTGAGCAGAGCCCATATGAGAAGCACATGAGGAGATCGGCGCTGAGTGCCAACCATTGAGTGCTAAGAACTCTTTATCGAGAAGTGCCCACGTGAGACGCTCGGCGCTGAGCTCCAACCTTTGAGTGCTAAGCACTCTTTATTGAATAGCGCCCACGTGAGGGACACGTGAGGCGCTTGGCGCTGAGCACCAACCATTGAGTGTTAAGCCCTCTTTATTGAGCAGCGCCCACGTGAGGGGCATGTGAGGCACTCGGCGCTGGGTTTTCTTCGTATATTATGTTCTAAGGAGTTCAATTCTCTGTTCTTTTCTGGATCTTTGATCCCCAAGAACAAGTTCATCTCTATGAGAATTAAATTCTCATTTGTGGGAGACTTGTCTCATGGATCTCAGATCCAGAGAAAGAACTAAGTTCTTTTATAAGGGTTAAACCCTTGGATATGCAGAGGAGATACTCTGATCTCTATTATTTTTATTTATCTCGAAAAGAGGTATTCTTCTTCCCTCTTAAAGCTTTCTTCTTGCTTGCTCTCTTTTTTATTTAGTTTGAAGCTTATGGGGGGTTCTGTACAAGACCTGAAGTCTTGGGTCTTTTTTATAGTAGAAGCAGGTCTATTGATTTAGTTAAAGAAATCTCTCGTTGAGAGATCCTGATTGATTTGGGGATTTTATCCACCGTTGGATCTTTGATCCAAGGACTTCTGTTTTACAGAAGATATTTTTCTTATTTTTAATAAGATTAAGGAAATATTTTCCCATACAGAATTTTTCTGTATATGGGTGATTTTTAATCACCATTGGATTTTTAATCCAACGGTGCTCTGTTTTACAAAGCATAATCTTTCTTGTTTAGAAATATTTGAGAAATATTTCCTCAGCAGAATTTAATTCTGTATTTTGATGATTTATCATCTCCGTTGGATCTTTGATCCAATGGCTCTGTTTAACAGAGAAATTTTAGTTCTAGCGCTGGCACCCTCGTGCGAGGCACGTAAGGCGCTGCCTCAGAGTTTTTAACTCTGGGCGCCGGCGCCCTCGTGCAAGGCACGTGAGACACTGCCTCAGAGTTTTTAAGTCTTAGCACCGGCGCCCTCGTGCATGGCACGTGAGGCGCTGCCCTTTTCAAATTTTGAACAGATCCTTGCTCTATTATTGGGGGAAACATATACGTTTCTTGATCCCGACAAGCGGCGGTGGCCGGTCTCACAGCTATCAGTGTCTGGCACCAATGATTGTATACAGGTGCTTATTGGGCTATGAGTTACACTGGACGAACTCGCCGAGAACTCCTATATGGTATTTTACCTATCGTCAGATAGCGTTCACTGATGACATCAGTACAGGGTAGTCTGTTGACATGAAATCATTATTTTTCTTGTGTGAGTTTCCACTGTACTTTGGTTACTATCCTACTACGGCTCTACTGAGTCGTACAAACAGGTTTTAGTTGGATACAGTACCGAGCCTTATAAAGGCAGGAGCGGATTGAGGGGATTCGTCTCTCCCGGTATAGGGAGGTGATATTGCGCTGTGCGCGATTAGCTATAACCATAAGTCCCTGGCTAGGGCGAATGAGATTTACCGATAGGAGATTAGTTGTTTCTCAGTTGGTTATCATCTTAATATTGGCATGACTTATTGGGTTATTTGGAATCTGACGATTTCCACCTCCAAGACCCGGTATGCGACACTCTTAGACGAACAGACTGGACTGTACGGTGACTGTCACGTATAAGCTCAGTAGGCGTTCGGACGAGCTTGCTTGTCGATCTTCCTTTTGTTCAATACCTAGATAGTTGTTTGCCGCCGAAAATGGGAGATGGATCCGGGATGGATTGTCTTGCCTGATTTTGGGGGCAAATGCTATTTGGATTTATCCATCCACCTCTCCGAAGATGCCAAGTTGATTTATGGTACCGTGTATCGGAGGTTTGGACGAATGCGGCCGTTGTAGCAGACTTCGTCAGATTCCCCCTCATTTGTGAGAGGTTTTTTTATTGTAGGGACGCTCTTCCCTGCAGGCGCAAGCCCCTGCAGTTAATTACGTTACTGCATCGTGGTAACCACTTTCTCCGGCTCCAGAAGCTCACTTAGTGTCGTGTGTGTTTGTTTTATTTTTGGTTTCCCGTGGATTGTATACGGAGACTAATATATGTTGTCGCCCGTAGGGCGTGGATTAGTCCAAATCCGTATATTCTTAGATTTGGGTTTGGTTTGGTTTGAGGATCGTTAATCTCGTTTGAGATTAAGATCAACTTAAATGTTTGTTAAGGATATGTTAGTCCAATTTTAGACTAAGATCTACTTAATAAGGTTTTAGGATCATTCAGATCCAACAGAAGAGCGTTTGGGCTCTATTGTTTTAGTTTAAGGACGTTACGGTCCATTGTGGTTTGGGAATGGGCCAAAGAGTTATCGGTTGTCTGGACCCACCACCTCTCTGAAGACGTTGAAGAATTACAACAACATGTATCAGATGTGTGAGGAGATCTACCCTCAGACCAATTTCCAAATTGAGGGGAGATGTGAGATGAATATCCGTCGAAAGATCAGTAGTCGTGTTTGGGACTAAGACCAATTTGGGAAATAATGAGCACATGGGCTCGGTTGATCTAAATTAGGGATATGGTCGACTTGGGCTCATCCCACTCAGTCTTTGTCATTAAAATGGAGTCTAAACACTTACTTGGGCTCAGTCCCTTTTCTGTGCAAACAATGTTGAGCATTTATATGGACTCTGACGCCCACACTTTACTTTATTTTTCCCCCTCCTTTTGTTTTTATGAAGTGTTAAACACTCTTTATGGCGCCCACGTGCGGAGCACGTGAGGCACTTGGTTGAGTGCTAAACACTCTTAATTGAGCAGCGCCCACATGAGAAGCACGTGAAGCGCTCGGCGCTGAGTGATAACCATTGAGTGCTAAGCACTCTTTATTGAGCAGCGCCCACGTGAGGAGCACGTGAGGCACTCGGCGCTGAACTCCAACCATTGAGTGCTAAGCACTCTTTATTGAACAGCGCCCACGTGAGGGACACGTGAGGCGCTTGGCGCTGAGCGCCAACCATTGAGTGCTAAGCCCTCTTTATTGAGCAGCGCCCACGTGAGGGGCACGTGAGGCGCGAGGCGCTGGGTTTTCTTCGTATATTCTGTTCTGAGGAGTTCAATTCTCTGTTCTTTTCTGGATCTTTGATCCCCAAGAACAAGTTCATCCCTATGAGAATTAAATTCTCATTTATGGGAGACTTGTCTCATGGATCTCAGATCCAGAGAAAGAACTAAGTTCTTTTATAAGGGTTAAACCCTTGGATATGCAGAGGAGATACTCTGATCTCTATTATTTTTATTTACCTCGAAAAGAGGTATTCTTCTTTCTTCCCTCTTAAAGCTTTCTTCTTGCTTGCTCTCTTTTTTTTAGCTTGAAGCTTATCGGGGGTTTTCTGTACAAGACTTGAAGTCTTGGGTCATTTTTATAGTAGAGGCTAGTCTGTTGATTTAGTTAAAGAAATCTCTCGTTGAGAGATCCGGATTGATTTGGGGATTTTATCCACCGTTGGATCTTTGATCCAAGGACTTCTGTTTTACAGAAGATATTTTTCTTGTTTTTAACAAAATTAGGGAAATATTTTCCCATACAGAATTTTTCTGTATATGGATGATTTTTAATCACCATTAGATTTTTTAATCCAACGGTACTCTATTTTACAGAGAGTAATATTTCTTATTTAGAAAGATTTGAGGAATATTTCCTCAACAAAATTAATTCTGTATTTTGATAATTTATCATTTCCGTTGGATCTTTGATCCAATGGCTCTGTTTAATAGAGAGATTTTAGTTCTGGTGCTGGCGCCCTTGTGCGACGCACGTGAAGCGCTGCCTCGGAGTTTTTAACTCTTGGCGCTGACGCCCTCATGCAAGACACGTGAGGCATCGGCGCCCTCGTGCAAGGCACGTGAGGCACTGCCTCAGAGTTTTTAACTCTTGGCGTTGGCACCCTCGTGCAAGGCACATGAGGCAATGCCCTTTTCAAATTTTTGAACAGAGCTTTCCTCTTTTATTGGGGAAACAAATGCCCCCCACCGTTGCGCTCATGTGGCTCACACGTGAGTGCAGTGATAGCATCTTTTCCACCGTTGGATTTTCTTGGAAGTTGAATCGACTTCATGTGCCTATAAGTAGGGCAGCGATGGCTTAGGAAACACGTTCAGATCTGCCGCCTAAGACTTTTCAACTTTATAAGCCGTGAGGGTCTCATAAAGACTTTTCTCCCTACGAGTCGAGAGGATCCCATAGGTGTATTTTCTCTTTAGGAGTCGTGAAGACTCCTGAGTGCGTTCTATTGAGAGTCGTAAGGATCTCACAAGTGAATTTTCCCTCTTTACAAGTCGAGAGGACTCGTAAGTGGTTTTTTTCCTCCTTGTCGATATTTGACTTTGGAGAGTGTGGTCCGTGGATAGTATACAATAGTCCATCTTGGACCTACTTGCAGGGCCCCAGTGCTTAGGAAACAGGTTGATATCCCCGTTGCCTAAGGCTTTTTCCCTACGAGTCGAGAAGTTCTCGCAGGAACATTGTTTTCCCTACGAGTCGAGACGAATCGAGAAGTTCTCACAAGAATGTCCTAACGTCATAGTTAACCCCTTCTCTTTATGACAGAAGTCTGTTAGGATCTGTGGTAGTAGGGTTTTTGTCTGTTTTACCATCGCGTGGGCTGATTCATTCCTCGATACGCAATCTTGCCATTTGAGTAGCCCCGCGACTTTCGTGTCTCTGATCCTTTCGGGGGCTGAACAAGATGGCTTCAAGTAATCTTCCAGGTGATATTACCGTCGGAAGAGCAAGCGTTAAGGATCTTCCATGCAGATATTTACTTGAGGTTATGCTCAGTTTGGGGAGCCCCGATGAGTCATGACCACTCCACGCTGGTGTGGGATGATCTCCGATAGTCTTTCAGGTTTTTTTTAAAGCCGTCAAGACCCTAAAGCTAGGGATCTTCCTTTGCTTTGTTTGTTGACATTGTGACTGCAATATTGCGACGAATGTCGAGGTTGTCTCTAGGTTGTCTATGAACTGTCGAGTCTTGGAACTAGAGACTTTGCCATGGCTCCGTTTGTTGATGTCGCGTCTGCATCTTGCTGGAGGGAGAAGAAACATCGTTGTTGATCTCTGGGCTGTCTGTGAACCGTCGAGATTTGGAACTTGGGACTTTGCCATGGCTCCATTTGCTGACGTCGCGTCTGCGTCCTACTGGAGTGAGGAAGAACGTCGTTGTTGATCTCTAGGCGGTCTGTGAACCGTCGAGACCTGGAACTAAGGAATTTTCCATGTCTCTGAAGTAGTCTTTAGGTTGTTGGTGAACCGTCGAGGCTTGGAACTAGGGACTTTGCCATGGCTCCGAAGTTTTGACCCTGGGGTCGGTTGCTGACGTTGCATCTGTAACCCGCTGGAGTAAGGAAGAACGCCGTTATTGATCTCTAAGCTGTAGATGTTGCCGTCGAGACTGGGAACTAGGGACTTTGCCATGGCTTCGAGGTAGTCTCTAGGTTGATGGTGAACCATCGAGGATTGGAACTAGGGACTTTGCCATGGCTCCATTGTTTTGACCCTAGGGTCGGTTGTTGACGTTGTATCTGCATCCTGCTGGAGTGAGAAGGAACGTCGTTGTTGATCTCTTGGTTATAGATGTTGCCGTCGAGACCTGGCTCTCTTTTTTATGGAGCCTGGTAGGAAAATGTGGTTCCCTTTTTGTTTGTGCCCATTGATTGTATACAGGGGTCGATGTGGACTCACCTGCAGGGCAAAAGTTTTATTTCATTTTATTTCTTTTCGCGATGCTCTATCATTTCAGCTTTCTATATTGCGAAAGTCGCGATTGCCCAATCATTTCGGCATTTTATCGCGGTGCCCAATCATTTCGGCTATTTTTCTTGTTACTCGCTGTTTTTTTATTGCGAGTTACCCAAACATTTCGGCTATTTTTATATGCATATATTTGGCTCGCTGATTTTTATTGCGAGTTGCCCTATCATTTCGGCTATTTCATATGCATTTTCTTTGCTCGCTAATTTTGTGAGTATGGAACTCGAGATTTGATACCAATCTTAGCATCAGCATCGCTGCGACTGGAATATTGCCAGGAACGAATCATCATTTGTCGTGAAAGGACTTAGGATTGACACCCGTTCAGGCATCAGCATCGCTGTGACTGGAATATTGCCAGGAGCGAATAATCATTTGCCTTGAAAGGGATTAGCATTTGATACCAATTTAGGCATCAGCATCGCTACGACTAGAATATTGCCAAGAGCGAATCATCTTTTGCCTTTGCTGATTTGAACAAAAGTGGCTTAGTAGGCAGGGTTAGGATCCTGTCGACTAAGACTTTTCGACTTTATGAGCCGTAAGGGTCTCATAAAGGGTTTTCTCCCTATGAGTCGAGAGGATCCCGTAGGTGTAGGTTTTCCCTAGAAATCGTGAGGACTCCTAAGTGATATCTTCTCTTGTAAGTCGTAAGGATCTCACAAGAGTATTTTCTCCTTGCAAGTCGAGATGGCCTACAAGCGTTGTTCACCAAATGGGGAAATTTCGCGCCATTGGTGGAACTAGGTGAGGGAACGTTTATTTGAGCCCGTGGATTGTATACAAGGGTCGATATTGGACTGCCTGTAGGGCATCTTGGGGATTATGATGGCTTAAGAACAGGTTTTGGTTCCTGTATTGTCACGACCCGAAGGTACGGAACGTGACCGGCACTTAAATTACGAAGCGTCTAGAAGCGCAACGTAATCTAAGTAAGCCGAAGCCCAGAAATCTAAACCATATAAAGGAAGAAGTAAAGGAAAACATGTAGAAAAAAACAAGTCTAAAAGCAACATCCAATTTTCTCAAAAATTTCGGCAGAGTCTCCTTTGTAAAAACTGGCCCCAAACGGGTACAAACAAGAATAATATATATACAAGCAATAAAAAGGCATCCCCAAGCGGGAGCTAGCTCTACGCCAACAGGCGGAAACAACCACACCAAGCACAATAATATACAACGCCAAAGGGCGAGACTCAAAACTCAAAAGAAAACAAATCCACCAGCTACCATAATAATACAAGCGTGACTCTAAGGTCGAAATAAATAACTGTTCCTTTAAACTTATCAAGTAATACAAGTTTGGTTGATGGAGCTTACTAGATACCAATGAAATAATAAAAGTACAACGGCTGTCCTGATACAAGTGAACCAACCTACCGTGCAAATCACCCTAAATGAAAAGATGTGCCAGCAAGCTGCCAAGGAAACATGTACATCGAACCTATAATAAAATTTGGCACAACGGGGGTGAGTTGCCAACCCGTGAGTAGAAGACATCTGCGAAAATAAATCGAATGCACGACGCTGTCCTGGGTCATAATAATACACTAATATATTACTAGTTATCTAGTAATGGCAGGGTAATAAACTACGTGTAAGTGTAAATGCTCCGTGCTCGTGTCAGTGCCTCAAATAGTAATATGTCCTGTGAATGAGTATGCATGCACCATGAAAGTAAAACAATCAATCCTGAATTCTGGATATATCTGTATAAGAAATCTTTAACTTTTATCCTGGTAAAATTTGTATAGAAATCTGAAATATCATCGATTATATATCATTGTCTGCGTACATATACATCGTCAATTGGTCCTCAGAAATATCATGTCATATATATATCATATCGTAATCAGGTCACACATATATCATATCGTAACCAAGTCACACATATATCATATCGTAATCAAGTCACGCATATATCATATCGTGATTCAGTCATAAGTTACAGTCCGGTTTCTATTCTAGAGTC
Source organism: Agapanthus africanus (assembly GCA_030015575.1). NCBI lineage: Eukaryota > Viridiplantae > Streptophyta > Magnoliopsida > Asparagales > Amaryllidaceae > Agapanthus > Agapanthus africanus. The sequence goes on from JASDDO010000008.1 coordinate 357,815,066, forward strand.
TCGTATATCTCAATATCATCATCACCTATTATCGTTTATATATACATATCCATTTTCTCATTTCCAACGATCCGCTAACATCATAACACGACTGTATAGCCAAGAGATCACGGCATCAAGCCCAGTTATATATAACATCCTTATATCACATATACATGTTGTGTGTGTGTGTGTGTGTATACACCTACACACATTCCTATATATATACACATACACATATACACCAAGTCAAGTTTCTGTGTGTGCTTGTGTGTGTCTACCTACGAATCCCCTCCAAGACATTCATCCTCTGGTGAAGTCCTTCTAAATCCGTCTAGTCCAACCTAAAGTCTTTAATAGGGTCCTACTCGCCAAAAATCTAAGGTCACGTCCGACTTCCAAATGAAAATAAGTAATATTCTTATTCTACGTTTGCGGGGGTACTAAACGCCATCCACCCGACTTCCCCCGTAGATATACATCTACTCACCTGGTCCTTGTCTGCCGAAGACGATGTCGCCCTCCTCTTCTTCCTCATACGAAGTCCACGTGAGGGGTACCTATACGCAAACATATATAATATATAAAAATCTAGTTTGCAAAATTGCTTAATTTAACAATTTTGAATGAACAATTTACAATATATCAACCATACAAGATTTTCCAATTATAAAAATGTTAAACAACATAATATAACCCTACTCAATTAATAGAAACCCAAATTTCATTTTGAAACCCTCTCTTGAATTTTTCATCTAGCAATAGAACCAAACTAAAAATTAATTAAACACTTAATTAAGTTAAATCAAGTAATTTACAAACATTCAAACCAAAGGGCTTAGGATTATACCTCACATATGAGATCCAAACATGAAAATTTTCCTCCCAAAAGAATGGTTTCCAACTCCAAGATCCATGTAAAAATGAGCAAAGAATAGTGGGTAGGAATTTAATTAGGATTTTGTGGGTTTTTATTTGGATTTTTGTAGGATTTTTGATGATTTTTGAAGGGAAATTAAATTTGGAAAATGGGGGGCTGCCATGGGATGAGGCTGGCCACCATCTTGAGGAGAGGGAGAGAAGGAGAATTGTGTAGCAAAGTGTAGAAACTTCACTAATTAATTACATCTCTTTATGTCTTTTCACTAATTAATAAAAATTATTTATTTTCCTAACTCAATTTAACCTAGATTGGTTTAGAACCATGGCAAATTTTGAAAATGAATTTTGCATGAAACATACTTGATTCCAATATGCAATGGTTCACTTTTGCAAATTTAACACATTCAAATTTGTAATTTACACTAATTTGGTGTATAAATAAAGCTTATGTTAATATTTAAAATAATTAATTTAGGAAAAATATTTAATTAAACTAAAAATTTATAAGTGAATAAATAAACACCATTTACTAGTAATTACATAATTAAAATAGGTCTTTTTTAAATTTATGATGAAAATTATTTATAGTTAAGTTTTATGGAAAATACGGTTTATTTTACCGAAAAACGGAAAATTCACTTAAAGAATTTTATTTATTTAATTATTAATTTATTTATTTTTAAAACATTACATGTATCTTAAGGCTTTTGAATCCTATGAGCCGTGTAGGTCTCATAAGGAGAATTCTCCTTACGAGTTATGAGGATCCCGTAAGTGTAATTTCTCCTTAGGAACCATGAGGATTCCTAAGTGTGTTTCTCCTTTTGTGAGTCGTAAGGATCTCACGCAGGTATTTTCTCCTCACAGGTCTGAGAGGACCTAGCAAGTGCGCATGATTTTTTTCTTTTTTACGAGTCTGCGCCCTTTCGGGTTTTCACAAACTCGTCGGTAGTCCTGCTGTTTTTACTCGCGGCGTCATTTCAGGTTTTCACAAGCTCGTCGGTAGCCCTGCTGTTTTTACTCACGGCACCCTTTCGGGTTTTCATCCGTGCCCATTTCGCTTGTGGGCATACCATTTTTTTGTTTTATTTGAACGATGAAACTCTCGAAAATAGTTTCGCCGCAGGTGACAAATCTGTTTGCCGGTAGGATTTGAGTTGCAGTCCTCGCTGCTGGGACTTGTGGACTTGAATTCCACTGTCGCTGTGTTTAAGGCGACGTACTTAGTTTAAGGACATTACGGTCCATTGTTTAGTTTAGGAACATCTCGGTCCTTTGTTAGTTTAGGGACATCTCGGTCCAGTGTTAGTTTAGGAACATCTCGGTCCAGAGCCAGCTTCGAGGCAAAGTTTTTCCGAATACTACTTATAGAGTTTGGACTCAGGAAGATAGCGAGCAGACAAGAGCGTCGTCATCTATCATCAACCTGAGTTATGACTTGTCAAGCGTAGTATTTCTTAAGGAATCGGCCGTTTATTGGCCGGAAGGGTCTTTCGCCATGCATATTCATGAGCAAATAGGCCCCACCTTGGTAAACATTGTCTATGATGTACGGACCCTCATAGTTTGGCTCGAATTTCCCCCGCTTTGCATGGTTGGGGATCATGGGTCTTTTTACGACTAACACGAGCTCGCATTGGCGGAATGTTCTCGGTCTGGTTAGTCTTTCGTATGAGCCCGTCGTCCTTGCTTTGTAAGCTTCCAGGTTTTGATGCGCCATGAGACGAGTTTCATCGAGGGCGTCAAGCTCCTCTGTAACGACCCTAGTATTATTATACCTTAGTGTTTTCATTCTTTAGTAAAATATTGTATTTATTTATTCGTAGCATTTTTCCGTAAATTTTATTTTCTATTAAATATATTATTTTATTATTCTATTTATTTTTCCTAAACCCATTTCTTTAGAACTAAATTTTAATTTTTTTCAAATTAAACATAAGACCTAACCCAGCCCATAACTCAAATCCAATTTCATTTTCATTTTCTTTAATAAAACTATGAGCCAAAAAACCCACTTTCTTTTTAAGCAACATCATATATTTAATTCTTATTAAATATATGTATGAACAACTTTGTAGCTCATTGGTTAAGTCTTTGCATTGTTATTCTATAGATCACATGTTCAAATCCCTATTCTTGCAATTATTTTTTTTATCAATTTTTTATTCTTCTCATAACTTATAAATGGGACCTTTCATTTCCAAAATGAATGGTGACCTTTCATTTCTCTTTTAATTCTCATGTTGAATGCATATATTATTATAGATAATTCACCATTACACCATCTTTATTTGTCCTCATCTTTCTTTTTCTTCCTCACATTTTTCTATCTCTCCCTTATCCCTCTTCACCTAGAGTTCTAGAAGAAGAACACAAAGAAGTTTTCAAGAAAGTCTCACTAGAAACGCGAGGCTATCGGCGGATAGACAAGTCCGATGACAATATCGACTTGTGTATGTAAGTCCCATCTCTTTCCCTCTCTTGTTGTGTCTGCCTCTTGAATATTTGAATTCTCGCTTCATTTTCTGTGAAAAAGTTGATTTTTAACATGATATATGAAAGAACTTTAACTAATAATGAAGTTCCTGTGGTATAGAGTAATGTTTGACATAGATCCTATGAACAAATCTGGAAATTGGAAAATTTGAGCTACAGCCAAAATTTTAATAATAGTTGAACCAATTTGTAACCGTACGCATACTTGATGTGATTCCCATTTATTTTTGGATACAATATGTTCCTTCCTATCTTAACTTTTTCTGAGATTAGCATTGAAGACTTGGACCGGTTTATTGAAGATCCCGAGCTGTAGTTTCACTTGTACCTTTTCCTTTATATTCTGTATTTTCCTTTTCTGTTATGCCACTGTTTAGGCATTGCTTTCATTCAGATGTATTTACTTTTCCATGTACTGTAAAAGAATGTTATTAAATAAAGTTGATGTTCAATTATACCTATTGTCTTTGTCTCTTGTGCATTTTTATATTGCTTAGATACTCTTAGCGTATTTACTTCAGAGTAAATACGTAGCGGTCAGTCGCGTCCTCTGCCCGTACACCGGGAAGCGGGGCGTGACATCCTCAAGCCAAAGATGGGCATTTTCTTCATCCGTCAGCTCGTGTCGAACCGCCACTCGTAGAGAGGGTAGTTCTATTTCTAAGGGAAGTACCTCTTCCGTGCCGAATACCAACGTGAATGGCATTGTATTCGTGGCCGTTTTGAACGTGGTTCGATACACCCAGAGAGCTTCATGCAGTCTCTCGTGCCAGTCTTTTTTATTCTGGACACCGTTCTCTTTATGATCTTCGTCATGGTCTTGTTGAAAGCCTCAGCTAGACTGTTAGCTCGGGGATTATAGACTGAAGAGTATCTCCAATCTATATTATGCTGCTGTGCGAAGCGGCTGATCTTATGGCTTCTGCAGGCCGGCCCATTATCCGAGATGATCCGTCATGGAGTACCGAACCGGTATATGACATCTGTCCTGAAGAAATGGAGGATGTTCTCCATCTTCACTTCTCTTAGTAATACTGCTTCTGCCCACTTAGAGAAGTAATCGATCGTCGCCAATATGAACCGATGTCCCCTGGATGATGTTGGTTCGATAGGCCCAATTATATCGGTTCCCCACATTTCGAACGGCCAGCTAGCCAATGTTGGGTGTAGCGGATTCGAATGCTGGTGGATGAAGTCCCCATGGATTTGGCACGAGTGACACTGCTTCGCATATTCGAGGCAGTCCTGAATCATCGTGGGCCAATAGTAACCCATTCTTTTGATCTTCGGCTTCATCATTGGCCTGGTTTGATGGGAACCGCAGAGTCCGTCATGAGTTTCGTGGACGACCTTTTTTGCTTCTTCTGGTCCCAGGTACCTTAGCCACAAACTGTCGAATGATCTTTTATATAGAGCATCATTGACGAAGGCAAAAGACAGAGCTCGTTTCATGAGCTGATGTCTCGAAGATGCATTTTCGGGTGTTCGATGGGATTTGAAGTAGTCTATGAAGACTTCTCTCAAATCCTTAGCCTTTTCCTCAGCCTCTATTTGGAAGGCTGCTTGTTCGGTCGTTTTCTTTGTTTTAGACGTCTCCGGAGATACTTCCGCCGGCGCGAGAATCCGACGGCTTTGCACAATGATCCTTACGTTATCGAGGTTTTCGTCGGCCAGTTCTTTAGCGAGTTTGGCTAACGCATCCTCCTTGCTATTTTCCACGCGTGGTATGCTTTCCAGGATGTAAGAGGGGATTTATGTTAGCAATTGCTGCACTCTTTCGCCATATTTTACCAAATCCGGTTTGCACGTCTGATAGTCGCCATTTACTTGGCTAACGACCAGCTGGGAGTCTCCATATATGAGGAGGTTTTCGATTCCCATGTCAATAGCGATCTTAAGACCCGCTATCAAAGCTCCATATTCTGCTTCGTTGTTTGTTCTTGGTTCTGTTAAGGAAAGGGCAAAACACATTATCCCTCCTTGTGGAGTCACAAAGATAAGGCCTACTCCGGATTTGATTATGGGGGTGTTTTGCTTTCGCTTCTTCATGGAAGACGCTCCGTCGAAGTAGAGTTCCCATTGGACATTATTTTCCTCCGTCTTCCCTTCGATTGTGTCGAACGTGTGTTCGTCTGGCAATTCGCAATTTAAGGGAGAATCAACAGGTATCGGATGCTCAGCGAGAAAGTCGGCGATGGCCTGGCCCTTCATTGCCCAGAGGGGTCGATATATTATCGAGAACTCTATCAAGAGGAGGGCCCATTTAGCAAGCCTTCCCGTTAGTATGGCTCTTGACATCAAATATTTGAAAGGATCCACCTTTGATATGAGATGGACCTCATGTGCCAAGGCATAATGTCGAAGCTTCGTTATCGCGAAGATCAGTGCCAGGCAATGCTTTTCGATGGGGGAGTAATTGTTTTCTTCCCCCAGGAGAACTCGACTCAAATAATAGAGAGCTCTCTCCTTCCCCTAGTCGTTCTCCTATGCCCATAGCGCGCCTAAAGAACCTTTAAGGGCTATTGTATACAAGATGAGGGGCTTTCCCTTGACCGAAGCGGTCAATACCGGTGGATTCTGCAGATATTTCTTGATTTCGTCCAGTGCACTTTGGCATTTACGATCCTAAACGAACGGGGTCCCCTTCTTCATTAGATGGCTGTAGGAACGGCATTTGCCGGAGAGGTTAGCTATGAACCATCGGATATACGCGAGCTTTTCTTGGAGAGACCGCAGTTGTTTGAGAGTTCTTGGCATGGGCATTTCCATAATCACCTTGATCTTTGATGGGTCTATTTCGATGCCTCGGTTTCGTACGATGAATCCTAGGAATTTGCCTGAGGAGAATCCAAACGCGCATTTCAGAATATTCATCTTCAAATTATATTTCCGAAGACGCTGGAACACTATTTTCAAATGCTCGCAGTGCTCTTTGTACGATTTGCTTTTCACCATGAGGTCGTCGATATAACATTCGACAATCTTGTGTATGAGGTCATCAAAGATCCTCGTCATGGCCCTCTGGTAGGTAGCGCCAGCGTTCTTCAGACCGAAGGGCATCACTTTATAGCAAAATATCCCCAGCGGAGTCCGGAAGGCAGTATGCTTTCGGTCTTCGGGATGCATCTTTATTTGATTATACCCTGAAGATCATTCCATGAAGGAGAAGACTTCATGAGTGGACGTGTTATCTATCATCAGCTCGGTAACCAGTACGGGGAAGTCATCCTTCGGGCACGCTTTATTGAGGTCCCGAAAGTCCACGCAGATGCGTATTGTCCCATTTTTCTTCATCACTAGGACAATGTTGGCGATCCAGTCAGGATATTGAACTTCTTGAATGAAGCCAGAGTTGATTAGTTTCTTGACTTCAACATTGATGCTCATATCGAGTTCGAGCCGCATTCTTCTTGGCGCCTGTTTGACTGGTTTGACGTTCGGTGATATCGCCAGTTTATGCACAGCTATTTCTGGATCTAGTCCCGGCATCTCGGAATATTTCCATGCGAAACAGTCTTTATACTGCATAAGCACATCCTTTAGCATGGCCACCTGCTTTTCAGACAGCAGCTCACTAATGAACGTTGGCCTCGGCTCATTTTCCGTCCCCAAGTCGATTTTTCTCAGGTTGTCCGATGTGGTGTGTATCCCATCTTCCATCTCTTTTGGCGCCGGTGGAAATTCTAAAACCACCTCATCCTCATTCTTATTTGCGAAGCACTGGGAGAGGTCGTCCATATTCTCGTGCTCTCCTTCTTTTGATAGTGTTATCACGTGGCAGGTACGATCCCGTTTCCAAGCTCGATGCTGATCTAGACTTTCCCTCGCAGTGTAGGTTGCTCTTAGCTCATGCTTTCATGGTGGGGCTACCCTCCAACTGTCTGATAGAGCAAACCTGCATTGCGGATACTGGTCTTCGACCCATTTTTTTAAGGTGAAGCAGTCTTCAAGAGGATGTCCTATTACTCGGTGGTAGGAGCAACAATCCGGGTGATGGACCTCGTTTATCTGTTCAGGGTATCGAGACTCCAGAAGCGTCATCATTTGATGCTTCATGACAAGGTTGAATATTTTCCTTGTCTTTTCTTGGGGGATCGAGTACTCCCAACCCATCTTCTTCATAAAAGACGGGTTCCAGTTGACTTTTTCTCGATTGCGTGGCTTCTTGGATCCGCTTCGCTGTTTTTGAACGTCATTCCCGTTCTTCACCTTGTTGTTACTTCTGCGTCAGGCTTTTTTCTTGCCATGAGAGCGCATAGCAGGCTGAGGGTGAAGGGCATCGTTGTCTTCTCTTTTCGTAGCCTGCTGAATGATACGTTGCGTCCTGGATTTCTCGTAAATGGCCATTTCACGGCTGTGGTCATCCCGAACTTTTTGACCCGCCTCCCCTATTAGCTTGTCAATCTGTTCTTCGAATGAGGGACTTGGTATTCTTACGGCGGTATTTCGCTCTAGTTCAGTACCAGCGCTATCTGGAAGAGCATTCCCTTCTCCACCGGAATCGTTTATAACATGGAAGCCATGAAACCGCTCCCGTTTCTTGGACCAAATGTATCCAAGCCCGGTCGTCTCTACCCTCCCATTGGGCATCTTTCGCCGAGTCCCAGGAATGTCCTAAATCTTGTTGCAGAACTGGGCTTGTCGAGTGGTTTGTTTGAGGGGTATGCCTTGGCATCTTAATAGCCTCTTCAATCCCTCTATGTAGTATCTGGGCAGCCGGATTAGTTGAAGCCTGTCAAGCGCAAGATCGGCACCATGCCGGACTTCTTTCTCCACTTTGGTCTCCATGGATTGATAGAAGAGGATTGCCTTTTCATCTCTCCGCCTAGGAGGAACGTAGAAGGTCTGCAGCTCTTGCACGCCGTATGTATCGAGCATATCAAGTTCCCTATAATGCTGCTGCAGAACCTGTTAGTTATGTATATGCCCTAGAGGCCATTGTTGTACATATGATATATATTATAATGGATGCTTGGATATATATAGAGAGGACTTTCTTGCTCGACATGATAGTATGCTATCTGGTTTCACTCTGTCTTAACATGTTGACTTGTATTAGTTTACTGTCTTGCTCTCACATGTTGATAAAGTCCTTAGGATCTGTACTCGACTACTAGGACTATGACGAGATCATACTAGTGGGGCCAGGGTAGTCTACGAGTACATCCTATAACTGTTCCTAGTCGAGGGTGTATCGAGACAGGGCATCGATACTCCAGAGTAGACTAGCGTATACGCATCTTGACCCATATGGTGGACAATGGATAATCCCATATCCATTGGTGTTGGACATCAAAGATGGTGTACGGGTGCTTAGTGGAGACTGGGTACACTGAACGGACTCGCCGATAACTCCTAGATGGTATTATACCTATCGTCAGATAGCAGTTCTCCGGTGACACTGGTACAGGTTAGTCTGTAGACCCGAGATCGTCATAGAGTCTTATGTGATTCCCACTGTGCTTTGATTTCCACCTTACCATGTTCACGAGAACGTGCAAAACGGTGGCTTTTGGGTACAGTCCCGAATCATATGGAGGCAATGAGCGATAGGAAGGGTTTCGTCTCTCCCGGTATTGGGAGTTGATGTTGCGCTTTGTTCGATTGGCTATAACTGGAAGTCCCTGGCCAGGGCTGATATGGAGATTTACTGGTAAGAGTTATCAGTAGTTTCTCGACCCGTTATGAGCCTCACATCGACACGACTTATCAATTACTGGGGTCTGACGTTTACCACCCCTAGACTGGATATGCGACATATCAAACGAAGAGACCGGACTGTATGGTAGTGTTACTGATTGGATTTGCAGGAGTATGTACAGGCTTTCTTTTTAATCTTCTGGTCGCTCAATACCCGGATGGCTGTTACGTTTAGCTGACCGCTTGCAGCTTGTGGGTGTTTGATGTGATCATCACCTACTGCCGGCGTATTAACGAGTCTTTAGAGTCCTATACAGAGGTTTCCTGGCTCAGGCGAAACAGAGTAGGAGCACATATGTGATATGTGCGGGGACCGAGATTAATACGATATTTGATACCGTATTCTATTCTCGCGATATATGATATCGGCCGGTTATATGTGATATAGCCGGGTTATTGGATTAAGTGTTGATTCGATAAAATGATATGTGTGTGTGTGTGTGTATGCATGCTCACTTAAGTATTTATTTTTCTCACTTGTAATACATTTAATATATATGTGATATATGTTTATTGTATTGTTTTCTTTTGTTGCATAAATATTATATATGTGATATATAATATTGTGACATGATAGGTTATACTTGCAACAAGTATGTATGAGAATTATACCATGCTACATGTAATGTTTGAGTTTAAATTCTTAAGTAATTCAAAATTGAAAAAATGAGTCATGGTGAAGCTTCATGAAGCTTGTGGATAAACTTTAACAAAGTCTTCTCTTTTTGTTTTGCTTAAGATATTTCTAAACTCGACCATGACACATAGCCATGGTTAACTCTCTGCAAGGGTTAGTGGATGACATACACTAACCTAAGGTTGCATTTCTAACCTCATATTTTTGATGATTCATCTTCTTCCTCATCTCATTTTTGCTCTCTAGCTTTTGAGAAAAGAGAAGAAAATAGTGAGAAAATAAATAATAAAGTGAGCAAAATTCCTACTTCATCATCCTATTCTATACTAGCCATATAGATTAGAGTGTTGGCTTCACTAATTTCATATTAGTGAAGTCGTAACATGAGTTCGTGTTTCATCGAAGTAGATCGTCTTGGATTTCGAAGACTTCAAGCAAGATGCATCCTACATCGTGCGGAGCCTCTACAGAGTCCAGGAGTTCATGGATCGCAGTGAAGGGACCATTTTGAAGTGAAGGAATGGACTACAAAGGTTGTAATCCCTATCTCTTAGATGTAAAGTTGTTTACATGCAAAGTTTACTCTAATTCTCTAGTTAAGATCTTGGTTAGGTTTCATAGCACCCCAAAAATTTATAAATTGGCATGTGTGGTGCCTTCCTAAACTTCATGGTGGTGTTACGCAACCCTTCAGTGGTATCAGAGCCAAGCTAAAGCATTAGGCGAAGTCTAGACGAAGTTTAAAGTCCGATCGAACCTCGAAAACCCAAACGAGACCCCCTTTCTGGAAATTTTTTCAAAAGTTAAAATTTTTCATATTAAAAATATTCAGAAAATCATGCAAAGAATTCTATGGACCCACCTAAAGAACGAGTCCCTAACTCGCTACAGTGACCATGCAACCGTGGCCAAAACTTGGTTTTGGCGGCGGTTCCGCGGCGCCACTGTGGAGGCTTGGGACGGGCCCTTCAGCGACGGTCCGTAGGTGATAGGGCATGTTTCTGGGAATTTTTATTTTCTACTCAAGTATTGAGCTCACTGGGGTATTTTGGGAATTCGTTGAATCGATCGAATTGTGTAACTTCGCCTAGATATCTGTGTTGTGATAAAATATATGGAATTCATTTAGTTAGGCATGAAATCCGTAATATGTGATATTTCGGGTTTACGATGTCTAAAGAGATTGTGGATTCCAAATGTTGTAGTTTTACATTTTCTTTTCTGCGATCGTAAGTGTAATATGTGGTATATCGCCGTTTTCGTCGCTATAGATCGACGACAATTGCGATAGGCATATTTTCTTACGTTGATGACATGTGTTGTTATGTGTTGCTGTGATATGTTATATTGGATCGTCATGTTTTGAATAGCCGGGGGTTTTATGTGAGATGAGAGTTTTCTTTTTCATTCATGTAAAATTCATTGTATGTAATATTCTTTTATTGGGGCATTTCCGGGTTGAGGATGATGTCACCATTGTATATTATTTACTTTTCCGCATTAGCATAGACCCAAGGCGGAGAGCACAAGTAACCGGGTTCTAGGGTTCATTGGGAGGCCATCTTGAGGAGTCGAGACCAGGTCTCCTAACCTTAGAATTGGCAGGGTTACTTGCCGCTCTCATAGGGGTCTAGGGATGTGGGGTTGACTATTCATCGCGATCGTGGAATCCGTGTTTTATAAAGGCTCAAAATAAAACACGGACGTCCTAGTATATCCAATATTTCATATGTAGACTTCTGCTGTAATGTTCTGTAATGAGATCATATTAATGCCTGAGACGAATGCTTATACTATATATATGATATATAAATATTACAGCTTTCGTTTCTTCTGTGATGCTTAGGAAGCTTAAATGATGGGATTTCATTAATGAGATTAATGAAAGAAAAGAAACCTAAAAAATGTTGTAGAATCAAATTTTCAAAAAGGGTTGCTCTAGTTTTTGCTTTGCATAGCGGTATTCCTTGTAGAATATCCAGCACCTTATTCGATAAGGAAAGAGCCGAGATCCCTTCACCGGGAGTGACCTCTTTAGCGAAACTAGCAGATGCTACAACTCACTCAGTTTTATTTTTGATTGCTTCTATAGTTCTTGCTTTGCATAGAGATATTCCTTGTAGGATATCCAGCGCCTTATTCGATGAGGTAAGAGCCGAGATCCCTTCACCGGGAGTGGCCTCTTTAGCGGAACTAGTAAAAGCCTCAAAACATTCCTTTTCAAAAAACACTTGTTTCTACAACGATATCAAGTTCATTACGCTCATAGTTTTTAGAAAAACCTGCGTAGCCCTCCGTCATTTCAGATAAGTCCTACTTAGTATTCGTGCTACGTTTGTTGACCTCCGTCAAGTCGTAGTGTGCGGTAGCTGACTAGTATTTATCTGCAGCATGTGATGCGATTGTTTTAGGGTAGTCGTACGACCTTGTTGACCTCCATTAAGGGTCGTGCGGGTGGGTTTAATTCAATCAGGAAATGACAGGTTGAACTTGACTAGTAGCATATGGTTTGTTGACCTCCGTTAAGGTCATAGGACGCTAGGGGTAAAAGATATTATCGGGAATTTCAAGTGTTGAAATTTGCAATGAGATTGCATACCTTCTATGAGATAGATGGATCTCGATACCCACTGCGAGTAATAGTTACTCCTGGGAGAGTTTTACACATGACAAATTAGCCGATCAAGTAGGTGTCTAGAAAGGTGTTAATGGGGCTATGCCTCTGGGAAAACGAGGTTTATTTTAATTAGGTCCATGGGAAAGCACGGGGAACCTCCGTAAAAGTACCAACACTGATCTGGCTGAAAGATTGGCGAACTTGTAAGGTGTAATTAATCTCGAATAATCTTACCTTTTAGGGTTTGAAGGAAGATTTGATTAAAACAGTGGGAGCCATCCTGATTAGATAAGATAATAACCAATCTAATTTTGAAAGAGCGCGCGCTAAAGTGTTTTCTTCTCTCTCTCTCCAGGTAGCGACCATGTCAGGACTTAATCAAGATAATAATATGGATGTATTGACCGAACCCGCTTATTTTACTGTGCAGGGGAACGATGGACCCGTTCTTTCTTATAAATGTTATAAGACTGAGCAGGGAATAAGGACATATTCGGATACTCACGCCGCCCAAACGTAGAATAAGCATGATGATGCATCTTCTTCGGATGTGTTAGTTATCGAGAACTGTTTCTCAGTTCACTCTACGTCCTGGGTATTAGATACCGGATCAGAATCCCACATATGTAATATGTTATATGGGCTACGGAAAGGTAGGGAACTGGGAATGGGTGACCATTCCGTAAGAGTAGGGAATGGTACAGATGTTGCAGCCAAAGCAGTTGGCGAATATCACATTGTATTACCAAATGGCAATACATTGATTTTGAACGAATGCTATTACATACCGACCCTGATATGCAATATTGTATCGGTTTCTTTACTGAGCAAAGAAGGATATAAATTTGTAGTACAGGAAAATGTTATGAACATCTTCCTGAATCAAAAGTTGATTGGATCAGGCTCATTACATAATGGCATATATGTTCTAAATCAAAACACAATTCTTAATATACAGAACACACACAAGAGGAAAAGTTCAGAAATGAACGAATCCTTCTTGTGGCATTGTAAACTTGTCATATCAATGCAACACGACTAGCTAAGTTACATAAAGATGGTTATTTAAATGTGTTCGAATTATCATCTTATGAAACTTGTCATTTATGTCTCAAAGGCAAAATGATCAAAACTCCGTTTAGTGGACATGGAGAAAGAGTTACAGAACTCTTGGGACTGATACATAGTAATATATGCGGTCCCATGTCTACACATGCCAGAAATGGTTCTTCGTACTTCATTATATTCACTGACAATCTCTCAAGATACGGACATATATTCCTGTTGAAACACAAGTCTGAAGCTTTTGAGAAATTCAAAGAATATAAACACGAAGTAGAGAACCAAACGGGTAAAAGTATTAAGATACTTCGATCTGATCGAGGAGGAGAATACTTGAGCAATGAGTTCCTGGACTATTTAAAAGAGAATGGGATTCTCTCTCAGCTTACTCCACCGTATACACCATAGCACAATGGTGTATCAGAACGGAGGAATCTCACCCTATTAGATATAGTGCGCTCTATGATGAGCACTATTGAGTTACCTATTTCCTTTTGGGGGTATGCGCTTGAGACAGCCATATACCTATTGAATAGAGTTCCAACCAAATTAGTGCCTACCACTCCATATGAGATATGGGAGGGGAAGAGACCGTGTCTTAATTTCGTTAAGATATGGGGTTGCCCGGCCTATATAAAAAGCAAAATCCAGACAAGCTCGAGGCAAGATCGTTTTTGTGCATGTTTGTAGGATATCCCAAGCATTCGCGAGGACATATCTTCTACCACCCTGAGGAACAAAAGGTGTTTGTTGCTCAGCATGCCACCTTTTTAGAAAAGGAATTTCTTGTAGAGGAAATTAGTGGCAAGGAGGTAAAACTGGAAGAAGTTCCAGTTACACAAACTGTGACAGAAGATTTGGTGGAACCAGAGGATTCAGTAGTTCCCGACAAACCGCAGCCTCTCCGCCGATCTAGTAGGGTTCCTCATCCACCTGAGAGATACTATGGTTTTCTCATTAATGGTGGGAGCGAGGATTGCATCATGGAAGATGATGACCCGACTAGCTTCGAACAGGCCATCACGAGTGGGGACTCTGTGAAATGGCTGAATGCAATGCGATCTGAGATGGAATCCATGTACACCAACAAAGTATGGACTTTGGAAGTTGCTCCTGAAGGGGTAAAACCCATTGGGAGCAAATGGATCTTTAAGAAGAAACTTGGTGTAGATGGAAAAGTTGAGATTTGCAAAGCTAGACTTGTTGCAAAGGGTTTTCGTCAATGACCAGGTGTGGATTATAACGAAACCTTTTCTCCAGTGGCTATGCTTAAGTCCATCAGGATCCTACTTGCCATTGCTGCATACCATGACTATGAAATCTGGCAAATGGATGTTAAGACCGCCTTTCTAAATGGTGATTTAGAAGAGTGCGTGTACATGACTCAGCCAGAGGGCTTTGTAGACAGTGGGAGCAGCAGAAAGGTGTGCAAGCTGCTTAAATCCATCTACGGGTTAAAGCATCTGTTTTGATGTGGTAGTCAAAGAGTTTGACTTCATCAAAAACATAGATGAACCTTGTATCTACAAGAAGGTTGCAGAGAGTAAGGTTGTATTCCTCGTATTGTACGTGGATGACATACTCTTGATAGGAAATGATGTTCATATGCTGCACTCGGTCAAGCACTTCTTATCACAAAGATTCTCAATGAAAGATCTAGGTGATGCCTCCTGCATTTTGGGGATTAAGATCTATAGAGATAGATCTAGACGGATACTGGGATTGTCCCAATCCAGGTACATTGACACCATACTGAAGAGGTTTAATATGGAAGAATCCAAGCGTGGGAATTTACCCACGATCTGTGGACTCACTTTCTCCAAAAAGATGTCTCCTAAGACTGATTTGGAGAGAGCTCGCATGCAAGAGATACCCTATGCCTCAGCAGTAGGCTCTATCATGTATGCGATGCTATGTACCAGACCCGATGTAGCATACTCACTAAGTGTAGTGAGTAGGTATCAAGCAGATCCTGGAGAGAATCACTGGACAGCTGTAAAGAACATTCTCAAGTACTTGAGAAGGACTAAAGAGATGTTTTTGGTGTATGGTAACGGAGAACTCCGGGTGGAGTCCTTTACCAATTCGAGCTTCCAAAATGATAAGGACGACTCTAAGTCGCACTCGGGATTTGTCTTTACCCTAAATGGAGGGGCGGTTTGTTGGAAGAGTTCCAAACAGGAAACCGTGGCAGACTCGACGATGGAAGCTGAATACATCGCTGCCAACGATGCTGCCAAAGAGGCTGTCTGAATAAAGAAGTTCATCACTGAACTTGGTATGGTTCCATCCATTAAGAATCCAATACCTCTATATTGTGATAACAATGGAGTTGTGGCTTTGGCCAAGGAACCCAGGTCCCATCAGGGATCCAGGCATATTCTGAGGCGGTGTCACCTGATCCGGGAGATAGTTGATCGCCGGGAAATCGAGGTCAGGAGAGTTGATACGAAGGACAACACTGCGGATCCACTTACGAAGGCCATTCCCCAGATACATTTTGAGAGACTCTTCGGGATGTTGGGTATGAGATACTACAACAGCTGGCCTTAATACAAGTGGGAGATTGTTAGTTATGTATATGCCCTAGAAACCATTATTGTACATATGATGTATATTATAATGGATGCTTGGATATATATAGAGAAGACTTTCTTGCTCGACATGATAGTATGCTATCTGGTTTCACTTTATCTTAACATGTTGACTTGTATTAGTTTATTGTCTTGCTCTCACATGTTGATAAAGCCCTTAGGATCTATACTCGACCTCTAGGACTATGATAAGATCATACTAGTGGGGCCAGGGTAGTCCACGAGTACATCCTATAACTTTTCCTAGTCGAGGGTGTATCAAGACAGGGCATCGATACTCCAGAATAGACTAGCGTATAAGCATCTTGACCCACATGGTGGACGATGGATGATCCCATGTCCATTGGTGTTGGACATCAAAGATGGTGTACGGGTGCTCAGTGGAGACTAGGTACACTGAACGGAAAGCGAAGACTTCAGTTCTTGCGTGATCTAACTAACCAATTTCTTTCTTTAAACAGACAGAGCCGAGAACTCCTAGATGGTATTATACATATCGTCATATAGCAGTTCTCCGGTGACACTGGTACAGGTTAGTCTGTAGACCTGAGATCGTCATAGAGTCTTATGTGATTCCTACTGTGCTTTGATTTCCACCTTACCACGTTCACGAGAACGTGCAAAACGGTGGCTTTTGGGTACAGTCCTGAATCATATGGAGGCAATGAGCGATAAGAGGGGTTTCGTCTCTCCCGGTATTGGGAGTTGATGTTACGCTGTGTTCGATTGGCTATAACTGGAAGTCCCTGGCCAGGGCTGATATGGAGATTTACTGGTAAGAGTTATCAGTAGTTTCTCGACCCGTTATGAGCCTCACATCGACACGACTTATCGATTACTGGGGTCTGACGTTTACCACCCCTAGACTGGATATGCGACATATTAGACGAAGAGACCGGACTGTATGGTAGTGTTACTGATTGGATTTGCAGGAGTATGTACAGGCTTGCTTGTTGATCTTCTGGTCGCTCAATACCCGGGTGACTGTTACGTTTAGCTGACCGCTTGCAGCTTGAAGGTGTTTGATGTGATCATCACCTACTGTCGACGTATTGACGAGTCTTTAAAGTCCTACACAGAGGTTTCCTGGCTCAGGAGAAATGGAGTAGGAGCACATATGTGATATGTGCGGGAACTGAGATTAATACGATATGTGATACCGTATTCTATTCTCGCGATATATGATATCGGGCCGGTTATATGTGATATAGCCGGGTTATTGATCAAGTGTTGATTCGATAAAATGATATATATATATATATATATATATATATATATATATATATATATATATATATATATTATGCTCACTTAAGTATTTATTATTCTTACTTGTAATACATTTAACATATATGTGATATATGTTTATTGTATTGTTTTCTTTTGTTGCATAAATATTATATATGTGATATATAATATTGTGACATGCTAGGTTATACATGCAACAAGTATGTATGAGAATTATACCATGCTACATGTAATGTTTGAGTTTAAATTCTTAAGTAATTCAAAATTGAAGAAATGGGTCATGGTGAAGCTTCATGAAGCTTATGGATAAACTTTGACAAAGTCTTCTCTTTTTGTTTTGCTTAAGATATTTCTAAACTCAACCATAATACATAGCCATGGTTAACTCTCACAAGGGTTAGTGGATGACATACACTAATCTAAGGTTGCATTTCTAACCCCATCTTTTTGATGATTCATCTTCTTCCTCGTCTCATTTTTGCTCTCTAGTTTTTGAGAAAAGAAAAGAAAATAGTGAGAAAATAAATAATAAAGTGAGAAAAATTCCTACTTCATCATCCTCTTATATACTAGCCATATAGATTAGAGTGTTGGCTTCACTAATTTCATATTAGTGAAGTCATAGCTTGAGTTCGTGTTTCCTCGAAGTAGATCGTCTTGGATTTCGAAGACTTCAAGCAAGATGCATCCTACATTGTGCGGAGCCTCTGCAGAGTCCCGGAGTTCATGGATCGCAGCGAAGGGACCACTACTCGGAGCTTTTGAAGCGAAGGAACGGATCACAAAGGTTGTAATCCGTATCTCTTAGATGTAAAGTTGTTTACATGCAAAGTTTACCCTAATTCTCTAGTTAAGATCTTGGTCGGGGTTTCATAGCACCCTAAAAATTTATAAATTGGCATGTGTGATGCCTTCTTAAACTTCGTGGTGGTGTTACACAACCCTTCATAACCATAGTGATTTGCAAACTCTGATCAGCTCCAATGAAGGTTTGTATTAATGGACGAACAGAGAATACTGCGTTAACCTCGTCTTCAGATTCACTGCCAAAGACCAAAATAGGAGTAGATGATCCCGGTCTGTTGCATTGGGTCTGCCCCGAATAAACCATCTCTTCATCCTCCTCGGTATCACTCCCGAAGACCGGGATAGTAGCGATGGATTTTTGCTTATTCTCCGGCTTATGACATCTTTCCGTGTCTTCAAAGTCTGGTAAGAAGTACTTTGCGTCTTCATATTTTTAGACTTCATTTATGGAGAATGGATTTAATTCCCCCGTCACAATGTACTCGAGGCCGTCTTTGAAATACTTCATACACTGATGTTGTATAGAAGGGATGAAGTTGTACTCGTGTAACCAAGGCCTGCCGAGAAAAGCGTTGTAGCAAGTCTTGGCGTCAATGATATGAAATTTGATGTCAGTGACGAACAGCCCGAAGCGTAATGTTAGTATTACAGACCCGAACGTTTGTGATGACTGGGAGTCAAACCCGAAGATGTTAATTTTATCCCGAACCAGGTGTTGAACGTTCATGCAAATCTCCTTCAACATTCTCATATTGAGAAGGTTGACGGAGGACCCGTTGTCAACCAGGATCTTCCCGATCTTGATGTCGTGGCAGTGCCCGGTTACATACAACGGACGGTTGTGCTCACACGTTCCGAGGAGGAGGTCTTCATCGCTGAAGGTGATGTCAACCGCGTGAACTTCTTCCAGCTCGTCCTTCATATTTTCTTCTGCAAGGAAGGCTTGAAACTGATCGGGCTCTTGTAATGCCTTGATCAGAGAATATCGTGTCTCTTTAGATAGGAGAAGGGCATCCAAAATTCTCAATTGTGAGGGTATCTTCCTCAGGTGTGCCAGGACATTGTAATCCACCTTGTTCTTCTTAGGCGAGTCCTTGGCTGTGAGCTCTTTGACGACTCTATCATCGAGACCAATCTCCTCAGGGACCTTTTTTTCCCCTTGTCTCTCTTACCCGAACCTTTGTTTGTAGGTCCGAGATTCTTTTCAGGCAACGTACGGTTACGCAGCTGAATGTTCTCACAATTCTTCACCTCTTCTTCTTTTCCAGAGGTGGTTTCCTTAAAGAGAGGGCCGAGGGCTATTTCTTCGTCAGAATCGCTCCCGAAGGTAAGAACTTGAGATTTCCCTTTTGTCGAAATGGAATCAACCATATGACAGTTACCGGCTGTTCCTTTACGCTCATCTGTTGTGCTTCTCTGTTCCCGATAGGCTTTGCGGTTCATTCGCTTGAAGTGTTGTCGATGGGCAATGTATCCCTGCCACTACTTCTTGAAGGCATTGCGCTCTTCGGTAGGGTGTTTAAACCTCCGATGGTATAAGCAGTATTTCGGATGTACATCCGCTTCGTCAAGGCACGTAATCCCAGGAGTATTTCCTTCAAAAGGTGGCAGCTTCATTCCAACTGACAGGGCTTTGGCGAACCGTTTCCCCGTCTTAAACATGCTTTTGTCTGCCGCGGGTGTGCTTCGATCCAGTTGGAGTACTTTGTGACTCTTCTTTGCCGTAGCTTCCTCATCCTGACGCCGACGCTTGGCCTTTTCGTATATGGTTGTTTCACGTTCTCGGTCGGCTTTTCTCTTTTGAAGGGTTCGTTTAGCAGCATGTCAATTAATTCGTCTGACGGCTCCAGGGATTTTGACGCCGGTCCTGCCCCCAGCTTCTCTACGTTATTTTCTAACGCTGAGGGAGCTTCTTTTCCATTCACTGACGAATGAGATATCATGTGGAAACTCACCACATAATCCTCGGGTTCTTCTGACGAGTTGTCTCCCTCGTCATTGTCATTGTTTCCGTTCTCAAGTATGTGGTTGAGAAACTCTTCTAGTGTGATTGGGGTCCGCGCCTTCTGGTTGTATTCCTCCAGCGAGTCAATTTAGTTCTGCAGGTCCGTGCGCTTGTCGTCAAGCTGCACGCGCTTCTTGGCCTTCTTCTTTTTCTTCGAAGACTTTGAAGGCTTGACCTGGGTGTTCTACCCATCATTACCATCTTTCGGTGTTGGGCGTAATTTCAGCAACCCGTCAATAATCTCAGGCTCCAGTGGGCTTTTCTACCTGATCGCCAGGCATTCTCGAAGATCCTTCAGCATTCTTTTAGTTTTAGCCAAAAGGACACGGAGCTTCTTCTACAAATGAGCATGATACCCCCGGCATGTCCACCTTTTTAGGAGCGTGCTGCTGTGGCGAGTTCACCTTCCAGTTTTCGGACAGCGCAAACTTGCCTTGTTGGTACTGGTCTTCAACCCAGTTTTTGAAGACGTAGCAATCTTCGATTGGGTGACCCATTACTCTGTGGTAGGGTCCGTAGTTGGGACTGTTGACGTCACCAGGCTGCAGTAGGCGTCTTGGATCCGGCAGAGTGATGAGCCTGTTGCGCACTGCCAGTTCGAACAGTCTTCTCGTTTTATCCCGGGAAAACGAATAAGGACGTCTCAACTTCTCTTCGAGGGATCCGCGTGCGTTGATTTGGCGAGCAACCGGTTTTTAGTCGCTCGATTGTTGTTAAGCGTTGGCAACGAAGGTCGCTTTCCCTTTGCCCTTTTCATTCCGGAGATCCGTTTTCGAAGAGGACGGCATATGGCCCATCTGGTCCAATTGGGCCAGCTTGTCTATCAAGGCCTGGAGGTGGTCGGCTTGAAGAACATCATAAATTGGGATATAGTTGTCTAAGGATCAAGGGTCCCCATGAACATTCCTATGGCAGGAGCTTCTTCGATGTGTTGTTCACATTTTGACCATAGGTTCCGCCACTGAATTGCGTATTGAACTCAGGTCTCCCCTGACTTCACCCTGGCATTGATTAATGCCGTGATCGGGGTGTGCTCACTTGCACTTGAGAACTGCTGTGTGAATAGTAATTCCATCTCCGTGAATGTTTTGACAGAATCATTTGGGAGCTCGGAGTACAATTCAAATGCCGTCTCCGACAAGCTGCCGACAAACTGACGAAGCAGCAGTTTGTCGTCGCCTCCAGTATTACCGCATAAAGCTCTGAATTGAGCAACGTGCTGGTGTGGATTGCCCGTCCCCTTATACACATAGAACTTAGGGATCGTATATCCTGTTGGGTACTTGATTTGATCGTACCAGCCTGGATAAGGTCGCCCAGTTCTGACAACTTGGCTTGCCGCTTCACTCTCTTGATGAGCTCGTATTTGTTGATCTATATAGTCATCGAGGGCAGCCTTGGAAATTGTCTCTTCTTGGGCTGCTGAGACAGCCAGAGGAGGGTTTGACGTTTCCCCTCTATCGTCTTCGATGATTATCGGAGGGTTTTCGGCTGGAGATTCCGGCTGGATCATCATCCCAACCATGTCTTGGAACAGAAGCGCCATCTGTTTTATATTAGCGGCCTGTTTTGCAGCCTTCTTATCCTTCCTTTCCAGCACCCTTCGCAAGAACTCGGTGTCAGTCTCTTGTTCCTGGCGCTGCTCAGACGTTGATTCCCGGCTTTCTTTCTGCCCGGTGAGTGCTGACATTTTCATCAGTATTTCTTGGAGCTTTTGTTGCTGCTCCTGAGCTTTTGTCAACGACCGAGTGAGTGGTCGATGACCTACGAAAGCATGGATTTCCTCTTTCCCGGAAGCCATGTACACCGTATGCACGATCATGCCCCCAGACTTGGGGCGTTTGGATCCATCACCCTTAGGATTTGCCGCCGGCGGTGGGAGATTCTCCGGCCTTCTCTTTTTGTGAGAAGTCAAAGTCGAAGGAGCTATTGTAACAGGCGCCTGAGAATTCCCTCACTGCATGCTAGAGGGATGACTTCCCTCTTGTCGAACCTTCATTTTCTCCGGTGGACGAGAATAGTCCTTGTTGATCACAGAATCCTGAACTTTCAGCCAAACTCTGTGGATTCGGGAGGACAGCCGATGAGGGGGCTGTTCCGGCTTTGCCTATACCGTGTTTTCAACATGTGGAGGCGACTTCTTCAGTACGGCAGTTAGAGAGTTCTTTTGCACCCTCCTGAGCGGATCAAAGCTGTTCCTAGTTGGAACAGCAGTGTCAATTTCCACCATTGGAGCTGGTGGAGTAAATCCAGAGGGGGAGTTTCCCCCAGCTCTTCTCACCCGGCGCCAGTGGCGACGTCGAGCATGTATTGCCGATGGGACCACCTCAGCTGTGGAAGCGGCTCCGTCATGCCCTTGCTTCGGTTAGGGGCTACTGCTGGTGCCAGCCTGTTGAAGCTGACATCCGTTAAGATGGGACGGCCAATCTTTCGAAGGCCGACTTTCTGGTAATGGGCGCATTTTTGACGACTTCACCCGTAGCAGGAGTCGGAACGTCCAGTCTTGCGAAGACCAATCCTTTAGTAGGAGAAGCCCCTTTGACGACTTCGTCTACCGGAACTGGAATGGTTATCCGTTTCGGGATAACCCCCTCAGTGTAAGTCGATGTCGCGCACCCCATGTGTTCGCGAGGAGGCGAAAATTGCAAAAAATGATTTTTACGGGCTTCGCAACACCGACTAGAACCAAGAATCGAACATAAACCCTAGCTAGCAAACAACTCGAGATTTAACTACTCGAAAAGAATGTTATACCTCATGATACAAGTCCTTCGGGTCTTCTCCGCTTTCTTCCTCGTCATCGTAGGCTCCAAGGATCGATCCGGATCGTAGCTTCCTCGTCGGCTTCCTCGAGTCAAAGACGATCCACCGAGAGTCTATAGTCCGAGCTTGAACCTCAAATCCGAGGTAACTAGGGCAACTAGCTTGCTAAACTAGATGGCCTAGGTGATGTAAAGAATGAAGATGGATTTATTTGTCTCTTGGATCCCTAGTTTACTCACTCATGAGACCTTAAGGGTTTTTGATGTGAGGAAGAAAAAGAGAACTAACTTGAGGAAAGAGAAATCGTTTTTGATAATGATCATAGAAAATGAGATGGCTCACTTGATATGACTACAAGCATGGCAAGAAAATATCTCACCCAAAATATCTAGTGCCACAAAATATCTCACAAGAAATATCTAGTCAAAGAGTCAAACCAAGTCAAGTGGTCAAACCAAGTCAAATGGTCAAACCAAGTCAAGTAGTCAAAACAAGTAGTTATGCCACAATTATCATTTAAAAATATAACAAATACTTTCCTCCACCTCATAATTGTTTTAATCAAGTCAATGGTCAAAACCCTAATGAGGTGTCTCATTCTATGCCCCTCTCATCCGTATATACATACCCGCATCCGTGTTCCTAGAAACACGAATACAAAGAGACGAAACTGATCCATCAATATAATACTAGGATCCGGCTTAAACAAAGCCCACTAGTATTATCCGCCGATCGAAGCCCTGCCGTAAAACCATACGGCCTCTACATCTTTCGTCCGATGCAGGGAAACTCTCTATATGGGACTTTAAAGACTCGACACTATGCTGGCAGTGGGTTTAACCACAGGCCGCAAGCGGTACTAGCTGCACATAACAGTCCCCAGGTAGATGTCGATAAGAAGGCCGATGAGCTAACTCATCTGAACTCCTACTGAGCCTGAATGTGATAATCTGTGTACAGTCCGGTCTATTCGTCTAAGAGTATCGCATATCGAACCTATGGGAGGCGGTAATCGTCAGACCCCTAATAGTGCAATAAGTCGTGTAGGAGAGTAGCCCAACACACCTTGAGAAACTACTGGAATACCTACCAGTAAATCTCGCTTGCCTTGGCCAAGGACTTTGTGTAATGGCCTTCAGAACACAGCACGATATCAACCTCCAATACCGGGAGAGACGAATCCTATCTAACTGCCACTGCCTCCAAGTGCTTCGGGACTGCACCCAACTACTACCTGTTTGCACGACTCCTTTGAGTCATGGTAAGGTAGTAATCAAAGTACAATGGGAACATACTTGAGGCGAAGCCGCAGTGTCAAGTCGACGGACTAAACTGTACTCATGTCACCTAGGAACTGCTACCCGACGACAGGTATAATACCCACTAACAGTTCCCGATGAGTCATGTCCAGTGTACTCATAACCTAATGAGCACCTGCATACTATCTCCAGTATGACATACTAATGGCTGTGGGACAGACCATCTCCCCTGCTGGGATGAGAAGCGTATACACTAGTCTACTATGGAGTACCGATGCCCCGTCTCGATAATCCGATGACTAAGGACCTGTATAGGATGTGCTTATAGATTATCCAGCCCCCACTAGTGTGGCTGTCATCATAATGCTGGTAATCAAGCAAAGATCCTAAGGGCTCTACCAATATATATAAGCGATATACTAAAAGAAACATATACACATATTGAGGTAGAAACAAACCAGGTAGCATACTACCATTTTGAGCAAGACTGTTACTATATCTGTTTATATCCCAAGCTCCCATTAAGTAATATATAATATAGTATTATACAATAATGGCCTCTAGGGCATATATCACTAACAATCTCCTACTTTCACTAAAGCCATATACTGGCATATCGTAGTCCGAAGATCTCGAATAGCGTTCTTGAACACTGTCTGAGGGATGGCCTCTATGAGTGGATATGCTGTGTTGTTCTCCGTATCTACTCTCCTTACCTCGATCTCCTGGGATCAACGATCTCCTTGATCAGGTGGTACCGCCTCAAGATATGTCTGGATCTCTGATGGGACCTGGGTTCCTTCCCTAAAGCTATAGCGCCGTATGTTGTCACAATACTAAAGTATTGGACCAACAATAGAAGGAACCACCTGAAGTTCAATTAAGAACATCCTTATCCAGACTGCCTCTTTTGTGGTGACTCATGCAGCGAACTACTCCGTTTCCATCGTCGAGTCTGCAACGGTGTCCTGCTTGAAGCTCTTCCAATAGACCGCCCCTTCACTGAGGGTAAAGCCATAACCCAATATGGACTTGGAGTCATTCTTATCACTCTGGAAGCTGGAGTTAGCAAATGCCTCTATCTGGAGGTCCTTTTCCTCCATACACCAAGAACATCTCCTTAGTCCTTCTCAGGTACGTGAGAATGTTCTTTATTGCTTCCCAGTGCTTCTCCCCTGGGTTTGACTGATACCGGCTTACCACGCTCAGTGCGTAAGCTACATCTGGTCTGGTACACAACATCGCATACATTATAGAGCCTACCGCAGAAGCGTGGGGTATAATCGTCATGCGAGCCCTTTCCAAATCAGTCTTGGAAGACATCTCTTTGGGGAGGGTGATTCCGTGACAAGCCGGTATACTACCATGCTTAAAATCATCCATACTAAATATTTTCAGTATGGTGTTGTTGTACCTTGACTGTAAAAGTCCCACCATCCTCTTTGATCTATCACGATAAATCTGGATCCCCAGAATGTAGTTGGTATCACCCAGGTCTTTCATGGAGAACCTCTGTGACAAGAATCCTTTGACTGATTGTAGCATAGGAATGTCATATCCTATCAAGAGAATGTCATCCACGTACTCAATGAGGAATTTCACAGTTCTTGCTACTATCTTACTATAAATGCATGGTTCATCTAGATTTTTTATAAAGTCGAATTCTTTGACTGTCTCAATAAAAACAGATGTTCCAACTCCGCGATGCATGCTTTAGTCCATAAATGGACTTAAGCAACTTGCACATTGTCTTGCTGCTCCCACTCTGATTGAAACCCTCTGGCTGATCCATATAGATGCACTCTTCCAAATTACCATTTAGAAAAGTCGTCTCTGCGTCCATCTGCCGGATCTAAAAATCTTGGAAGGCAGCAATGGCAAGAAGGATCCGAATGGATTTGAGCATAGACACCGGAGAAAAGGTTTCATCGTGGTCCAAACTAGGTCTTTGACGAAAACCTTTTGCAGCAAGTCTAACCTTATAGGTTTCAACCTATCCATCTACACCAATCTTCTTTCTGAAGATCTATTTGCAGCCTACGGGTTTCATCCATTCTGGAGCAATGTTCAAAGTGCATACTTTGTTGGTGTAGATGGACTCCATTTCGGTCCGTATTGCATCCAGCCATTTTACCGAGTCGCCGCTCTGAATGGCTTAATGGAAGCTAGTTGGCTCATCATTGTTAATGATGCAATCCTTTCGATCCCCGTCTATGAGAAAATCGTAGTATCTCTCGGACGGATGAGACTGCCTACTAGTCCTGCGGATTTGTTAGTGTTTATGCCCTAGAAGGCTATTACTGTATCATACTAGTTTGTATATTACTTAATGGAAGCTTTGGATATTCACAGTTATATAACAGTCTTGCTAAACATGGTACTATGCTACTTAGTTTTATCTGTCTTAATATGTGAGTATACGTATTGATAAAGCTCTTAGGATCTTGCTTGACTACCAGCGTTGTGATGGCAGTCACACTAGTGGGGGTTAAGTAGTCTACAAGCACATCCTTTTTCAGGTCCCTAGTCGTTGGATTATCGAGACAGGGCATCGATACTCCGGAGTAGACTAGTGTGTACGCTTCTCATCCCAGTTAGGGAGATGGTATGTCCCACGGCCATCAGTACGCCGTACTGGAGATAGTATACAGGTACTCGTTAGGTTACGAGTATACCGGACAGGACTCACGGGGAACTGTTGGTTGGGATTATACCCGTCGTCAGTTAACAGTTCCCAGGTGACATGAGTACAGCATAGTCCGCAGACTTGACACTGCCACTTCGTCTCGAGTGTGTCCCACTGTTCTTAGATTGCTACCCTACCACAGCTCAAAGGAGTCGTGCAAACAGGTAGCAGTTGGGTACAGTCCCGAGCACTTGGAGGCAGTGGTGGTTAGACAGGATTCGTCTCTCCCGGTATTGGGAGTTGATATCGCGCTATGTCAGAGATCCATTACGCAAAGTCCCTGGCCAGGGCAAGCGAGATTTACTTGTAGGTTTTCCAGTAGTTTCTCAAGGTGTAATGGGCTACGCTCCGACACGACTTATACCGGTTTTAGGGGACTGACGCTTGCCGCCCCCTAGGCCCGATATGCGATAGTCTTAGACGAACAGACCGGACTGTACGGAGATTGTCACAGCAGGCTCAGTAGGAGTTCGGATGGGTTTACTCATCGGCCTTCTTATCGACATCTACCTGGGGACCGTTACATACAGCTAGTGCTGCTTGCGGTCTGTGGTTAAACCCACTGCCAGCGTAGTGTCGAGTCTTTAGAGTCCCACACAGAGAGTATCCCTGCTTCGGACGAAACGATATAGAGGTCGTATGGTTTTACGACAGGGTTCGGACGCATGCGTGTTTTTACGCACGTACGATGTTCGGACAGTTTTTACTAGTCGACTTTGGTTTAAGCCAGATTCTAGTATCAGATTATTGGATTTATACAGTCTAAAGTTTTTCCGTGTTTTTACGGATAGGAGGGGCGTTCTCGTAATTTGTCGCGAAGCTTCTTGAAGCATGGTGACTTGGGGGTTAAGGTGGCATTTGCATTAATTGGATAAGTGAGTCATGGTGTGATTAATACATGGAGTTAATGAATCATTTATGATTCATATGACTCATGTGATGAATCACTTAGTGTGTTAATGAAACATGATGATATATCATTATTTGTTATTCATTTAATATATATGATATGTTTCATATATACACATATGATCTATTCATCCAAATGGATTCTCACTCTCACCTTCTCTCTCCTCAAGCTCTCCATCTTCAAACCCTAACCCTAACCTCTCATGTGTTGAGATCAAGGGTTAGCTAGACTAATACTTCCATAATCCAACTCTATATCACCTAGGTTGCTTAGATTAGCACTTTGAGTAACCTAGTTACCTCAAGTTAGAGGTTAAGCTTGGAGTAGGAGCTCTCGCATGGATCGTCTTTGACTCGAAGAGGCCGTTGAGGTGCCGACATTCCAAAGAGCCTACAAGGAGTGGAGAACAGTGATGAAGACCCGAAAGACAAGTAACGTGAGGTATAACTTCGAATCAGAGTAGTTAAACCTTTCATAGTTTGCTAGTAACGGTTTAGACACGATTCATGCGCTCAAGTCCGTGTTACGAACCTTTGATGATCGCTTTTCATATATTCCGCCTCCCCGCAAGTTCGTGGGGTGCGTGACATGGACTTACAGGATTGGCGTAGAGATGTCCAGTTCTTTTGAAAGCTCTGGTTCTACCATACTTTCAGTAATAGTTTGTGGTTCTGGAGTTTCTTCCAGTTCTATTGCGCTCCCACTATTTCCTTTTAAAAAATTGATTTTCAAAAAAAATGGGCATGACGAGAAACAAAAAAACCTTTTTTTCCTCTGCGTAATAGGAAAGATACCCCTAGAGTTCTTTGGGTATCCCATAAACTTACACAGTATTGAGCATGCCTCGAGCTTGTCCGCATACTACTTTTCAACAAAAGCTGGACATCCCTATATCTTCAGATACTGAAGATAGGGTTTTTTCCCACTCCACATCTGATATGGTGTGGTAGGCACAGTCTTAGTAGGAACCTTATTCAAAAGATATGCAGCTTATTCTAGTGCATAACTTCAGAAGGATCGCGGCAACTCAGCGTTACTCATCATGGAACGAGCAATATCCAATAAGGTTTTGTTCCGCCTTTCCTATACACCGTTGTGTTGTGGTGTGTATGGAGAAGTAAGCTGAGAGAGAATTCTATTCTCTTTTAGGTAATCCAGGGACTCGGTAATTTAACTATTCACCACGTCGATCAGATCTCAGTGTCTTGATACTTTTGCCTATTTGTTTTTCCACTTCATTCTTATATTCCCGGGAATTTTCAAAGGGTTCGGATTTATGCTTTCACAAGAAGACATGTCCCAACCTAGAGAAATTATCCGTAAAAGTAATGAAATAGGAATAACCACTTCGTGCATCTGTAGATATTGGACTACGCACGTCGCTGTGTATGAGTCCCAAGAGCTTGCTCACTCTTACTCCGTGTTCAGTGAACGGAGTCTTTGCCATCTTTCTTATGAGACAAGATTGACAAGTTGCATAAGACTGATATTCGAACAGATCCAAATATCCCTCTCTATGTAACTTCGACAACCGTGTTTCATTGATGTGACCCTGTCTACAATGCCATAAGAAAGTTTTATTTAATTCTGGAGAATTTCTTTTAAGTGTGTTCTGGACGTTTGAAAACCTGAGCTTGATTCAATATATACTATCCTCTAGTATACCTGACCCAATCAAACTTTGATTTAGGTGGATATGAACCACATCGCTTACAAACTAGACTTGGTACACACAAACAGTTACGTAGAATCAATATCTGCCCACTTGTCAATTCTAGGTGATATACCCTACGGATGCAGCGTCTACGCTCATTCCGTTATTAACCCTGAGAGTCATATCACATGCCTGATAACTCTACGGTTTCTCAAATCCTGTAATGAATTACATATATGAGATCCTGATCCGATATCTAGTACCCAGGAAGTAGAGTTAATTGACAAACTGTTTTAAATCATAAACACCGCTGAAGTCGAAGCCACAACATGCTTCGGATCCTGAATTCTGGCTTTCCAAGCCCTGCTTTTCTTCTGCCAATGCCCTTTCCCGTAACAATAGGAACATCCCTCCTTCACTACTGTTAACCCCGAAACTTTTGCCCTTCCCTTTTCTTCTACCTTACCGACACCGCCTATCGGCTTTGTGGAGGTCTTCTTCTTCTCACCATTGTCATCCGCCTTAGATCTAGAAGAGGAAGATTCTCCAATAAGCAGAGTGGGTGTCTCCCTGGTTTCCATCAGGGTGCCCTCAACTGGAAGTATAACTTTCTTCCCCTGTGCGTAAGTAGGAGGTAGGGACTGTAGAATCAAGTCAGCATATGACTCGTTCTCCAACGTGGTTTCTAGGTTCGTGAGCTTTTTAATATAGCTAATTATTATAGGGACGTGGTCCCCTATAGATGATCTGACAGCCAACCTTGCTTGAGGTAATTCTTTCGAGGTCTCATATCATGCGATACAAGATTGCTCTCTATATAAAACATTGTTATGGAGGAAGATAGAAACTAAGTCCATCTTCTCATGCTGCCTCTGGTATACACCATCAACTGAGGCCAATATGAGGCACTTGGCATTTGCACTGTCCTTTTCCCTTGTCTTACGGATATCAACATCCGAGACGGTGGAAACTGGACCTGGGACGGCGGGGGGTATGAGTTGTAATGAGGTGGTCCAGCTTGTTATAGGTAATGGACATCTGGACAAACCTTTGCCAGTCAATATAGTATAACTCAGTCATTTTATTATCTATCTGTAACCTAATCTGGTCACCTGGTCGCTGCAATCAGGAGAGAGAGAAGAATACACTCAGCATGATGCTCTTGCAAGTTTAGATTGGTTTTTAATTTATCTAAACAGGATGGCTCCCACTGTTTCTCGAATCCTTCCTCAAACCATAAAAGAAGAATTAGTCAGGATTAATCTTACCGTGCAATACTTGCTTAACTATTCCGCCAGACTAGTGTCGGTACTTCGAGAGAGGTTTTACGACGCTTTCGCGAAGTCCCTTAATTAAATAACCTCTTTTCCCTGGAGGCGTAGCCCCGCTAACACTGTTCTAGACACCTACTTGGTTTATACATTGATCGTTAAGTGAAGAATCTCCTGAGGAGTAGCGGATACTCACAGTAGGATCGGGATCCAAATATCATTGTGTGATAATCCTGAAGGAATCCTACCAACATTATCACACTCCAAATGGCATGCAGCACTAGCAAGTTTCAGTTTCCTTAGAAACTCCCGATATGGATTTCTGCCCCATGCTCTTATGACCTTGACGAAGGTCAACAAATCATAAGTCACATGTCAAGTTCTACCCATCATTGTCCAGATTAATTTGAACCCACCCGTATATACCCTTGAAGAAGGTCAACAAAGTAATACAACTGTCCCAAACCAACGCATCTATCTATGCTACATATGAACACCCAGCAGCTACCAATCACTATGCCTTGACGAAGGTTGACAAACATAGCTTGAATACTATTGAATATTCATATAAAATGATGGAGGGCTACGAATGGTTTTAGCAAAACCGTGAACGTGGTGAACTTGATATAATCGAAGGAACCTGATAGCTTTTAAAAGGAGTGGTTTAAGCTCCGCATTTAAAAGTCTCCTGTTTTAAAATAACCGAGTGGTTTTTAAAATTTGTTCCAACAATTCAGCTTTGGATTGTTCCATTAATTTAATGCAGTCCCATCAATTAACCTACCATTGCAGAAAACAATGAAAATACAACGTACGCTTATGCCATCCGCATTCGCCATGGGGCCCGTCATCACCCGTTAGGTTACTTAACTAACGACAGAGCGGGGGCTGGACTAGCTCGGATGCAAGACATAAGAAACATCTATTATATAATATATATATATATAATAATATCCATTCGTCAGACGCAATGATAGGCATTCCAGATCACAGATGAACACATTGGATATACTAGGAATTCCGCGTTTCGTTTGAGCCTGTAACGAAAGACAGATTCCGCGGTCGTGATGAATAGCCAAACCCTGCCCTAGACCCCTATGGGTGCGGCAAACTACCCTCCAAATACCCGAAGTGAAGCAACCTCTCTCAACAAAGTGAGTAGGCCACTCGGCACTTCAAAGTATCCGGTAGTTTGTGCACCCCACCTTGGGTCTATCCTAGGAGCAAAAATAGTAAAAGAAATAATACAACGGTGGCTACAACCTCAACCCGGATGTACCCCGCAAAAATAATATTATATCACTTTACAAATTTTACATCGAATGACGGAATGAAAACCCTCATCTCACATCCCCGGCTATTCATCCACGACAATCCAACAAGTTCATATACACAAACCATCACAATAATATCACAGATATGTGCAACCCCGACTAATCGACGTATAGCAATTAGTCGACGTTTCCAAACACATATATACAACTCAAAACTTGTAAAGTAACTACAACATTAGAATTCCGCGCGCAATTAGCAAACTAAACCAATTTTCCAAGACATGAAAATCCAGGGAGTTAAAGTTCCAAAACCGATCGTTTTGAGCCAATCCGGGAGTCAAAACGAACTCGAAACCCGCCCGAACCTTTATGGGAAGTTAGATCACGAAATTAACTTCGAGTCGAGAGGCCTAGAGGGGGTACCCTACCCCTGAGGCCACCACGAGGTGGCCAGAGGGTGAGGCAGACCCGAAACTGTCCAAGGTAGGCAGTTTCGGGTCCCCACCGCCAAGACCACCTTGTGGTGGTCTTGGGGAGTGGGCCCAGCCATTCACCCCCTCCTATGGAGGGTCCCCGAGATGCGCACGCTCCACCCCATAGCTTCTCGGTTCAAACCGTGAGCCCGCGGGGTGTGCAAACAACTCAAAACTTCATTTTTGAAAACTGTTTTTTCGGCAGTTTTTGCGCGATAAAAAACGGCGGAATTCTAACATCTCTACAAGCTATCTAAGATTTATGAGAGGCTCTGATACCATTGTAAGTCGATGTCGCTCACCCCACGTGTTCGCGGGGAGGCGAAAATTTCAAAAAATGATTTTTACGGGCTTCGCAACACCGACTAGAACCAAGGATCGAACATAAACCCTAGCTAGCAAACAACATGAGATTAAACTACTCGAAAAGAATGTTATATCTTATGATACAAGTCCTTCGGGTCTTCTCCGCTTTCTTCCTCGTCATCGTAGGCTCCAAGGATCGATCCGGATCGTAGCTTCCTCGTCGGCTTCCTCGGGTCAAAGACGATCCACCGAGAGTCTATAGTCCGAGCTCGAACCTCAAATCCGAGGTAACTAGGGCAACTAGCTTGCTAAACTAGATGGCCTAGGTGATGTAAAGAATGAAGATGTATTTATTTGTCTCTTGGAACCCTAGTTTACTCAACTAATGAGACCTTAAGGGTTTTTGATGTGAGGAAGAAAAAGAGAACTAACTTGAGGAAAGAGAAATGGTTTTTGATAATGATCATAGAAAATGTGATGGCTCACTTGATATGACTACAAGCATGGCAAGAAAATATCTCACCCAAAATATCTAGTGCCACAAAATATCTCACAAGAAATATCTAGTCAAAGAGTCAAACCAAGTCAAATGGCCAAACCAAGTCAAGTAGTCAAAACAAGTAGCTATGCCACAATTATCATTTAAAAATATAACAAATACTTTCCTCCACCTCATAATTGTTTTAATCAATTCAATGGTCAAAACCCTAATGAGGTGTCTCATTCTATGCCCCTCTCATCCGTATATACATACCTGTATCCGTGTTCTGAAAAACACGAATACAAAGAGACGAAACAGATCCATCAATATAATACTAGGATCCGGCTTAAACCAAAGCCTACTAGTATTATCCGCCCGAACATCATACGCGCACAAGTGCACGAACATGATCGAAGCCCTGCCGTAAAACCATACGGCATCTATATCTTTCGCCCGATGCAGGGAAACTCTCTATGTGGGACTCTAAAGACTCGACACTACGTTGGCAGTGGGTTTAACCACAGGCCGCAAGTGGTACTAGCTGCACGTAACGGTCCCCGGGTAGATGTCGATAAGAAGGCCGATGAGCTAACTCATCCGAACTCCTACTGAGCCTGAATGTGACAATCTCTGTATATTCCGGTCTGTTCGTCTAAGAGTATCGTATATCAGGCCTAGGGGGACGGTAATCGTCAGACCCCTAATAGCGCAATAAGTTGTGTCAGAGAGTAGCTCAATACACCGTGAGAAACTACTGGAATACCTACCAGTAAATCCCGCTTGCCTTGGCCAAGGACTTTGTGTAATGGCCTTCCGAACACAACGCGATATCAACCCCCAATATCGGGAGAGACGAATCCAATCTAACCGCCACTGCCTCCAAGTGCTTTGAGACTCCACCCAACTACTACCTGTTTGCATGACTCCTTTGAGCCGTGGTAGGGTAGTAATCAAAGGACGGTGGGAACACACTTGAGGCGAAGCAGCAGTGTCAAGTCGACGGACTAAGTTGTACTCATGTCACCTGGGAACTGCTACCCGACGACAGGTATAATACCAACCAACAGTTCCCGACGAGTCTTATCCAGTGTAATCATAACCTAATGAGCACCTGCATACTATCTCTAGTACGACATACTAATGGCTGTAGGACAGACCATCTCCCCTGCTGGGATGAGAAGCGTATACACTAGTCTACTGTGGAGTACCGATGCCCCGTCTCGATAATCCTATGACTAGGGACCTGTATAGGATGTGTTTATAGATTACCCAGCCCCCACTAGTGTGACTGCCATTACAACGCTGGTAATCAAGCAAAGATCCTAAGGGCTCTACCAA
The DNA here is from genome assembly GCA_030015575.1 of Agapanthus africanus. Lineage (NCBI taxonomy): Eukaryota > Viridiplantae > Streptophyta > Magnoliopsida > Asparagales > Amaryllidaceae > Agapanthus > Agapanthus africanus. The sequence goes on from JASDDO010000008.1 coordinate 357,849,508, forward strand.
TATGTATAAGCGATATGCTAAAAGAAACACATGCACATATTGAGGTAGAAATAAACCATGTAGCCTACTACCGTTTTGAGCAAGACTGTTACTATATTTGTGTATATCCCAATCTCCTATTAAGTAATATACAATCCAGTATGATACAATAATGGCCTCTAGGGCATATATCACTAACACTCAGGTATCGCGAGCCTCTTTGCGGGCCCACTTGAGCTGTGGCTCAGCCTATTGAAGACTGAGGCGTTAGAATTAGACAACCCGTTGAGAGGGGCCGTGGTGGCTGCAAGTCGATCGAAGGCCGACTTCTTTGGAGCTTCTTGAGGTAGCTTCGGGACGCTGAAGCTTGTTGGTAGGAGCATGGTCCCGAAGAATAGTCCAGTGATAGCCTGAGTCACCTGTTCCACTGGCATTGCAAAGATGCAAGCTTGGGGCCCATAAGTCACTCCTCCGGCGGGGACGGAATGGGAGTTGATGTTGCAGTTGGTGCAGCTGGAAGCCATCGATGTAATCTTCTGCACAGGAGCAAAACGCCAAATATTAGTACCTCGAATCCAGAGGCAACCATAGCAAACTACGATTTGTTCGCGAACACTACACACGAAGTGTAGAGTGGAAAGAGTAAAAGGTCCCACCGGGCGTGCCAGAATCTGTTTACCGCCGAAAATGGGAGACGGATCCGGGATGGATCGTCTTGCCTGAATTTGGAGGCAGATGCTATTTGGATTTATCCGTCCACCTCTCCGAAGATGACAAGTTGATTTATAGCACCGTGAATAGGAGGTTTGCACGGATGCGGCCGTTGTAGCAGACTTCGTCAGATTCCCCCTCGTTTGCGAGGGGTTTTTTGATTATGGAGATGCTCTTCCCTGCAGGTGCAAGCCCCTGCAGTTAATTAAGTTACCGCATCGTGGTAACCACTTTCTCCAGCTCCAGAAGTTCACTTCATGTCGTGTGTGTTTGTTTTATGTTTGGTTGCCCGTGGATTGTATACGGAGACTAATTTATGTTGTCGCCCGTAGGGCGTGGATTAGTCCAAATCCGTATATTCTTAGATTTGGGTTTGGTTTGATTTAAGGATCGTTAATCTCGTTTGAGAATAAGATCAACTTAAATGTTTGTTAAGGATACGTTAGTCCAATTTTAGACCAAGATCTACTTAACAAGGTTTTAGGATCGTTCAGACCCAACAGAAGAGTGTTTGGGCTCTATTGTTTTAGTTTAAGGACGTTACGGTCCATTGTGGTTTGGGAGTGCACCAAAGAGTTGTTGGTTGTCGGGACCCACCACCTCTCTGAAGAAGTTGAAGAATTATAACGACATGTATCAGAGGTGTGAGGAGATGTACCCTCGAACCAATTTCCAAATTGAGGGGAGATGTGAGATGAATATCCGTCGAAAGATTAGTAGTCATGTTTGGAACTAAGACCAATTTGGGAAATAATGAGCACATGGGCTCGGTTGATCTAAATTAGGGATCTGGTCGACTTGGGCTCAGCCCACTCAGTCTTTATCATTTCATTTAAATGGAGTGCTAAACACTTGCTTGGGCTCAGTCCCCTTTCTGTGCAAACAATGCTGAGCATTTATATGGACTCTGACGCCCACACTTTACTTTATTTTCCCCCTCCTTTTGTTTTTATGAAGTGTTAAACACTCTTTATGGCACCCACGTGCGGAGCACGTGAGGCGCTGAGCACCAAACATTGAGTGTTAAGCACTCTTTATTGAGCAGCGCCCACGTGAGGAGCACGTGAGGCACTCGGCGCTGAGTGCCAACCATTGAGTGCTAAGCACTCTTTATTGAGCAGCGTCCACGTGAGGAGCACGTGAGGCGCTCGGCGTTGAGCTCCAACCGTTGAATGCTAAGCACTCTTTATTGAACAGCGCCCATATGAGGGACACGTGAGGCGCTTGGCGCTGAGCGCCAACCATTGAGTGCTAAGCCCTCTTTATTGAGCAGCGCCCACATGAGGGGCATGTGAGGCGCTCGACGCTGGGTTTTCTTCGTATATTTTGTTCTGGGGAGTTCGATTCTCTGTTCTTTTCTGGATCTGTGATCCCCAAGAACAAGTTCATCCCTATGAGAATTAAATTCTCATTTGTGGGAGACTTGTCTCATGGATCTCAGATTCAGAGAAAGAACTAAGTTCTTTTATAAGGGTTAAACCCTTGGATATGCAGAGGAGATGCTCTGATCTCTATTATTTTTATTTATCTTTAAAAGAAGGATTCTTCTTTCTTCCCTCTTAAAACTTCCTTCTTGCTTGCTCTCTTTTTTTTAAGTTTGAAGCTTATGGGGGGTTTTCTGTACATGACTTGAAGTCTTGGGTCCTTTTTGTAGTAGAGGCTAGTATGTTGATTTTGTTAAAGAAATCTCTCGTTGAGAGATCCTGATTGATTTGGGGATTTTATCCACCGTTGGATCTTTGATCCAAGGACTTCTATTTTACATAAGATATTTTTCTTGTTTTTAATAAGATTAGGGAAATATTTTCCCATACAGAATTTTTCTGTATATGGGTGATTTTTAATCACCATTGGATTTTTTAATCCAACGGTACTCTTTTTTACAGAGAGTAGTCTTTCTTGTTTAGAAAGATTTGAGAAATATTTCCTCAACAGAATTTAATTCTGTATTTTTATGACTTATCATCTTTGTTGGATCTTTGATCCAATGGCTCTGTTTAATAGAGAGATTTTAGTTCTGGCGCTGGCGCCCTCGTGTGAGGCACGTGAGGTGCTGTCTCAGAGTTTTTAACTTTTGGCGCCGGCGCCCTCGTGCAAGGCACATGAGGCGCTGCCTCAGAGTTTTTAACTCTTGGCGCTGCCGCCTTCATGCAAAGCACGTGAGGCGCTGCCCTTTTCAAATTTTGAACAAAGCTTTGTTCTTTTATTGGGGAAACAATAGCTATTACGTACAGCTAGTGCCACTGATGTGCTTGTGGTTATGGATTGGATCCAGTAACTCACTGCCAGTGTATTGTCGAGCCTTTAGAATCCCACACAGAGGTTTTTTAGGCTCTAGCGAAATGATATAGATGTGCATATTAAATACGTACCGGAGTGATTAAAATACGTGTATTGGATACACTGACGGTAATCGGACGTTTGATTATACTAGCCGGTCTTTGGAAAGACGGATATTAAATCAAGTATTGATTTAATATGTGTGTGTGTGTGTGTATGTATTTCTAGTATTATTTTTTCCTTTTTTACACTCTCTTTATCTTTTGCATTTTTCAATGCAAATGGAAATTGAAATGTTAAGCATTTTATTTTCAAAATTCTTTCTCTTTCCCTTTCTTTTGTGCTATGTCATGTGCACATGGGTTAGGGTACACTCCCATCCCATTTTTTTCGACAAGTGGAAGAGATAGAGAGTGGAGGGTTATGAAAGTGGTCTCCATCTCATTTCCTCTCAACTCTCTTCTCATTTTGATATTAGTTTTCTCTCTCCTCACTTTGCTCTCAAAGAAAAGAAAGAAGCAAGAAAAAGAGAGAAAGAAAAAGAGAGAAGAAAAGAAGAGAAATTGGATTTACATCACTTGGTTTTTGGTTCTAGCAAGATTAAGGACCAAGTTACTTCACTTAGGTGCTTTCTTGAAGTGAAGTTGGAGCTAGAGTTAGGTTTCCTCAGGTGCATCCATTTTTGACAAAGGAAGGTATTCACCAAGCTTGTTCCCTACAATTTAGGAGCCTAACTAGAGTTCAAGTTCATCCTAGGAGCATATGAAAATACTGCAAAGGTTGTATTTGCTTAACTCTTTCCTTACAGTGCTATCTTGGTTTTCTAGTTTAGTTGTTCGGAAAAGATTATATGTTGTGGATGCTAGTGTTTGCCTTGAAATTTTTGTTGTGCATATTTTCCGCTTCCACTGCGCGCTAGCTTCCCTAACAGTGGTATCAAAGCCCAGGCCAAAACTAGAACTAGATTTAAGCGATGCAAAAGTTTTGAATCAACAATTTTTCCATTTCCAATTTCAATTTTTAACCCTGAAGTCCGTTTTTAAAATCTCGTCTAAAAATTTTTTAAATGGCTACAGTGTGTTGTTTGTGCCACTAAATTGATGTGGTTTGAATCTAGGAGCCAAACTCCCTGGCCTGGTCGCCGGAATCGGCCTTTTGGCCGATTCTAGCAGCTAGACATTGGAGTTAGGACTCCAAATTCATTCACGGGGTTAATAACTTGGAAATTGGACTTTTACGGTGCTTCTTTTCTGCCCAAATTTTGTTATATTCTGTTTGTGCATTGGGGAAATACGGGAAAACTTTTGGTCATTACTATTGCATTTTTTATGATCTATTTTTGTGTATGTGTGTTTTTAAACGTCATCTAATTGCTATAAGCCAATTAGACGGGGTTGCACACTTGTTGCTTTTGATAATATTGTGATGAATATCATTGTGTTGGTTTAGTCGGATTGTCGTGATAGATAACCCCTCGTGTGTTGTGTTTGTACTGTAATGATAAATTTGTATATTCATTAATTCAGGACGAGCAGTCGATTATGGCCGCCGCTTCCGCTTGATGTATTATTCATTTATTGGGACTCGTCCTGGTTGCGATCGATGTCACCTTTGTATATATTTCATTTCTGTACTAGGATACCCCGCTACGGAGTGCTCGATTAGCCGGATTCAAGAATGCAGAAGGTAGCCATCTCGTGGAGTCGAGACCGGGTCACCTAATTTTTGGATTGGCGGGTTGCTCACCGCACTTATAGGTGGTATAGCTCTAACTCGCGGAGGGGTGCCTAAGTTTCCAGATTCTAAAAAGTATCGGGTAGCCCATTCATGTTACTGAAGGAGGGGTACCCCGTTTCTAGGATTAGCGGGTAGCTTGCCGCGCTCGTAGGGGTCCTGGTTCGAGTTTGTATGGGCTATCCAAACGACCTTGAAACTTTGTGGTTTCATTTAGGGCTCAAATGAAACGTAGTCTTCCTAGATTATCCGCTATTCCATATTATGTACTGCATGCTTCTGATGATTATTATCATGCCTGAGATGACGATATATATATAATAAATGTTGTATATATTTTTTATCTGCGCTAGCTCTGCCTCCACCTTGCCGTAAGTTAATTAACTTTACGGTGAAGACCCGGGACTCCGTAGCGAATGCGGATGGCATATACGTGCATTCTATTTTTGTTGTTTCTGGTGTGATAAGTTATTTGATGGGACTACATTAATTGGATTAATGCAAAGAAAACAAACCTAAAATGGTGTTGCGGGAACCAAATTTTCCAAAGAAACTATAGGCGTATTTTTTTTCTTTGCATAGAGGTATTCAGTTAGGAATATCCCGCACCTCATTCGATGACGGAATAGCCTTGTTCCCTTCATAGGGAATTCCTTTTTAAGCAAAATTTTACGTGACTATAATCTATTCGGTTTTCTTCAAAACCACTCGTTGTAAAAGCAGGGTCTAAACCACTCATTTTCAAAACTATTCGGTTCCTTCAACGATAACAAGTTCATTACGTTAAAGGTTTTCATACAAACCAGCCGTAGCCCTCTGTCATTTCAGATTATTGGTACTTAGTATTCGTGCTATGTTTGTTGATTATTCGTCAAGGCGTAGTGTGCGGTAGCTGAGTGGTGATTTTCTGTCGCATTAGATGTGGATTGGTTAGGACAATCATACGAATTTGTTGATTATTCTTCAAGGATCATGCAAGTGGGTTTAATGCAATCAAGATAATGACGGGTTGAACTTGAGTGGACCATTTGATTTGTTGATCATTCGTCAAGGTCACTAGGGTCCTGGGGCAAAAACCATATCGGGAGTTTCAAATATAAGGGAAACTTGCCAGGCATGCTCATACCTTCTGGAGTGTGGTAACTTGAGTGGCTTCCATCAAGTTATCACGCAATGATAATTGGGTCCTGATTCCCACTGATGAGTATGTATTACTCCCGGATGATTTTCAGATGATCCCGACTAGTTTTCCTTTTACTATTTGAAAGAGAATTTTAGGAAACAGTGGGAGCCATCCCGATTAGATAAATTAATAAACCAATCTAATCTTGATAGAATGCACGCTGAGTGTTTCTTTTCACTCTCTCTCTCTAGCAGCAACCATGACCTGTCTTAAACTAAAACTCATTAACCAAGTTAACCGAACATTTTTACCATCCGGCTTTTGAATTGTCATGATTCACGACAAAGTCGCATATATCCATGCCGCTCCTATTTCCCCTTTGCATTTCTTCAGAATATTCTGTATCACTACGAAGATCCATTTTATTTGGATAGGCCATCTCGTATAGTTATATATGAACTCTAAGAAAGTCATTTCAGTTCGAGGATGGCCACCGGTTCTGGAAAAATTGAATTAGATAATTTTGTTGTCTCTCCCCATTACCTTCTCTCAGGTTGCGATAGCTCCTTGTATTAGAAGAGTACACTTATTCGCTTATTGGATAGTAGGTAGGGAAAGAAGAAAACCAATTAGCCTAAATATGGTGTACAGAAAGTAAGATGTAGAGACATATAAAGGAGTTGAAGTGAGGGCAAAGAAAATTGCAACTACTGTCATGTGTTTCGTATTGGAAGAGGCATTACTAGGATTACCCGGCCACCCCTTGAAACATTTTGATGTTTCGATTTTTCCTGTGTGGTTAAAATTGAAAATTGTTTCTCAATTAATTCTAACTCCTGGATATATAGATATCGGATTAAATCCCACATCTGTAGGACGTTACATTTGCTGAGAAGGGGTAAAGTATTGAGAATTGGGTGATTAAATCCTCACTGTCGGAATTCGTAGTAATTGGTGATATTAGGGAAATCACCTGGTTTTTGCCTATCGGCAAATATTTGGTTTTGAATAACTGTTGTTATGATCCAATTTTAAATTGATATATCTATACCTTTATTTTATAAAGTGAGATATGAATTTTTGAAATTATGTTTAGAACATTTACCTTTATCAGTTGATGATTATATAAGGTGCATTGAATAACAGTGTAATTCTTCTTAACCAAAATACAGTTTTCAACTTATGACATACGGAGTTTGAGTTAGTAAACTCAGGGGACTCATACATATTCATATATGTTGTCAGATGTCCTTACGGATAAGCGGTTGGCACTCATACTATATTCCGTTTACTTATAACTTCTCTTGTTTTAGACACGCATTTAGTTGAAATGCAAGTCCAAAAGTTTTAGAAGTGCATAGGTATAAGAATAAAGTGGAGAACCAGACGTCGGAAGTATTCAAGACTATTTGAAGTGATCAAAGATGGGGATACTTATTCTAGGTATTCTGTAATAGTATTCTCTCTCAGGTTACTCATCCGTGAGTGTGGTCCTTGATGAGTAATGTTATATGTCATTTTCTATTTGAGATATGCACTGAAAACAGCTGCATAACAATTGAATCTGGTTCCATCTAAATTAGTGCCTCTATTTCTATATTAGATATAGAATGGTATCATATGTTAAGATTATTAAGGTATATGGAGTAATCTGGTTCATGTTGATAGCAGAATCTAGATGTACTTAAGGCATGTTTCAGTAATGGGAGTTTGTGGGTTATCCCAAGTATTCGCAAAGGTTAACATTCTATCATTTTCAAGATCAAAGGTTATTTTGTTCTCGACTCGTCACATTTTTTGGTAAAATGGATTCTTTTCAAAAGACATTAGTAGAAGTATGGTAAAATTGGAAGTTATTCCAGAACCATAAAAGGTTATTGAAAATTTAGTAGAAGCTAAAGATTCAATTGGAACAGACAATCCATTAGCCACTCTGCAGATTTAGAAGGTGGCCTCAGCCACCCGAGAAGTACTTCGGTTTCCTCATAGACGGTGGCAGGAAGGCTTGTATCATGGCAATGATGACCCTACTTGACACTGCTGCTATTCATGACTATGAGGTCTGGCGGGGTGGATGACTTTAACGTATTTCTAAATTGAAATTTAAAAGTGCACATATATATGACTCTGCCAGAGGGTTGTTATAGTCAGTGAGAGCAGTGAAAGGTGTGCAAGATGCCTACATTTATTTATAAACTAAATCAGGCATAGAGAAGGTGGATCATCTATTTTTGATGTAACAATCATAGTGTTTGACTTTCATCAAAACAATAGATGAACATGGTAACAAGGTTGTAGGGAGTTTTGTCATGGTTTTTGGATGACATACTCCAGATAGAAAGTAATGTTCATATACTACAATCGGCTAAACTATGTTTATCACGGGTGTTTCTCTATACAGAATCTGGATAATTCTTGCTTTTACACTAGGTGTAGTAAGCAGATATAATCCAATCCTGAAGAAACAAAGGAAAGTAGTGAAGAACATAAGTGGATGTTCTTGGTATGCGGTAATGGCAACCTTCTACAGGAGGTGGTTACCGGTTATGGCTTCTAAGGTGACTTGGATGACAGAGTGACTGTTAGAGTTATAAGTTTACCCTCTTATGAGGTGCAGTATGTTAGAAAAGTTTCTAAGAAGGATACTGAGGTGGACATGGCGCTGGTGCTGATTATGATCAGCAAATGATACAGCCTAAGAAGTTTGTCGGATATAGATGTTCATTTATGAACTTGGTCCTATCATCTATCAAGACAAGTTCTAAGACAGGTATCGCTCAGTTCAGAAGATAGTTGATCTCTACGAAGTTGAAAAATAGAGAGATAAAAATAGAAATATTGGAGCGGATCTACTCACTGAGCCTATTTCTCGAACACGGTTGTTTCTCAAATACGGTTGTATTTGTTTACAAGCTAGGATCCTAGTTAGAGTTCAAGTTCATCCTAGGAGCATATGAAGATGCTATAAAGATTGTATTTGTTTAACTCTTTGCTTATAGTGCTATCTTGGTTTTCTAGTTTAGTTGTTTGGAAACGATTCTATGTTGTGGATGCTAGTGTTTGCCTAGAAATTTTTGTTGTGCATGTTTTCCGCTTCCGCTGCATGCCAGCATCCCTAACACTTATGGTATTAGCCAAACGCACATAGCACGACATCGACTCCCTATATCAGGAGAGACGAATCCCTTTTATCACTCATTGCTTCCAAGTGCTTTGGGACAGCACCCAACTACTACCTGTTTGCACGACTCTTTAAAGTCGTGGTAAGGTAGTAATCTAAGTACAGTGGAAAAACACTTGAGAAAAATGATGATGTCAGGTCGACAGACTACCCTGTACTCATGTCACCAGAGAACAGCTATCTGACGTTAAGTATAGTACCAACTAGCTATTCCCAGTGAGTTCGTCCAGTGTAACTCATAACCCAATGAGCACATGTATACAATCTTTGGTGTCAGACACCAATGGCTGTGAGACCGTCCATCGCCCCTCGTCGGGGTCAAGAAACATATACACTAGTTTACTCTGGAATATCGATGCGCGGTCTCGATACTCTCATGACTAGGGACATTTAAGGATGTGCTTATTGAATACCCAGTTCCTACAAGTATGATTGTCATCATAATACCGGTAGTCAAGCAAAGATCCTACGAGCTTTATCAGTATGTATTAGCGACACATAATAACAAGTAAGACATATACACATGAATGATAAAGACAAACAGATAAAGACAAACAGATATCATACTATCATCTCGAGTAAGACTGTTCTACATGTATTAATCCGTCCTCAATTATCATAATCGTCTGCCTGCAATTATAATAATTGCCTTGAGGGCACTATATCCAATATTGTATAGTTGGTTCTTTAAAGATTTTTAAAATCTTACTCTTTACGACCTAGTGAAGAAAGGTCTGAAATCTTCACATTATAAAGGTTTGGATTTGAGCCTTGGAAAAAGTCTAGGTGTTCCAGCAAGTGTAAGGGTTCTAAGATTTGAGCCTGGGAAAAAATCTAGATTTCTCCACCCGCAATGAGTTACTGGATAGTGAAGTTGAATCCTGAGCAGGAGTTCTTAGGCAGGGATTAGCTGCAGGGTTGGTCAACCTCAATAACAATCCTCTATGTACATTTCTGTGTTGTGATAGTATTTTTATTTTAGACTCTAATTTTATATTCCGCTGCATAATCCTTAAATTATTGCAAATCATGTTGAGTTTGCCATAAAGTCTTATTCAAACCCCCCCCCCCTCTGAGGCAGTTTTCAATTGGTATTAGATCAAGATTACTCCATTTGTAAGATCAATCTCTTGTGTTTATGATCCTATGGCCAACCAATGGAAGGACAAGTCATTAACCGTCCTTCTCTATTCAATGGTACAAACTATCGGTTCTGAAAAACTAAGATTAAAGTTTTTCTTCAATATATAAATCTAGAAGTTCTAGAGATCATTGAAAAATCCTTCGTTCCTCCTACTACAAATCCATTATCTGACGATAAAAGATTATTGATATTAAATATCAAAGCAATGAATGCACTTCATTACTCGTTGAATTCAGAAGAATTTAATAGAATCTCAATGTGTCGGACAGCAAATGAGATTTAGACTACTCTCCAGACTGCTCATGAAGGAACCTGTCAAGTCAAAGACAGTAAAATCAACCTTCTCATACATGAGTATGAGATATTTCAAATGAGAGACGATGAAACTATCAACTCCATGTATTCTAGGTTCAATAATGTCATTACCGAACTTTTTAATTTAGGAAAGAAATTTGATGACAAAGAAAAGTGTTACAAGTTGCTGAGATATCTTACGATCTCATGGCAACCTAAGATCACTGCCATCGAAAAGGTTAATGACATGACAGATTTGAAAGTTGACACCCTTATAGGAAAGTTAAAAACTTATGAGATGCAATTAGGGGATTTTAAACAAAAGCAGGAGAAGGATCTTAAAGAAAGAACACCACGCTAAAAGTAATGACTAGTAAGTCTAAGCCTAAAGAAACATCTCGTGATAAAGAAATCGACGATGAAGAAATGGCCGACATTGCAAGACACTTCAAAAATTATCTGAAGTTCATAAAATTCTCTTCGAAAAAAGGTACGTATAAATTTAAAGAAGATTTTAATTTTAATAAAATTCTTCATTGTTTTGATCACAATAAGGAAGCCCATGTCAAGTCGGAGTGTCCTATGCTCAACAAGGATAAGTGGAAGTCAAAGAAGAAATCAGATAAGCGTTTGTTTCAAACTATTTGGGATGATACTGATTTCAGCGACTCGGAAGCCGAAAAAGTCGCAAACATGTGCTGTATGGCATAAGACGATGAGGTAATTAATGAATACTTTGATTTAAATTCTCTTAGTAAAGACGATGTAATAGAATTATGTCATTATCTTAAGGATAGTTATGATAAAGTTAATACTAAATATAAAATATTAAAGTCGAACATATCCACTAAAAACATTTTAGAAATATCCACAAAAGCTAAATTAAATGAAATTAAATTAGAAAATAAAAATTTAAACGAAAAATTAAAATCTATAACTGTAAAATATAATAAGTTAATTAAAACTAATAATACGCAAAACTTTGAAATCTTTAACTCAAAAAGAAAAGTAGACTTAAAAGATAAAATGGTTCTAAAATTCACTAAAAGTAAAGATAATTTAGATATAATGTTAGGACAATCAATAAAAGACTGTAAGAAAGAAGGTATTGGGTATAATAACTATTCTGAATTAGTTCCCAAAACTAAACCATTTAGATGTAAATACTATTATAATTATGGAAACAAATATACTAATTCTACGTGTAACTATTGTTGCGTTGTAGGGCATATATTACAATACTGTATAATTAAAAGTAACTCATCTTACAAATATTATTTTACTCCGAAGATTGACCAAATGAACTACGAAAGGTATGGGCTCCTAAGGTTAATAATAATCAACACAAACGAACTTTAACAATTCAAGAAAATATACATGACCAATTTAATGAAATTAATTCTATTATTCCTAATAATTCAATAGAAAATAATGATTCTAACCTGTTAAAAAGTTTAGATTATTCATTAATAGATAAAGATATTGTAACCAATAAATTAGAACAACAAGAGGAAGTAGTTAATACTTTTTTTCTCTGAGATTGGCAATTCAACAAAGATCATCCTAAAAATTTAATAATAGAAGAAATTAATAAAGGAGTAGTTACTAGGTAAAAGAAGTTAAAACTAATCAATTGGAAGAACAAGAAAACTTAATTCAACAAAAATCATCCTAAAAATTTAATAATAGAAGAAATAGATAAAAGAGTGGTTACTAGGTTATAAATTAGGCTTTTATCTCGATCATAGAACCAAATAAAAATTAGGACTAGAAATTAGTTATAGTTTATCTTTAGAGTTGTTCTAAATGAATATATTTTTAAACGAAGACGATGGAATACTGGAAGCATCTCCTTAGGCTCTAAGAATCCATTAGATAGTTTGTCATAGGTTGCTTTAGTTTCTTAGTGTTTGTTGTTTAAAGTATGTTTGTATGTCTTAATTATTGTGTTTATAGTATTACTTTAATATGCATTATTATTTTTATAAATAAATTTTTTTTATATTTTGACTAGTATTTATCTACTATTTACTTGCTACCCAAATTTTTTTAATTCTTCCTCCATGCTAAAACTTTTTGATATTTTCAAAAAGGGAGAAAATTAATATACATGTATTCAGGGGGAGTATTTGAATAATAAATTTTTTGAAATAATATATATTAATTAATTAAGTTTTGTAAAATATCAAAAAGAGGGAGATTGTTGACCTACGAGTCTCATTCTCTTTAGTTTTGATTATTTTACAAAAACAATATTTCAAAGATAATATATGTTACTAACCATGCCAAATAAATTAAAGTGCTACAATAATATAATTGCTCAAGTAAGAGAACAATTAACATTTCAACTGACATCACAACAAATATCGAGCGACTCTGAAGACCAAATTGCAAGTTCAAAAGAAATATCGAAGAAGTCACACAACAGAGTATTCAAGACCTTTTATTTTCTTTGAATTTAGAGTCGATCTCAATGGTTAGAATCTATTTTCTAATCCTAATATTCTATACTAGATACCTCTTTTCTTGAAGAGATTAGAGTTCCAAAATATATGTCTCGAAGAGATACTTCCAACGAGTCCAAGAACATCGAAATCGGATAACCAAGTAAAGAAGTTATAATAGTTTCAGTGTCTGACATATCAAACATGGACGTCCATCCCTATGGATGTCCATACCAGTTATAAAACTATTAAAAATTTTATTTTTGGTTTGAATTCAAATCCTAGCTTCTCATAACTTCCCCCAACGGTCACAAAGTGCGGGAATAGTTATTTTAACTTCCCACATTCAAAAACCCTATATAAAGAACCCTTGATTTGTGTTTTTATACACAATTCTTCTCACGAAGTATTCTTCTCTAGTTTTCATCATCCTTTAACTTTTTTGTGAGAAAACTCTTTCACTCTCAATTCTTAAATTTTAAATACTCTTTAGAGAGAAGAGATCTTTCAAGAGCCTTAGAATTTTCTAGTATTTAGAAAAGAAAAATCTCTAGTTTTCAAAGAAGTTTCATTTGATTATTCTTTCTTATTCATTTTGAAAACTTCTTTGAGTCATTCTTAAGTTTTTACTGTTCTTATTGAAAGAAGAGATCTTCTAATGTTTTAGATTTTTCTAGTCATTAGAATCGAAAGATCTCTAAATTATCGAAGAAGTTTATATTTAGACTTTTCTTAATCCTTTGAAAAACTTCTTCGAATCGTTTTTAAACTTTCATAATCTCCAAAACACAATCTATTATCTCTTTCGATTCGAAACTTGATTTATCTATTGAGATCATTAGGATTGTATGGTTGGTTCTGTAAAAATTTATAAAATCTTACTCTGTACGACCTAGTGAAGAAAAGTCTAAAATTTTCACGTTGTAAATATTTGGACTTGAGCCTTGGAAAAAATCTAGGTGTTCACAGCCTGCAAATGTAATGGTTCTAAGATATGAGCCCGGAAAAAGATCTGGATTTTTCCATCCGTAAGGAGTCACTGGATAGTGAAGTTGAATCTTGAGCAGGAGCTCTCAGGCGGGGATTAGCCACATGATTGGTGAACCTCGATAACAATTCTCTGTGTCCATTTACTTTTCTGTGATTCAGTGTTGTCTTTGTGATTCTGTGTTGTGATAGTATTTGTATTTTAGACTCTGATTTTATATTCCGCTGCATAATCCTTAAATTATTACAATCATGTTGTGTTTGCCATAAACCCTTATTCACCCCCTCTAAGACTGTTTTCAGGATGCAGATACTGAAAGTTATCGGAACTGGAATTTACTATCCATATTAATCCAAAAATCATGATTAATCCAAAAATGTCCTACAAAGTTGGAATAAAATCAATTTATAGAAATTGATTATTTGTATCACTATACTACTATCGCTGGTTAGTCGTCGGTTGCCTGAACGATCGTATAACATTTTAGAAAATAGAAAATAATATTTTTGGATTTAAATAATAAATTTCACGGATATTATATGAATACAGATTTGAGATTTCATAGAATGATATGATTATATACTTATATTTTGGTAAATAATTAGGAATTAAAATAAATTATCATTTATGAGAGCATTCATTTGACTTGGGCTTTTTATAAATTAATATATTATTATTTACATACAAATTTAATGTTAAACTTGATTAGTATTTCACAAATTTAGTATTAAACTAAGTTCATCTTGTTAAACATGCTTTGTGTGCATGACATGTAACATTTTATTCATGATTATTACCATGGTTTCATTCTATTTTGGGTTTTATTTGTTTTAAAAGAAAAAAGAAAAAAGAAAAGAGAGAGAAAATAATTATGAGAGAGGGAGACAAGGGAGGACATGAGAGTATGGGCTTATGAGAGAGAGAGAGAAAGCATAGCTACAACCTTAGCCATTTCTTTACCTCATCCATTTCTTCATCTCCTCATCATCTTCTTCTTCATCTCTTTCTTCCTTCACCTCCAAACCCTCTCCAGCACCACCAAAAAACACCTCAAACAACCTCAAAATCCCATGTTTCCTTCACTAAAAATGTTCTTCATCTCATCTTAAATATCTTGGAGTGATCAAGTTTCAGTTTTGAGCATCTTGGTCTATCTTAGAATTTTCTTGAGTTGCTCCTTTGAGGTAATCCACCCACCTTTCATCAAGTCTTAAGTTTCCTAACCTCATATTATAGTTTAGAGTTAAAAAGATTATGTTTTGTGAACTTGGAAACTTCCAGAGTGAGAATCAGTGGGCAAGACTTATAGTAGTGATGTAGTAGGGGGTTTAGTGAGTGTTTACTAAACTTTAGTGATAGAATCCTTAGTCTAGGATGAGATTAGAAGTTCAAAGAAGAGTTTAGAATTTTCCCGATATCGGTTTTCATTGAGTTGTGATGATCAATTGCAATATGGTATTACCTAAGAACTCTGAAAATTAAATTGAGGTTACTGTGTGATGTATAGACCAGTAGGAAGCCACCCTAGAAGCCCGAGCCCAAACCCCCAAAATCTGGCCGCAAATTAATTGGTTTTGGCAGCAATTTTGGTCTGAAGCTCACTCACTAGATAACTAGGCCTACCCTATATGCTAAAAAGTCTAATTTCACCTTAAGGAAAATCTGGGAGCATTTTACTAGGTTTTGGATGAAGTTTTACGATATTTGAAAACTTGGTTTTTGATATTTGAGTTTTAACTCTGTCGTTTGGAATTCGTACGTCAACGTCGGGGGTTGTTTTGTTGTTTTAACACGCGTTGACCATGGGTTCTAACCAATGTGCGTTTCACTAGTCATATCGGTTTTCGATTTGGATTTTTTATACGTACGATATACTTTGAATTGTATGTACAAGCATGTGGACTTTTGGGACGAAGAAGGAGGGCAAGGCATCCGTCAGGATCGACTAGAGCGAGGCGTTGTAGGTGAGTAGATGTATATCTACGGGAGAAGTCGGGTGGATGGCGTATAGCACTCCCGTAACCGCAGTACTAAGATACTAAATATATAGTTTTATATATATATATATATATATATATATATATATATATATATTAGATGTGTATACCTAGCTATAGGGTTATTAGGATACTTTATGCGATAATAGTAGACTTAGTAGAAAGATATACCCTAGTACTGTTTCTTAGCCTATGAGCTATATCTACTTATGAAGTATATAAATACATATATTTTTCAATATGATACGATAAGATGAGGATATGATCCGATTTGACGATACGAGTCGATATGATTGGATATGATGATATGAGGCGATGTTACATGATATGATATATGAGAACATGAGATGATATATGATGATATGAGATTAGATGATGTACGTGATTATAGATCTATACTATTGATTTGATAATATCGTACGATAGATTATTCCGTACGTGATCTGATGAGGATGGATCGCCGATATTATTTTCGACTCGAAAAGAAATGTTTAAAATCACTCAAGTAGATAGTATGATATGTTTAGAGCCATACCTATTTTCAAAACTAACGAATTGTTATGCACTTTTAAATGATAACTTCAAGAGGACGCTACGCCTTTTCAAATTGTATCTTTTCGAAAACATCATAGCCCCTAATTTCTAAAACAACGGTTCGTACTATTTTAAACTATAACTGTGTGGCTCATACGTAGTTGTGTTTTTTTATACTGTTCACGTTTACGATTTCTCTATTTTGTTTACGCTTGCATTACGATTTCTTATTTTTGCATACGCTCACATTATTTTCTTTTACGATACATATATTACGTTTCATACCCTTATTTTTACGTGACTTCGTTTGCTAGAACACACGCACTATTATCGATGATGCACATGTTGCACGTACACATACTTACCGGCTCACACACACATCATCGGCAATTGCCATGCCACATACACATTAGAACTCACTATGTTATCGTATCTGTAACAACCCTAAACTTTCTGAACATCTTTCTGTGCATTTTTTTCAAAAATACAGAAAGGGGTACTTTTGCCTGAGCACAAGATATAAGTTTGTTTTGCTT
The DNA here is from genome assembly GCA_030015575.1 of Agapanthus africanus. NCBI lineage: Eukaryota > Viridiplantae > Streptophyta > Magnoliopsida > Asparagales > Amaryllidaceae > Agapanthus > Agapanthus africanus. Next base: position 357,866,453 of record JASDDO010000008.1, read on the forward strand.
TTTAATAGTAAGCAAGAGCTTGTAGCTTATTGGTAAGACCTTGCACTGCTGAACCAAAGCACCAGAGTTCAAATCTCATCCCCCACATTATTTTTAATATTGTTTTGTTTTGAATTTTTAGAAGCCCAAGAGCCTACACGTGCATAACTCGTAAAAACCCCACTACACATGTAAAACAAACTGACCCGGGGGCTACACCAAGCGACGAGGGACACGTGGCAGCGAGCCCCGGCCCGACTCAGCCGACTCGGCCCGCCGGCGGCGGCCGGACTCGGTCGGATCGCCAATTGTCCAACATGAAAGTTCTGCTTCTAGGTCTTCCCTAAACCCCTGTACACTTTAAATTTCCTGCAATTTAACAGAGCTCTTTAAAATCCCATTAAACCATATTTTTAATACAATTTTTATTACATTTTCAATTCACCCTTTCACCTACCCTAACCCTAGCCTTACCCTATAAATATCAACCCTAAACACACACACACACCCTCACTCACAAATTCTGTCCAAACTCTCAAGAAAACTCTATAGAACTTTTGTGTACAAGTGGAGTTAACGAAGGGCGAAACTCCGGCGATCTTCCGACGACAACCCTAGGAGCTCCCAGCGACGAAACGATGCACCAGCAAATCCTATGTCTTCCTCTCCCTCTTCTATAACCTCTAAGCCAGTAAGTCCCACCCCCTCTTCTCTATTCTTTTCTAAAAACTCGTATTACTAAAACCCGACGGAATCGGAGTTAATCCGATTTCCGATTCAGTTCTTCCTAAAAATTCAACCTTTCTTAAATACAAACATACCAAACCCTTACATGTTGACTATTAACCATTAACAAACATGTTGAACAAGTTTCATGGCAATATATTTCAGCTTGTAACTTTTACCGCTCTTTTTCAATAAAATACCATATAGTTTACTTTCTACCTTTAAAACATCATAAATCTTGTTATAACTTTAATTAGATCACGAGGTAATGACCTACCTCCTCACAACACTCATATGCAATATAACACAATACCTTTCGAGAACATAGAATACAGGAAAACAAGACTTTACATATAAATATCATTTACTAATAAAACCTTTTTCTACAAGAAATATGTATTTACACAAATCTTTGCAAAGCGCCACTACAACCCATTTGGGGAACCTGTTCGGGATGGTGCGGATTATCGCACATCCTCGGGCTTAGTAGTGCGAGATGCAGAGCTCCGCAAGGAGCATTCGGTCTCGAGAGATTTGAAATACGAATATCTTAAGAAAATGAGATTTCTAGAAAATAATAAAATAAATTTATTTTTATAAATATATATATATATATATATATATGCATGATCAAAATATCTATTTTTGATATATTATAAATATTCCAACTTTTCTAAAATCACAGGAATCACTTTACATTAAAATACCATGAATTCCATACAAGTTCAATATTACAATTAAATACCCTATATTATGAAATTAGGTTATTTTCACTAGAAATATCATAAATTTAAAATATACATCTATGATAACTCTAAAGACGATAATTAAATACTTGGGGTGTATTTTGAAAACTATACAAAAGTATTTTTACATAAAACCCCTCAAGTTCTATAAATTACCCTAAGGACCCTAGTAAATATAGATTTAAGCGGGACCAATCTCTTGAGCCTCAGGGAGCCGGAGAAGTGGGTGCTTGCCTATTTTAAAGTAGACAACTTAATAAACGGTGTTATCAACACGGTAATCGTCTTTGAAAAAGACACAAATCCTACCGCCCATGTGCAGCGGTTACCGATAACATCAAAACCTAATTCATGACTTCAATTTTCTTTTCTAATTGTTCTGACTCAGACTGAGTCTCATTATAAATAATCTCACTTGAATATGATTCAAGTACAATTTATAATACTATAATTCAACATGAATCCATATAATCAATCTGCTCAATTTATTCAATCAATATTGACTAAACCGAACCATGGATATACTTCCATTTACATGATTCTCCTGTTACATCCATTTATTGATATCATGGTTTCGGCAAGTCATCCAATTATACAATCTATATTACGAGGCAATACAAGTCTTCCATTTACATTTACAAACCAGTACAAACAACACATTTACAATTCAAACAATACAACAATACAAACAAAACATTGCAGGGTTTAAGGGGTAGATTGGTACGGAAGGTGTTAGAAGTGGCACGAGACTGCAACCATAAGACACCTAACATGTATTCCTTTGCTGTTGTGCCGTGGCATGAACGGTTCCTTGAGTTCCTGATACCTTAGTCTCCGGAGCAAGTGAGACTCCTCTCGTATACACTGGCATCCTTCTGTACCAAGTTACAAACAACAGCGTTAACACTAAATACAACAGTATACCAAAATAATACAACTTTAAAAGCTATACTCTCTCTCTCTCTCTCTGTCTATTCTACTTCTCCCTTATCTTTGGGACTTACCGAGCGATTTGTTCACCGACGACATTCTCTATCTTCTTCTTTGAATGTCAGGTGTTTCGGACCTTCCATAGATTGAGCCTAGCACTGAAGATTTGGACCAGTTTATTGAACATCCTGAGCTGTAGTTACACTTGTACACATTTCATTTCAGTACTTTCCATTTCTGTTATGCCACTGTTTATGCATTGCTTTTCATTCCATGTATTTACTTTTCCATGTACTGTAAAAGAATGTTAATAAATAAAGCTGCTGTTCAGTTTTACCTACTGTCTTTGTCTCTTGTGCCTTTTTATTTATATTGCTTAGATATGCTTAGCATATTTACTTCAGAGTAAATACGTAGCGGCCTCGTCGCGTCCTCTGCCCGTATACTGGGAAGCGAGGCGTGACAGGTTTTGTTGGCAGCCCATGCAGGTCAGAGTTGTATGGAACCCTACCATGCAGTTCTATTCTGCGTGAATAACCTAAGCAATATAACACAAGAACCAGCAATTAAAACATTCTTTAAAATTCATATTTCTTGAATCTTATCATTTCATATATTTTGAGTCTATACTAACCCAAATCTTTCTTCCAAGTCTCTTTCACATTTTTTTAAAACCCTTGTATCACCTGGTTATTTTTCATACACTATCAGTACTTCAGTCACTAAATTTTCCTTGAATTTTTTACACTTTCTTTTTACAAATTTCGAGGACGAAATTTTTATAAGGAGGGTAGAATGTAACAACCCTAAACTTTCTATACATTTTTTTCAAAAATACAGAAAGGGGTACTTTTGCCTGAGCACAAGATATAAGTTTGTTTTGCTTTTTAATAGCAAGCAAGAGCTTGTAGCTTATTGGTAAGACCTTGCACTGCTGAACCAAAGCACCAGAGTTCAAATCATATCCCCCACATTATTTTTAATATTGCTTTGTTTTGAATTTTTAGAAGCCCAAGAGCCTACACGTGCATAACTCATAAAAACCTCACTACACATGTAAAACAAACTGACCCAGGAGCTACACCAAGCGACGAGGGACACGTGGCGGCGAGCCCCGGCCCGATTCGGCCGACTCGGGCCAGCGACTCGGCCCGCCGCCGCCGGCCGGACTCGGCCGGATCGCCGATTGTCCAATATGAAAGTTCTGCCTCTTGGTCTTCCCTAAACCTCTGTACACTTTAAATTTCCTGCAATTTAACAAAGCTCTTTAAAATCCCATTAAACCATATTTTTAATACAATTTTTATTACATTTTCAATTCACTCTTTCACCTATCCTAACCCTAGCCTTACCCTATAAATATCAACCCAAAACACGCACCCCTCACTCACAAATTCTGTCCAAACTCTCAAGAAAATTCTATAGAACTTTTGTGTACAAGTAGAGTTAACGAAGGGCGAAACTCCGGCGATCTTCTGACGACAACCTTAGGAGATCCCGGCGACGAAACGACGCACCGGCAAATCCTACGTCTTCCTTTCCCTCTTCTCTAACCTCTAAGTCAGTAAGTCTCACCCCCCCCCCTCTTCTCTATTCTTTTCTAAAAACTCGTATTATTAAAACCCGACGGAATCGGAGTTAATCCGATTTCCGATTCGGTTCTTCCTAAAAATTTAACATTTCTTAAATAAAAATATACCAAACCCTTACATGTTGACTATTAACCATTAACAAACATGTTGAACAAGTTTCATGGCAATATATTCAGTTTGTAACTTTTACCGCTCTTTTTCAATAAAATACCAGGTAGTTTACTTTCTACCTTTAAAACATCATAAATCTTGTTATACCTTTAATTAGATCACGAGGTAATGACATACCTCCTCACAATACTCATATGCAACATAACACAATACCTTTCGGGAACATAGAATACGGGAAAACAAGACTTTACGTATAAATACTATTTACTAATAAAACCTTTTTCTACAAGAAATATGTATTTACACAAATCTTGCAAAGCGCCGCTACAACCCATTTGGAGAACCCGTTCGGGATTGTGTGGATTATCGCACATTCTCGGGCTTAGTAGTGCGAGATGCAGAGCTCTGCAAGGAGCATTCGGTCTCGAGAGATTTGAAATACGAATATCTTAAGAAAATGATATTTCTAGAAAATAATAAAATAAATTTGTTTTTATAAATATACATATATATATATATATGCATGATCAAAATATCTATTTTTGATATATTATAAATATTCCAACTTTTCTAAAATCACAGGAATCACTTTACATTAAAATACCATGAACTCCATACAAGTTAAATATTACAATTTAATACCCTATATTATGAAATTAGGTTATTTTTACTAGAAATATCGAAAATATAAAATATACATCTATGATAACTATAAAGACGATAATTAAATACTTGGGGTGTATTTTGAAAACTATACAAAAGTATTTTTATATAAAACCCCCTCAAGTTCTATAAATTACCCTAAGGACCCTAGTAAATATAGGTTTAAGCGGGACCAATCTTTTGAGCCTCAGGGAGCCGGAGAAGTGGGTGCTTGCCTATTTTAAGGTAGACAACTTAATAAACGGTGTTATTAACACGGTAATCGTCTTTGAAAAAGATACAAATCCTGCCGCCCATGTGCAGCGGTTACCGATAACATCAAAACCTAATTCAGGACTTCAATTTTCTTTTCTAATTGTTCTGACTCAGACTGAGTCTCATTATAAATAATCTGACTTGAATATGATTCAAGTACAATCTATAATACTATAATTCAACATTAATCCATATAATCAATCTGCTCAATTTATTCAATCTATATTGACTAAACCGAACCATGGATATACTTCCATTTACATGATTCTCCAGTTACATCCATTTATTGATATCATGGTTTCGGCAAGTTATCCAATTATACAATCTATATTACAAGGCAATACAAGTCTTCCATTTACATTTACAAACCAGTATAAACAACACATTTACAATTCAAACAATACAACAATACAAACAAAACATCGCAGGGTTTAAAGGGTAGATTGGTATGGAAGGTATTAGAAGTGGCACGAGACTGCAACCATAAGACACCTAACCTGTATTCCTTTGCTGTTGTACCGTGGCATGAACGGTTCCTTGAGTTCCTGATACCTTAGTCTCCGGGGCAAGTGAGACTCCTCTCGTATACACTGGCATCCTTCTGTACCAAGCTACAAATAACAGCGTTAACACTAAATACAACAGTATAACAAAATAATACAACTTTAAAAGTTATACTCTCTCTCTCTCTCTGTCTATTCTACTTCTCCCTTATCTTTGGGACTTACCGAGCGATTTGTTCGCTGACGACATTCACTTTCTTCTTCTTTGAATGTCGTCAGGTGTTTCGGACCTTCCAGAGATCGAGCCTAGCATTGAAGATTTGGACCAGTTTATTGAAAATCCCGAGCTGTAGTTACACTTGTACACATTTCATTTCAGTACTTTCCATTTCTGTTATGCCACTGTTTAGGCATTGCTTTTCATTCCATGTATTTACTTTTCCATGTACTGTAAAAGAATGTTAATAAATAAAGCTACTGTTCAGTTTTACCTACTGTCTTTGTCTCTTGTGCCTTTTTATTTATATTGCTTAGATACGCTTCGTGTATTTACTTCAGAGTAAATACGTAGCGGCCTCATCGCGTCATCTGCCCGTATACTGGGAAGCGGGGCGTGACAGTTGTAGGGTTCCTAGGCACACACTAGAGGTCTCACAAGGCATCAACCATGCCAATTTCAAAAATACGGTGCCGAGAAACCCTAGACTACGGATCGTTGGCTAGATTTCTAGGCGATAAAATGAAACTAGTTAACACTTAACTACAAGTACGGAAATACAACCTTTGTAGATCCGTTTCTCCACCTCCATAGCTCCGCAATGAAGTCTCCTCGCTGTCCAAGTCGGACCCCGGGCTCTAGCGTCGGCTTCATCGGAGAATGGACGGGCTAGGTCATCGACGACGTGTCGAAGATGATCTACGTCAAAGCATCACTAGATCAAGCTCCACCTTCACCAAGCCATGAAAACTTGTGAAGGAAACACACTCTACTACTTGGCAAGAGGTAGAGAATGAAGAAATAGGAAGTGGGTAGACTTTAGAATTGGATTTCTCACTCATTTCATCAATCCACCATTGATGAAGTCAAGCTTCTTCATGTTTTGAAGAAGAAGAAGAAGAAGAAGAAAATGTTATGATAAGTTATTTAAAAAAGATAATAAAAAGAATACTTATCATAATCTTAACCTTAGTTAAGTGTAGAGAATTGACTAAGGTTGGGTTGAATGGTTACGGTTAAGGATGAGAACAAAAAGGTCAATTAGTCAAAGCTTCATGAAGCTTCAACTAAAAACAAATGAAGCCACCATTCATTTATCTTTCAATTTATTCAAAATGAATAAATAAATAAGATAAATGAATAATTAAAAACCCTAATCAACAACTTAACCATGGTTTAATTCTTTACACTTAACCCAAAAAGCATGTATCATCAAACATGATACAATCTTGTGTACAAAAGTATATCACATATACAATGTGCACAATCCAAGTGAGAAAATCCAATTAAAGTGAACCAACACTAGTTAATGCAAAGTAATATATCAAATATATAATTATGCATTAAATCATTAAATCAACACTTGATTCAATGATCCGGTCATGTCGCACACAACCGACTAGTATACAATGTATCGGCTTATCGAATCAACGCTTGAATCGATAACTAGGTTATATCGCATACAACCATTCGACACATTGATCGCGAGAATGAAATACGGTATCACATACACGCATTATTCTCGGTCCCGCACATATCTCATATGCGCTCCTATTTCGTTTCGCTTGAGCCAGGAAACCTCTGTGTAGGACTCTAAAGACTCGTCAATACGCCGGCAGCAGATGATGATCATATCAATCACCCACAAGCCGCAAGCGGTCTGCTAAACGTAACGGCCACCCGGGTATTGAGCGATCAGAAGATCGACGAGCAAGCCCGCTTACACTCCAGTGAATCCAACCAGTAACACTACCGTACAGTCCGGTCTCGTCGTTTGATATGTCGCATATCTTGCCTAGGGGTGGTAAACGTCAGACCCCAATAGCTCGATAAGTCATGTCGATATGAGGTCTATAACAATTCGAGAAACTACTGGTAACACTTACCAGTATATCTCAGCAACCCTGGCCAGGGATTTCCTGTTATAGCCAATCGAACACAGCGCAACATCAACCCCCTATACCGGGAGAGACGAATCCCCTCCTATCGCTCATTGCCTCCATGTGACTCGAGACTGTACCCAAAAACCACCGTTTTGCACGCCCTCTTGGACGTGGTAAGATGGAAATCAAAGCACAGTGGGAACCACACAAGACTCTATGACGATCTCTGGTCAACAGACTACTCTGTACCAGTGTCACCAGAGAACTGCCATCTGATGTGAGATATAATACCATCTGGGAGTTCTCGGCGAGTCCGTCCAGTGTACCCAGTCTCCACTGAGCACCCGTATATCATCTCCGATGTCAAACACCAATGGATATGGGATCATCCATCGCCCATCTGTATGGGTCGAGAAGGTATACGCTAGTCTACTCTGGTATATCGATGCCCCGTCTCGATACACCCACGACTAGGGACTTTGAAGGATGTACTTATAGACTACCATGTCCCCACTAGTATGATCCGCATCATAGTCCAGGTAGTCGAGTACACATCCTAAGGGCTTTACCAACATGTAACAGAGAGACAATCAGTGTACACGTTAAGGTAAAGGGTAACCAGATAGCATACTATCATGTCGAGCAAGAAAGTCCTCCCTATATATGTCCCAGCATCCACTACAATATGCATCCTATGTACAGTAATGGCCTCTAGGGCATACATATAACTAACAATCTCCCATTTGCACTAGGGCCATCTGTAGCAGTGGTTGTAGTATCTCATACTCAACCATCCCATAAAAGTCTCTCTTAGGGAATAGGCCTTCGTGAGTGGATCCGCCGTGTTATCCTCTGAGTCTACTCTCCTAACCTCGATCCCTTAGAGATCAACCATCTCCATGATCAGGTGATACTGCCTTAGAATATGTCTGGATCACTGATGGGACCTGCGTTCCTTGGCATAAGCCACAACTCCATTGTCACACAATGGGAGGAACATAGTTCATCTCATGAACCAATATACACCCAAACAGCTTCTTTGGTAGCATCTTTAGTAGCGATGTATCCTGCCTTTATCGTCTAGTATGTCACGGTATCTAGCTTGGAACTCTTCCAACATACCGTCCCTTTACTGAGGGTAAAGACAATGCCTGCGACTGACATTCAGTCGTCTTTATCACCCTGGAACACTTCCAGTGATTCTCCCCAGGATCAATTGATACCATCTCACTACAACTAGTGAGAATCCTAACATCCAATTAAATCTATCTCATAGATCGAAAACTCAAGATTTAGGAGGTATCATTTTGATCCTACACGGAGAATCTTTGTGATAAGCGGAGATTGATCGAGCGTAGCATAGGAAACTCTTTCCCTATCAAGAGTATGTCATCCACGTACTCTACGAGGATCGTCACCATACTCCCTACTACCTTTTTGTTTATACAAGGTTCATCTACCATTTTGATGATGTCAAACTCTTTGACTAATCCATCAAAACAGATGTTCCATCTTCGCGATGCCTGCTTTATCAGATAAAGCATCTTGCTCACGTTTCCGCTGCTCCCACTGTCTACGAGGCCCTCTGGCTGTGTACTTATAGACACACTCTTCTAAAACATCATTTAGAAAAGGAGTCATGGCACCCAACCGCCAGATATCGTAGTCATGGTATGTAGCCGTGGCAAGTAGGATCTGGATGGACTTAAGCATAGGCACTGGAAAAGGTTTCATCATTATCCACGCCTGGTCAATGACGAAAACCTTTAACAAGTCTAGCTTTGAAAGTCTCAACTTTTCCATTTACACCAAGTAATCTTCTCAAGATATACTTGCTCCTGATGGGGATTTAACCCTTCAGATATAGCAACCAAAGTCCATACTTTGTTGGTGTACATGGATTCCATCTCAGATCACTAAGCATCCAGCCATTCTTACAGAGTCTTACTCTTGATGGCCAGCTCAAAACTAGTTGGGTCATCATCTCATGATGCAATTCTCGCTCCCACTGTTATAGAGAAACCGAAGTATCTCTCAGGTGGGTGAGGAACCCTACTAGATCGGCGGAGAGGCTGAGGTTCGTTGGAATCTACTGAATCCTTTGGTTCTACCAAATTATCTGCTGTATTTTGTATAGCTGGAACCTTTCCAGTTCTACATTACAGACCTTGCCTCGAGCTTGTCCGGATTTTGCTTTTAGACATAGGCCGGACAACCCCAAATCTTAACTAACTTAAGATATGGGCTCTTCCCATACCATATCAAATATGAAGTGGTAGGTAACAGATTTGATTTGAACCCTATTCAATAGGTATGCAACTTCTCAAGTGCATAACACCCAATAGGAAAAAGGTAACTCGGTAGTACTCATCATAGAGCGCACCTTATCATATAGGGTGTGATTGCTCCGCCCCGACATACCATCGTGCTATGGTGTATACGGAGGAGTAATGCTGAGAGAAAATCTCATTCTCCTTTAGAATAGTCCAGAAATTCTATGCACAAGTATTCTCCTCCTTGATCTCATCAAAGGACATAATACTTTTACCCGTATTTTGGTTCTCTACTTCTCGCTTATATTCCGTGAATATCTCAAAAGGTTCGGACTTGTGTTTCAACAGGAACATATGTCTGAATCTTGAGAGATTATCAGAGAATATAATGAAGTATAAAGAATCAGTCTTGGTATGTATAGACAGGAGACCTACATACATCAACATGTATCATCCCAAGAGTTTACCAACTCTTTCTCTGTTTCCAGTAAACAGAGCTATGGTCATCTTATCTTTGTGACATGACTGGCGAGTTTCACAAGATGTAAATTCAAACTGATTTAAATATGCATCTATCTATAACTCAAGCTAGTCGGGTCGCATTGATATGACCTAGTCTACAATACCTCAAGAAGGATTTGTCCATTTCTGAACTCTTCCTCTTGTGTGTGTTCCATATACTAAGAACTGTAGTTTGATTTAGAACATTAATACTTTTAGATAACGTGCCTGAACCGATCAACTTTTGATATAGAAAATGTTCAAAACATTATCCATCTATACAAAATTTTATCATTTCTTTACTAATAAAGAGACTGATATGATTTTGTATATCAGGTTCGGTATCTAATAACATTCGTTCAGAATCAATGTATTACAATACAGGGTGACAGTGACCAACAGACTTGGCTGCAACACTTGCCCCGTTTTCTGCCTCATGAAACTTATCACCCGTTCTCAGTTTTTCTACCCTTTTGTAGCCCTATGTAACATCTTACATATCTGGGATCCTGATCCGGTATCAAATACCCAGGATACAGAGGATACTGAGAAACAGTTCTGTGTAACGAACACACCCGAAGATGATGCATCATCATGCACTCTCTTCGTTTGGGCGGCATGGGAAATCTGGTATTCCCCAATTTCCTGCTCTGTCTTATAACAATTATAAGTTGGAGCGGGACCAACGTTCCCCAGCTAAGTATAACAAGCGGGTTCGGTCAATAATCCGTATTATTATCTTGATTAAGGCGTGATATGGTCGCTACCTGGAGAGAGAGAGAAGAAAACACTCAGCGTGCACTCTTGCAAGAATAGATTGGTTATTATTTTATTTAATCAGGATGGCTCCCACTGCTTTTTATCAAATCTTCCTTCAAACCCTAAAAGGAAAGACTAGCCGGGATTAATTACACACTACAAGTTCGCCAATCTTTCAGCCAGGCCAGTGTCGGTACTTTGAGGGAGGTCCCCCGTGCTTTCGCACGAACCTAATTAATATAAACCTCGTTTTCCCAGAGGCGTAACCTCGTTAACACCTTTCTAGACACCTACTTGATCGGCTAATTGTAATGTGTAAAACTCTCCCAGGAGTAACTCTTACTCGCAGTGGGTATCGGGATCCAACTATCTCATAGAAGGTATGCAATCTCATTGCAAATTTCAACACTTGAAATTCCCGATAATATTTTGCCCCTAGCGTCCTATGACCTTGACAGAGGTCAACAAACCATAGGCTGCTAGTCAAGTTCAACCCGTCATTTCCTGATTGAAGTAAACCCACCCGCACGACCCTTGACAGAGGTCAACACGGTCGCACGACTACCCTAAATCAATCACATCATATGCTTATACAGATAAGCACTAATCAGCTACCGCACACTACGCCTTGACAGAGGTCAACAAACGCAGCACGAATACTAACCAGTACATATCTGAAATGACGGAGGGCTACGACAGGTTTTTCTGAAAACCTATTGCGTAATGAACTTGATATCGTTGTAGGATCGAATGAATTTTGAAATGGAGTGTTTTTAAGGCTTTTCTAGTTTTTCTAAAGGAGTCACTCCCGGTGAAGGGATCGTCGGTCCTTTCCTCGTCGAATGAGGTGTGGGATATATCATATATATCACTGTGCAAAGCAGAACTCTTAAAAGCAATCAAAAGACAAACCGAGTGTGTAGCATCTGCCAGTTATTGCTAAATGAGTCACTCCCGGTGAAGGGATCTCGGTCCTTTCCTTATCGAATAAGGTGCAGGATATATCATATATACCGCTGTGCAAAGCAAGAACTGTAGCTACCTGTTTTATTTTGAAATTCGATTCTACAACATCTTAGGTTTCTTTTATTTCATTAATCATATTAATGAAGTCCCATCATTTAATGTACCTAAACATCACAGATAAATACGACGTACACTTATGCCATCCGCATTCGCCTCGATGTCCCCTCGTGCACCGTTAGGTTAGGTAACTAACGGCAGAGCGGGGCAGGGCTAGCACGGGTGTAAAACATAAGTAACGTCTATATAATATATCATATATACTATATACTATATCTATCACAGAACATCACATGATCACATCACAGATATCGCAGCAGAAGAAACATATAAAATATTGGATATACTAGGACGTCCGTGTTTTCAATACGAGCCAGTATAAAACACGGATTCCACGGTCGTGATGAATAGCCAAACCCACACCCCTAGACCCCTACGAGAGCGGCAAGCAACCCTACCAATTCTAGAGTTAGGAGACCCGGACTCGACTCCTCGAGTTGGTCTCCCACTGGACTCCAGAACCCGGTTACTTGTGCCCTCCTCCTTGGGTCTATCCTAGTGCAGAAAAGTAAATAATATACAAACGGTAACATCTTCCGCAACCTGGAAGTGCCCCAAATAAAAGAATATTACATACAAGTTTTTACATGAATGAAAATGAAAAACAATCATCTCACATAAAAACCCCCGGCTATTCGTACACGACGATCCAATATAACATATCCAGCAACACATAACATCGCATGTCATCAACGTAAGTAAATATGCGCATCCCAATTGTCGTTGACATATAGCAACGAAACCAGCGATATCACATATTACACTTACGGTCACAGAAAAGAAAGTGTAAAACTACAACAGTTGGAATCCGCAACCACCTCAGACATCGCATGCCTGACCAAATGAATTCCTTAGACATCGCATGCCTAACAATTATAAACCCCGCATTTTAGTCTCAAAATCGAAAACTCTTTTCAATATCAAGTCGGGCAATTCAACAAGATTCCCGACAGCCTGATCGAATGCTCGTCGCAAACTTTAGTAGGCGGCCGCACCCCCGACGCCGTCGACGAAGTGCACCAAGGCGGAACACCGCTGCCGCGAGCACCCGAACGGATGCTTTCGGCGACGGGGTTCTCCTACAGTAACTTGGTCGGGGCTATGGGGTGAGGCTGTCTATTAAGTTTATCCGGCGAGTATCCGCGTACGCTACGTGATTGCGACGGACTTTTGATCACATCAAAATTCCGTGGCAACCGATCAAGTGAAACTAAACTGCTATGTTTATAACATTCATTCGGTTATCTCATAACTTGTTGTGAATTCCAATTATTGTATCACATTCCGGATAAACAGAAAATGTTAAACTTTCCGATCGAACAATCGAACACCCAAGTTTTCCCGATATAGATCAACACATGAAACAAGTCTAAAAACATTCAGTTCGTGCCTCAGTACCAACGGTCCAGCCGTAGAAGGGTCAAGCCAACGCCTCACATGTGGCACGCCGTACTGCCCCAAACCCGAAGGTTCAAAGGGCAGTTCAAGACGGTCACATAATCGAGTTAAGGTTTGTTGTCATCTAGAGGGTCCATCGAGTTACTTGCACTACTTAGAACGTCTTTAAACCACGGAAAGATCCAACACTTGGAAATTTCCCGACAGGGGAAAAGTTGGGTATTTATATCCGGTCGAACTTTTTAACATATTCAAAAATACCCGGAAAGCCACACAGACAAAATTTGATAATCCGATCGAATCTTTGATTCCCAATACAACCCCAGAATACTCAACTATAGAGTATACATTAAAATTACCCAGAAAACACAGGAGTTAATTATAAACATTACTGTGCAAAGAGGAGTCAAAAAGTCAACAGTATGGCCGCGGAACCGCCGCGCCACGTGGGCTTAGGCCGCGGTTCCGCGGCGTTATGATGGAGTTAGGTCTCCGTTTTTCACAGTATTTCATAAAAAACCCTGCTTAATTTTCTGCATATTTTTAATATTGAAAAATCCAGATTTTTAAAAATTGGACAGAGAGCATTTTGGAAATGGGTTTCGATATTCGTTCGGATTTCAAACGTCGTCTAGACTTCGCCTAAGGCTCTAGCTAGGCTCTGATACCACTGTAAGGTTCCTAGGCACACACTAGAGGTCTCACAAGGTATCAACCATGCCAATTTCAAAAATACGGTGCCGAGAAACCCTAGACTACGGATCGTTGGCTAGATTTCTAGGCGATAAAATGAAACTAGTTAACACTTAACTACAAGTACGGAAATACAACCTTTGTAGATCCGTTTCTCCACCTCCATAGCTCCGCAATGAAGTCTCCTCGCTGTCCAAGTCGAACCCCGGGCTCTAGCGTCGGCTTCATCGGAGAATGGACGGGCTAGGTCATCGACGACGTGCCGAAGATGATCTACGTCGAAGCATCACTAGATCAAGCTCCACCTTCACCAAGCCATGAAAACTTGTGAAGGAAACACACTCTACTACTTGGCAAGAGGTAGAGGATGAAGAAATAGGAAGTGGGTAGACTTTAGAATTGGATTTCTCACTCATTTCATCAATCCACCATTGATGAAGTCAAGCTTCTTCATGTTTTGAAGAAGAAGAAGAAGAAAATGTTATGATAAGTTATTTAAAAAAGATAATAAAAAGAATACTTATCATAATCTTAACCTTAGTTAAGTGTAGAGAATTGACTAAGGTTAGGTTGAATGGTTACGGTTAAGGATGAGAACAAAAAGGTCAATTAGTCAAAGCTTCATGAAGCTTCAACTAAAAACAAATGAAGCCACCATTCATTTATCTTTCAATTTATTCAAAATGAATAAATAAATAAGATAAATGAATAAGTAAAAACCCTAATCAACAACTTAACCATGGTTTAATTCTTTACACTTAACCCAAAAAGCATGTATCATCAAACATGATACAATCTTGTGTACAAAAGTATATCACATATACAATGTGCACAATCCAAGTGAGAAAATCCAATTAAAGTGAACCAACACTAGTTAATGCAAAGTAATATATCAAATATATAATTATGCATTAAATCATTAAATCAACACTTGATTCAATGATCCGGTCATGTCGCACACAACCGACTAGTATACAATGTATCGGCTTATCGAATCAACGCTTGAATCGATAACTAGGTTATATCGCATACAACCATTCGACACATTGATCGCGAGAATGAAATACGGTATCAAATACACGCATTATTCTCGGTCCCGCACATATCTCATATGCGCTCCTGTTTCGTTTCGCTTGAGCCAGGAAACCTCTGTGTAGGACTCTAAAGACTCGTCAATACGCCGGCAGCAGATGATGATCATATCAATCACCCACAAGCCGCAAGCGGTCAGCTAAACGTAACGGCCACCCGGGTATTGAGCGATCAGAAGATCGACGAGCAAGCCCGCTCACACTCCAGTGAATCCAACCAGTAACACTACCGTACAGTCCGGTCTCGTCGTCTGATATGTCGCATATCTTGCCTAGGGGTGGTAAACGTCAGACCCCAATAGCTCGATAAGTCGTGTCGATATGAGGTCTATAACAATTCGAGAAACTACTGGTAATACTTACCAGTATATCTCAGCAACCCTGGCCAGGGATTTCCTGTTATAGCCAATCGAACACAGCGCAACATCAACCCCCTATACCGGGAGAGACGAATCCCCTCCTATCGCTCATTGCCTCCATGTGACTCGGGACTGTACCCAAAAACCACCGTTTTGCACGCCCTCTTGGACGTGGTAAGATGGAAATCAAAGCACAGTGGGAACCACACAAGACTCTATGACGATCTCGGGTCAACAGACTACTCTGTACCAGTGTCACCAGAGAACTGCCATCTGACGTGAGGTATAATACCATCTGGGAGTTCTCGGCGAGTCCGTCCAGTGTACCCAGTCTCCACTGAGCACCCGTATATCATCTCCGATGTCAAACACCAATGGATATGGGATCATCCATCGCCCATCTGTATGGGTCGAGAAGGTATACGCTAGTCTACTCTGGTATATCGATGCCCCGTCTCGATACACCCACGACTAGGGACTTTGAAGGATGTACTTATAGACTACCATGTCCCCACTAGTATGATCCGCATCATAGTCCAGGTAGTCGAGTACACATCCTAAGGGCTTTACCAACACGTAACAGAGAGACAATCAGTGTACACGTTAAGGTAAAGGGTAACCAGATAGCATACTATCATGTCGAGCAAGAAAGTCCTCCCTATATATGTCCCAGCATCCACTACAATATACATCCTATGTACAGTAATGGCCTCTAGGGCATACATATAACTAACAACAGTATCACCTTATAAGCTGTTAGTATTTTAGTTACTATTTAATACTCAGTACCACATACTAGTTCAGATATTGCACTTTCTTTACCTTGCTACACGACACGCTCATATGAACACATTTGCTGAGCATTAAAGTATTGTTCTATGTCTGTACATATTATTTCATTACTGCCATGCTTTCATGAGATTCTGTTTTCATGAGATTTCTGGATTTGAAAAACCGTAGATTTTATTTAAAAACATGTGATTGTTTTAAAAATGCGGTTTCTCTTGATATGATATTTCGACGTCCACCATGAGATTTCTCAATGCTGAGCTATGATGATTATTCGAATCGAGACAGGGAGAGAAACCAATTGCGGATATATGGTGGACCTGGTACGATACCTCGAGACAAGAAGATCGTATAGAAAGGTGTTGAGCCTGGCAGGGGAACACTACCTACCGGTGACAGTATTGGACTTGGCGGATATCCGGAAGATACCGACCGGAGTGATATGAGACAGATGGATATGAGGACCGATCTGATAAGACAGTGCCTGAGATATGAGGGCCGATCCAATGAGACAACGTCTGAGATATAAGAATTTACGTGTCGTGGACACGGATTTTATGATGATTTCGAGTGTCGATACTGGACACTCAAGATTTTATGATGATTTTGATGTGTTGTTGATGGGCACACGTTGGATGATACATATATACATGATATGGATGACATGGTATCATATATTGACACAGGCATGAATTTATATATTTATATACATATGTATACACGATCACTTGATACCGCACGGTATGATATTACTATATTACTATATGACCTAGGAGATCGTCATACATTCGATTTCTACCTAATGATGTCTTCTACTCACGAGTTGGCAACTCACCCCCGTTGTGCCATAGTTTTCTTGCAGGACCGACCGCTCGGATCAGTAGCGGCTTGCTGGCACATTGCTTCGTTTGGGTGGTTGCTTGGTAGATGAATTACACTTCGAACCGTAACCACTGGTTGTATACTATTTATTATTCATTTGTATCTACTTAAAAACTCCATCAACCAAACTATATATATTTGGCAGACTTAAAGACCAGATTGTATATTGTTTCAGACTTAGTGGCGAGACTTGTATTATTCTTATATTGGATTTGATGATATTTGGTTTTCTTTACTCTTTTTCTGTGGTAGATCTTCGCCTTGGACGTCGTATACTTATTTGCGTGGTTATATTTCCGCCGATTGGTAAAGAGCTAGCTCCCGTTTGGGGATGCTAATATTGTTATTGTATATGTATTGGTTTTGGATCAGAATTTATAAAGGAAGTACTCCCCAAATTTCAACTGACGAAAATGTTTTCAAATTATAGTATATAATCCATTTGCATTTCAAAAGAACTTTATATATACTTTAAAAGAAAGAACTTGATTTAATTATATCTTTATTTTAAAACTTCACCTCCATTATTTTCCTAAAATATTTAGAATTCTGGGTTTTCGACTTACTTGGGTTACGGTGGGGTCATGCAGACTTCACGTGATTCAAGTACCGGTCAAGTGCCAATTCCATGTCGTGGTAGGTCGAGACCGTCAGTTGTCCGTTTGTTGACCGCTACCCACCCGACGTCCATCGACTGCTAGCCCACCATCGGTCATTGCACATACATATATCGCCGGAGATTATTAAAATACACCATGCACCGTGGTCCGTAATGCAAGATTCCTTAGAATTATATGCCCGGTCATCCCATTTCCAAAACTGTGAGAATTCTCGGCAATCTTCCATTTCATAAACCAAGAGAACCTTACAAGCAAACAAATAAAGAGCCGCGAATTCATATTTCTAAAATTTTAAATTCCACCCCTAAAAATTCATATTTCTAAATTTTACCTCTAAATACTTTTAATTGTTCATAAATCTTCTATTGGTTAGTTTTGTAAAATATCTTATATAAATATTCCGGTACTCTAATTAACATACTATTGAGTAACTGCTAAAAGACAAAAATACCCTTCAAAATCATTTTCTTCCTTTTCAATTTAGGATCAGGCTTAGGGTTTCTCTTCAATTTAAAATTAGAGTTTTTCTTTACATAAAAATTTAGGGCTTTTGTTCTTCGCACATTCATTAGTTATAGATATATAAACTAGATTATGCTTATCTTTATTTACCAATTTCGACAACTCCAAAAATAAAAATGATCTTAACTAACAAATCATGTGAAAAAGATGATGTCTCATGATGAGAAGGAAAATGAAAAAACGAAGTCATAATTTTAGGGGGGGGGGGGGGGGGAGAAAGAGGAATCACAATTCCAACTCAAGTTCTGCTTAAAACAAACTAGTCGTAGTTAAATTCCGACGGAATAAAGATAAATGTTTTTTTTGTTAACAGACAAGTTGAACTTTTAGGGATGAAATTTAGAAATATGGAAGTTTTGGAAAGAGATATTAAAAACACACTATTTGTGCGGGGCACATAGCCTAATGATGGACAGTAGTAGTTTGTGGGGGAGACCCGCGACCCAACCTGCCGGAAACTGCCGTTTAGTAGGCACCATTGCGTTCAAAAAAAAAACAAACCTATTTGTATTTATTTAACCCCAAACCATTACATTACCCCGCTTTAAAAAAAAAAAGAAGAAAACCTTTTTTACTCAAATCCCAACAGTTTTTTACTGTTACAATCTCCTCTCTCTTTCTCTCTCCTCTCTCTTTCTCTCTCATCATCATGCTTAAAATCTCCGCCGCTCCTTTGCCTCCTGCTCATCAGCATCAGCAACGGAGCGCGCGAACCAACGAAACCCTAGGGCAAAGGCTAGGGCTGTTGAGGGATCTCGCGAGGAGAGTCAAGAGGGAGAGAAAGATGAAGGGGCTCTTCAAGTCCAAGCCCAGGACGCCGGCGGAGCTCGTGAGGCTCACGAGGGATCTGCTCATTTACTTCGATCAGAGCCCCGGAACGGCGGCGTCGGCGCTGCCGGGGGGATCCAAGGAGAGCAAGAGAGAGGAGAAGGTGATCCATCTTTGATCTTTTCTTATTTTCTTAGGTTTTTCTATGGATCGATGATGGATTGTGTTGTGGATTTTAGAAAATTAGGTCATTTGAGGTTTTTATTGTGTTTGGATTGAAATTGGGAATGTGAGCTCGGCAGATATCTTATTGGATCAATTATGCTAGATTTGATTTGGAATTTGATCAATTATGAGGGCTTTGGTTGATATCCGATATATGGTGAAAATTTGTGAAATTGCTATCAGTTTATAATTTTCTCCAATCTTCCGACTATGTTCTGATTCATGAATATGTATTGAGAACTCGGAAAGAATTCATGGGTTTTATTTTAGCTATTTCGTTTGTTGACATTATGGTTAATTTTGTATAGGTACACCGCATACAGGCACTTCTAAATTTGACTTAGCATATCTACTAATATTGCGAAAAAATTAGTATCATATCATATCCCTTGAGAAGCTTGGAAAGGGGTATGGATTAAAGATCGAGTACTTAAAATCATTTATCATCACCAACTGTAAGGTTTACAGTAATTTTATTACAGGAGACTCATTTGTGTAACTAAAGAAACAATTTCAAAAAGGAAAAAATAATAAATAAAGGAACATAGGTGTTGAGTGCCCACATCTCTGACTTGTGCATTGCTAGCTAGTATGTTCCGCACAACTTCAACGGATAAAATTAAGAGCCAGTCATAATCACATCATCAGAAATTTCAGAATATCAACCACAATACTCATTTCTTTTATTTAGTGATGATTCACCCCTCAACTACAATACCATTTCTTTTATTTAATGATGACCCCCCTTCCCCTTGGTATCCCACAATCAGTTTCTGCAAGTAAGTTGTTGATTTTAACTCTTTTTTTCCTAGTTATATTTACTCATGATGGAGTAGAAGGTATTCTAACTTGTTTTGTCACATTGGTGGGGTTCTATGCACATTTGGTTTTATTTTGCGTCTCAAATTCATTAATTTAAGCTTATAATATTCTTTCTTATGAACCTGCAGAAAAACTCTCTAGGGCTTAGCTTAAATTATTTTTATTTTACTGTTACATAGGTGGATTTTTTTTTCTATAAAGATGTGCATTGTTTTCTCAACTGCAATAACTTCAATTTTGCCATTACTTATGTCTATGTTATCCTCTTACAGATGGCAGAATTAAGTAAACTCATCCGCGAGCTGAAAGATATTCTTTATGGCAAAGGCGAATTAGAACCAGTTGCTGAAGCCTGTGCACAGTTGACTCAGGAGTTCTTTAGAGAGAATACTTTCCGATTATTAATTATATGCATACCCAAATTGAACCTAGAGGTAATTCTAAGTTTCCTTGGCGTCATAAATATTTGAGTTTATGGTTGTGGGAATGCGTACTACTTTTCTCTTGGCCTTTTTTGTGCTTTTAGAGTTCAACATAATTTCTTATAGCAACAATATCATCTCAGTCCAGCCAGACATTCCCCTTTGTCTAGATACTTGATGCCATCTGGTTAGTTGAGATTGTGACACCTCCTCTTTTATTCGTGGTTTTCTCAAACAAAATTTATTTAGGCGCCTCAATTAATGTTAGTTTAGATTGTTGAATCTTTATTGGTATTTGTATAATAACGATGTTTCAGCTTCCTGGTTATTATGTAAATCTAACCTGTTAATGCTGTTGAAGCATGGTGTTTAATAAATTGGACAGGCCTGTAAAGATGCTACTCAGATTGTCGCCAATTTACAAAGGCAACAAGTTCAATCACGGCTGATTGCTTCTGATTACTTGGAAAAGAATAAAGATCTCATGGATATTTTGATAGCCGGGTAAGTTTTAGATTTAAGAACTTCATATTTGGTTTGATTATCCAAAACAAATTCTTGATCTTTAATGATTGAATCACAACACTGTTGTCCATTCAAACATTTGCTGCTTGACCTTTGTCATCTTTGAAGAAAGTAATTTAAGTAACTATATAAAGAAACACAATAATTTAAAGATGAAATGGGGCCCGCGGTGTCCCAGCAGGCCCCTCACTGCAGTGGCCTCACCCAGAGGCAGGTGGGGCCCAGTGGATTTATCGCAAACCCACCTCTAGGTGAGGGCACTTTATGCAGGGGCCTGCAGGGACACTGCATGCCCCTTAAAGTCTAATTTTTATTATGTGTGATGATTGGAACCTTTAATAGATTTCTCATTTATAAGTATGTAAGCACTTAGAAATCATTATGGGAAGAAACTACATGATATTACGATTTTCTCTCCTCTAGTTGAATCAAATTATTCAATGAGTATTCTATTAGTCAACTCCTGATTATGATAAATAGTCATATATGACTTAATATCCTTTAGACCTTTCCTATGTTTGAACGGATGCCAACATGAAGCTAACCATCGAAAATTTGATATTTCGTGGAATTAAAAGCTTATGAATATTATCTATGATTTAGTCCAATGGATGACACAATTATGTCTCCATGTTGATGTAATACTTATGTATGAAAATTCACATTATAGAGGTCTAGGCCATATTTTACTTCATCATGGTCTAGGAGGAAAGAATTAAATGGATATGTTCTTTTTTGAAGGACATGAAAGCAAGTAACATGCGTTTTCCCAATTAGGATATATTTTATTGCGAGATACTGTTTCATTTTGCCGCTCAGGTGTGTTTTTGTGTGTATACTATTTTGATTTTTTATCTCATTTCTGTAACTGGTAGATCTTTTTCATTGTGGACATTGTGGCATGATTCAGTATTTCTGTTTGTGGTGCAGGTATGAAGATATGGACGTTGCTTTACATTATGGCTTTATGTTGAGGGAGTGCATTCGGCATCAAAGTATAGCAAAGTAATTATTTTGAATAATAGTAGTGCAGCTAGGTTCTTGTGTACCAAAAAGTTTCAACCTTTGATATCTATTTTAAACACTGATTTATGTATGCTAAGATGGTAATTGATAGCATGAGACATACCATAAAAGTTGTCATGATTGTTAGTAGATCTTTCCATTGTGCTTCTGGTCAATTATTTTTACTCGCCTAATTGATAAGATTTACTCCCAAAATCAATTTTCGTGTGATCATTGTATGGAGATACCAACTTATTTGCAATTCTGTATTGGATATTTCTCTTCTTCTTCCAAGTACAATATTTTCTCTAGGTGCAAAGCAATAAATCTGCGTGCCTTGCTCTTAGTAACTGCGAAATATTGTCTTCTAAACAATTATTAATTATAAATAGCATTGGATCTATACTCTCTTTCATCAAAGTCCAGCATTTTCCCTAGGAGCAAACAAGCAATATGTATGTGTGCCTTACTCTTAGGAACTGCCAAATTTTGTCTTCTGAACAATATCAATCATAAGATGTTACAGGGCTGGAAAATTTCCAAATAGTTTGTTCATCGGGTAATGTAATTACTCTGTAAGTCAACTCATGAAATACTTGTTTTTATCCTTCAAAGTCAAATTCCTTGACACACCTCAGGCATCAAATCCATATATGCAAAACTGCAACATAGAGAAATTTATTGTTGAAGAGACGAAGGGTGCATGTGCTGCTATATAGTTTGAAGACTATAGTCGGGTCTTACTTTGGATGAACTTGGAAGTTGGAAACTATATGTAGGTGCAGATTATTGCAAAAGAAAGTGTTTGTAACTTTCTACATGGACATAATGAGACAGTTTTTATTCAGAAGGTCTATGTGAATCAAGTTGTAAAGGGAAGGATTTGTCCAATTGGCTTTTAGAAATCCATTATTCCTATATATGTCTCATCTTGATGCCAATTTTTGGACAAAAGATTTTCAGCTACGGAATAATATCAGTCTTTAAAAAAAAGAAACCAAAAGAAAACCAGATGTATGCTATCCAGCTCTTCATGGTACATTATTACTTATGTACGTACATAATGCACAAATGGCTTTCTTCAAACCCATTATTCGCAAGGGAGGCAGATATATTTGCCATATGCAATGTTTATCATTGATAAGAATGTCACAACAGATTTATACCTACTAATTAACTTAAATACTGAACTATAGGGTTTGTATAAGTTGCATTTTGAATTATTGTATGCACACTTCATTCTTTCTGGTTAATCATTAATGCTTTTTAGGTTTGAATTTGTCATATATGCCTTGTTCAAATGTTATGTACTATCAAATTGCTCAAAACCTTTACGGGTTATTGGGTTTCGTATATATCTAGATGATATAACTTTTTATTTAAACATTTCCTCCTTTTTTCGTTTTGCAGGTATGTTTTAGAGTCTGAGCACATGAAGAAGTTTTTCGATTTTATACAGATTCCAAACTTTGACATAGCATCAGATGCTTCTTCAACATTTAAGGTCAATCTACCACCACCACCCCCCCCCCCCGGTTTTAGTTGATATTTTTTTATTTTATTGTTTATATATTAATTTTTTAACCATCCTGCTAAAGTTTAGTTCATTACAGACTTCTTATACATTTAGTTTCTTGCTGCTTGAGATTTCAGTGTATCCTTGGTATATTCTCGCTTGCGGTCGTCTAAGTGCCCAACTGTTTTCTGTATTCTTCATTGGTCGAAAACTGATTGTCCTCTTTTTGATTTCAACACTCTACTCATTAATTTAAACATGATTTGCGATTAAAAATAAACATGCTTTACGACTAGAATTTCCTCCAAGTTGCTGCGAATGACACCACACTGCTCCCATTCCATTCATTCATGATATTAGATAGCATGCCCTCAAGATAGAAGTAGATCTAATTCTAGATTGCTAGGTGCCCTAGATTTACCTTATAAGCCTGGCAGCTTACAGAATTAATTACTAAAAGAGAGAAGCCCCTCTCCGAACATATAAGTGTAGCCCTGTAGCTTCCTCAAAACCACATCAATCACTTTTTGAAGTGTAGGATTTGCTACTCTTAAAAGTACCTCCTATTTTATTTAGTCTGCATCAACACAAGCAACTTGAAGGCAGCACCTGGCACACTATTGTGCTAGCCCTACTTGAAACTCTCGTCGGTCTCTTCAAGGGCTTGACTGCCACCAAAATATTTGCCATTGCTCAAGATTGTCCTGAGTAAGGATACTATTTATCTAGCCTTTTTTTCCCTCACCCGCCCGCTTGTTTCCCCCTTAGTACAGTTATTCCAGTTGCTTACTTGTAGTCCTTTTCTTGTTTGCTTGTAGCTTGTTCATTGTTATTTGCTTGATAATCGTATATCATTAGCATTTATTGACTGAAGGTGTAATCAGTAGCTTCTAGTTAGAAGTTTTCATGGTGATATATTTGCTAATTACGGAATAAAACTTCTTGAGCGATGTTATTTCTTAGGTGATAGTCGGTTCTACCAAGAAGTTTTCTGTTTCTTGGTTTTGATGAATCTGTATTCACATATACAATTAACACATTAATTAAAGAAAAATTCATTCTATTGCAGGAGCTCTTAACAAGACACAAGTCAACTGTTGCAGATTTTCTTTCTAAAAATTATGATTGGGTAAGTGATTGCCTTTTTCTTGAATTTTAAGTGTGTTGTTTTCTTGTATGTTCACATTTTTTTAGAACAGTACTTTATAAGACAGCAAACAGACTGAAAGCAGGATAATGTAGTATAACCTTGTAGCTCAAGATGTACACCGATTATCTTCCTTTCTCATTCTTAAGGGTTACAATCCATCTGGGTAAAATTTTTCCTGGCCTGTATGTGCGTAAATTGTTTAATGGGTGTCATGCCAACACTTTTCCTGCCTATGAACAGGTTATTAGACAATTACAATCAAGTCTTGAAGACTTGGAGCACTCGAAATTGCGATGTGTAGCTCATGTGCATGCCATAGTCATATGCAAGGGTTTGATTAAATACAATTAACTTAATTTTCTCTAAACAATGTTCAGATGGATGATTGATACTTAGACTTTCTCGGAGATGCTAAATTATACTTGAATTTGTTAGGTTGTTGTTGTCTTGCTCCCCTATTTTCTGTAGAACTGTAACCTTTTATGTTTTGTTGTTTTGTTTTTTTAATAAAGTTCATGGGACGAACTCTTTCTGAGTCCTGCTCTTACCTTCAAAAAAAATACTTGAATTTGTTAACATGTACTCCCTCCGATTCTTTTTAGTAGTCTTTTCCCCCCTTTTACACACTTATTAAGAAGGATTTAACTACTCTAAAATCTAAAATGTCATAAATTTGAAATCCCTAATTTAACCATGTGATATTCTTCATTTATTCTCCCAATTAGGGATAAATTTAGAACTTCATATATAAAGTGCAATGGTTTCAGAAGCATGGAATTAAATTTGCTTCTTGATATTCTAAAGAGACTAGTATTTTGAAGGGGGGGAAGAACAAAAGAGTACTAATTAAAAGAAATGGAGGGAGAATCACATTCAGTTTTTAAGCCTGTTTTGACAAGATTGACAACTACTTGAGTATATGGTTTATCTAGTATCGGTCTAGTGAAGGACAAGCAAATGAAATGTAGCGTGAAGATGGTAAAAGTTTAATCCATGGCTGGGATTATTTGAGTACTAGTAGTTTGCACTTGCAATGCATGTGAGGTTTTCAAATAGAGAAAACGGAGTTTTCATTGCCACTGTAGGAATTTCCTACTATGGCGGGGGACATGGCAATAAATTATTGGTTGATCTATGTGCATGTCTCTTTTGCGAATCCAAGAATTATTGAAGTTAAAATAAAAAAATGTAAAGTGATGAATAGTGATCCACCATGTGCTCTGCCACTGTAGGAATTCCTACAGTGGCACTGTATACTCTGCATCCTCTTTAAAATAATGGGTAGTTAATAAATATGGTGGGTTATCATAGGAGAAGAACATGTGTAGTTATTATCAGTGAGTTTTTTATTGGCTAAAATTGATTTAGTTTGATCAGGAGGCAAACTAATTAAACCAAGAGGATCTATTAGGTGTCAAACTTTAATTTTGTAACCGCCTCCTCGTGTAGAATTGTAGAGAGATAGATCTTGCCTTCATTTAGGTCATGCCTTATTTATAGCATACTTCTCCTTCGTCTACAGGCCATATTAAATTCTGGTTATTTCATATGACTATAGATAGCTTCTTGTTCTACATATATTGAGGGCTGCTGGATAAAGCACAGCCATTCACATAATGTCATGATGTGCATCACGACAAATTTCCCAGAAATTTGGACTCAAGGAAATGGGTATAATATCTGATGGCAACACGTGTATTTGCTCTTATATTGATGTACTAATTTCAATTGATTTGTATATGTCAAGTACAGATTACATTTAGGCATCAATTTGTTGATATATATTTACCTATGCTTTAAACATGCATGTTAGACATTGAAATGAAGATAAGCATGAACTAGTTGTCAAATTGGTAATCATGCATAATATCTTTGGGATTTGGTTTCATCATGGCTTCCAGCTTTGTTTGAAAATGTTTGGATTTAAAGTTCCTTTTTTTCCTGCACCCTCTGTATCATATTGATTTGGCTTGATTGCTTGTATTGGAATTCTCATTTGAAATTTTTCTTGGTCTTCAGTTTTTTGCAGAGTTTAACTTAAAGCTGTTGTCATCTCCCAATTATATAACAAGAAGACAAGCTATCAAGGTAGTACTTTCCTTTATGCTCAGCATCTAAATTCTAAATTAAAGGGTGTTAAATGATGGCTTAATAAAAAGTGGGATATCTACATAGCTGAATTAATCATATACTTAGTTTTCATGTGCATCTAAAGCGAACATTCATCAGGAAATGAATATAATTAAAATTGTGGTGTTGATAAGTATATTAGTCCTGCTGTCTAATACAAGCTTACCAGTGTTCTTTTTTTATCACTAAAGGATGGGTGGTCTCCTAATATTCAGCATTTTAGAGACCCCTGATAACTCTTGCTATTTGTTTCAGCTTTTAGGAGATATTCTGCTGGATCGATCGAATTCAGGGGTGATGATGCGATATGTTAACTCGAAGGATAACTTGATGATCCTAATGAATCTTCTCAGGGTGCGAGATCTCTTCCACGTATTGCTTGATGGGATTTATGCATTTGAGTTACCTGTTGATAATTTCCATGATTGAGCTTCTTAACTGAAAGATTTATCTTTGGGAGAATACTTGTGTTTTCTATGACCAAATTCTAGGAAAATAACAATATGTACGTTGACATGTATTTACCGAAGTCCCTAATCTCTAAGCACACTACACTTGTGGATAATTCGTGGGAGTGAAAAACCAGTATCTTATACACAAGCATGCAACAAAGATAGTTGCAACTTTCAAGTAAATATTTGCGAAATATTGCTAAATATATACAATATTCTGAACAAATACACTATTCCCATTGTGTGGGAAATGAAAACATCTCTCAAGGCCTCAGTGGTTTTCTTATCATTCGACTCTTAGTTTCGACACGCATGTAGATTGCTTAATGTGCCAGCTCAACCCCATATCCATGACATTGATGGTCCTTCCTCATCTGCGGTGTCAGCATGGATTACTCACCCCCTTGTTAATCATACTGTAAGCTTTTAATTACTGTACAAGTATGTCCATCCTTTTACTGTTGTGTTGTACTAATCTAATAGTGGAAACATTGTCATCATGTATCCATTCCGCTGCTGTATAACTTATGTTTTAATTAAAAAATATTTTAGTATCACTGTTGGTGCTAAATACTCGGCATCAGATGTCAAACCTTGTTTATAATTTTCCGTCCCTATATCATGCCCTTTGTCCATTATTTTTAGTTGATCAGTATCTTCTCGATCTCTAAGTCAATATAATTTTCACATGCTTGGCAAATCATAACATACATTACATGTTAGGGTTGTGTTGTGCTAATATAAATTTGCACGTTTTCAGGAATCTAGTAAGAACATTCAAATAGAGGCATTTCATGTATTCAAGGTAATAACGATGTTTGTTTGCTCCTGGCATAAATCATTCCCCCCATTTCACCTTTCAAAGTTCATATATTTTCCTATGTTTTCCCCCCACATCTACAGCTATTTGCCGCAAATCAAAACAAGCCCCCTGAGATCGTGACGATATTAGTTGCAAACAAGAACAAGCTTCTTCGTCTCTTTAGTGACTTCAAGCTGGACAAAGGTTGGCAATTTAATGCATGTTTTGGATTTGTATCTCTGCTTTAATTTTTAAATAGCATAATTTCTCAAGTATTACTTCCTACTTATATACTTCGGCCAAGCATAGATTAGCTAAACTATTTATCCTCTGCAGAGGACGAGCAGTTCGAATCAGACAAAGCACAAGTGGTCGACGAGATCGCTGCACTGTAACACAGCCCTTGGATGAAGTTGGTTCAATTTGTAAATTTGTTTTCTCCTTCCCGTCAACTGTCTAAAATTAGATTTCCTGGTACCATATCATATCTTCATAAAAAACCAATATTGTTTTGAAACTTCCGGTATTTGCATCGGAGGTTTCATCATTCTATGTTTTTTTTTCCTTTGATTATGTGCTCATTGAAAGGTTCAGCATGTAAATTATTGCATTGAACGGCATGGGTTGGCATGAACATAAGCACATTTCATGCCACTATCGCCACAGTTGCCCCAAGGTCCACTTAATCTAATCCTAATTTGAAATGCAGCATGTATTCTTTATATTTATGTGCCGCTGCATGTGAATCTGCTTCTCTTTTTTATATTTAGATATCTATTTCTCTGTTTGATTCTGAACTGGGGCTGTGTTGGAGCACATAAGGATCTAAAATGGTTTATGCCTGTTTAATGCGGAACTTAGCAGGGATTTCGATCAATTTTATAGATTCGGATCCGTTGCTCTCTTTTTCTCTGCCTTTTATCAAATCCAACGGTCCATGTCAGTGGAAAACCGTAGTGTTGAGAATCAAATCAAATGACCAGGAGGCAGGGGGCCCATATCTTCATGTCGGTTGCAGATTTTAAAGCATCTCTTGTTTATTATGTGAATTACATGCTTCATGTTGACGAGTTCCCATCTTTGGATTTCCTTCTCAGCCATCTGTCTCTTGTTTTAAACTCGCTGGTAATTTTGCACGTGTGATACATGTTCACATATATTTTTAACAACAAATATATTGAATGTGTGTAAATTTTTATATAATGAACATTACATAAAAAAATTTAAAATATCTATAGTTTTTCTAAATTTAAATTAAATGAATGTGGTTAATGGTATTAGAATTGAGAAACTTTTGAGCTTTACAAATTAACAAAGATATAAAAGATCATGTATAAATTTGTAAGACATATCTTTTTGGGCTTTTGAGCATGAGAGAGAATGTGTAATGAATGAGAAAAGAGCTGTTGACTTTTCATTTTCTTATTTTTATCTTTTGTGATGGAAGAGGTGAACATCTTAAATTCTAATTTTGACTATTGGAATTTTATCATTTTTTCAAGGGAAATTTTACCAAAATCGTTCAGTAATGTAGCATATGTTCCTAAAACCACCATTGAGATTTTTTCGTGTACAAAAACCCTTTAAGCTTTCTTTCGTTAAACACGACCCCTCTCGTGACATCTTTGTCGTTAATTTCTTTATGAAATAATCAAAATGTTCTGCCATATAATGGACTTTTAAAAGTGGGATGAAAGTGCATTTTCGGGAGGAAAAAAAATAAGATTTTAACTTAAAAAGTTTAGATTTTAACCGTTTGGGGTGGGGGTTGGAGAGGTGATGGAGGTCTCGA
Source organism: Agapanthus africanus (assembly GCA_030015575.1). Taxonomy (NCBI): domain Eukaryota; kingdom Viridiplantae; phylum Streptophyta; class Magnoliopsida; order Asparagales; family Amaryllidaceae; genus Agapanthus; species Agapanthus africanus. The sequence goes on from JASDDO010000008.1 coordinate 357,896,637, forward strand.
TCTCCTTCAGATGTTATCTTCCGTTGATATACAGTGAGCGCTGATGGACGGCTGGGATTGGGTTTGGAGGGTTGACTCCTAGAGCGTGTGGATCTCAATGGGCTTTGTGTGGTTGAGGCCGAGCTACCTGCAAAGAAGTCCCGGGGTGGTTGTACCACCGAGGACCCTCCGACGATCAAGTTAGATGGAGTATTTTGGCAGAGTAATGGCCTAGTGGAGTCAAAATGGCTTACCTCGATCGTCTGAGGGAGGGGTTTATATAGCGGCAGCAATGGGCAGGCGCGAGAATCACGCCGGCCGTTACGCCCCTGGCGTCACGCCTGCGTAATAAGCGGGATCTCGCATTAACGACGAGACGGGCTCGTTAATGGGGGATCGTGATGGCGTGGAACACGGGATCGCATGCGGCGGATATCTCGCACATGACGAGATTCCCGGAGCCATGGTGGAGGCGCCTGTGATCAGTGTTGTGGTTCGGTCGGTGAGACCGAGGAATATGAGCTCGGCGGGAGGCTCGGGCGCGGGCGGGATGTAAGTCGATGTACAACACCCCACGACTTGCGGGGAGGCGGAATAATGAAAAACGATCTTGTTCTATGCATAAATATCGACTAACCGAGAATCTTTGCTAAACTATAACTAACAAGAATCATAGAAGTTAACAACTACTATGAAAAGTGATTATACCTAATGAACCGTGACCTTCGTCTTTTCGTTCTCCACGTCCTCTCCGGCCTTCTCTATGTAGTAGATGATCCACCCGAGAGCTTTACTTCAAGCTTCACCTCTAACTTGAGGTAACTAGGTTTCTTAAAGTGCTAATCTAAGTAACCTAGGTAATATAGAGAATGGTTATGGATTAAGTAGTCTATTCTAATCTTTGGTCTCAACACATGAGAGGAGAGGATTAGGGTTTGAAGATAGAGAGCTTGAGGAGAGAGAAGGTGAGCAAGAGAATGGAATGAAATAATGATCTCTCATGATATATATGAAGCATTATCATTATCAAGATAAATGAAATAAAAGATTTAACAACCATGCTTCATAAATATAAATGAGTGATTCATCTCCATGAGTCATTAAGCATTTATGATGCATTAATGACAAGGATGAATCACACAAATGAGTCACTAATCCCATTTAATACTTATGCCACCTAAACCCCCAAGTCACCAACCTTCTAGAAGCTTCTTGCGAAATTACGAGAATGCCCCTCCTATCCGTGAAAACACGGAAAAATTTTAGACTGTATAAATCCAATAACCGGATACTAGAAACTGGCTTAAACCAAAGCCGGCTAGTAAAAACTGTCCGGATGTCGTACGTGCGTAAACACACGTATGCGTCCGAATCCTTGTCGTAAAACCATAAGACCTCTATATCATTTCGCTTGGAGTAGGGAAACTCTCTGTGTGGGACTCTAAAGACTCGACTACTACGCTGGCAGTGGGTTTAACCACAGACCGCAAGCGGCACTAGCTGTACGTAACGGTCCCCAGGTAGATGTCGATAAGAAGGCCGATGAGGAAACCCATCCGAACTCCTACTGAGTCTGATGTGACAATCTCCGCACAGTCTGGTCTGTTCGTCTAAGACTATCGCATATCGGGCCTGGGGCGGCAAGCGTCAGTCCCCTAATAGCGGTATAATTCGTGTCGGAGCGTAGCCCATTACACCCTGAGAAAACAACTGGAACCTACCAGTAAATCTCGCTTGCCCTGGCCAGGGACTTTGCGTAATGGCTCTCTGACACAGCGCGATATCAACTCCCAATACCGGGAGAGACGAATCCTGTCTAACCGCCACTGCCTCCAAGTGCTCGGGACTGCACCCAACTGCTACCTGTTTGCACGACTCCTTTGAGCCGTGGTAGGGTAGCAATCTAAGAACAGTGGGACACACTCGAGGCGAAGTAGCAGTGTCAAGTCTGCGGACTATGCTGTACTCATGTCACCTGGGAACTGTTAACTGACGATGGGTATAATACCAACTAACAGTTCCCCGTGAGTCCTGTCCGGTGTACCCGTAACCTAACGAGCACCTGCATACTATCTCCAGTACGACGTACTGACGGCTGTGGGACAGACCATCTCCCCAACTGGGATGAGAAGCGTACACACTAGTCTATTCCGGAGTATCGATACCCTGTCTCGATAATCCAACGACTAGGGACCTGAAAAAGAATGTGCTTGTAAACTACCCAGCCCCCACTAGTGTGACTGCCATCACAACGATGGAAGTCAAGCAAGATCCTAAGAGCTCTATCAATACGTATACTCACATATTAAGATAGATAAAACCAAGTAGCATACTACCATGTTTAGCAAGACTGTTATGTAACTGCGAATATCCCAAGCTTCCATTAAGTAATATACAAACTAGTATGATACAATAATGGTCCCTAGGGCATATACACTAACAATCTCCCACTTGCACTAGGGCCATGTACTGGCATATCGAAGACCGATGATCTCGAGTAGCCTCTCGAACTGAATCTGAGGTAGGGCCTTCGTGAATGGATCAACAATGTTCTCTTCAGTGGCAACTCTCCGAACCTCGATCTCCCGATGATCAATGATCTCCCTGATCAAGTGATACCGCCTTAAGATGTGTCTGGACTTCTGATGGGACCTTGATTCCTTCGCTAAAGCTATAGCTCCGTTGTTGTCGCAATACAGAGGTATTGGATCAACAATGGTAGGAACCACCTGAAGTTCTGTTAGGAACTTCTTCATCCAGACCGCTTCTTTTACGGCATCGCAAGCAGCAATATACTCCGCTTCCATCGTCGAGTCAGCAACGGTGTCCTGCTTGGAACTCTTCCAGCACACCGCCCCTCTATTGAGGGTAAAGACATAACCTGACATGGACTTGGAATCGTCCTTATCACTCTGGACGCCGGAATCAGCAAAGGCCTCCATCTTGAGGTCTTTTCCGCCGTAAACCAAGAACATCTCCTTAGTCCTCCTCAGGTACTTGAGAATGTTCTTTACTACTATCCAGTGCTTCTCCTCTGGGTCTGACTGATACCGGCTTACCATGCTCAGTCCGTAAGCTACATCTGGTCTGGTGCACAACATCGCATACATTATAGAGCCTACCGCAAAAGCGTAGGGTATAATAGACATGCGTTCCCTTTCCAAATCAGTCTTGGGAGACATCTCTTTGGATAGGGTGATTCCGTGACAAGCCGGTAGATTACCGCGCTTAGAATCTTCCATACTGAATCTTTTCAGTACAGTGTCGATATACCTGGACTGAGAAAGTCCCAACATCCTCTTGGATCTATCACGATAGATCCGGATCCCTAGAATGTAAGAGGCATCACCCAGGTCTTTCATGGAGAACCTGTGTGACAAGAATCCTCTGACAGATTGTAGCATAGGAATGTCATTTCCTATCAATAGAATGTCATCCACGTACAAGACGAGGAATATGACAGTTCGTGCTACAACTTTACTATATATGCATGGTTCATCTGGATTTTTGATAAAGTCATATTCTTTGACTGTTTCATCAAAACAAATGTTCCAACTCCGCGATGCCTGCTTTAATCCATAAATGGATTTAAACAACTTGCATACTTTCCCTCTGCTCCCACTCTGATTGAAACCCTCTGGCTGATCCATATAGACGCACTCTTCTAAATTACCATTTAGAAAATCCGTCTTTACGTCCATCTGCCAGATTTCATAATCATGGAAGGCAGCAATAGCAAGAAGGACCCGAATGGATTTGAGCATAGCCACTGGAGAAAAAGTTTCGTCATAGTCCAAACCAGGTCTTTGACGAAAATCCTTTGCAACAAGTCTAGCCATATAGGTTTCCTCCTGTCCATCTACACCAACCTTTTTCTTGAAGATCCATTTGCATCCTATGGGTTTTACCCCATCTGGAGCAAAGTCCAAAGTCCATACTTTGTTGGTATACATGGACTCCATTTCGGTCCGCATTGCATCTAGCCATCGTACCGAGTCGCCGCTCTGGATGGCCTGCTGGAAGCTAATAGGTGTAAGTCCACGTTGCCCACCCCGGTACTTGCGGGGAGGCGGAAACAGTATAAAAATCGGATTTTTATCGCACTAGGAAACATGGACAAACTAAAGGAGGATTTTTCTAAACAAAAACTAACTACAAAGCTAAAAGGAGTTTAGCTACTTTGAAGAGAGGTTATACCTAGGGCTTTATGTCCTTCTCTCCTTGCTCCTTGGAGTGAAAGAAGATGATCTCCTCGTCGCCTTCTCTTGTCGAAGAAGGATCCATCCGAGAGCCTCAACCTTTGGCTTCAACTTCAAGCTAGAAGTAACTAAGATGCTTGGACTGCTAATCCTAGAACCTTAGAAGAGAGTAGAGAGTATCTTAGAATGGTTTATCTCAAGCTCAAGGGATTCTCAACTCATGAGAGGGGAGAGCTAGAGAGAGAGGAAGAGGAGGAGAGAGAATCTAAATGATAGAATGAGAAGAAAAATGAACCATTCTCACATATATGTGTGAATTATGAAAATAGATAATTAGCTAAGATAATTGTTATGGTTAATCAAGACTTGACCATTATCATTTCACATTAAATGCCATTTGCAAGGATCAAAGAGCATCTTTCATATGGAATGATAATGGTCAACATGTCAACCTAGGTCAACAAGTCAAATATAGTCAAATGGTCAACAACCCTAACCATGCACAATTATATTTAACTAATATCAATTAATCATAATTCACACATAAGCATTAGGGTTAAGAAAATGACAATGGTCATCAACCCTAATCAAATTCCTCTCCCTCTATCTCAGTCAACTGTGCATACGCACCCGTATCCGTGATCCGAGGAACACGAATACAATGAGATAAAACCAATCCCAAATCATATACTAGGATCCGGTTTAAACCAAAGCCCGCTAGTATAAGCTGTCCGGACAGCAAACGTGCACAAGTGCGCGGATGTGAACGAACCCTGTCGCAAAACCATGCGACCTCTACTCATTTTACCAAAAGGCGAATAACTCTCTGTGTGGGACTCTAAAGACTCGACACTACGCTAGCAGTGGGTTTAACCACAGACCGCAAGCGGCACTAGCTGTACGTAACGGTCCCCGGGTAGATGCCGATAAGAAGACTGACGAGGTGAACCCATCTGAACTCCCACTGAGCCTGAATGTGACAGTCTCCGTACAGTCCGGTCTGTTCGTCTGATACATCGCATGGCGGGCCTAGGGGGCGGTAAACGTCAGTCCCCTAATAGCGGTACAAGTCGTGTCGGAGTGTAGCCCAGAACACCCTGAGATAACACTGGAAACCTACCAGTATATCTCGCTTGCCCTGGCCAGGGACTACTTGTGTAATGGCTCTCCTAGACACAGCGCGATGTCAACCCCCAATATCGGGAGAGACGAATCATGTCTAACCGTCACTGCCTCCAAGTGCTTCGGGACTGCACCCAACTACAACCTGTTTGCATGACTCCTTTGAGCCGTGGTAGGGTAGTAATCAAAGTACAGTGGGAACACACTTGAGGCGAAGTGACAGTGTCAAGTCAGCGGACTAAGCTGTACTCATGTCACCTGGGAACTGATAACTGACGATAGGTATAATACCAACCAACAGTTCCCGACGAGTCATGTCCAGTGTACTCGTAACCTAACGAGCACCCGCATACTATCTCAAGTACGACGTACTGACGGCTGTGGGACAGACCGTCTCCCGTGCTGGGATGAGAAGCGCATACGCTAGTCTACTCCGGAGTACCGATGCCCTGTCTCTATAATCCCATGACCAGGGACGTGTAAATAAGGATGTGCTTATAGATTACCCAGCCCCCACGAGTGTGACTGCCATCACAACGCTGGTAATCAAGCAAAAGATCCTAAGGGCTCCACTAATGCGTATAGGTGATATAATAAAAGAAACACATGTACACATTAAAGCAGAGACAAACCAAGTAGCATACTACCATTTCGAGCAAGATTGTATATACAACTGTGAATATCCCAAGCTTCCATCAAGTAATATACATACTAGTATGATACAGTAATGGCCTCTAGGGCATATACACTAACAATCTCCCACTTGACTAAGGCCATGTACTGGCGTATCGAAGACCTATCATCTCGATCAGCCGCTTGAACTGAGTCTGGGGTAAGGCCTTCGTGAATGGATCTGCAGTGTTATCTTCTGAAGCAACCCTCCGAACCTCGATCTCCTGGCGATCCACGATCTCCCTGATCAGGTGATACCGCCTCAAGATGTGTCTGGATTTCTGATAGAACCTAGGTTCCTTCGCTAAAGCTATAGCCCCGTTGTTGTCGCAATACAGAAGTATTGGATCAACAACGGACGGAACCACCTGAAGTTCTTTCAAGAACTTCCTCATCCAGACGGCTTCTTTTGCGGCATCAGATGCAGCGATATATTCCGCTTCCATAGTCGAGTCAGCAACGGTTTCCTGTTTGGAACTCTTCCAACACACCGCCCCTCCATTGAGGGTAAAGACAAAACCCGACATGGACTTGGAATCATCCTTGTCACTCTGGAAGCTGGAGTCAGCAAAGGCCTCAATCTGGAGGTCTTTTTCGCCATACACCAAGAACATCTACTTAGTCCTTCTCAGGTACTTGAGAATGTTCTTTACCGCTATCCAGTGTTTCTCCCCAGGGTTTGACTGATACCTGCTTACCACACTCAGTGCATAAGCCACATCTGGTCTGGTACACAACATCGCATACATTATAGAGCCTACCGCAGAAGCGTAGGGTATAATAGACATGCGATCCCTCTCCAAATCAGTCTCGGGAGACATCTCTTTGGAGAGGGTAATCCCGTGACAAGCCGGTAGTTTACCGCGCTTGGAATCTTCCATACTGAATCTTTTCAGTATGGTGTCGATGTACCTGGACTGTGAGAGTCCTAATATCCTCTTGGATCTGTCACGATAAATCCGGATCCCCAGAATGTATGAGGCATCACCCAAGTCTTTCATGGAGAACCTGTGTGACAAGAACCCTTTGACAGATTGTAGCATAGGAATGTCATTTACTATTAAGAGAATGTCATCCACGTATAAAACGAGGAATACTACAGTTCTCGTTACAAATCTACTATAGATGCATGGTTCATCTGGATTTTTGATAAAGCCAAATTCCTTGACCGTCTCATCAAAACAGATGTTCCAACTCCGCGATGCCTGCTTTAGTCCATAAATGGACTTAAGCAACTTGCACACCTTTCCGCTACTCCCACTCTGAATGAAACCCTCTGGCTGGTCCATATAGACACAGCGGTCTTTACGTCCATCTGCCAAATCTCATAATCGTGGAAGGCAGCAATGGCAAGAAGGATCCGAATGGATTTCAGCATAGCCACTGGAGAAAAGGTTTCGTCATAGTCCAAACCAGGTCTTTGACGAAAACCCTTTGCAACAAGTCTAGCTTTATAGGTCTCGACCTGTCCATCTACACCAATCTTCCCTTTGAAGATCCACTTGCATCCTACGGGTTTTACCCCATCTGGAGCAATGTCCAACGTCCATACTTTGTTGGTGTACATGGACTCCATTTCGGTCCGCATTGCATCCAGCCATTTTACCGAGTCAACGCTCTGAATGGCTTGCTGGAAGCTAGTAGGCTCATCACAATCTATGATGCAATCCTCTCTATCCCCATCTATGAGAAAACCGTAGTATCTCTCGGGCGGATGAGACTGCCTACTACTCCTGCGGAGTGGCGTGGGAATGTCCTGATCTTTCGAACCCTCTGGTTCTACTAAGCTTTCAGAAATAGCTCGTGGTTCTGGAATTTCTTCCAGTTCTATTGCGCTCCCACTAATTTCGTTTTCCAAGAACTGATGTTCTAGAAAATGGGCATGACGAGAAACAAAAACCTTTTGTTCCTCTTCGCAATAGAAGAAATATCCCTTGGACTTCTTTGGATATCCCACAAACTTGCACTGTACTGAGCGTGCCTCGAGCTTGTCCTCATGCTGCTTTTTGACAAAAGCTGGACATACCCATGTCTTAATGTGATTAAGATAGGGTCTCTTCCCACACCACATCTGATATGGTGTAGTAGGCACAGTCTTAGTTGGAACTCGGTTCAAAAGGTATGCAGCTGATTCTAGCGCATATCCCCAGAATGATCGCGGTAACTCAGCGTTACTCATCATGGACCGTACCATATCCAATAGGGTTCGGTTCCGTCTCTCCGATACACCGTTATGTTGCGGAGTGTATGGAGGAGTAAGCTGAGAGAGAATTCCATTCTCTTTTAAGTAACCCAGGAACTCGGCACTCAAGTATTCACCACCTCGATCAGATCTCAGGCCTTGATACTTTTTCCTGTTTGTTTTTCTACTTCATTCTTGTATTCCTGGAATTTTTCAAAGGCCTCGGATTTATGTTTCATTAAGAAGACATATCCGTACCTTGAAAAGTCATCCGTAAAAGTAATGAAGTAAGAATAACCGCTTCGTGCATGCGTAGACATTGGACCGCACACGTCACTGTGTACGAGTCCCAAGAGCTCGCTCGCTCTTACTCCGTGTCCAGTGAACAGAGTCTTTGTCATCTTTCCTTTGAGACAGGATTGACAAGTTGCATATGATTGATATTCGAACAGATCCAAATATCCTTCAGTATGTAACTTAGTCAACCTTCTCTCATTGATGTGACCCAGTCTACAATGCCATAAGAAAGTTTTATTGATTTCTGGAGACTTTCTTTTGTGTGTATTCTGGACATTGAAAATCTGTGGTTGGTTTAATACGTATATACCATTGTTTAATGTACCTGACCCAATCAAAACTTGATTAAGGTGAATGTTCACTACATTACTTACAAATGCAAATTCATAACCTTCTTTAGATAATAAAGATACAGAAATGATATTACAAGTTGCATTTGGTACAAAATAACAATTACGCAAAACCAAAAAGTGTCCATCTGACAATCCCAGGTGATAGTCCCCCACGGCCTCAGCATCCATGCTAGCTCCGTTTGCAACTCTGAGGGTCATATCACCTGCCTTCAAAACCCTACGCTTTCTCAACGCCTGCAAAGAATTACAGATATGAGATCCTGATCCGGTATCCAATACCTAGGAAGTAGAGTTTATTGATAGACAGTTTTCAATAACATACACACCTGAAGCTGAAGCCGCAACTCGCTTCAGATCCTGGGTTCTGGCCTTCCAAGCCTTGCAATCCTGTTTCCAGTGTCCACTTTTGTGACAGTAGAAGCATTCTTCTTTTCCCACAAGCTTTCCCGCTACCTTTGTTGCCTTTCCCTTTCCCTTCGTATCCATTTTACTAACACCGCCCCTTGGTTTGGCGGAGGCTTTCTTCTTCTTTCCCTTGGCTTTCGCCCTGGACCTAGAAGAGGAAGATCCTCCTACAAACAAAGTGGATGTCTCCCTACCTTTTTGTAGGGTGCCCTCAGCACTCCTCAACATATTCAGAAGTTCGGAAAGTTCAACCTCATTTCCTTGCATGTTGAAGTTTAGGACAAACTGGGCGTAAGTGGAAGGAAGGGACTGGAGAATCAAGTCAGTATAGAGTTCATTCTCCAACGTGGTCCCAAGGTCCGCGAGCTCCTCTATGTAGCCAATCATCTTAAGCACGTGTTCCGCTACCGATGATCCGACGACCAATCTTGCCGAAAATAGCTTCTTCGACACTTTGTATCTGGCGATACGAGACTGCTCTCCATACAGTTCTTTTGTATGAAGAAATATGGATTCTAGGTCCATATTCTCGTTCCTCCTCTGATGTTCATTGTCCATAGAGGAAAGCACGAGGCATTTGGCCTTCGCGCAATCAATCTCCCATGTCTTACGGATTTCTATATCCGCGACGCTGGAGGTGGGACCTGGGACAGGGGGAGCTTTGGTTGTAAGGATATACCCCAACTTGTCGTAAGTGATTGCCATCTTGACATTCCTGAGCCAATCTTTATAGTTTGGCCCTGTCAGTATATTTTTATCTAGTATTAACTTAAGTCCGGTCATCTTGATTGGTCGCTGCAATTAGGAGAAAGAAAAGAAATACTTTAGCATGATGCTCTTGCAAGTTTAGAGTGGTTTTTAGTTTGTCTAAACAGGATGGCTCCCACTGTCTCTCGAATCCCTCCTCAAACCATAAAGGAAGAATTAGTCGGGATCAATATCACAGTACAATACTTGCTTAACCGTTCAGCCAGGCCAGTGTCGGTACTTTGAGGGAGGTTTTCCAACGCTTTCGCGAAGTTCCTTAATTAAGTAACCTCTTTTCCCTGTGGGCGTAGCCCCGCTAACACCTTTCTAGACACCTACTAGGTTTATAGCATTGATCGTTAAGTGAGAAATTTCCCGAGGAGTAGCATATACTCACAGTAGGATCGGGATTCAAATATCATCGCGTGATAAAACTGAAGGAATCCTACCAGAATCATCACACTCCAAATGGTATGCAGCGCTAGCAAGTTTCAATACTTATGAAACTCCCGATGTGGATTTTTTCCCCATGCTCTTATGACCTTGACTTTGGCCAAAATATCATAAGTCACATGTCAAGTTCTATCCGTTATTCTCCTGGTTAATTTGGACCCACCCGTACCTACCCTTGACTTTGGCCAAAATGGCAGCACGACTGTCCCAAACCAACGCATCTACCTATGCTGCACATGAATACCCAATAGCTACCAATCACTATGCCTTGACTTTGGCCAACATACATAGCTTGAATACTTTTTGACCATTCATGTGGAATGACGGAGGGCTACGAATGGTTTTGGCGAAGCCGTGAACGTAGTGAACTTGATATAATCGATGGAACGAGATAGCTTTTAAAAGGAGTGGTTCAAGCTCCGCATTTAAAAGTTTAGTTTTGAAAAGAACCGAGTGGTTTTCAAAGTGTTCCAACGACTTTTACTTGGTTTATTTTCTTGCATTAATTTTAATGCGTCCCATCTTTTAATCCTATCATTGCAGAAAACAACCAAAATATGGTGTACGCTTATGCCATCCGCATTCGCCACGGGCCCCGTCATCACCCGTTAGGTTACTTAACTAACGACAGAGCGGGGGCTGGACTAGCACGGATGCAAAACATAAGCAATACCTAAATAGATATCATATATAGATATATAGCAATGATAGTCAATCCAGATCACAGATGAACACTTTGGATATACTAGGAATCCGCGATTCGTTCGAGCCTGCAACGAAAAGCGGATTACACGGTCGCGATGAATAGCCAATACCCCACCCAAGGCCCCTACGGGTGCGGAAAACTACCCGCCAAGTACCCGAAGTGAAGCAACCTCCCTCAACGACGTGAGTAGGCCACTCGGCACTTCGAGATACCCGGTAGTTTGTGCACCCCACCATGGGTCTATCCTAGGAGCAAAAACAGTAAAAAGAAATTATACAATGACGGCTACAACCCCAACCCGGTTGTGCGGCCAAATAAATAATATTACATCAATTTACATATTACATGAATGAAAGAAAAAAGAAACTCTCATCTCACATCCACCCTAGCTATTCATCCGCGACAATCCACCGAGTTCATATACACAAACTAATAAGCATTACAGATCACAGATATGTATAACCCCCACTAATCGACGTATAGCGATTAGCAGACGTTCAATATATATAAAACAACACATATATAACCCAATAGTCAAAGTATAGGGAAGTTCGATCAAAAATACGGATTTATAGCCACCCCAAATACAAATTTCTATTCTGGAAAATCTGGGAAGAAATAAAATATTTTAAAAATCCTAAAACTTTAACAGAAGAACACTGCACCAAACTCGGTCCACGACCGAGTCAACTTGGCCGCGGATCCGCGGCAAGAAGCATGTTCTTGCCGCGGAACCGCGGTGAGTTGAACGGTTCGCTGGATCGTGTTTGGTGTGATTCATAACAAAACCCTGAGCCGATTTTTGAAGTATGATTTATTATTTTTAGAGCAGAAAAAATCAACAGAAACTTAGGGTTTTGAAATTTAGTTTTGCGATTTTTACCGATCGAACTTCTATACACTTTACTAACTAGCTAGTTTATGTTTAGTTAGTCTCTGATACCACTGTAAGTCCACGTTGCCCACCCCGGTGCTTGCGGGGAGACGGAAACGGTATAAAAATCGGATTTTTATCGCACTATGCAACATGGACTAACTAAAGGAGGATCTTTTCTAAACAAAAACTAACTACAAAGCTAAAAGGAGTTTAGCTACTTTAAAGAGAGGTTATACCTAGGGCTTTATGTCCTTCTCTCCTTGCTCCTTGGAGTGAAAGAAGATGATCTCCTCGTCGCCTTCTCTTGTCGAAGAAGGATCCACCCGAGAGCCTCAACCTTTGGCTTCAACTTCAAGCTAGAAGTAACTAAGATGCTTGGAGTGCTAATCCTAGAACCTTAGAAGAGAGTAGAGAGTATCTTAGAATGGTTTATCTCAAGCTCAAGGGATTCTCAACTCATGAGAGGGGAGAGCTAGAGAGAGAGGAAGAGGAGGAAAGAGAATCTAAATGATAGAATGAGAAGAAAAATGAACCATTCTCACATATATGTGTGAATTATGAAAATAGATAATTAGCTAAGATAATTGTCATGGTTAATCAAGACTTGACCATTATCATTTCACATTAAATGCCATTTGCAAGGATCAAAGAGCATCTTTCATATGGAATGATGATGGTCAACATGTCAACCTTGGTTAACAAGTCAAATATAGTCAAATGGTCAACAACCCTAACCATGCACAATTATATTTAACTAATATCAATTAATCATAATTCACACATAAGCATTAGGGTTAAGAAAATGACAATGGTCATCAACCCTAATCAAAGTTCTCTCCCTCTATCTCAGTCAACTGTGCATACACACCCGTATCCGTGATCCGAGGAACACGAATACAATGAGATAAAACCAATCCCAAATCATATACTAGGATCCGGCTTAAACCAAAGCCCGCTAGTATAAGCTGTCCGGACAGCAAACGTGCACAAGTGCGCGGATGTGAACGAACCCTGCCGCAAAACCATGCGACCTCTACTCATTTTGCCTAAAGGCGAATAACTCTCTGTGTGGGACTCTAAAGACTCGACACTACGCTAGCAGTGGGTTTAACCACAGACCGCAAGCGGCACTAGCTGTACGTAACGGTCCCCAGGTAGATGCCGATAAGAAGACTGACGAGGTGAACCCATCTGAACTTCTACTGAGCCTGAATGTGGCAGTCTCCGTACAGTCCGGTCTGTTCGTCTGATACATCGCATGGCGGGCCTAGGGGGCGGTAAACGTCAGTCCCCTAATAGCGGTACAAGTCGTGTCGGAGTGTAGCCCAGAACACCCTGAGATAACACTGGAAACCTACCAGTATATCTCGCTTGCCCTGGCCAGGGACTGCTTGTGTAATGGCTCCCCTAGACACAGCGCGATGTCAACCCCCAATACCGGGAGAGACGAATCCTGTCTAACCGTCACTGCCTCCAAGTGCTTCGGGACTGCACCCAACTACTACCTGTTTGCACGACTCCTTTGAGCCGTGGTAGGGTAGTAATCAAAGTACAGTGGGAACACACTCGAGGCGAAGTGACAGTGTCAAGTCAGCGGACTAAGCTGTACTCATGTCACCTGGGAACTGATAATTGACGATAGGTATAATACCAACCAACAGTTCCCGACGAGTCCTGTCCAGTGTACTCGTAACCTAACGAGCACCCGCATACTATCTCAAGTACGACGTACCGACGGCTGTGGGATAGACCGTCTCCCGTGCTGGGATGAGAAGCGCATACGCTAGTCTACTCTGGAGTATCGATGCCCTGTCTCGATAATCCCACGACCAGGGACGTGTAAATAAGGATGTGCTTATAGATTACCCAGCCCCCATGAGTGTGACTGCCATCACAACGCTGGTAATCAACCAAAAGATCCTAAGGGCTCCACTAATGCGTATAGGTGATATAATAAAAGAAACACATGTACACATTAAAGCAGAGACAAACCAAGTAGCATACTACCATTTTGAGCAACATTGTATATACAACTGTGCATATCCCAAGCTTCCATCAAGTAATATACATACTAGTATGATACAGTAATGGCCTCTAGGGCATATACTCTAACAGTAGGTTCATCATCATCGATGATGCAATCCTCTCTATCCCCATCTATGAGAAAACCGTAGTATCTCTCAGGCGGATGAGATGGCCTACTACTCCTGCGGAGGGGTGCGGGAATGTCTTGTTCTTCTTGAACTGCTGGTTCTACCAAACTTTCAGTAGTAGTTTGTGGTTCTGGAATTTCTTCCAGTTCTATTTCGCTCCCACTTGTTTCCTTTTCTAAAAACTGATGTTCTAGAAAATGGACATTACGAGAAACAAATACCTTTTATTCCTCTGCGTAATAGAATAGATATCCCCTGGAGTTCTTTGGATATCCCACAAACTTACACTTTACTGATCGTGCCTCGAGCTTGTCCATATGCTACTTTTTAACAAAAGCTGGACATCCCCAAATTTTCAGATATTGAAGATAGGGTTTCTTCCCACTCCACATCTGATATGGTGTGGTAGGCACAGTCTTGGTAGGAACTATGTTTAAAAGATATGCCGCTGATTCTAGTGCATAACCCCAGAAAGATCGCGGTAACTCAGCATTACTCATCATGGAACGTACCATATCCAATAGGGTTCGATTTCGTCTCTCCGATACACCGTTATGCTGTAGAATGTATGGAGGAGTAACCTGAGAGAGAATTCCTTTCTCTTTTAGGTAACCTAATAACTCGGCACTTAAGTATTCACCACCTCGATCAGATCTTAGTGTCTTGATACTTTTGCCGGTTTGGTTTTCTACTTCATTCTTGTACTCTTGGAATTTCTCAAAAGCCTCGGATTTATGTTTCATCAGATAAATGAATCCGTACCTTGAGTAATCATCCGTAAAAGTAATGAAATAGGAAAAACCATCTCTTGCATGTATAGACATTGGACCACATACATCGCTGTGTATGAGTCCTAAGAGCTCGCTCTCTCTCTCTCCATGTCCAGTAAATGGAGTCTTTGTCATCTTTCCTTTGAGACAAGATTGACAAGTGGCATAAGTTTGATATTCGAACGAGTCCAAATATCCTTCTCTATGTAACTTAGTCAACCTTCTCTCATTGATGTGACCCAGTCTACAATGCCATAAGAAAGCTTTATTTAAATCTGGAGACTTTCTTTTTAGTGTGTTCTGGACATTGAAAATTTGGAGTTGGTTTAAGAAATATATACCGTTATCCAGTGTACCGGACCCAATCAAACTATGATTAAGGTGGATGTTAACAACATCACTTACAAACGTGAAATCATAACCTTTATTTGATAACAAGGAAACTGATATGATATTACATGTTAAGTTAGGTACACAAAAACAGTTATGTAAAACCAAAATGTGTCCACTCGTCAATCCCAGGTGATAATCCCCTACGGACACAGCTCCCACGCTAGCTCCGTTAGCAACCATCAGGGTCATATCACCATCCTTCAGCATTCTACGGTTTCTCAGTGCCTGCAATGAATTGCATATATGAGATCCTAATCCGGTATCCAATACCCAGGAAGTAGAGTTGATTGACAGACAATTCTCAATTATAAACACACCTGAAGTCGAAGCCACAGCTTGCTTTGGTTCCTGGTTCTTGGCGTTCCACGCCTTGCAATCTTTCTTTCAGTGCCCTTTTCTATGACAATAGAAACACTCATCCTGGGCCACTACTGGTACCGCAAACTTTTTCTTTCCCTTCGCTCCCACCTTACAACACCTTCTCTAGGTTTGGTGGCGGCCTTCTTTTTCCTTCCTTTGGCCCTTGCCTTGGACCCGGAAGAAGAAGCACCGCTAACAAACATAGCGGGTGTTTCCCTTGCTTTCTGCAAAGTGCCCTATGCACTCCTCAACATGTTAAGGAGTTCCAGAAGTTCAACTTCTTTTCTTTGAATGTTGAAGTTCAGAATAAACTGGGCGTAGGTGGAAGGAAGGGACTGGAGAATAAGGTCTGTATAGAGCTCATTATCCAAAGTCATCCCAAGGTCTGCGAGCTCTTCTATATAGCCAATCATCTTTAGGACATGTTCTCCTACCGATGATCCGACGACCAACCTCGCTCGAAACAAGTTCTTAGAGGTCTCGTATCTTGCTATACGAGATTGCTCTCCATAAAGTTCTTTTGTATGGAGAAATATGGAATCAAGATCCATATCCTCGTGCCTCCTCTGATGTTCATTGTTCATCGAGGCAAGCACGATGCACTTGGCTTTCGCGCAATCATACTCCCAGGTTTTGCGGATTTCCTTATCCGCATTACTGGATTTGGGACCTGGGACTGCAGGTGCCTTAGCGGTGAGGACGTATCCCAATTTGTCATAGGTCAAAGCCATTTTGACATTCCGCAGCCAATCTTTATAGTTTGGCCCTGTCAGTATATTTTTCTCTAAAAGTAACTTAAGTCCAGTCATTTTCAGGGTCGCTGCAAGTAGGAGAGAGAGAAGAAACACTTTAGCTTGATGCTCTTGCAAGTTTAGAGTGGTTTTTAATTTATCTAAACTGGATGGCTCCCACTGTTTCTCGAATCCTTCCTCAAATCATAAAAGAAGAATTAGCCAGGACTATTCTCACTGTACAATACTTGCTTAACCGTTCAGCCATGCTGGTGTCGGTACTTCGAGGGAGGTTTTCCAACGCTTTCGCGAAGTTCCTTAATTAAATAACCTCTTTTCTCTGGGGGTGTAACCCCGCTGACACCTTTCTTGACACCTACTTGGTTTATAGCATTGATCGTTAAGTGATGAATCTCCTGATGAGTAGCATATACTCACAGTAGGATCGGGATCCAAATATCATCGTATGATAATGTTGAAGGAATCCTACCAACATTCATCAAACTCCAAATAGTATGCATCTCTTTGCAAATTTCAGTTTCTTTAGAAATTCCCGATATATATTTTTGCCCCATGCTCTTATGACCTTGGCGTTAGGTCAAAATGTCATAAGTCACATGTCAAGTTCTACCCATCATTATCTTGTTAATTTGAACCCATCCGTACATATCCTTGACGTTCGGCCAAAATGATAATACGACTGTCCCAAACTAACTCATCTATCTATGCAACAAATGAATACCCAGCAACTACCAAACACTATGCCTTGGCGTTAGGTCAAAATACATAGCTTGAATACTACTGAATACCCAAATGAAATGACGGAGGGCTACGAATAGTTTTGGCGAAATCGTGAACGTAGTGAACTTGATATGACCGAAGGAACCTGATAGCTTTTTAAAAGGAGTGGTTAAAGCTCCGCAATTTAAAAAACATCATCTGTTTTAAAATAACCGAGTGGTTTCTTTTAAATTGTTCCAATGATTCATCTTTTGGTTTATTTTCTTTGCATTATAAATAACGCATCCCATCATTTAACCTATCATTGCAGAAAACAACGAAAATACAACGTCTTCTTATGCCATCCGCATTCGCCATTGGGTCCCGTCATCACCCGTTAGGTTACTTAACTAACGGCAGAGCGGGGGCTGGGCTAGCGCAGGTATAAAACATAAGTGACGTCTAAATAGCTATCATATATAGATATTGTACATTTGTCAGACGCAATAATAGGCATTCCAGATCTCATATGAACATTATTGGATTTGCAAGCAATCCGCGTTTATTTAGAGCATGCAACAAAAGACGGATTACACAGTTGTGATGAATAGCCATTACCCCACCCTAGACCCCTACGGGTACGACAAACTATCCGCCAAATACCTGAAGTGAAGCGATCTCCCTCAACAACGTGAGTAGGCCACTAAACACTTCAAAGTAACCGGTAGTTTGTGCACCCCACCTTGGGTCTATCCTAGGAGCAAAAACAGTAAAATGAAATAATACAACGGTGGCTACAACCGCAACCTGGATGTGCCCCGCAAAATAATATTACAACATATTACAATTACATTGAATGAATGAATATAACAACCCATCACAAACCCCGGCTAATCATCACAACAGTCCAATACAGTTCATAACCACAAACAGTAAAAACCATTACAGAAATGTGCAACCCCCTGCCAACCGACATACTAGCAGTTAAGGGAGGTTTACGAACACATTATACAATCACAGATATAATCAAATTAGCAAACATCATAAAATTTCGATCGAGCAAACACTTTAGATTCTACTCCAAAACTTCTCTGTGCACCTGAGATCTTAGCAGAAAATAAAATATCCCAGAAATATCATTATGAACACTGGAGAGTTACTGAAGAAATTTGGGTTGACTCGGCCCCAACTCGGCCGCGGATCCGCGGTGAGTTTGCCGAGTCACAAGTCCAAATTTCTGCAGTAGCCCTATTATTCTCTGCTTTTAATTTTAGAGGTCCCTGAAAAAAAAATTTAGACCACGTTTTAAATTCGACAGAAACTGTGTTAAATCGATGATTTTTCCGGTTCTTTTTGCGTTCGAAATTCTTACGACTTTGCTAATGAGTTAATTATTGTTTAGCGAGGCTTTGATACCACTGTAAGTCGATGTACAACACCCCACGACTTGTGGGGAGGCGTAATAATGAAAAACGATCTTGTTCTACACATAAACGTCGACTAACCGAGAATCTTTGCTAAACTATAACTAACAAGAATCATAGAAGTTAACAACTACTATGAAAAGTGATTATACCTAATGAACCGTATCCTTCGTCTTTTCGTTCTCCACGTCCTCTCCGGCCTTCTTTATGTAGTAGATGATCCACCCGAGAGCTTTACTTCAAGCTTCACCTCTAACTTGAGGTAACTAGGTTTCTTAAAATGCTAATCTAAGTAACCTAGGTGATATAGAGAATGGTTATGGATTAAGTAGTCTATTCTAATCCTTGGTCTCAACACATGAGAGGGGAGGATTAGGGTTTGAAGATAGAGAGCTTGAGGAGAGAGAAGGTGAGCAAGAGAATGGAATGAGATAATGATCTCTCATGATATATATGAAGCATTATCATTATCAAGATAAATGAAATAAAAGATTTAACAACCATGCTTCATAAATATAAATGAGTGATTCATCTCCATGAGTCATTAAGCATTTATGATGCATTAATGACAATGATGAATCATACAAATAAGTCACTAATCCCATTTAATACTTATGCCACCTAAACCCCCAAGTCACCAACCTTCTAGAAGCTTCTCGTGAAATTACGAGAAAGCCCCTCCTGTCCGTGAAAACACGGAAAAACTTTAGACTGTATAAATCCAATAACCGGATACTAGAAACTTGCTTAAACCAAAGCCGGCTAGTAAAAACTGTCCGGATGTCGTACGTGCGTAAACACACGTATGCGTCCGAACCCTTGTCGTAAAACCATACGACCTCTATATCGTTTCCCCTGGAGTAGGGAAACTCTCTGTGTGGGACTCTAAAGACTCGACTACTACGCTGGCAGTGGGTTTAACCACAGACCGCAAGCGGCACTAGCTGTACGTAACGGTCCCCAGGTAGATGTCGATAAGAAGGCCGATGAGGAAACCTATCCGAACTACTGAGTCTGATGTGACAATCTCTGTACAGTCCGGTCTGTTCGTCTAAGACTATCGCATATCGGGCCTATGGGGGCGGCAAGCGTCAGTCCCCTAATAGCGGTATAATTCGTGTCGGAGCGTAGCCCATTACACACTGAAAAAACAACTGGAACCTACCAGTAAATCTCGCTTGCCCTGGCCAGGGACTTTGCGTAATGGCTCTCTGACACAGCGCGATATCAACTCCCAATATTGGGAGAGATGAATCCTGTCTAACCGCCACTGCCTCCAAGTGCTCGGGACTGCACCCAACTGCTACCTGTTTGCACGAATCCTTTGAGCCGTGGTAGGGTAGCAATCTAAGAACAGTGGGACACACTCGAGGCGAAGTAGCAGTGTCAAGTCTGCGGACTATGCTGTACTCATGTCACCTGGGAACTGTTAACTGACGATGGGTATAATACCAACTAACAGTTCCCCGTGAGTCCTGTCCGGTGTACCCGTAACCTAACGAGCACCTACATACTATCTCCAGTACGACGTACTGACGGCTGTGGGACAGACCATCTCCCCAACTGGGATGAGAAGCGTACACACTAGTCTACTCTGGAGTATCGATGCCCTGTCTCGATAATCCAACGACTAGGGACCTGAAAAGGGATGTGCTTGTAGACTACCTAGCCCCCACTATTGTGACTGCCATCACAACGCTGGTAGTCAAGCAAGATCCTAAGTGTTCTATCAATACGTATACTCACATATTAAGATAGATAAAACCAAGTAGCATACTATCATGTTTAGCAAGACTGTTATGTAACTGCGAATATCCTAAGCTTCCATTAAGTAATATACAAACTAGTATGATACAATAATGGCCCCTAGGGCATATACACTAACACGGGAGGCTCGGGCGCGAGCGGGAGGCCAAGGCATCTTTGTTCTGTGACAGCTCGGAGGTGAGCTGTGGGTGGTCTGGAAAGACCCACAAGGTCGGGAAACTCCTCAGGGAAACTCTAACCGAGGTTCCTGGTCCTTTCTTGTAGGTTCTGGGACACGTCATCTGCAACGTGTCAGAATCTAGAGAATCACCGATACCGAGCCTCATCATTAGCCCCCCACTCTCGTCTCGACCCGCTCCTGGGTCGGGTCGGGAGTGGTCTGACCGATCACTCGAGGTGAGCTCTCATTCGAACATATCGTTGGCGCGCATTCCCGAGCAAAGAGTAGTATTTTCTTGATGGCGTCAGCGGATCAGGGGAGAGATCTCGCATTAAAGGGAAGCGCCGGATCGTGTGTACCTTCGTCGAAGCGACAGCCCACGTGTCTGGCGTTGGTTGGCTGGCGAGACGTGCCGCAGGAGTTCCCACGCCCGAAGGGATGCGCCCAACGTGAGTGCGACAGGTGGAACGTTGTCGGCCTTGGTTGTGAAATGTTGTTTTGGCGGGAGGCGATCGGAGCTGTAGGATGTGTATGCCGGCGGCTGTAAATAGAGGTGGGATCCCCATCAGGGCCCATACCTCTTCATAATTTCCTCGTCTCTAGTCGTGTAAGCTCGACGCTCTTCTCCTCAGGTCGGATTCCTTGCGTTTGATTTCCCGAGGACACCCCTCTTTGATCAGGTTAGATGTCTTCTTCTGAGGAGTCTGTAGATGTAGTCTAGGTAGAGTCTAAGGAGTCTTCTGCAGCTTCCTCTTCTACTTCCTCTGCTTCTTCCTCGTCTGAGTCGGAGTCCCCCCGGGGAGTTAGGGTTAGTCATGCTCCCCGGGGTCGCGCGATGGGGGCGGTCCCTACAGCGCAGGTCACGGATGCTCTTGGTGCGTCATCCATGCTGAGGCACGCGGATGAGCTCGCTACCATCCGGACTCGTTTCCACATTCCTCCCGGCTATTCGCTTCGTCTGGCCGAGGAGGGGGGAGGGCAGACCAGGTAAAGGGCAAGGAGACTGCCTTGTACCTAGAAGCCTTTTGGGCTGGGATGCGCCTGCCTTTCTTCCCCGAGGTGAGTGCGGCGTTGAACTGTTTCGAGTTAGCCCCGGGCCAGCTAGTGCCGAACTCTTAGAGGATTCTCCTTGGGTTCCTGGTCCGGTTGAAGATGCATCTGATCCCTTTCCGCTGGAGCCTTCTCGTGTCTTCCCTTTGCTACAAAAACCACCCCGACGCTCGTAGGGGCGAGCCGAGCTGGGTATACCTCTCCTTTAGGAAGCACAGGGGAAGTGCTGCCGGGTCGAGGGTTGTCGTAGTACCGTCTTCCATTCATGACTGGAAGAAGAAGTTTTTGTTTGTTGAGCCGCCCGAGGGTGAGGATTGGTCGGTGCCCACCCAGTGGCAAGGGGCCAGCTGTCCGTGGGTGATTCGGTCGAATGATCCCGACGCATTGGCGGTGTCGGAGTGGGAGCCCCTCCCCCGGGCTGATGTGTTGCTGTCTGAGCGGGCCCTCAGTTGGGCCGGGCTCAGCCCCGCCCAGTTCATGGGTAAGTTAGGAATTTTCGGTCGACTTACTTTAGACTTGAGCATTGTTCTACTTTTCTGACGTTGCTGACTCCTCTGTATTTTGTCTTTTGTAGAACCCATGGACCTAAGCAAGTTCCGGGCGGCAATGGTCGATGTGAAAAAGGGAAAGAAGGCCGGAGGTGCCGGCCCTTCTCGCCCGTCGTCAGCTCCGGTCCCGCCGGCGGCCCCGCCGGCGGCAGCTTCATCCAGACACCCAAGTGCGCCCCGGGACCCCGAGTCCAGCCGTGCACCGGTCCGAAAACATGCTCGGGAGCAAGAGCCCCGGGCTTTCGAGGTGGGGGCCGAGGCTGGTTCTCCCGCGTCGCTCCTTAAGAGGTTCCATAGGACGTCGCTCTCCACCCTGGCTTCCCAGATCCTCGTGGACGATGGGAAGCTCCGTTTCGAGGTGCCCTCGGGACTCTCCGTCGCCGACAGCCTGTTCTCGGATATGGAGAGGTCAGCTGGGGGCAGAATCCCTCGAGGGACCCTCCGGGCCCAAATGGCGGCTATAGCTCAAGAGGCTGTACAGGTTAGCGTTAGCATCCCACTTGTTTTTTTTATTCAGCGTTTTTGTTCGCGTGATTGGGTGCCTCCCTTTCCTTTTTAATCCTCTTTTACTTCAGGTCCTCCAGCACATCGCCCTCATCGTCAACATGGAGGACGAGGAGATAGCCCTGGTGATGCAGGCCGCAGGACGCGAGGAGAGCTCAAGGCAGGAGCTGGAGGCGGCGATGGAGAGGAGCGCTGCCCTTGAAGACCGGTGGCGGCCGGGAGTCGGGAGGTCGCCCGGTACCGAGAGGCCGCCCGAGCCACCGAGGCCAAGTGGGAAGACTCCCAGGTGCTCGTCGCCACCTTGAAGAAGACAGCGAACTCCCTCCGAGGGGAGAATGAGGCGGCGAAGGAAGAGACGAGGCGCGCCGAGGTTCGGGCGTCGAATGCGGTGGAGAGCTATAAGCAGTCGGACCAGTTTTACGCCGACCTTGCTGAAGCTCCCGGCGTTATTTGGCACGACGCCCTCGACGCTGTCAAATCCCAGATGCCAGAGTTTCCCGACGGCAAGCTCCGGACTGAGTACTCCCGTGGGAGAGACGTGCACGGGGACGCTCCCGGCGGTGCCGCAAGGGAAGAGGCCTTTAGTGGACCTGTCGGGGATCAGTCGGTCGACCCGGCCACCGGCACCGAGGTTCCCGCCATGGGCGTCGACCCTGAAGATGCCGCCCCGGTGGTTGCAGTGGACGCGCGGCTTATCGGGGTTCTCCCCGGCCCTGAGGCCTGAACTTCCTCGCCTTTTCATTTTGCGCCAAAATTTTGTAAGCCTCCGGGCATTTTTGTAAGGCTGGAAAGCCCATAGTACCTTTATAAATACTTCTGATTTTTATGAATAGAAAATCCATTTTGCAGTGTTCTTTCGCTTGTTTGTCATAAACATTTATATTTGCGGTACTGCTTTCACGTTAAGTCGGTTTTCCATTAGCGATCACACGTCGAGTTGAATTCTATCACTTGCTAAGTGTGCAAAGACCAGTGAAAGGTCAGTAGCCCCATGGCCCCGAAGTCGAGGTGGAGATCGCTTAGACGTGGATGGACCGAGCAGGGTAGCTGCTCGGTGGCCTCTTGGTGAGGGCTTAGATCCTTGGCGTCGTTGGGTAAGAATTTACCAGCCGAGGGTGGACCGGGCAGGGTAGCTGCACGGTTGCCTCTTTGTAAGGGCTTTGATCCTTGGCGTCGTGGGGTAAGAAATTACCAGCCAGGGATAACCGAGCGGGGTAGCCGCTCAGTTGCCTCTTGGTGAGGGCTTTGATCCTTAGCGTGGGAGGGCATAAGGAGGCCTGCTAAGAATGGACCGAGCAGGGTTGCTGCCCGGTTGCCTCTTGGCGAGGGCTTTGATCCCTAGCATCGTGGGGTAAGAAATTACCAGCCAGGGATAACCGAGCGGGGTAGCCGCTCGGTTGCCTCTTGGTGAGGGCTTTGATCCTTACCGTGGGAGGGCATAGGGAGGCCTGCTAAGGATGGATCGAGCAGGGTTGCTTCCTGGTTGCCTCTTGGCGAGGTCTCTGATCCCTGGCGTCGTGGGGTAAGAAATTACCAGCCAGGGATAACCGAGGGGGGTAGCCATTGGGTTGCCTCTTGGTGAGGGTTTTGATCCTTAGCGCGGGAGGGGCCGTAAGAGGCCTGCTAAGGACGGACCGAGCAGGGTTGCTGCCCGGTGCCTTTTGGCGAGGGATTTGATCCCTGGCATCGTGGGGTAAGAAATTACCAGCCGGGGATAATCGAGCAGGGTAGCCGCTCGGTTGCCTCTTGGTGAGGGCTTTGATCCTTAGTGTGGGAGGGCATAGGGAGGCCTGCTAAGGATAGACCGAGCAGGATTGCTGCCTGGTTGCCTCTTTGTGAGGGCTTTGATCCCTGACATCGTGGGGTATGAAATTACCAGTCAGGGATAACCGAGCGGGGTAGCCGCTTGGTTGCCTCTTGGTGAGGGCTTTGATCCTTCGCGCGGGAGGGGCCGTAAGAGGCCTGCTAAGGACAGGCCGAGCAGGGTTGCTGCCCGGTGCCTCTTGGCGAGGGATTTGATCCCTGGCATCGTGGGGTAAGAAATTACCAGTCAGGGATAACCGAGCGGGGTAGCCTCTCGGTTGCCTCTTGGTGAGGGCTTTGATCCTTAGCGTCGTGGGTAAGGAATTACTAGCCAAGGAGGGATTGAGCAGGGTAGCTGCTCGGCTTTATGAGTTTCTGGCCGACCTCTCCTGGTTCATGAACATTGGGAAGATTAACCATCGTAAACGACACGCGTCATGAGCGCACGGGGGAAGGTGAAGCGCAAGAGCCGCGCCATTTCGATTTCGCCGAGAAAGGCAGGATATCCGCCGCATGGCAGTACGACATTGGAGGGAACTAGCAACTGTTGGACTCTTGAGGACGTTGTGGGGCTATAAAACGGAGGGCTTGTTGAGCACTTCTTTCACCATCCCTAAAACGTAAGAATGGACGGTTTCCCCTTCACTATCCCTGACATCATAAATTTCGAGGATGTGTACCTCTACGACCAGTACTGCACCGAGGATACGGTGCAGTTAGTGATAGGTCGCACAGAGGATCATTTTGGCCGGACGCTTCCCCGGCGCTCTCCCCTGCTCCAGCTGTTAATGTACTCCATCTGGAGGGCGTCGCCGGGGCTGTACAACCCCTTGTCCGAGCAGCTGGCGGACGAGGCGGTCGATAAGCTGCGATCATTGCATCGCTTCGGCCTGATCTCGGCGAGTCGGCGGGATCGCTCGGTGGCACTCGTCCTTGAGTGCTACCAATTGAGGCATCAAGCCGATGTTCGCGGACGGAATCAGAGGCAGGCATTCGAGGCGGTGAGGGCTCGGCTGGCGGAGATCTACTCCGAGTACTACGAGCAATGTTTCTTGCACCCCGTTCCCCCGCTACTGTAATAATTTTTTTTATGTATGGCTGAGGAGCCCACAATACCTCTTTGAATTAATAAAATTCTTCTTTCTGCAATGCTCTTTCATGTCCTTCTTGTTTGTTTAAATAAAAAGAACTTAGAAGAATTTACATTGCTTTGTTGAAGAATCCAAGTAGCGGTCTTCAAAGGATGGACCGAGCAGGGTAGCTGCTCAGTGGATCCGGAGGGGTGACCGTCGCAGGCTGCACGTGTCAGGAAAGCTTGGGGGAGGTGTATTGTTTCAGGAAGTTGCGTCAGCTATGGCACGTGGGGGCGTGGCATTGGAGCAACCTTGATGGATCCTAGGATTCGCTCCCATGCACGCGTAAATCTGGGTCCTCAAGGATTTTGTTTGAGGTTATAAATAGAGAAGGAGATGGAGATCCCTTCGGCACCGTTTTCTTTTGAGATGACTGGATGCATGTACTCGGTCGAAGAGATCATCACCTTTGACGACGTTTCCTTGTACTACCGATCTTTAACCGAGGATGGGTACCGGGCAGTGGTCGAGCGTCTCGAGGGTCACTTCGGCCAGCTTCTCCCTCGGCGGTCGTCCCTCCTACAGTTGCTGATGTACGCTATTTGGAGGAGATCCCTGGGGTTGGACAACCCCTTCACCGAGGAGCTTCTGGACGAGGCGCTCGACAAGGTGCGTTCGATCTTCCTGCTCGGCCTTATCTCGAAGGCCAGGCACGACCGATCCCTGGCGCTCATTTTGGAGTGCTTTAAACATAGGTACATCGTGAGCTAAGGAGTAGAGGGTGTAAGTCGATGTAGTACACCCCAGTACTTATGGGGAGGCGGAATTTTCAAAAACAATCAAGTTTAAACAACGAACATCGACTAACCGCTTGAATCGAAGCTAAACTATAAATAACCGTAACTTGTGAGTTTCTTTTCATAAGTGATTAGGGATTATACCTAATGAAACCGGTCCTTCTTCTTTGCGTCCTCCTTTGTTCTCCTCGACCTTCTCTAGGTAGTAGACGATCCACCCGAGAGCAAAACACCAAGCTAAACCTCTAACTTGAGGTAACTAATCAACTTTGATTGCTAATCAAAGATGAAAGGATGATATAGAGTGTAGGTTATGGATTGTTTAGTCTAACTAAACCTTTGTTCTCAACACATGAGGATTAAGGTTAGTATCTTGAAGATGAGAGCTTGAGGAGAGAGAATGTGTGATATGATAATGAGAGAAGAGAGAGAGTGTATCATAATATTATGAAGCATTCTTATTATCAAATAATCAATAAAGGAAATGAATAAGCATGCTTCACAAAATATCTTGTGATGATTCATTAACATGAGTCATTAAGCAATAAATGTGCATTAATGAAGTGAATGAATCACCACTATGACTCACTCTCTTTCCAAAACAAACCTCCTTAGTCACATCTTCTAGAAGCTTCTCGAGTAATTACGAGAACGCCCCTCCGATCCGTAAAAATACGGAAAAACTTTAGACTGTAAAAATCCAATAACCGGATACCAGTAACTGGCTTAAACCAAAGCCGACTGGTAAAATCTGTCCGAAAGTCGTACGCGCGTAAACGCACGTATGTGTCCGAACCCTTTGTCGCAAAACCATGCAACCTCTATATCGTTTCGCCTGGAGTAGGAAACTCTCTGTGTGGGACTCTAGAGACTCGACTACTACGCTGGCAGTGGGTTTAACCACAGACCGCAAGCGGCACTAGCTGTACGTAACGGTCCCCAGGTAGTTGTCGATAAGAAGGCCGATGAGTAAACCCATCCGAACTCCTACTGAGTCTGATGTGACAATCTCCATACAGTCCGGTCCGTTCGTCCAAGACTATCGCATATCGGGCCTAGGGGGGCGGCAAGCGTCAGTCCCCTAATAGCGGTATAAGTCGTGTCGGAGTAAAGCCCATTACACCCTGAGAAACTACTGGAACCTACCAGCAAATCTCGCTTGCCCTGGCCAGGGACTTTGCGTAATGGCTCTCTGACACAGCACGATATCTACTCCCAATACCGGGAGGGACGAATCCTGTCTAACCGCCACTGCCTCCAAGTGCTCGGGACTGCACCCAACTGCTACCTGTTTGCACGACTCCTTTGAGCCGTGGTAGGGTAGCAATCTAAGAACAGTGGGACACACTCGAGGCGAAGTAGCAGTGTCAAGTCTGCGGACTACGCTGTACTCATGTCACCTGGGAACTGTTCACTGACGACTGGTATCAAACCAACCAACAGTTCCCTGTGAGTCCTGTCCGGTGTACCCGTAACCTAACGAGCACCTGTATACTATCTCCAGTACGACGTACTGACGGCTGTGGGACAGACCATCTCCCCAACTGGGATGAGAAGCGTACACACCAGTCTACTCCGGAGTATCGATGCTCTGTCTCGATAATCCAACGACCGGGGACCTGAATAAGGATGTGCTTGTAGACTACCCAGCCCCCACTAGTGTGACTGCCATCACAACGCTGGTAGACAAGCAAGATCCTAAGAGCTCTATCAATACGTACACTCACATATTAAGATAGAAAAACCAAGTAGCATACTACCATGTTTAGCAAGACTGTTATATACATGTGAATATCCCAAGCTTCCATTAAGTAATATACAAGCTAGTATGATACAGTAATGGCCTTCTAGGGCATAAACACTAACAATCTCCCACTTGCACTAGGGCCATGTACTGGCATATCGCAGACCAATGATCTCGAGCAGCCTCTCGAACTGAATCTGAGGAAGGGCCTTCGTGAATGGATCAGCAATGTTCTCTTCTGAAGCAACTCTCCGAACCTCGATCTCCTGACGATCAATGATCTCCCTGATCAGGTGATACCGCCTCAAGATGTGTCTGGACTTCTGATGGGACCTTGGTTCCTTTGCTAAAGCTATAGCTCCGTTGTTGTCGCAATACAGAGGTATTGGATCAACTATGGTAGGAACCACCTGAAGTTCTGTTAGGAACTTCTTCATCCAGACTGCTTCTTTTGCGGCATCGCAAGCAGCTATATACTCCGCTTCCATCGTCGAGTCAGCAACGGTGTCCTGCTTGGAGCTCTTCCAGCACACCGCCCCTCCATTGAGGGTAAAGACATAACCCGACATGGACTTGGAATCGTCCTTATCACTCTGGAAGCCGGAATCAGCAAAGGCCTCCAACCTGAGGTCTTTTCCGCCGTAAACCAAGAACATCTCCTTAGTCCTCCTCAGGTACTTGAGAATGTTCTTTACTGCTATCCAGTGTTTCTCCCCTGGGTCTGACTGATACCGGCTTACCACGCTTAGTGCGTAAGCTACATCTGGTCTGGTACACAACATCGCATACATTATAGAGCCTACCGCAGAAGCGTAGGGTATAATTGACATGCGTTCCCTTTCCAAATCAGTCTTGGGAGACATCTCTTTGGAGAGGGTGATTCCGTGATAAGCCGGTAGATTACCGCGCTTAGAATCTTCCATACTGAATCTTTTCAGTACAGTGTCGATATACCTGGACTGCGAAAGTCCCAACATCCTCTTGGATCTATCACGATAGATCCGGATCCCCAGAATGTAAGAGGCATCACCCAGGTCTTTCATGGAGAACCTGTGTGACAAGAATCCTTTGACAGATTGTAGCATAGGAATGTCATTTCCTATCAATAGAATGTCATCCACGTACAAGACGAGGAATACGACACTTCTGGCCACAACTTTACTATATATGCACGGTTCATCTGGATTTTTGATAAAGTCATATTCTTTGACTGTCTCATCAAAACAGATGTTCCAACTCCGCGATGCCTGCTTTAGTCCGTAAATGGACTTAAGCAGCTTGCATACTTTCCCGCTGCTCCCACTCTGATTGAAACCCTCTGGCTGATCCATATAGACGCTCTCTTCTAAATTTCCATTCAGAAAAGCCGTCTTTACGTCCATCTGCCAGATTTCATAATCATGGAAGGCAGCAATAGCAAGAAGGACCCGAATGGATTTGAGCATAGCCACTGGAGAAAAAGTTTCGTCATAGTCCAAACCAGGTCTTTGACGAAAACCCTTTGCAACAAGTCTAGCCTTATAGGTTTCCACCTGTCCATCTACACCAATCTTTTTCTTGAAGATCCATTTGCATCCTATGGGTTTTACCCCATCTGGAGCAAAGTCCAAAGTCCATACTTTGTTGGTGTACATGGACTCCATTTCGGTCCGCATTGCATCTAGCCATCGTACCGAGTCGCCGCTCTGGATGGCCTGTTGGAAGTCAGTAGGTTCATCATCATCTATGATGCAATCCTCTCTATCCCCGTCAATGAGAAAACCGTAGTATCTCTCAGGCGGATGAGACAGCCTACTACTCCTGCGGAGGGGTGCGGGAATGTTCTGTTCTTCTTGAACCTCTGGTTCTACCAAAATTTCAGTAGCAGTTTGTGGTTCTGGAATTTCTTCCAGTTCTATTTCGCTCCCACTCTTCTGATTTTCCAAAAATTCAGTTTCTAAGAAGCGGGCATGACGAGAAACAAAAACCTTTTGTTCCTCTGCGTAATAGAAGCAATATCCATGAGAGTTCTTTGGATATCCCACAAACTTACACTCTACTGAGCGTGCCTCGAGCTTGTCCGGATGCTGCTTTTTTACAAAAGCTGGACATCCCCACGTCTTCAGGTACTGAAGATAGGGTTTCTTTCCACTCCACATCTGATATGGTGTGGTAGGCACAGTTTTGGTTGGAACTCTGTTCAAAAGATGTATCGCTGATTCTAGCGCATACCCCCAGAAAGATCGCGGTAACTCAGCATTACTCATCATGGATCGTACCATATCCAATAGGGTTCGATTCCGTCTCTCCGATACACCGTTGTGCTGTGGAGTGTATGGAGGAGTAAGCTGAGAGAGAATTCCTTTCTCTTTTAGGTAACCTAGGAACTCGGCACTTAAGTATTCTCCACCTCGATCAGATCTCAGTGTCTTAATACTTTTGCCTGTTTGGTTTTCCGCTTCATTCTTGAATTCCAGGAATTTCTCAAAGGCCTCTGATTTATGCTTCATTAAGAAAACATATCCATACCTAGAGAAATCATCTGTAAAAGTAATGAAGTAGGAATAACCACCTCTCGCATGTGTAGACATTGGACCGCATACATCACTGTGTATGAGTCCTAAGAGCTCGCTCGCTCTTACTCCTTGTCCAGTGAATGGAGTCTTTGTCATCTTTCCTTTGAGACAAGATTGACAAGTGTCATAAGTTTGATATTCGAACGTGTCCAAATATCCTTCTCTATGCAACTTAGTCAACCTTCTCTCATTGATGTGACCCAGTCTACAATGCCATAAGAAAGCTTTATTTAAATCAGGAGACTTTCTTTTTAGTGTGTTCTGGACATTGAAAATTTGGAGTTGGTTTAACACATATATGCCGTTATTTAGAGTACCAGACCCAATCAAACCATGATTAAGGTGGATGTTGACAACATCTCTTACAAACGTGAAATCATAACCTTTATTTGATAACAAGGAAACTGATATGATATTACACGTTAAGCTGGGTACAAAATAACAGTTATGTAAAACCAAAATGTGTCCACTCGTCAATCCTAGGTGATAATCCCCGACGGACGCAGCTCCCACGCTAGCTCCGTTAGCAACCCTGAGGATCATATCACCTTCCTTCAGCACTCTACGGTTTCTCAGTGCCTGCAATGAATTGCAAATATGAGATCCTGACCCGGTATCCAATACCCAGGAAGTAGAGTTGATCGACAGACAATTCTCAATTACAAACACACCTGAAGTCGAAGCCACAGCTTGCTTCGGTTCCTGGTTCTTGGCGTTCCACGCCTTGCAATCCTTCTTCCAGTGCCCTTTCCTGTGACAATGGAAGCACTCATCCTGGCCAACTATCGGTACTGCTTTCTTTTGCTTTCCCTTCCCTCTCACCTTACTAACACCTCCTCTAGGTTTGGGTGCGGCCTTCTTCTTCCTTCCTTTGGCCCTAGCCTTGGACCCGGAAGAAGATGCACCGCCAACAAACATAGCGGGTGTTTCCCTTGCCTTCTGCAAGGTGCCCTCTGCACTCCTTAACATGTTCAGGAGTTCCGCAAGTTCAACTTCTTTTCCTTGAAGATTGAAGTTGAGGATAAACTGGGCGTAGGTGGGAGGAAGGGACTGGAGAACAAGGTCTGTATAGAGCTCATTATCCAAAGTCGTCCCAAGGTCTGCGAGCTCTTCTATATAGCCAATCATCTGTAGGACATGTTCACCTACCGATGATCCGACAGCCAACCTCGCTCGAAACAATTTCTTTGAGGTCTCGTATCTTGCTATACGAGATTGCTCTCCATAAAGTTCCTTTGTATGGAGAAATATGCCATCTAAGGACATATCCTCGTGCCTCCTCTGATGTTCATTATTCATCGAGGCAAGCACGATGCACTTGGCTCTCGCGCAATCTAAATCCCAGGTTTTGCGGATTTCCTTATCCGCATTACTGGATTTGGGACCAGGGACAGCAGGTGCCGTAGCGGTGAGGATGTACCCCAATTTGTCGTAGGTCAAGGCCATCTTGACATTCCGCAGCCAATCTTTATAGTTTGGCCCCGTCAGTATATTTTTCTCTAAAATTAACTTAAGTCCAGTCATTTTCAGGGTCGCTGCAATTAGGAGAGAGAGAAGAAAACTCTTTAGCATGATGCTCTTGCAAGTTTAGAGTGGTTTTTAGTTTATCTAAACTGGATGGCTCCCACTGTTTCTCGAATCCTTCCTCAAACCATAAAAGAAGAATTAGCCAAGACTATTCTCACCGTACAATACTTGCTTAACCGTTCAGCCAGGCCGGTGTCGATACTTCGAGGGAGGTTTTCCAACGCTTTCGCGAAGTTCCTTAATTAAGTAACCTCTTTTCTCTGGGGGCGTAACCCCGCTGACACTTTTCTGGACACCTACTAGGTTTATAGCATTGATCGTTAAGCGACGAATATCCTGATAAGTAGCATATACTCACAGTAGGATCGGGATCCAAATATCATCGTCTGATAATGTTGTAGGAATGCTACCAACATTCATCAAACTCAAAATGGTATGCACTTGGTTCTTTGCAAATTTCAGTTTCTTTAGAAATTCCCGATATAAGTTTTTACCCCATGCTCTTATGACCTTGGCGTTGGTCAAAATGTCATAAGTCACATGTCAAGTTCTACCCATCATTATCTTGTTAATTTGAACCCATCCGTATATATCCCTGACGTTGGCCAAATGATAATACGACTGTCCCAAACCAACTCATCTATCTATGCAACAAATGAATACCCAGCAGCTACCAAACACTATGCCATGACGTTGGCCAAAAGTGCATAGCTTGAATACTACCGAATACCCAAATGAAATGACGGAGGGCTACGACTGGTTTTGGCGAAACCGTGAACGTAGTGAACTTGATATAACCGAAGGAACCTGATAGCTTTTAAAAGGAGTGGTTAAATCTCCGCATTTAAAAATATCTGTTTTAAAAATAACCGAGTGGTTTCTTTTAAATTGTTCCAACGATTTAAACTTTGGTTTGTTTTACTTTGCATTATAGATAATGCGTCCCATCATTAACCTATCATTGCAGAAAACAACGAAAATACAACGTCCTCTTATGCCATCCGCATTCGCCACGGGGTCCCGTCATCACTCGTTAGGTTACTTAACTAACGACAGAGCGGGGGCTGGGCTAGCGCGGGTGTAAAACATAAGTGGCGTCTAAATAGCTATCATAATATAGATATTTTACATTCGTCTGACGCAATGATATTCATTCCAGAACACAGATAAACAATATTGGATTTGCAAGCAATCTGTATTTCTTTTGAGCCTGCAAGAAAAGACAGATTACACAGTTGTGATGAATAGCCGTTTACCCCACCCTCGACCCCTACGGGTACGGCAAACTACCCACCCGGCAGTCTGTGTACCCCACCTTGGGTCAGTCCTAGGAGCAAAAACAGTAAAATGAAATAATACAACGGTGGCTACAACCGCAACCTGGAAGTGCCCCGCGAAAATAATATTACAACAAATTACATTTACAACAAATGAATTAAACAATAACCCTTTGCTAACCCCGGCTATACACCACAACAGTCCAATACAGTTTATATGCACAAACAGATATAACCATTTCAGAAATGTGCAACCCCCTGCCAACCGACATACTAGCAGTTGGGGGAGGTTTACGAACACATCAAACAATCACAGATATAATCCAATACGCAAATACTGTACAATTCGATCGAATAAACAACTTCAAAATTGCTCCAAAATCTGCTCTGTTAAACAGTAACCTGAGCAATAATTAAACATTCCAGAAAACCCCAAATTACCCAGAGAAGCAACAGAAGAAAAATCGGCCGCTGACTCGCCAACTCGGCGGCGGAAGCGCGGCAACTCAGTGGCTGAGGCCGCGGTTCCGCGGCGCGTTGGTCGATTCAGTCGACTGTTTTTCTTGGGTGTTCTTCTGGTGTCATGTCAAGCACTCTGAGCTCACCTGAAAAATTTTCTGACATCGTTTTAAATTCGACAGAAACTTACATTTTTTAGGGTTTTCCGGCTTCGTTTTTTCGTTCGAAATTCGTACAAATTTGCGATTAAGTTATTTAGTGTTTAGCGAGGCTCTGATACCACTGTAAGTCGATGTAGTACACCCCAGTACTTATGGGGAGGCGGAATTTTCAAAAACAATCAAGTTTAAACAACGAACATCGACTAACCGCTTGAATCGAAGCTAAACTATAAATAACCGTAACTTGTGAGTTTCTTTTCATAAGTGATTAGGGATTATACCTAATGAAACCGGTCCTTCTTCTTTGCGTCCTCCTTTGTTCTCCTCGACCTTCTCTAGGTAGTAGACGATCCACCCGAGAGCAAAACACCAAGCTAAACCTCTAACTTGAGGTAACTAATCAACTTTGATTGCTAATCAAAGATGAAAGGATGATATAGAGTGTAGGTTATGGATTGTTTAGTCTAACTAAACCTTTGTTCTCAACACATGAGGATTAAGGTTAGTATCTTGAAGATGAGAGCTTGAGGAGAGAGAATGTGTGATATGATAATGAGAGAAGAGAGAGAGTGTATCATAATATTATGAAGCATTCTTATTATCAAATAATCAATAAAGGAAATGAATAAGCATGCTTCACAAAATATCTTGTGATGATTCATTAACATGAGTCATTAAGCAATAAATGTGCATTAATGAAGTGAATGAATCACCACTATGACTCACTCTCTTTCCAAAACAAACCTCCTTAGTCACATCTTCTAGAAGCTTCTCGAGTAATTACGAGAACGCCCCTCCGATCCGTAAAAATACGGAAAAACTTTAGACTGTAAAAATCCAATAACCGGATACCAGTAACTGGCTTAAACCAAAGCCGACTGGTAAAATCTGTCCGAAAGTCGTACGCGCGTAAACGCACGTATGTGTCCGAACCCTTTGTCGCAAAACCATGCAACCTCTATATCGTTTCGCCTGGAGTAGGAAACTCTCTGTGTGGGACTCTAGAGACTCGACTACTACGCTGGCAGTGGGTTTAACCACAGACCGCAAGCGGCACTAGCTGTACGTAACGGTCCCCAGGTAGTTGTCGATAAGAAGGCCGATGAGTAAACCCATCCGAACTCCTACTGAGTCTGATGTGACAATCTCCATACAGTCCGGTCCGTTCGTCCAAGACTATCGCATATCGGGCCTAGGGGGGCGGCAAGCGTCAGTCCCCTAATAGCGGTATAAGTCGTGTCGGAGTAAAGCCCATTACACCCTGAGAAACTACTGGAACCTACCAGCAAATCTCGCTTGCCCTGGCCAGGGACTTTGCGTAATGGCTCTCTGACACAGCACGATATCTACTCCCAATACCGGGAGGGACGAATCCTGTCTAACCGCCACTGCCTCCAAGTGCTCGGGACTGCACCCAACTGCTACCTGTTTGCACGACTCCTTTGAGCCGTGGTAGGGTAGCAATCTAAGAACAGTGGGACACACTCGAGGCGAAGTAGCAGTGTCAAGTCTGCGGACTACGCTGTACTCATGTCACCTGGGAACTGTTCACTGACGACTGGTATCAAACCAACCAACAGTTCCCTGTGAGTCCTGTCCGGTGTACCCGTAACCTAACGAGCACCTGTATACTATCTCCAGTACGACGTACTGACGGCTGTGGGACAGACCATCTCCCCAACTGGGATGAGAAGCGTACACACCAGTCTACTCCGGAGTATCGATGCTCTGTCTCGATAATCCAACGACCGGGGACCTGAATAAGGATGTGCTTGTAGACTACCCAGCCCCCACTAGTGTGACTGCCATCACAACGCTGGTAGACAAGCAAGATCCTAAGAGCTCTATCAATACGTACACTCACATATTAAGATAGAAAAACCAAGTAGCATACTACCATGTTTAGCAAGACTGTTATATACATGTGAATATCCCAAGCTTCCATTAAGTAATATACAAGCTAGTATGATACAGTAATGGCCTTCTAGGGCATAAACACTAACAGAGGGCGGAGCGTCGGGTGCTTCCATGGCGTCCCGGGTTCGCGTGCAGCACCGACGGGAGCGGGCTGCAGAGGCTAGGGCCCGGCTGGTGGAGATCTACTTCGAGTACCACCAGGAGTACTTCCTCGATCCTCTATTGTATCTTTTTCCTTTTTCTGTAA
This sequence comes from Agapanthus africanus, assembly GCA_030015575.1. Classification (NCBI taxonomy): domain Eukaryota; kingdom Viridiplantae; phylum Streptophyta; class Magnoliopsida; order Asparagales; family Amaryllidaceae; genus Agapanthus; species Agapanthus africanus. The sequence goes on from JASDDO010000008.1 coordinate 357,932,769, forward strand.
AGCTGAGGAGCCCGTAGTACCTTTTGAAAGAATAAAAATTTTCTCCTTGCAATGTTCTAGTGTTTCCTTTTTATTGTTCAAAAAGAAAGAACTCAAGAGATATTTACATCGTTTTGGTTAAGTAAGAAACATATATACGCAAATATTCTTTTCATAGGTACAGCTTGAGCTTCTCAGCATTGTAAGGTCGCGGAAATTGGTGACCATCCGCGTCTTTTAGTCGGTAGGCTCCACCGGGCAGGACCTCGGAGACAAGGAAAGGACCTTCCCATTTTGGGGAAAACTTATGCAGCCTGCTCTGATCGACGAACTCATTCCGTCTTAGGACTAAGTCCCCGGTCTTGAAGAAGCGACGCTTGAATCGCGTATTGTACTAGCGGGCGGTTTGCTGCTGATAGGCGGCGGCTCTTATCTGAACTCGGTCTCGTTTCTCTAACAAGATGTCCAGGTTGGTTCGTAGGGCTGAGATGTTTGTTTCGTCGTCGAAATGCTCGACCCGGTGACTGAGGAGCCCGATCTCCGCTGGAACCATTGCCTCGGTACCGTAGCAGAGGCTGAAAGGGGTCTCCCGGTAGGGGTTTTCTTTGACGTGCGCAGGGCCCATAGGACCCGGGGAAATTCCTCGACCTAACTGCCTTGGCGTCCTTCTAGGCGTGTCCGAAGACCTTGGAGGACGTCCCGGTTTGCGACCTCGGCTTGCCCGTTGCACTGGAGATGTGCGACCGCAGCAAATTTCATGAGGATATGATATTCGTTGCAGAATTCCTTCACTTTTTCGTTTTCGAAGTTTGTCCCATGGTCGGTGATGATACACCTTGCGATGCCGAACCCGAGTATCATATTGTTCTGCAGGAACTTGATAGTTGTGGTGGCATCCGGCTTCCTGATGGGGATGGCCTCGATCCACTTCATGAAGTAATCCACTGCGATGAGGACGTACTTGTGCCCGTCCGTACCGGTAGGGAACTGGCCTATCATGTCCATTCCCCACTGGGCAAACGGCCACGGGAAGGTTAGGACAGTCAGCTCGGTAGCCGGAAGGCGAGGTACGCTTCCGTGGAGTTGGCAACTTTTGCATCTCCTGACGAGCTTCTGAGCGTCTTGGTGAATGGTTGGCCAGTAGTACCCCTGGAGCAATGCCTTCTGGATTAAGGTGCGAGCCCCTTGGTGTGCGCCGCCGACCCCTTCGTAGATCTCACGAAGGACGTAGTCGGCTTCGTGGGGGTCGACGCACCGGAGCAGGGGCTAAGTGAAGGACTTCTTGTAGAGGTTTCCATTGCTCTAGACGAAGTGACGGGTTTTGGCTTGGAGACGGCGGGCTTCTCCCCGATATTCTGGTAGCATACCTTCCCTTAGGAATTCCATGAGGGGCTTTCTACAATCCCGGTCTTCTTCCCGGGATGTGTACACATGAAGTATTGTTGCCCCATCTTCCACGCTGGGCCATGGCAAGATCTCGAAGAGGATGGACCGCTTGTTGTTGGCCGAGTAAGACGAAGCCAGCTTCGTCAAGGCGTCGGCTTGGGCATTGTGCTGTCTACGGATTTACTTTACCTGGACTTCATCAAAGTCTTTTCGAAGTCTTCTTACCTCGGCCATATACTTCACCATCAGAGGTTCCCGAGCCTCGAAATGGCCGGTCACTTGGACAACGACTAGGGCTGAGCCGCTACGGATCCGAATTGTTTTCAGCCCCAGTCCGGAGGCTATGCGCAGTCTAGCCAGCAGGGCCTCGTATTCCGCCGCGTTATTTGAGGCCTTGAACCCGAGCTTCAGAGAATACTCTATTTCTGCCTCGTTCGGGCCCCGAATGATGAGGCCGGCACCACAGCCTTCCTCAGTCGAGGACCCGTCGACGTAAAGGATCCAATCAGGGACTGAGTCGGGCTTCCTATCGACCGAGGGTTGAGCTGCGGGGGTCTGCGTGGACTCCGGCTCCTTGCTGGGTATGGTGCACTCGACGATAAAATCGACCAGAGCTTGCGCTTTGATGGCCTGCCTCGGGCGGTATTTTATGTCGAACTGGGACAACTCCCACCTCCACTTCTCCAAGTGGCCAGAGGACTTGGGTGAGGCGGGGATAGCTGTTGGGGTAAAAATTTACACCCCGGTTGACCAAGTCAAAATCAAAGTCAACCCCAAGCCAAGTGGGCCCAAGCCCAGATCCAGTGGGCCCATGCCCGGGTCGAGCCCGACCATGAAGCGGCCGGCCTCCCCCACACCAAGATAAAAAATTTTGTAATAAGCAATTTTGTTGCATTTATTTTATTTTATTTTATTTTTATGGATAAATGTAAGAAAAATAGGCATAAAGCCAAATTTTTGTAAAGTCCATGGCTTATGTGCAAAAAGAAATGGCACATGGGCCATGAAATATGCAAAATGCCATTTTGTGAAGCCCAAGGGGCTATGTGTAAAGTGTATAGCCTATAAAGGCAAGGATAATGAAATATTCCAACAACTTTTTCTCTCTCCAAAAAAAAGTTTCAGAGCTGAGCTCTTTCTTTCTTCTTCAAGGTTCCAAAAGCTTCTTCTTTCTTTTGAATTAAATCAAGAGTTTTACTCTTCCTTTTTCAAAACTAAATAGTTTTCCACCACAAAACCCACAAAGGGGAACTTGGATCTGTCATCAGATCTTAAAAAGGAGAGATTTTGAGATTTCACATCTCTTGATCTTCAAGATCCAGCAAGCAACAGGAGGAAGAAGAAGAACCCCTTCCATTAACCCCAAAAACACATTCAGGAGTCCAACTCCTCTCTGATTTCTCTTCTGAGAAATTTTTCAGGCTAAAAGCCTCTTGTGCCTCTCCGGCGCGCAGCGCAAGTGCGCAAGGCGCCAGCGTGCCGACACGTGGCGCGCGCGCTTGCGCACCTGCGCGCTTGCGCAAGTGCGCAAGGCGCCCGCGTGCCGACACGTGGCGTGCGCACCTGTGCGCTTGCGCAAGTGCGCAAGGCGCCCGCGTGCCGACACGTGGCACGCGCGCTTGCGCAAGTGCGCAAGGCGCCCGCGTGACGACACGTGGCGTGCGCACCTGTGCGCTTGCGCAAGTGCGCAAGGCGCCCGCGTGCCGACACGTGGCACGCGCGCTTGCGCACCTGCGCAAGTGCGCAAGGCGCCCGCGCGCTAACACGTGGCGTGCGCACCTGCGCGCATGCGCAAGTGCGCAAGGCGCCCGCGTGCCGACACGTGGCGCGCGCGCTTGCGCAAGTGCGCAAGGCGCCCGCGCGCCGACACGTGGCGCGCGCGCTTGCGCACCTGCGCAAGTGCGCAAGGCGCCCGCGTGGCGACACGTGGCATGCGCAAGGCGCCCGCGTGCCGACACGTGGCCCCCACGCATCCTTTGGATGCCTTTTTCCCCTTTATTTATATATATATACATACATTTGTATACAAATTCACACATATACATACTCCGCCACATTCTCCCCCTCCAAAAAAATTTTCGGGCCGGGGCGCTGCCCCGAACCCCGCAAGGGGGCTGCTAGCCCCCTTGACCCCCAGCCCGCTATCCGGGTAGCGGGACCCCCGTAAAAACTCTGCGTGGCTCCCGATATATCCGAAACCCCCTTTCAAAACACACGCACACTGCACATTGAGTTCGCATGACCAGTTTAACCCGTTAATCGGAGGTTCCCTCGCCCCAAAGGCGATGGGTAATTAACGGCAGCTTAGTCCGCGGCTGCCGGAGATTCGGATCCCCACAATCATTAAACCCCGGCCTACCCTAGGCAGGGGGAATCTGTAGTACGCCTGACAAGCGCTCGCGTATTCCCATCTCACTGGGGTGACGAAAAACACCCTACAGATTCTGGCACGCCCGGTGGGACCAATCTCTCCTCCCATATTTCGGGTTAAACGTTCATACGAACTCAATCAATATACATATCGATTTCCTATACTGAAATGATGTTTTTTTCGTGCAGCAATCAACCTTCAACGACAATGTCTTCCCAGACGAATTCAACTTCCAAAGCGACCCCGATTCCGTACGTGGTCAAGATCAACGCTCGTGTGGTTCTCCCCGCAAGCCTCAGTCGACAATGGGAGGAACCGCCCCGCCAGTTTGGCTCTGTCATCATCTACCCTGCCGGAAGCGCTCATCTGGCAGAGATCCCAGCGGAACAGGTGGCCAAGCCGGTCTCAAGGGGTAAGAGGCCGAATGTCGTGATCGCCAAGGCACCACAACCGAAACTTAAGATGGTGTCTGAACGAGTCCCTGGTGCTCTAGCTGGGGGCAAGACTTCCGATGTGAAGGGCAACATTAAAAGTTGCAGACGAGCTCAGGCGATGACTCCAACAAATGCACAATCGAGCGTATCTCCAAGGCCCTCCATCAACCGGTCTGCGGCGTCTTCCCAAAAAGCCGAAGTCTGCCAGATGCTTAAAACGGAAAAGTTAAGGCAGAAGCGGCTCAGGTATCGAGCCAACAAGAGGGCCAAGGCTTCGGCCAAATGGAATCATGTGAAGTTCCAAGTGCAGGGTTTCCCCGCGACGACGGCTGAGTCGGACGTAAGAATCAGCAATTCCTTCGAGCCTCTGAAGTGGGTTCAGAAAAACGCCATGACCGCCAGAATCAAGAAGACAGCGGTCCGAACAGTGCCACAAAGAGACGTGTCCCGGCCCCAACGGAAAAATTATGACACAGTCTCATCAAGAGTCTATCAAGCACTCTGTGCCGCGCGAAAGCAGCAGGGCAAACCCAGAAAAGAAGCGCTAGCACCATTCAAGAACCTGGTTAGGCCAGCCGTCTTCAATCGACTACCAGCTACCAAAGAAAGGGGGTCAAGACAGCGATCCGTGAAATCATCCGCCAATGATAGAAAGACGGCCGGATATATCGTCCATACGGTCTATATGGCGGGCGGGCGCCCCAGCGACAACCTTCGCAGCAAAAGCAAGGACGGGGCCACTACATCCCAAGCCCAATCTAGCCTGAATGTGATTGCCGCCGCCCAAGAACAGCCGCCCCTGCTGGATGAAGAAAACCCTCTCGATGAGGATGATAGGCAGATAGACCCCTCGGTCCATGTAGAGTCAAGCTCGGACAGCGAGGAAGAGCCGACTTTCCGCCCTAGGACTGCAGAGCAGGAACTGCTTCAAGAGCTTCGAAAACAGCTCAGGAGCAAAGATAAAGAGATGGCCAAGCTCTATTCGAAGATTGACGACTTAACGAACGTGGTGATGCAGCTTACGGCTCAAATTGCTCGAGCGCCTCCCAATCAGACACAAACCGCTACTAATCAGCCGGGTGATGACAATCCGAGGCAGCCAATGCCTGTTCCTTTGGGACCAAGACTAGTCGAGCCGCATGAAAGCCGGCCGCATTCCGCTTCTGGGGACGCCTTGGCCCCAGATAGCACTATCCCGCTAACACAGGATCGGATAATGGATTTGGTCACCAGCAAGGTTAAAACATTGGTGGCCGAAGCTGAAGCTCAGAAAGAAATCGGCAGTAGTGGGCGGCCATATCCCGCGCAGTACGATCTGATTGAGTTCCCAAGCGGCTACGTCATTCCTAAGTTCGGAAGATTTGATGGAACGGGGAATGCAAACCAGCACGTCGCCCACTTCAAAGCATCGTGCGGAAATACAGGGGGCAACGATGCGCTCCTTCTTCGTCAGTTTGTCAACAGCCTGACCGGCGTCGCCTTCGACTGGTATGCGAGTATACCGGACGGGTCCGTCATTACCTTTGCCCAAATGGAGTCTCTGTTCCGGCAAAGGTTCATGAGCGTCAGTGATAAAATCTCCATAGCCGATTTTGTGAGGACCAAGCCGGGGAAGAATGAAAGCAACACCGACTTTATCGCCCGGTGGCGTAATCTCACAGTTAAGTGCGAACCGCCGCTGGAGCAGGACCAGTCCGTCAGCCTTCTCATTGGGAACCTCAGCAATTGGATGGTCCCCTTCTTGTGTACAGCGGGCCTCAAGACGTTTCAGGAGCTAACCAAGAAAGTCCAAATGCTGGAACGCTCGAAGCAAGAGTCCCCGCCGGACTCTCAGAGAGACAAAACCTGGAAAAGCAAGCGGGACGACAACCGTAGAAGCGGGAGTTCCAGCAGTACCAATGTCTTCAATGCCTCCGACAATGAAGAAAAGCGAAGGGCGGGCGAATCCAAAACCAACCGGTCTCGAAAGCCATTGCTGGGAGGAGATGGGCCTTCCCTAGAGGAGAAAAAGAACAAGGTTTACTCTTTCAGAAGGGACAAGGTCCGCAAGATATTTAAAGATGCCTTGAACAATGGCCTACAACTGCCGGAGTCGAAAAGACCCCAAGAAGCAAAAATGACCGACAATCCCCTGTATTGCCCGTACCACCGAGTAGTGAGCCATGCGATCGAGGATTGCTATATCTTCAAGGATTGGGTCGAGAAGCAGTACAAGGCTGGAGAGATCGAGCTGTCCAAAAGCGTGTTGGTGAACAATCAAGTTGCAACCGCCAACTTTATACAGACGGAAGCTGAAGCCTTCTGGGAGCAGACAGCCGAACCCGCTGCCCTGACAAACGAAACTGACTCATCGCGGCCTCCGTGGAGTACGCACATATCTAATAAGACGAAGAAGATGATAAAGCTACTTCGGAAAGAACCCAGGATGGAATGGGAAGGACAGAAGAAGCCTAGCAGCCCAGCTGCCAATGCGGCTCCATCAGGCTCAAAATCCAAGAAGCTCAAGAAGAAGAAAAGTGCAGCTCGGCGCGAAAAAGAGTCTGCAGGGAGATCGACCATTCAAAAATATATCGATTCCCTCGAAGAATATGAACAAAAGGAAAGAACATTGATTCAATTGAAGGAGTTCTTCCCTGTACAAGCGGCTGAAATTCTGGAGGAGTTAGAAGAAGACTCCAATGAAGAGATCCCAGTAGTGACCTGCTACGCCATCCATCTTGGCAGTGACTCCGAGGATGATCTCTGTTTTCCGGAAGAGGATGAGGAGCTCACCACAAAGGCCAATCAAATCCAGCTCAGAAGCGGCAGGGCTCTACCGCAAAATCAAAGCAACGCCCCAAAAGGGAAGGAAAAACATGTCGCTAATGAAGAAGATGGCAGAGAACCGGCCGATGAAAACATAAGTCCTTCCTCGGTGGACTATAATGTCTTGGCGCATCTCCGGAAGCTTCCGTCTCTCCTGAGCGTCTACGACGCCTTGGTCCTATCTAAGGAGCTTAGAGATGTCCTCATTCACGCTCTACAAAACCCCGAGCGGTATCAGGCTCACTTTGCGGAAATTAACATGAAAGAAGCCCAGCATGCTTTGTATGTCGCCGCAGTCACATTTAAGGATGAAGACTTGCTACTGGGAACGGCTGAGCATAATCGGCCGCTTTACGTGACCGGGTACAGCGACGGAGATCGAATTAATCGCATATTGATTGATCCGGGGTCCTCAGTGAACATCATGAACTTGCGAACTCTGAAGAGTTTGTCAATGGACGTCCGACACCTGTCAAGGGAAAGGATTGTCATTCAAGGCTTCAACCAAAATTGCCAGCAAGTTCTGGGGTCTATAGCTCTGCCAATCAAATTTGGGGATCTGCAAACTGAAGCTAAGATATACGTGATCGACGCCGACACGTCTTATAAGATTCTCTTGGGGCGGCCGTGGCTCCACGATTACGGCATCATTCCGTCAACTCTCCATCAATGCATGAAGTACACTAAAAATGGCGAAGAAAGACGCATTGACGGAGACATCCAGCCGTTCGGTGTGCATGAAGTCCGATATGAAGATTCTCGGTACTTTACGAACCACCAAAATGCTAAGCCACAACTGACTGAGGATAGAACGGCCCCAAGACTCAAAAGCAAATCTGCACCGGCTATCACTTTCAAAAGCAAAAATACCCAAGTGCGCTCGCATTTCGGCAGCGACTCTGATGAGTCCGACGCTGGAAGCCCGTCCTTCCGCAAAACTCGCCCTCATTTCGGCAGCGATACGGACGAATCTGTTACTGAAGGCCCATCTAGCAGCAAAGTCCGCCCTCATCTTGGCAGTGACACTGAAGAGTCAGAGGAGGAGGACCTGTCATGCAACAGCGGTGCAGATTGGACCCCCACGCAACAAGCGAAACTACGAGAGACCTTCAAAGTTGCAGAAGGGTCCCTAGACGTTACAAGGGTACCAGAGCAAATGTGCAAAGAGCTCGATGCATTATCAATCTCCACCGTGGACCAGCTGAAAACTTTCTACGTTCCCGGGAGGAAAAGTGGACAGAAGGGCATCTTGTTTTATGGGTCAAACCCCGTTGTGCACCCGGACGACCTTTCTGTCGCGTGCCTTCCCTATGAGAGAGGCATAAGAGCCGTCCTCAATCCCAGATACTATGCGCCCGAGATGCGGGAATACTTTAAGAAGTGCGGATGCCGGTTATATCAAACGGAGTCCGAAGCAAAGTTTTACGAAGGGCTATGGTATCCGCCCCAGGTCCGAGCACTCATCGATGGACGGATTCCAGATAGACGGGGCATAGGCTACATTCAACCTGATTCCAAAGCGTGCTACATGATCCATGTTGGTGAGACCAGCGAAAGATCAAATGATGATGACGAGATAGCCGAGCCAGAAGAAGCTCCTCAAGAGCTCGAAGATGGCGGACAAGCAACCTTTGATGAGCTAACCGAGATTGACTTAGGAACGCCCGATAATCCAAGGCCGACCTACATCAGCTCACTCTTGTCGGAGGAAATGAAAGAGCAGATAATTGCCCTGCTGCGTGAGTTCGTCGACTGCTTCGCGTGGACGTACAAAGAAATGCCTGGCCTTTCCCCTGAGGTAGCCGTGCATAAGCTGGCTATATCTCCTGATGCTAAGCCAGTCAAACAAGCTCCACGAAGAATGAGAAGGGAGTTGGAAGAAAAGGTCATCGAGGAAACCAAGAAGCTCATCGATGCCGGCTTCATCAGGGAAGAGAAATATGCGGACTGGATCGCATGCATAGTCCCAGTGAAGAAGAAAAATGGGCAGATCCGAGTTTGTGTCGATTTCAGGGACCTCAATAAGGCATGTCCTAAAGACGACTTCCCGCTACCGGTCATGGAAATGATGGTCGATGACACCTCAAATTACGAACTGTTCACCTTTATGGATGGCTCGTCTGGATATAATCAGATCAAGATGTCGCCTGAGGATGAGAAGCACACAGCATTTCGAACCCCGATCGGAATATATTGCTACAAGGTAATGCCATTCGGACTGAAGAACGCAGGTGCTACATATCAAAGGGCGATGACTAATATCTTTGATGACCTAATCCATAAAGTCGTCGAATGCTATGTTGATGATCTGGTCGTCAAGACTAAAGCCAAGGCCGATCATATCCAAGATCTCAGGACCGTTCTCACCAGACTGAGGGAATACGATCTGAAGATGAATCCTCTAAAGTGCGCTTTTGGCGTGTCATCGGGAAAATTCCTGGGCTTCATAGTCCGACATCGAGGGATCGAAGTTGACCCATCAAAGATAAAGGCCATCATGGAGATGCCCCCTCCGAAGAGTCTGACGCAGCTAAGATCTTTTCAAGGCAAGCTTGCTTATATACGGAGGTTTATCTCAAATTTATCAGGGAGATGTAGGCCCTTCTCAAAGCTCATGAAGAAAGGAGCTCCTTTTATCTGGGATGCCGAATGTCGAGCAGCGTTCGAAAGCATTAAACAATACTTGTTGCACCCTCCAGTGCTGGCCGCTCCCATTCCGAATAAACCGCTGATTCTCTACACTGCCGCGCTGGACGAGTCACTCGGTGCGCTCCTTGCCCAGAATAATGAGGAAGGAAAAGAAAATGCCCTCTACTACCTCAGTCGAACTCTAGTCGGGGCGGAACACAACTACTCCCCAATCGAAAAGCAATGCCTGGCTCTGATATTTGCTGTGAAGAAGCTGAGGCACTATCTGCTCGCTCATCGGGTTATGCTGATCTCCAAGGTCGACCCGCTCAAACACTTGATGACCAAAGCAAGCCTAGCCGGCAGAATGGCAAGATGGGCTGTCATGCTACTTGAGTTTGACATAGTTTACACTCCTCAGAAAGCAGTAAAAGGGCAAGCTCTTGCAGACTTTCTCGCTGCTCATCCCATACCAGAAGGGTCGCCACTAAATTGTGAGTTACCCGACGAACAAGTGCTGCATCTCGAGAATGACGAGCCATGTTGGGAGCTCTACTTCGATGGGGCCTCATCGATAAGGACCTCCAGTAAATCAAGCGTCCCAGAGATAAAAGCAGGGATAGGATTGGTGTTCATCACACCATCAATGGGAACCCTACGGCGTTCTTTTGCTCTCACCGAGCCTCGGACAAACAATGAAGCTGAGTATGAAGCTCTGATAGCTGGTTTGGAGCTCGCCATAGAAATGGAAATCCGTCGGCTACGAGTTTACGGTGACTCCCAGCTCGTCGTCAACCAAGTAAGCGGCGACTATAAGATATATAAACCCGAGTTAGCTCGGTACAGAGGTCGAGTGGTGGAACTCATGAAACGGTTCACTCATATTGAACTAACGAGGGTCCCTAGAGCGTTGAACGGAAAGGCTGATGTACTCGCTCGCTTGGCCAAGGAGCTGGCTGATCCTGACATGGACGAAATTCTGATCACAGTCAGGAGCCGGCAAATCCTACCCCCTGTCTCTCTACGAGAAGAGGAAAGCGCGGAACAGAAGAGCAATCCCGCCGAAGAAGCTTCGATCGTCCAAGACGAGCCCGATTGGAGAGAACCCTTCATAGAGTACCTCCGATATGATAAGCTGCCCGAAGAAAAATCTGCGAGGATTCAGCTGAAGAAAAGATCTCTCCGATACGTGTTTGTAAATGACACGTTATACCGCAGGTCATATGACCAACTCTGGCTCAGGTGTCTGTCATTGGCCGAAGCCCAAAAGGTCATGAAAGATGTCCACTCGGGCGTTTGCGGTGCTCACCAATCTGGCCCCAAGATGCGACTTCAAATCAAACGGCTTGGGTATTACTGGCCCACCATGATACGGGATTGCGGAGAGCATGCAAAGAAATGTTATATCTGCCAAATTCACGGTGATTTTATTCACAAGCATCCCAACCCATTGCATCCTACAGTGGCGTCGTGGCCCTTCGAAGTTTGGGGCACCGACATTGTTGGCCCAATTGATCCTCCGTCATCTAAAGGCCACCGGTTCATACTGGCCGCGACAGACTACTTCTCCAGGTGGGCCGAAGCTGTCCCGCTAAAAGAAGTCAAGACAAAGGATATTCTGACATTCTTCCAGCATAATATTCTATACCGCTTCGGTACACCAAGAAGAATCATTTCTGACAACGGGCCTTCTTTCAAGAGCTTCAATGTCTCAAGATTCGCTACTCAGCACAAGATAGACTGGAGGTATTCCTCCATCTATAATCCAAGAGCCAATGGGCTAGCCGAAGCCTTCAATAAGACTCTATGCAAGCTTCTGAGGAAAAATGCTTCAGCCAACAAGAGAGACTGGAATCTCAAGCTTCACGAGGCATTGTGGGCATATCGTACCACGCACCGTACTCCAACTCAGTCCACCCCATACTCATTGCTCTTCGGAGTGGAGGCGGTCCTCCCCCTCGAAGTTGAAGTTCCGAGCTTAAGAATGGCCGTCCAACATGAGTTGACGGAGGAAGAAAACGTGCTCCTTCGACTTGAAGAACTCGATGCCCTCGAAGAAAAGAGGCTCGCGGTGCAACAAAATCTGGAGCTATACCGAGCCCAAATGTCACGGGCTTATGACAAGATAACCCGTCTCCGCGCCTTCAAGAAAGGTGAATTGGTTTTGGTCCTCAAAAGACCGATTATCCCCAATCGACATGCCAAGGGAAAATTCGAGCCAAACTGGGAAGGACCATACGTCATCGAGAAAGTGTTTGACGGAGGATCCTACCAACTAATAAGTGCCGAGGGAGAAAGGCCCATGCCACCCATCAATGGCCGATATCTCAAGAAATACTACACGTGAATGCTCCAAGTCGCAGGCGAATTGAGCACATCAGCCCTACGGTCTGGATCAGACATCCTGCAAAACCGTATACAATCCACGGGCGTAAATGACCCCAATTTCTCCCAAATCCTGCCGGTGAGACTACTTTTAAAGTCCCACCAGCCAAAAAAAAAAAAACGGTATGTACACAAGCAAAATGGGCACGGATGAAAACCCGAAAGGGCTCCGTGAGTAAAAACAGCAGGACTACCGGCGAGTCTGTGAAAACCCGAAAGGGCGCAAACTCGTGAAAAGAGATGAAATACACTCACAAAGTCCTCTCGACCTTGTGAGGAGAAAACCCCTGCGTGAGATCCTTACGACTCACAAAGGAGCAACACACTTAGGAATCCTCACGATTCCTAAGGAGAAAATACACCTGCGGGATCCTTACGACTCGTAGGGAGAAAATGCTTTTATGGGACCCTCACGGCCCATAAAATTGAAAAGCCTTAGGTGGTGGGGACCCAAACCTATCTCCTAAGCCATCATTCCCCAACGGGCAACGGCAAATGATGATTCGCTCCTGGCATTTCGCTTCAGTGTTAGCGGTGCTGATGCCGACCAAAAACCCAAATCCCAAGTCCTCCCGAGGCAAATGATGAGTTGCTCCTGGCATTATTCCAGTGCAGCAATGCTGATGCCAAACAAGATCCAAATTCCAAGTCCCCAAACGGCAAATGATGAGTCGCTCCTGGTACCATATTCCAGTGCAGCGATGCAGACGCCAACCAAAATCCAATTTCTCAAAATTCTCCCGGCCCTACGGTTAGTCCCCAAATTGACTACCGTATACAATCCACGGGCTCAAATAATTCTCATCACCCTCAGGCCCCACCGTAATCACCAGTCACGCGGCCGGTCTCCGCCTTTGGAATTATGCTCCATTGAGAAGACCCACTCATGTGTCCTCACGATACATGAGGGGAACAAACCTTTGTGGGATCCTTACGACTCATAAAGGGAAAACACACTTAGGAGTCCTCACGACTCTTAAGGAGAAAATACACCTGCGGGATCCTTATGACTCGTAGGGAGAAAATGCTTTTATGGGACCCTCACGGCCCATAAAATTGAAAAGCCTTAGGCGATAGGGATCTAAACCTGTCTCATAAGCCATCGCTCCCCAATCCCCAAGTGGCGAATGATGAGTCGCTCCTGGTACCATATTCCAGTGTAGCGATGCAGACGCCAACCAAATTCCAAATCTCAATCCCCAACGGCGAATGATGAGTCGCTCCTGGTACCATATTCCAGTGCAGCGATGCAGACGCCGACAAAGTCCCGAAATTTTTCCGGCCCTACGGTCTGGATCATACATCCTGCAAAACCGTATACAATCCACGGGCGTAAAACAATCCCAATTTCTCCCAAATCCTCTCAGGGCAAATGATGAGTTGCTCCTGGCATTATTCCAGTGCAGCAATGCAGATGCCAAACAAAAACCAAAATCCCAAAATCCTCTCCATGACAGATGATGATTCGCTCCTGGTACCATATTCCAGTATAGCGATGCTGATGTCAACCCAAATCAAAATCAACAAGTCAACTTCCACTCCGACACCGCAAGAAGCGGAGCAAGTCAAGTCTACCCCTGACACTGCAAGAAGCAGAGCAAGTCAAACCAAGCATCGACCGTCCACGTCGCTAAAAGGGCAGCATCGACCGTCCAAGTCGCAAAAAGGGCAGCATCGACCATCCACGTCGCAAAAAGGGCAGCATCGACCGTCCACGTCGCTAAAAGGGCAGCATCGACCGTCCAAGTCGCTAAAAGGGCAGCATCGACCGTCCACGTCGCTAAAAGGGCAGCATCGACCGTCCAAGTCGCTAAAAGGGCAGCATCGACCGTCCAAGTCGCAAAAAGGGCAGCATCGACCGTCCACGTCGCAAAAAGGGCAGCACCGACCGTCCACGTCGCTAAAAGGGCAGCATCGACCGTCCAAGTCGCTAAAAGGGCAGCATCGACCGTCCAAGTCGCTAAAAGGGCAGCATCGACCGACCGTCCAAGTCGTAAAAAGGGCAGCATCGACCGTCCACGTCGCTAAAAGGGCAGCATCGACCGTCCATGTCGCAAAAAGGGCAGACCGACCGTCCACGTCGTAAAAAGGGCAGAACCGACCGTCCATGTCGTAAAAAGGGCAGAACCGACCGTCCACGTCGTAAAAAGGGCAGCACAGGATTCCTACAAAGCGGGAACCAGATCGCTCCGGGCCAGGGAAACGTCTATCACGGACACTCCGTCTTGGAGACGTGTCAAGCATCGACCGTCCATGTCGTGAAAAGGGCAGTGCCAGCTTCCCAAAAGGTGGGAACCGAATCAAGTCCCCTCCACGTGAAAGAAGATCCATCAACTTCACGCACACGACCCACATATGTGGTGTGCATTTATTGATGGGGGGCAATTTGTTGGGGTAAAAATTTACACCCCGGTTGACCAAGTCAAAATCAAAGTCAACCCCAAGCCAAGTGGGCCCAAGCCCAGATCCAGTGGGCCCATGCCCGGGTCGAGCCCGACCATGAAGCGGCCGGCCTCCCCCACACCAAGATAAAAAATTTTGTAATAAGCAATTTTGTTGCATTTATTTTATTTTATTTTATTTTTATGGATAAATGTAAGAAAAATAGGCATAAAGCCAAATTTTTGTAAAGTCCATGGCTTATGTGCAAAAAGAAATGGCACATGGGCCATGAAATAGGCAAAATGCCATTTTGTGAAGCCCAAGGGGCTATGTGTAAAGTGTATAGCCTATAAAGGCAAGGATAATGAAATATCCCAACAACTTTTTCTCTCTCCAAAAAAAAGTTTCAGAGCTGAGCTCTTTCTTTCTTCTTCAAGGTTCCAAAAGCTTCTTCTTTCTTTTGAATTAAATCAAGAGTTTTACTCTTCCTTTTTCAAAACTAAATAGTTTTCCACCACAAAACCCACAAAGGGGAACTTGGATCTGTCATCAGATCTTAAAAAGGAGAGATTTTGAGATTTCACATCTCTTGATCTTCAAGATCCAGCAAGCAACAGGAGGAAGAAGAAGAACCCCTTCCATTAACCCCAAAAACACATTCAGGAGTCCAACTCCTCTCTGATTTCTCTTCTGAGAAATTTTTCAGGCTAAAAGCCTCTTGTGCCTCTCCGGCGCGCAGCGCAAGTGCGCAAGGCGCCAGCGTGCCGACACGTGGCGCGCGCGCTTGCGCACCTGCGTGCTTGCGCAAGTGCGCAAGGCGCCCGCGTGCCGACACGTGGCGTGCGCACCTGTGCGCTTGCGCAAGTGCGCAAGGCGCCCGCGTGCCGACACGTGGCACGCGCGCTTGCGCAAGTGCGCAAGGCGCCCGCGTGACGACACGTGGCGTGCGCACCTGTGCGCTTGCGCAAGTGCGCAAGGCGCCCGCGTGCCGACACGTGGCACGCGCGCTTGCGCACCTGCGCAAGTGCGCAAGGCGCCCGCGCGCTAACACGTGGCGTGCGCACCTGCGCGCTTGCGCAAGTGCGCAAGGCGCCCGCGTGCCGACACGTGGCGCGCGCGCTTGCGCAAGTGCGCAAGTGCGCAAGGCGCCCGCGCGCCGACACGTGGCGCGCGCGCTTGCGCACCTGCGCAAGTGCGCAAGGCGCCCGCGTGGCGACACGTGGCATGCGCAAGGCGCCCGCGTACCTGCGCAAGGCGCCCGCGTGCCGACACGTGGCCCCCACGCATCCTTTGGATGCCTTTTTCCCCTTTATTTATATATATATACATACATTTGTATACAAATTCACACATATACATACTCCGCCACATTCTCCCCCTCCAAAAAAATTTTCGGGCCGGGGCGCTGCCCCGAACCCCGCAAGGGGGCTGCTAGCCCCCTTGACCCCCAGCCCGCTATCCGGGTAGCGGGACCCCCGTAAAAACTCTGCGTGGCTCCCGATATATCCGAAACCCCCTTTCAAAACACACGCACACTGCACATTGAGTTCGCATGACCAGTTTAACCCGTTAATCGGAGGTTCCCTCGCCCCAAAGGCGATGGGTAATTAACGACAGCTTAGTCCGCGGCTGCCGGAGATTCGGATCCCCACAATCATTAAACCCCGGCCTACCCTAGGCAGGGGGAATCTGTAGTA
Source organism: Agapanthus africanus (assembly GCA_030015575.1). Taxonomy (NCBI): domain Eukaryota; kingdom Viridiplantae; phylum Streptophyta; class Magnoliopsida; order Asparagales; family Amaryllidaceae; genus Agapanthus; species Agapanthus africanus. Next base: position 357,948,836 of record JASDDO010000008.1, read on the forward strand.
CGCCTGACAAGCGCTCGCGTATTCCCATCTCACTGGGGTGACGAAAAACACCCTACAATAGCCCCCAAAGGGCGCTCGGTAAGAATGAGGATGGTGTGCTCCTGGAAATAGTGTCGTAGCTTCCTTGAGGCCACAATGAGTATCAAGACGATCTTCTCTATGGCCGGATATCTCGTTTCTACGTCCTTGAAGACGTGGCTCACGTAGTATACCGGCTTCTGGAATCCGTCGACCTCTCGGACGAGCACTGAGCCTGCTGCTTGGTCGGATACCACCGGATACAGCGATAGTTTGTCCCCTTCAACTGGTCGGGTGAGCAGCGGTGGCGTCGCAAGGTGCCTCTTTAATTGGTCGAAGGCGGTCTGGCACTCCTCCGACCACTCGAACCTCGGAATCTTCCTTAGAGCCTTGAAGAACGGGAGGCACTTCTCCCCAGACCTCGACATGAAACGGCTTAGAGCGACTACCCGCCCCGTCAGCCGCATGATTCGACGTTAGTCTTGGGCGCGGCCATATTGAGGATAAAGTCGATTTTCTCTGGGTTAGCTTCGATTCCACGGTGGGTGACCATGAAACCGAGGAACTTTCCTCTGGTGACCCCGAATGCGCACTTGGCAGGGTTCAGTTTCATCTTGAACTTGCAGAGTACTTCGAAGGCCTCGCCCAGATCCTTGGCGTGGTCGACCGATGAGACCGATTTGACGAGCATATCGTCGACGTAAACTTCCATATTCCTGCCAATCTGTGGCTTGAACATGCGATTGACCAATCATTGGTACGTAGCTCCGGCGTTTTTGAGGCCGAAGGGCATCACCTTGTAGCAATATACCCCCTGGTCCGTTGTGAATGCGGTGAGATCCTCGTCTGCCAGATTCATACGGATCTGATTGTAGCCGGAAAAAGCATCCATGAAGCTAAGTAGCTCGTGTCCTGCCGAGCTGTCGACGAGCTGATCTATCCGAGGGAAAGGATAGTTGTCTTTCGGGCAAGCCTTGTTGAGGTCAGTGAAGTCGACTCACATGTGCCACTTCCCGCTTGACTTTTTGACCAGGACTACGTTCGCCAGCCATTCCAAGTAGGGCACATTCTGAATGAAGTTGGCAGCGAGGAGCTGATCTACTTCGTCCTCGATAGCCTTCTGTTTGACCGGGGCGAAGCTTCGCTTTTTCTGCCTGACGGGTCGGGCCGTAGGATCTACCCCGAGCTTGTGAGATATGATTTTGGGGTCGATCCCAGGCATGTCAGCAGGCGCCTAAGCGAACACGTCGGAGTTGTTTCTGAGGAAATGAACCAGGTCATCTCGCTGAGTTCCTGTCAGAAGCGACCCGATCTGAACGATTCGTTTTTCGTCCCTTTCTATGAAGGGGACCTCTGTCAGCGGCTCTACCGGGGTCCCTCGGACCTCTTTTTGCTCATCTCGAGTGTCCAGAGAACCCCTGATGTCACCCTCACCCTCAACATCGTTGATTGGCCGTTCAGAAGAAGATGTTGCGGTGAATCAAACCTTTGCAGTCCGCTGGTCTCCGTAGGCCCGACCTATCCCGTCTTGGTCGAGCGGGAATTTCATCGCCAAGTGGAAGATCGATATCTGGGCCCGGAGGGAGTTCAGCATTGGGCGACCGAGGAGAATGTTGTAGGCCGATGGGATTCTCGCTACGATGAACTTCACAGGAACGGTGCGCGTACGGCCTGCTTCCTCGATGTTAAATTGCAGAGTGATTACCCTTTCCACCGGAATGGAGTGGTTGGTGAACCCTGACAGGACGTGAGAGGTCGGCCTTAGGTCTGCCGGGGTGAGCCCCATGCGCAGAAAGCAGTCGTAGAAGAGAATGTCCGCCAAGCTTCCCGAGTCGACCAGTATCCTCTGCACCTCATATTGGTGGACCCGAGCCGTAATCACCAGAGGGTCGTTGTGGGTCAGGGAGATACTGTGGAGGTCCTCGTTGTTGAAAACGATCGACTCGGCTGCCCTGGACTTCTTCCTCGAGTGGCTGTCAGTTCCCTCTGTTGGTGAGAGACGCTGAGCCTCGTAGGTACTCGACGTAACCCCCGTTGACATGACCATGATTTGGCCTATTGTTAATTCATCGGGAGGGGGACGCTGCTCCTTCTCACGGTCAGCTTGCCGCTTGTCCCGCAAGTACGCTGCTAGGTGTCCCGAGCGGATTAGCTCCTCGATGTAGTCTCGGAGCTGCTTGCAGTTCTCCGTAGAGTGGCCCTGAGACTGATGGAAGCCTCGGTAGGGGCACCGGATGCGCTTCGCTGCCTTGTTCAAGACTGGGGGGTGCTTGAAAAACCTCTCGCCCTTAGCCTCCTCCAGCAGAACCATTTGGGAGATGTTGAGCGGGGTGTACTCCTGAAACTTCAAGGAGTAGGGCTTCGGCCGCTCAATCTTCTTTTTCTCATCCTGGCTGCTTTTCTTTTGATCATCTTGTTCTGTCTGCGGTAAGTTGGCGTTCACCTCGGATTCAAGCTGGATCTCATGTTCGGTCCAGGCCTTTACCTCGGCCATGGTCTTAGGTTGCGCTAATGCAAAGGAGTGTAACCACTCCTTGTGCCTAAGACCCAACCTAAGTGCCGTAATGACCGTTTCGTCTCGATGTTCTGGGATTTCGAGAAGGGCGTTGTAGAAGCTGGTGACGTACCCTTTGAAGGTTTCTTTGTCCCCGCTCTTTATTGTGAAGAGATGGTCGACGGTCCGCTTCTGCCGTCTTTTCCCGACGAAGTGGCCGAGGAATTAGGTGGCCAGCTCATCGAAGGTTGAGATTGAGCATGGAGCGAGTCCTCGGAACCAGTCTCGTCTGGAATGGATGAGAGTGGCTGGGAAAGCGCGACATTGGGCGGCGTCAGAACAGTCTTGGAAACTCATCCCGGCCGTGAATACGTCCAAATGGTCCTTTGGGTCGAACTTACCGTCAAAGAGTGAGACCTTCGGGGGTTTGTTCCGGGAAGAGACGTGAACGGCGAGAAGCTCTTCGGTGAAGGGCTTCGTGAGCGAATCGATGGTGTATTTAGCGTCGTCGCTCGAATGACGACCTTCCCGATGCATGCCTTCGATCCTCTTTTCGAGGGCATCGAGTCGGCCGTGGTATCCCGATGATTCGACACATTCTGATCTTTGGCCTTTGTTGTTGGAGACCTGTGTTTGGCCACGGCCCCGGTTCCTTTCGATGAGGTTCCTTAGGTCCCCTGGCGAGGTAGTCTTTGAGCTGCCGTGGCGAGTCCCGTCTGCGCGACCCCGTCGAGGGAGGGGGTGTCGGTCATGCCTGGGCACAGGCGAGCTGACCGACACCTTCTCGGGAGGGACAGGGGCGCGATGGGGCTCGGGGCGAGGCGCTCTGGCGACGGACCTCGGTGTTGAACTGTGGGGCACCCAGCGGGTCATAGAATATGTTGGCCCGGGGGATCTGCGGCCGCTGAAGGCAGCGAGACGGTGGTACGTATTGCCGACGCGAGCAAGGTCTTCTCTCCCTCTGTAGGGGTCCCAGTCCTGAGGTGGGGGAGCGGCGACCTGGGGAGCTTGCCCTGTCGTTTGGACACGGACGAGCGCATTCACGATGGACGCGAGTCAATCTATCCAAGCGGCTAGGGCGTTGATGGCGTTCGGGGGAGGAGATTCGTCCGCGCCTCCGTTGTGGGGGAGGTGGTGGCTAGCGCTTGGATCGTCGCGGTGATCGCTCGCCATGAAGTTGAGATCGGAAGATGAACTTTCGTTGAGTGGAAATAGACACTTCCCACAGACGGCGCCAACTGATGGAGGTCTCGATCTCCTTCAGATGTTATCTTCCATTGATATGCTGCGAGCGCTGATGGACGGCTGGGATTAGGTTTGGAGGGTTGACTCCTAGAGAGTGTGGATCTCAATGGGCTTTGTGTGGTTGAGACCGAGCTACCTGCAAAGAAGTCCCGGGGTGGTTGTACCACCAAGGACCCTCCGACGATCAAGTTAGATGGAGTATTTTGGCAGAGTAACGGCCTAGTGGAGTCAAAATGGCTTACCTCGATCGTCTGAGGGAGGGGTTTATATAGCGGAAGCAATGGGCAGGCAGGCGCGAGAATCACGCCGGCCGTTACGCCCCTGGCGTCACGCCCGCATGATAGGCGGGATCCCACATTACTGACGAGATAAGCTCGTTAATGGGGGATCGTGATGGCGTGGAACGCGGAATCGCGGGCGGCGGATATCTCGCGCATGGCGAGATTCATGGTGTAACGTTTTGAAAATCGTTTCGGTGAAATTTCGGAAAATCGGTAAAATAAGGGGGTTTTCTGTAAAAATTCAAAATACAAATATCTTTATTTTAAAATTAAATATACATATTCTAGCTATGTAATTGCTAGCATTTGGTGTTTATTGAGCCACTGGCGAAATTTCAAATTTTCCGAAAAAAAATTATTTTAATATTATTTTAAGCCGTCACTAATACATTTAATTAGGGAAAATTACAAATTGGAATGGGTTGATACAAATTTTATAATTCTTGACACACTAAACTGACATGTAAAATATTGTTTCTGAAACGAAATCGTTTGCCAAAACGGTTTAGAAATTATTGAAGAAAAAAGGCTTTTTTTTGTGAATTTAGTGTAAATGGTTGTTTGGGGTATAACATTTATCTTTTTCCCCCGCACCCGCACCCACACTCACTCACCCCCATCCCCATGTGGCTGAAATTCAGCAGCACTTCCCCCCATTTCCCTACTCCATTCCACACAAATAAGAAAAGAAAACAAAAAGAAAAGTATAAGAAAAGAGGTATGGTTGTGTTGACCTTGGACTTCTTTGACTTGTCAATACTTTCCCCACCTCATTCTCTCTCCAATCTCCCCAAAATTGGCCTAACCCTCCTCTTTCTCACTGCTGCAACAGCCCCCTCTCTTCTCTTTCTCATTTCATCTCAAAATTTCATCACAAAATGCCCAAAAATCAACACAAAAACCTCACAAAATCAAAATCCAATCTCTACCCATTTTTCCTTGGCCCATCTAGCATGGATCTTGGTGAAAAGAGAGCAATTTGGGAGGCTTAGATTCTTGCTAGATCTCTTATTGGGAGGTATAAATCTTAACCCATGTCTTAATTGTTGGTTAATTACTCCAATTTAGTTAAATTTGGTGTTTAATTTTGGTTAAATTGCAAACTTGAATTGTGGGATTAATGGAAATATGTGAGATTAAAATCAAGATAGGGTTTTATCACATCATTAAGGTTGCCATGAGTAGATTAACATGTTAATACTTGCTAAAACCTAATCTAGTTACTAGTTTCAAATTGTTAGTTGGAAATTGTGATAAATGTGCTATTTTGCTAACTAGTTTTTTTAGAAATTGATTTATAATTGGGATTAAAATCAAAATTAAGGTTTCATGTCATCATTAATATTATAATGAGTGTTTTAATGACTTTGGACCATCCAAAATCAAGCGTAGTTATTGTTTTGTGCATTTTTAGTTGAAATTGTTAAAATTAGATAAATTGCAAAACTAGAATTTTTATTTTTATAAGAATTTATAATATTAAATTCTTGAAATGGGTTGTATGACTTATTTGAGATATTTAATAAGTATTATAGCCACTAGATTTGTTTAAACGTCGAGTTTGTACTAAAACGGGTAATTTTTGCTTGCTAGATTTTCGGAAAAATGCCTTTTAAGGTGAATTTGGGGTTTTTATGAATTTTAACCTATTTTATATTATAGTTAGTGTTCGTGGATGCGCAAATGAGTGTGTTTGGGTTTTCTCGATGGTTTGACGTTTGTACATCGACATCGAGGGTTGGTTTGACTATTCTTGCATGCGTAGGCGATAGGTTTTGACCTATGCGTGATACGCGTGCCGATTTGATTTTCGTATGCCGTTTCGATTTCGAATTTGGTTTTAATGCTATACGGTGCGTTATGATATGTAGGTACCCCATGTGGACTTCGAGACGACAAGCAAGCGCGTGGCGACGTCGGCACCGGCGAGCGAGGACCAGGTGAGTAGATTTATATCTACGGGGAGAAGTCGGGTGGATGGCGTATAGCACCCCCGCAGTCCGTAGTATAGTTCATATATATATGTTTATATAGGTGTTTTATGATACGAGGATGTTTATTCATGATATGATTATGTGTTCATGGATTACCTTAGGGTTAATTGCGAAACCTTAGAGTAGTTGTTATACCCACATACGCACACACAGACTTGCATACATTACTTTCTTGTGCGTAGATGGGGATGTGTATATATGTATATACGCATGGGTATAGGACTATGCATATATACATTCATATACACATGCATGGATGATGATGATGGTACTTGGGATTTAAGATGAGTCTATGAGATTTGATTTGAGGCCGTGAGATCGGTGATATGGCAGGGTTCGTATTTGAGATACGACATGACGTTGTAGCGGGTCCTTGACGTAGTGTTTCACACACGTGCATGCATACTTAGGCGGTATCAGTATTGTACTAGACGTAGATCAGTACCCCGATCATGATATTTGATAAAGAGGATACCAGATGAATAGTATGATGAATGTGATATTGACCCGTACTCAAATTTGGGGATGTCGTACGACGGATTTACGTACGAGCTATATATTGATGATTGATCTGTACTCTTTACTTAGGATGTCTGATTATAGATATGGTATCGGATATGATATTATTGAGGCGGGATCATCGACTAATATATATACAGGTATGTATATGTATCGACTCAGATATTAGGCGGTTTCCTTACCTGTAGTTCACCTTGTTAGTTCAGCCGTAAAGTTTAGTGTAGTTGTTAGACTAGATTAGACCCCTACCTATTTCAAAACTAACGAATCGTGGGTATTTTAAAAGAAAGGTCAAGGGATTCTACGGATATTTCAAAAGACGTATCTTTTCTTAAAAACACCGTAGCCCTTATTTTCAAAACACCGCGATTCGTGTTATTTCAAAAGGCACTATTGTAGGACTTATATTAGGGTAATGCAGATTAGTTATCGTTGTGTCTAGTATTCAGCTCCCGCACATTATTGATGTTGCTCCGCATCGCATACTTACATTGTTATTTCATATTGCATTATTGATATTATGTTGTTAGGACACTGGCACCATTACCGATGATGCGTATGTACCACGTACACTTACTTGCCGGCTCACACACATCTTCATCGGTAATTGCCATGTCACGTACACCTTAGAAAATATTATTGCTTAACTTAGCTTGATAGCTAGTAGTTTGACATAATATTAGTGTACTTACCTTATATGCCAGCTTAGATATTGTAGTTATTACTTGTCACTTCATGCATACTGTTATTCATTGTTATGCCGTATTCATGGATTCTCATGCCTATATTCATGGTTTCACATGCTATTGATGATTTAGATTCGGATTTCCATGAGATTTTCTGGATTTGGGGGAAAACCGCAAAACTTGTATAAGCTTCTTTCCTCTCCTTTAAATAAAAAGTGCGGTTTTCCCATGATGTATGAGTCGTCCGCCATGAGTTTGCTGATGGATTTCGAGACCCGATTCGAGGAGATGGATGAACCGTTTCGGGTACATGGTGGGCCCGGTGCGGTACCCCGGGGCAAGAAGATCATGTTGTTGACGTTGAGCCTGTGCAGGGGAGCACGACCGACCGGTGATATTATCCGACACGTCGGATATCCGGAGGATACCGTCGTGGTCTTGAGATGGATTTTAGGGGCCGGTCTGGACTGACGGCGCCCTAGATAGTGAGATTGAGACATACAGTGATATTTGAGATATTGAGGTACAGAGATTGCGACATAGAGATATCGAGATATTTGGATATTTGTTTTGTGTCGATGCTAGGCACTGTTTATGCTGATTTCATTATGATACCTCGTTTTAAAAAGATACAGAAATCTCACTAATTTTTTTGAAAACAGTTTTCTTCAGTACATGCATTCTGTTCATGCATTCATACATCATCCTTATGATATATTGCTACCTGAGGCACTGACACGGGCACATGGGATTACACTTGGGTTAGACATGTACCTTAGCCATTATTATAGGCTGCTGGTTATATATTTGAGGATATATTATGATCATATGGCCTAGGATTGTGTTGTTCATACGGTTTCTGTTCGTAGATGTTTTTCTGCTCACGAGTTGGCAACTCACCCCCGTTGTGCCACAGTTTCTGGCAGGTTTTGCCGTACAGGTTTCTTTACGGTTTTGCCGGCACTGCTTCTTTCGGGTGACTTGCTAGTGGGTGGGTTTATTTGTATCGTACCCATCATTATACATTGTATATTATTATTCAGTTGTATCTAGAAGTTCCATCAACCAAACATGTATTTATTTTGAGATAGAGACCAGTGATGTTTATTCTTTCGACCTTAGAGTCGCGCGTTGTATTTCTATGGATTTCTTGCTGTTTTGAGTTTCCTTTTGAGTTTTGATCCTCGCCCTTGGCGTTGTATATTATATTGCTTGTGTGGTTGTGACCGTCGATTGACGAAGAGCTAGCTCCCGCTTGGGGATGCATTTTTTTTTTGATTTCGTATACTATTCATGTTGTATCCCGTTTGGGGGCCAGTATTTACAAAGGAGACTGCCGAAATTTTCAAAAAATACTTGATGTTTTTAAAACGCATAATTCGGCTTATGCTATTAAAACTACTTGTTTTAAGTTGGTTTTTCCTTCACTCTACTACTTTTCTTGGTTTGGATTTCTGGTTTTTCGGCTTACTTAGATTACGTACGCCTCGAGACGTTTCGTAGTTTAAGTGCCGGTCATGTTCCGTACTTTCGGGATGTGACACGTGGAGCCGTGGCCGAGGCGCCTGTGATCAGTGCTGTGGGTTGATCGGTGAGACCGAAGAATATGAGCTCGGCGGGAGGCTCGGGTGTGAGCGGGAGGCCGAGGCATCTTTGTTCTGTGATAGCTCGGAGGTGAGCTGTGGGTGGTCTTGAAGGCCCCAGAAGGTCGGGAAACTCTAACCGAGGTTCCTGATCCTTTCTTGTAGGTTCTGGGATACGTCATCTGCAATGTGTCAGCATCTGGAGAGTCACCGATGCCGAGCCTTATCTAGAGGGGTCGCGTGTAACGGAAAAAGTTCGGGAGGTTTCTGTGCACACAAAAAATGTCCAGATGGTTTTAGGAACATTTGCTACCTATGAAATTTCTTTTTTTTCTATCTTTTATTTTTTCGTTTTAGACCATACAATTCTAGACCTATGGTGGTGTTTTAATTGATATTAAATAATTCTAGACCCGGTGGTTATTTAATTGATATTAAATAAATAAACGGGAGTCCAATACTTATACGCAATGTACCAAACTTCATGGATAGTCCAAATCCATCTTATTGTAATTTCAATTATTGATATATCTTTTGTATACTTGTGTTGTTCCTATTATTAAAAATTTCTGTATTTTCACATATATCTAAGCATGAAATTAAAGTACTTTTTCATTTATATGGGAAAATTAACCCAGAACGTGATAAACGGGTTGTGTATGCAAAAATTTTACACAAGTTCTCTTATCAAAAGATTCTTGAGATGATCCATGATATGAGTTATGAAAGCTGCAAAATCATGTATCTATTTGGACCATGACAGCTATCAGAGGTTCTTGATGATAAGAGGATACAGGAGTTTAAGATTATGATGCAAAATGGCACTGAAATTTACTTTATTTTGGAGAACTGCGTAGAAAAACAAAGACAGAAAAGTTCTCTGTAGGGTTATCTGTCCCGGTCAAAGAAAATGTTATTCAAGATGGAAATGAACATGGAACCATTAATACTGAGAAAGAGATGGTTATTTTCTAAATTCATCTTGCATTAAACTTCATTATACACTCCAATTGGATTCAGTAGTAGTTAGTTGCAAATTTTTTCATTTTTTTTTATCAAATGCTAAAATGTGTGATATTTTGATTATGAATAGACCAACAGTAAAAAATGAGGATGTAACTGGAACATGAAAGAAAAGAAAATGTTGACCATAGAACATTTAATATTGAGGAATGTTAGTTATATGTATGCCCTAGAGGCCATTGCTATACATAGGATGTATATTGTAGTGGATGCTGGGACATATATAGGGAGGACTTTCTTGCTCGACATGATAGTATGCTATCTGGTTACTCTTTACCTTAACGTGTACTCAGATTGTCTCTCTATTACATGTTGGTAAAGCCCTTAGGATGTGTACTTGACTACCTGGACTATGATGCGGATCATACTAGTGGGGACATGGTAGTCCATAAGTACATCCTTCAAAGTCCCTAGTCGTGGGTGTATCGAGACGGGGCATCGATATACCAGAGTAGACTAGCGTGTACCTTCTCGACCCATACAGATGGGCGATGGATGATCCCATATCCATCGGTGTTTGACATCAGAGATGATATACGGGTGCTCAGTAGAGACTGGGTACACTGGACGGACTCGCCGAGAACTCCCAGATGGTATTATACCTCACGTCAGATGGCAGTTCTCACGTGACACTGGTACAGAGTAGTCTGTTGACCCGAGATCGTCATAAAGTCTTGTGTGGTTCCCACTGTGCTTTGATTTCCATCTTACCACGTCCAAGAGGGCGTGCAAAACGATGGTTTTTGGGTACAGTCCCGAGTCACATGGAGGCAATGAGCGATAGGAGGGGATTCGTCTCTCCCGGTATAGGGAGTTGATGTTGCGCTGTGTTCGATTGGCTATAACAGGAAATCCCTGGGCAGGGTTGCTGAGATTTACTGGTAAGTGTTACCAGTAGTTTCTCGAATTGTTATAGACCTCATATCGACACGACTTATCGAGCTATTGGGGTCTGACGTTTACCACCCCTAGGCGAGATATGCGACATATCATACGATCAGACCGGACTGTACGGTAGTGTTACTGGTTGGATTCACTGGAGTGTGAGCGGGCTTGCTCGTCGATCTTCCGATCGCTCAATACCCGGGTGGCCGTTACATTTAGCAGACCGCTTGCGGCTTGTGGGTGTTTGATATGATCATCACCTGCTGCCGGCGTATTGACAAGTCTTTAGAGTCCTACACAGAGGTTTCCTGGCTCAAGCGAAACGAAATAGGAGCGCATATAAGATATGTGCGGGACCGAGAATGATACCAGTATGTGATACTGTATTCGATTCTCGCGATTTGTGACATTGATCGGTTATATACGATATAGCCGGGTTATCGGATCAAGTGTTGATTCGATCAGTTGTTACTGTTGATATTAGTCGGTTATATGCGATATGACCGGATCGTTAAATCAAGAGTTGATTTAATGATTTAATGCATAATTATATATTTGATATATTACTTTGCATTAACTAGTATCGGTTCACTTTAAATGGATTTTCTCGCTCGGATGTGCACATTGTATATTTGATATAGTTTTGTGCACATGATTGTATCATGTTTGATGATGCATACTTACTTGGTTTGTGTAAAGAATTAAACCATGGTTATTTAAATGGTTAGGGTTTTGGTTTTCCTTATTCATTTATTTATCTTTTTCATTTATTCTTTTTGGAAATAAAATAATTGGCATAAGAGGATAATGGTTGCTTTCTTTGTTTTTTCATGAACTTTCATGAAGCTTTGACTTAGTTAACCATTCTTATCTCTTGCTTAACCCTAACCATCATAACTTACCATAGTCTATTCTCTACAACTAACTAAGGTTAAGATTATGATAAGTGCCCATTTTTTATTATTCTTTTGATAATAACTTATCATAAGATTTTTCATCTTCTTCTTCTTCTTCCTCACAAGAAGAAAGCTTTCTTCATCAATGGTGATTGATGTATTTGATTGAGAAATCCAATTCTAAAGTGAACCCAACTCCTATTTCTTCATTCTATACCTCTTGCCAAGTAGTATAGGGTGTTTCCTTCACAAGTTTTCATGGTTTATGAAGGTGGAGCTTGATCTAGCGATGCCTCGACGTAGATCATCTTCGGCATGGACATCGACGACCTAGCTCGCCTATTCTCCGATGAAGCCGACGCTAGAGCCCGGGAATTCACTAGGACAGCGAGGGGACTTCGTTGCGGAGCTATGGAGGTGGAGCACCGGATCTACAAAGGTTGTATTTCCGTTTCCTTTTTGTTAAGTTGTTAACTAGATTTCATTTTCGCCTAGATTTCTAGCCAACGATCCGTAGTCGGGTTTCTCGGCACCTAGATTTTTTGAAATTGGCATGGTTGATGCCTTGTGAGACCTCTTGAGAGTGCCTAGGAACCCTACAGTGGTATCAGAGCCTAGCTAGAGCCTTAGGCGAAGTCTAGACGGAGTTTGAAAGCCGGACGAACCGAAAACCTAATCCCAAAATGCTCTCTGGAAATTTTCTAAAATTTTGGATTTTTGTCAATTAAAAATATGCAGAAAAATAAGCAGGGTGTTCTTTGAATTACTGTAATATACGAGGGCCTAAATCAACTTTTCCACCGCGGAACCGCGGCCCCAGCTATGCAAGGTGCGGCGGTTCCGCGGCCGTACTGTTCCCTTGTATGATTATTTCTGCACAGTAACTCATATAATTTAATGCTATATTTTCTGGGGTATTTTTATTGTGACTCTACAGAAGAGTATTCTGGGGTTGTATTGGGAATCAAAGATTCGATCGGATTATCAAATTTTGTCAGTGTGGCTTTCCGGATAAATTTTAGAATATGTTAAAAAGTTCGACCGGATATAAATACCCAATTTTTCCCATGTCGGGAAATTTCCAAGTGTTGGATTTTTTCGTAGTTTAACGACGTTCTAAGTAGTGCAAGTAACGCGATGGACCCTCTAGAAGACAACAAACCTTAACTCGATTATGTGACCGTCTTGAACTGCCCTTTGAACCTTCGGGTTTGGGGCAGTACGGCGTGTCACATGTGAGGCGTTGGCTTGACCCTTCTACGGCTGGACCGTTGGTACTGAGGCACGAACTGAATGTCTTTAGACTTGTTTCATGTGTTGATCTGTATCGGGAAAACTTGGGTGTTTGACTGTTCGATCGGAAAGTTTAACATTTTCTATTTATCTGGAATGTGATACAATAATTGGAATTCACAAGTAGTTATGAGATAACTGAATGAATGTTATAAACATAGCAGTTTAGTCTCACTTGATCGGTTGCCACGGAATTTTGATGTGATCAAAAGTCCGTCGCAATCACGTAGCGTACGCGGATACTCGCCGGGTAAACTTAATAGACAGCTACACCCCATAGCCCCGACCAAGTGACTGTAGGAGAACCCCGTCGCCGAAAGCATCCGTTCGGGTGCTCGCGGCAGCGGTGTTCCGCCTTGGTGCACTTCGTCGACGGTATCGGGGGTGCGACTGTCTACTGAAGTTTGCGACGAGCATTCGATCAGATTTTCGGGAATCTTGTTGAATTGCCCGACTTTATATTGAAAAGTGTTTTCGATAATGAGACTAAAATGCGGGATTTATAATTATTAGGCATGCGATGTCTAAGTAATTCATTTGATTAGGCATGCGATGTCTATGCAGATTGCGGATTCCAACTGTTGTAGTTTTACGCTTTCTTTTCTGTGACCGTAAGTGTAATATGTGATATCGCCGGTTTCGTTACTATATGTCAACGATAATTGGGATATGCATGTTTACTTACGTTGATGACATGTGATGTTATGTGTTGCTGGATATGTTATATTGGATCGTCGTGTTTGAATAGCCGGGGGTTTTTATGTGAGATGAGTGTTTTTCATTTTCATTCATGTAAAAACTTGTATGTAATATTCTTTTATTGGGGCACTTCCAGGTAGCGGATGTTGTCACCATTTGTATATTATTTACTTTTCCGCACTAGGATAAACCCAAGGAGGAGGGCACAAGTAACCGGGTTCTGGAGTCCAGTGGGAGACCAACTCGAGGAGTCGAGTCCGGGTCTGCTAACTCTAGAATTGGTAGGGTTACTTGCCGCTCTCGTAGGGGTCTAGGGGTGTGGGTTTGGCTATTCATCACGACCGTGGAATCCGTGTTTTATACTGGCTCGTATTGAAAACACGGACATCCTAGTATATCCAATATTTCATATGATTCTTCTGCTGCGATATCTGTGATGTGATCATGTGATGTTCTGTGATAGATACAGTATATAGTATATATGATATATTATATAGACGTTACTTATGTTTTACACCCGTGCTAGCCCTTCCCCGCTCTGTCGTTAGTTACCTAACCTAACGGTGCACGAGGGGACATCGAGGCGAATGCGGATGGCATCGTATTTATCTGTGATGTTTAGGTACTTAAATGATGGGACTTCATTAATATGATTAATGAAATAAAAGAAACCTAAGATGTTGTAGAATCGAATTTCAAAATAAACAGGTAGCTACAGTTCTTGCTTTGCACAGTGATATATATGATATATCCTGCACCTTATTCGATGAGGAAAGGACCGAGATCCCTTCACCGGGAGTGACTCCTTTAGCAATAACTGGTAGATGCTACACACTTGGTTTGTCTTTTGATTGCTTTTAAGTGTTTTTGCTTTGCACAGTGATATATATGATATATCCCGCACCTCATTCGACGAGGAAAGGACCGACGATCCCTTCACCGGGAGTAACTCCTTTAGCAAAACTAGAAAAGCCTCAAAAACACTCCATTTCAAAATCATTTGATTCTACAACGATATCAAGTTCATTACGCAATAGGTTTTCAGAAAAACCTGTCGTAGCCCTCCGTCATTTCAGATAAGTTGTATATAGTATCCGTGCTGCATTTGTTGGCTTTCGTCAAGGTGCAGTGTGCGGTAGCTATATGCTGCTTATCTGCAAGCATACGATGCAGATTGGATTAGGGTATTCGTACGGCGTTGTTTGGCATTCGTCAAGGGTCGTGCGGGTGGGTTTAATTCGATCAAGAAATGTACGGGTCGAACTTGACTAGTGGACTATGGGTTGTTTGGCATTCGTCAAGGTCATAGGACACTAGGGGTAAAATATTATCGGGAATTTCAAGTGTTAAAATTTGCAATGAGATTGCATACCTTCTATGAGATAGTTGGATCCCGATACCCGCTGCGAGTAAGAGTTACTCCTGGGAGAGTTTTATACATTACAATTAGCCGATCAAGTAGGTGTCTAGAAAGGTGTTAACGAGGTTATGCCTCTGGGAAAACGAGGTTTACATTAATTAGGTCCGTGCGAAAGCACGGGGCACCTCCCTCAAAGTACCGACACTGGCCTGGCTGAAAGATTGGAGAACTTGTAGTGTGTAATTAATCCCGGCTAGTCTTTCCTTTTAGGGTTTGAAGGAAGATTTGATAAAAAGCAGTGGGAGCCATCCTGATTAGATAAAATAAAACCAATCTATTCTTGCAAGAGCGCACGCTGAGTGTTTTCTTCTCTCTCTCTCCAGGTAGCGACCATATCACGCCTTAATCAAGATAATAACACGGATTATTGACCGAACCCGCTTGTTATACTGAGCTGGGGAACGTTGGTCCCGCTCCAACTTATAATTGTTATAAGACAGAGCAGGAAATAGGGGAATACCAGATTTCCGGTGCCGCCCAAACGAAGAAAGTGCATGATGATGCATCATCTTCGGGTGTGTTCGTTACACAGAACTGTTTCTCAGTATCCTCTGAATCCTGAGTATATGATACCGGATCAGGATCCCAGATATGTAATCTGTTACATAGGGCTACAAAAGGGTAGAAAAACTGAGATCGGGTGATAAGTTTCATGAGGCAGAAAACGGGGCAAGTGTTGCAGCCAAGTCTGTTGGTCACTGTCACCCTGTATTGTAATACATTGATTCTGAACGAATGTTATTAGATACCGAACCTGATATACAAAATCATATCTGTCTCTTTATTAGTAAAGAAATGATAAAATTTTGTATTGTTGGATAATGTTTTGAACATTTCCTATATCAAAAGTTGATCGGTTCAGGCACGTTATCTAAAAGCATTAATGTTCTAAATCAAATTACAGTTCTTAGTATACAGAACACACACAAGAGGAAGAGTTCAGAAATGAACGGATTCTTCTTGAGGTATTGTAGACTAGGTCGGATCAATGTGACCCGACTAGCTAGAGTTACATAAAGATGCATATTTAAATTAGTTTGAATTTACATCTTGTGAAACTCGCCAGTCATGTCACAAAGATAAGATGACCATAGCTCTGTTTATTGGAAACAGAGAAAGAGTTAATGAACTCTTGGGACTGATACATGATGATGTATGTAAGGTCTCCTGTCTACACATGCCAGGACTGATTCTTTATACTTCATTATATTCTCTGATAATCTCTCAAGATTCAGTCATATGTTCCTGTTGAAACATGAGTCCGAACCTTTTGAGATATTCACAGAATATAAGCGAGAAGTAGAGAACCAAAATACGGGTAAAAGCATTATGTCCTTTAATGAGATCAAGGAGGAGAATACTTAAGCACGGAATTCTTGGAATTTTCTAAAGGAGAATGAGATTCTCTCTCAGCATTACTCCTCCGTATACACCATTGCACGATGGTATGTCGGGGCGGAGCAGATACACCCTATTTGATATGGTGTGCTCTATGATGAGTAATACTGAGTTACCTTTTTCCTTAGGGGGTTATGCACTTGCGAAGTTGCATACCTATTGAATAGGGTTCCAATCAAATCAGTTGCCTACCACTTCATATGTGATATTGAAAGGGAAGAGCCCATATCTTAAGTTCCTTAAGATTTGGGGTTGTCCGGCCTATGTCTAAAAAGCAAAATCCGGACAAGCTCGAGGCAATGTCAGTTATGTACAACTGGAAATGTTCCAGCTATACAAACTGCAGCTGATGATTTGACAGAACCAAAGGATTCAGTAGATACCAACGAACCTCAGCCTATCCGCCGATCTAGCAGGGTTCCTCACCCACATGAAAGATACTTCGGTTTCTCTATGACAGTGGGAGCGAGGATTGCATCATGAGATGATGACCCAACTAGCTTCGAGCTGGCCATCAGGAGTAAGACTCTGTAAGAATGGCTGGATGCTTATCGATCTGAGATGGAATCCTTATACACCAACAAAGTATGGACTTTGGTTGCTATATCTGAAGGGTTAAATCCCTATCAGGAGCAAGTATATCTTGAGAAGATTACTTGGTGTACATGGAAAAGTTGAGACTTTCAAAGCTAGACTTGTTAAAAGTTTGCATCATTGACCAGGTGTGGATAATGATGAAACCTTTTCAAGTAGCTATGCTTAAGTCCATCCAGATACTACTTGCCACGGCTACATACCATGACTACGATATCTGGTGGTTGGGTGTCATGACAGCTCTTCTAAAATGATGTTTTGGAAGAGAGCGTCTATAAGTACACAGCCAGAGGGCTTCGTAGACAGTGGGAGCAGCGGAAACGTGTGCAAGATGCTTTATAGGATAAAGCAGGCATCACGGAGTTGGAACATCTGTTTTGATGAAGTAGTCAAAGAAGTTGACATCATCAAAATGGTAGATGAACCTTGTATATACAAAAAGGCAGTAGGGAGTATGGTGGTGATCCTCATAGAGTACGTGGATGACATACTCTTGATAAGAAAGGAGTTTCCTATGCTACGCTCGGTCAATCTCCGCTTATCACAATGATTCTCCATATAGGATCAAAGTGATACCTCCTAAATCCTGAGTTTTGGATCTATGAGATAGATTTAATTGGATGTTAGGATTCTCACTAGCTGTAGTGAGATGGTATCAATCGATCCTGGGGAGAATCACTGGAAGGGTTCCAGAGTGATAAAGACGACTGAGTGTCAGTCACAGGCATTGTCTTTACCCTCAGTAAAGGAACGGTATGTTGGAAGAGTTCCAAGCTAGATACCGTGGCATACTAGACGATAAAGGCAGGATACATCGCTACTTAAGATGCTACCAAAGAGGCTGTTTGGGTGTATGTTGGTTCATGAGATGAACTATGTTCCTTCCATTGTATGACAATGGAGTTGTGGCTTATGCCAAGGAACGCAGGTTCCATCAGTGATCCAGACATATTCTAAGGCAGTATCACTTGATCATGGAGATGGTTGATCTCTAAGGGATCGAGGTTAGGAGAGTAGACTCAGAGGACAACACGGCGGATCCACTCACGAAGGCCTATTCCCAGAGAGAGACTTTTATGGGATGGTTAAGTATGAGATACTACAACCACTGCTACAGATGGCCCTAGTGCAAGTGGGAGATTGTTAGTTATATGTATGCCCTAGAGGCCATTGCTATACATAGGATGTATATTGTAGTGGATGCTGGGACATATATAGGGAGGACTTTCTTGCTCGACATGATAGTATGCTATCTGGTTACTCTTTACCTTAACGTGTACTCAGATTGTCTCTTTATTACATGTTGGTAAAGCCCTTAGGATGTGTACTTGACTACCTGGACTATGATGCGGATCATACTGGTAGGGACATGGCAGTCCATAAGTACATCCTTCAAAGTCCCTAGTCGTGGGTGTATCGAGACGGGGCATCAATATACCAGAGTAGACTAGCGTGTACCTTCTCGACCCATACAAATGGGCGATGGATGATCCCATATCCATCGGTGTTTGACATCAGAGATGATATACGGGTGCTCAGTAGAGACTGGGTACACTGGACGGACTCGCCGAGAACTCCCAGATGGTATTATACCTCACGTCAGATGGCAGTTCTCACGTGACACTGGTACAGAGTAGTCTGTTGACCCGAGATAGTCATAGAGTCTTGTGTGGTTCCCACTGTGCTTTGATTTCCATCTTACCACGTCCAAGAGGGCGTGCAAAATGGTGGTTTTTGGGTACAGTTCCGAGTCACATGGAGGCAATGAGCGATAGGAGGGGATTCGTCTCTCCCGGTATAGGGAGTTGATGTTGCGCCGTGTTCGATTGGCTATAACAGGAAATCCCTGGCCAGGGTTGCTGAGATTTACTGGTAAGTGTTACCAGTAGTTTCTCGAATTGTTATAGACCTCATATCGACACGACTTATCGAGCTATTGGGGTCTGACGTTTACCACCCCTAGGCGAGATATGCGACATATCAGACGATCAGACCGGACTGTACGGTAGTGTTACTGGTTGGATTCACTGGAGTGTGAGCGGGCTTGCTCGTCGATCTTCTGATCGCTCAATACCCGGGTGGCCGTTAAGTTTAGCAGACCGCTTGCGGCTTGTGGGTGTTTGATATGATCATCACCTGCTGCCGGCGTATTGACGAGTCTTTAGAGTCCTACACAGAGGTTTCCTGGCTCAAGCGAAACGAAATAGGAGCGCATATGAGATATGTGCGGGACCGAGAATGATACCAGTATGTGATACTGTATTCGATTCTCGCGATTTGTGACATTGATCGGTTATATACGATATAGCCGGGTTATCGGATCAAGTGTTGATTCGATCAGTTGTTACTGTTGATATTAGTCGGTTATATGCGATATGACCGGATCGTTAAATCAAGAGTTGATTTAATGATTTAATGCATAATTATATATTTGATATATTACTTTTCATTAACTAGTATCGGTTCACTTTAAATGGATTTTCTCGCTCGGATGTGCACATTGTATATTTGATATAGTTTTGTGCACATGATTGTATCATGTTTGATGATGCATACTTACTTGGTTTGTGTAAAGAATTAAACCATGGTTATTTAAATGGTTAGGGTTTTGGTTTTCCTTATTCATTTATTTATCTTTTTCATTTATTCTTTTTGGAAATAAAATAATTGGCATAAGAGGATAATGGTGGCTTTCTTTGTTTTTTCATGAACTTTCATGAAGCTTTGACTTAGTTAACCATTCTTGTCTCTTGCTTAACCCTAACCATCATAACTTACCATGGTCTATTCTCTACAACTAACTAAGGTTAAGATTATGATAAGTTTCCATTTTTTATTATTCTTTTGATAATAACTTATCATAAGATTTTTCATCTTCTTCTTCTTCTTCCTCACAAGAAGAAAGCTTTCTTCATCAATGGTGATTGATGTATTTGAGTGAGAAATCCAATTCTAAAGTGAACCCAACTCCTATTTCTTCATCCTATACCTCTTGCCAAGTAGTATAGGGTGTTTCCTTCACAAGTTTTCATGGCTTGGTGAAGGTGGAGCTTGATCTAGCGATGCCTCGACGTAGATCATCTTCGGCATGGACATCGACGACCTAGCTCGCCTATTCTCCGATGAAGCCGACTCTAGAGCCCGGGAATTCACTAGGACAGCGAGGGGACTTCGTTGCGGAGCTATGGAGGTGGAGCACCGGATCTACAAAGGTTGTATTTCCATTTCCTTTTTGTTAAGTTGTTAACTAGATTTCATTTTCGCCTAGATTTCTAGCCAACGATCCGTAGTCGGGTTTCTCGGCACCTAGATTTTTTGAAATTGGCATGGTTGATTCCTTGTGAGACCTCTTGAGAGTGCCTAGGAACCCTACAAGGAAGAGTTGGTTGGTTTCTAAAATCAACTTGCATTGTTTAGCTCTATTATCCTAGTGATCCTTAGTTTTTTTCATGTTTTCTCACAGATAGTTGAGCGTGCTATCAATATAATTTTTTGTAGTGCTGGGAAACTTAACACAGAAAAGACTATATATGAAGGGGGTACAAGAACCGTTTATCGAGAATTTTTACACAAGTTCTCCTATCAAATTATTCTTGAGATGGTCCATGGCATGGGTTATGAAAACTGCAAAATTATGTATCTATCTGGACCTGAACAGCTATCAGAGGTTGTTGATGATAAGATGATATAAGAGTTTAAGACTGTGATGCAAAAAGGCTCTGCAATTTACTTTTATTTGGAGAACTGTGTACAACTAAAAAGAGAGAAAAGTCTTGAGATGGGGTTATCTGTGCCTGTTATAGAAGGGAAAATTCAAGATGAAAAAGTAAGGTAGATGAATGTCTCTATAATAAATTTTATAACTATTTTCTGTTTTGCCAAATTAATACTCAATTTATGGCATAAAAGAATACACTATTTTCTGTTATGTGTGTCAGAAATCTAGATACAGGAAAACATATAATATCTCCTAAGACTCAAAAATTGAACCACAAATGATGAATTGAAGAGTGAATAAATAAGGTAAATGGATGTATCTATATTAAAGTTTATTAAATTTGTTTTGAATATAGTAGATCCTATTTTGCAAGAGTGCATAAAATAATTTATATGAATGGACAGGATGCATGCAAGCTTGAAAGTAAGAGAATCACCTAGGTGTCACCAAACAGAAAAACCAAATATTATGTCACCTACAAGGTAAAGAAACATTTTAGTGATATAATATGTTATTTTTGATAAGTTTACACAATTAAGTATGTGCTTGTTTATAAACTACTTCACATGGAGCCAATAATGTTGCAACTCAAAAGGTCACCTAGGAACCACAAACCATCCCTATCACCAATGAAAACTGAAGTTCCAATAAAAAATATTAAGCAAGTCAAAGATGTAGAATTTTCTGACAGTGAAAAGAGTTCAAGTGGCGGTAAAAAGAGTTCCAATGATAATTCCAAGAGCAGTGAAAGAAAATCAAGTGGCAGTGACAAGAATTTCAAAGCAGATTCCAAGGGCAGTGAAAAGAATTCAAGTGGCGGTGAT
The DNA here is from genome assembly GCA_030015575.1 of Agapanthus africanus. NCBI lineage: Eukaryota > Viridiplantae > Streptophyta > Magnoliopsida > Asparagales > Amaryllidaceae > Agapanthus > Agapanthus africanus. Next base: position 357,970,406 of record JASDDO010000008.1, read on the forward strand.
AAGAGTCTTGAAGGAGCAGGTATTAGAGTGTTTACTCAAGAGAATGACAACAGAGAGGAATATTATGATAGTGATGAGCTGAGGCCTGTACATGAAGATGAAAAATGTGTTGTCTAACTTCAGGAAGTTTGATATGGATCAACACACAGGAAAATAGTGCTTGTTGTAGGAGATAAATTCCGCAATGCTAAGCATTCCAGAAAGGTTTTACATAAGGAGGCTCTAGATATGGGTTACACAGTGAAGTATGTGAAAAATGAAAGCTATAGAGTAACAGTAGTTTGCAGCAAGAAGGAATCTGAGAATTGTTTATGGAGGATATATGCATCATGGGCCGTAGAAAAAAGTTCATTTCAAATAAAAACCCTAAAGAACAAGCATATTTGCCAAAGGTCATGGCAGAACAAGCATGTAAGTACCAAATGGATTGCTAAAGAATATGAAAAGTAGCTAAGGGAAAATCCAAATTGGGATGTGAAAGCAATGCAGAGCACTATAAAGAGAGACTACTATTTGGAAGTGAAAACTGGCCAGCTCTATAAAGCGAAAAGAGCCGTGAAAAGAAAATATGAAGGTAGCCAGAATGAGCAGTATGAAAGAATTAGAGACCATGCCAACATGATTCTATTGAAAAACTCAGGAAGTTATGTGAGAATGGAATTGGATCACTCTTTGCCTTAATCCCTACCTATCTTTAAAAGGATATATATTTCATTTGCTGTCCAGATCAAAGGTTTCAAAGCAAGATGCATGCCATTCATTGTTCTAGATGGATGCCATCTCAATGTCCAAGGTAGTGTCTTGTTAAATACTATAGGAAAGTAAAAATTTAATTTCATTGCAAATAAAAACATGTTCTTTAAATATATGGAAATACCTAAAGAGATATGCTTAATTTTGACAGGGATGCAAACAATGAGTTGTTTTCTATTGCATGGGCAGTAGTGGAGGCAGGACTAAAAATACTTGGAAGTTTTTCTTGGAATGTATATCTGATTCTTTAGGACCACAAGAATAGAACAGTTTTGTCTTCATGTCAAATAGATAGAATGTATGTATTCATTGCACATATAATATAGATAATAAACTAAATTTTCATGACATTTGATCTTCCTACTACTAACTGTATGTTCAAATATCATGCACCCATTTAATAGCAAATTATCAATTCATGTTCTAAATGTCATGCACAAATTTGTTAAGTAAAGGAGTTGTTTCCTTCTTACTTCTTCCATTGATATTATACTTATCAATGTTATGTGATACATATCTAATCTTTGTTCAAAATCTTTTTCCCATCAAATTTGAGCGTTGACGTACTAAATGGATCCTAACTAACATGAGGAACTTAACAGTATTGTAAAGCATAGACAAATGAACATGATTCCATATTGACTTGTTACATTTCATAGGTATTTTGTTACATTTACAGCCTGAATTGATGAGTTACATATTACATAGCTAAGTATACTTTTTTCATATATATATATATATATATATATATATATATATATATATATATATATATATATATATATATATATATATTGGCAACTAATTAGATTATTCAATTAGTAACGACTGTGAAGTTTCATCTTGTTTGAGCTGAGTTATACATTCTGTTGCAGTTCTAGTCTACTGTCTACGTATACTTTTTTCAAATAATAGGGATTGATTGCTGCCCCTGATGAGGTTTTCCCTAGGGCTGAGCATAGGTTTTGCATAAGAAATTTATATGTAAACCTGTTAAAAAAATGTATAGGGTATGGAGCTATCAAATCATAATTTCATAGTTGTGCCAAGACTTACACTGTTGAGGGTTTCAAAGAGCAGATGGAATTCCTCAAAAATAAAGACCTAAAAGTTTACAACTGGTTGAAGAAACAACATGATCTTTTTTATTGGTGCAGAGCTTACTTCACTGCATTTGTCAAATATGATTTAGTTCTCAACAATTTATCAAAATCTTGGAATGGCTCTATCACAGAGTTTAGGGATCGGCCAATACTAAGCATGTTAAAAACACTTAGGAGTAAAGTTATGACAAGATTTTTTGAGAAAATAGAATGGATACAAACTCAAGTTAGGACCATTTGTCTTATGATTGTAAAGAAACTTGGTAAAGAGTTTGAGGAGGCTAAAGACTACTATGTGCTGTAAGGTAGAAGGCAAGAATTTGAAGTGATAAAAGAATGCAAACAGTATATTGTCAATCTGGATAAGAGGACATGTTGTTGTAGAAAGTTTGATTTGACAGGGATTCCTTATTGTCATGCCATTGCAGTATGTGTGAAGACAAGAAGAAACCCAGAAGATTTTGTGGATCCCTGTTATTCTAAAGAATCATTGATTAATCGTGTGCGAAAAAATGTGTTCGAAAATAACCGCAATCAAGACGGTGTCGCTAGTAGCTAGCCGCGATAAGTACGGGTCGTCCGCAGGGAAACGTGAACCCTTTTCTTGCGACGAGTTGATGAAAGAAGGGTAATTGTTTATCGTTATATTTTAAAACGGATATAAAATTTATAATGAAAAGGCTTGTAAAGTTCATAGGACTTAGTAGTAATGGATGAATAATTAAAAATGACTATTTTATTTTTTAATAGTTTAAAACTAGATCGATAGTGTGAATGTAGATTAGGGTTTTTTGGAAGAAACTATGATTTCCCCACTATTAACCCTTGTCCTTTCATTGATCTATATTCATGTCTAGCCCTTAACAAAAACAAGTGTTAAACCAATCTCAAATCATGGTTGAGCCTATCAATAAATTGATAGCGCTCCCGATAAGGAGGTTAACATTTATTTTGCTAAAGTTTATGAACTTTAAAATATTTAAAATAAGTTATAAGGTTTTCTCATCCATTATCCTACCTATCCTACAAATCCTAACAAGTTAGGAATTACTCGCTCATGGTTAGAGATTTAGAAGAAATGTTGAAAAAGAATGAAAATATGATTAAGATACAGAAAAGTAAGTGCATAAATTAAATGCGAAAATTAATTGCAAAAAGAAATTAAAAAAACTACCTTTATTAATCAACTATTTCATTTACAATTTTGCTCCTTAGAAAGTAGATTACAAGAACCCAGATTTGCTCTAGATCTCTCTTATTGGAGATAGATGAATATATGATGATCACTCGGATACGTGGATCTCTTGGATCTCCTGATCTCTTCGGTGATGATTTTCAATGTACAACTCTCGGTCCTTATATAGTCCTTGAAACCAGAAACTCTAAATTCCATATAGGAATATATGCAGTTAAGATCATGATCCCAAAATCTCACATCCAACAGCTCAGATTTGACCACTGAACCGCCGCAAAATGCCACATTTGGCTGCCCTTCCGCCGCGCTTTAGTGGGATCATGACTTGGGATTTTTTCTGGCTTCTTGTGTTGACATGTGGAGATCCTTTTGATATCTAGATTCTGAAAATAATACCCTGAGTCTCTGTTATTGCTAGATCTCTCGATTTGCTTCTAAATTTTGGCAGATTCGGTTCTGATATCCCGATTTGACTTGGATCTCTTACTTGGATTCCAGACCTGAGCTAGTACCTGCATAATATCTCAAATCAAAGTGTTTATTAGCATTTGGTATTTTTGAGATATTATCCTAACCATTTATATAATATAATATCTTAAGAATATTTATTAGAAATATTTGATATGATATGCATATTTTAATTATTAAGATTTCATTTAAATATTATATGCATATATTTTCCCTCATTATATTAATTAAAATGTAGAAACATGTGATAATAAACTTTTTACAAATAAACCCACATATGTTATATATTTACAATAAATACCTTTTAGTACTTAACAAAAGTAGGGAAAATGTTCATACAAATGTGCAATATTTTAGACTAATCAAATACCCCCAAAATTATTTTTGATCGTCCCGAGCAAACTAGTTATTAAAGAGAAAAAGAAAAACCTAATTAGCACACTTTCATAGGCAACACGATTGCACTGAGTATGTGCAACAAGCCTTTAAAGCTCTAGGTGTCCCTAGTAGGAGGAGTGTTGTCTCCTGAGGGTTTTCAGCGGATTACACCCACAAAATCCCATAATAAAAGAAAGAAAATGAAACTTACATACAAAAATAAGGAACATATAAAAGAAAGAACTTGAAAATAAGAGTTTCAAATTACGCTAGTTTTTTTAGTTGCCATGAGCCCTATCTTAATAGTCGTGAAAAAAATGTCAGAAAGCACATCATCCCTCAATAAAATATCGTCTTTAGTCTTCCTCCCTACTTTTCTTCTAAATATCGATCATATACCCCTACGTGTATGTAAAAAACATCCCTATACTTAGAGAATTCAATTCAAGCTATCAAACTCTTGTCCATCTTCCTTAGTACTTTTTAGTCGGTGAATGTTTTATAGATGGAATTGCTCACACATTCTTCATGCGACCGTTAATACTTCTTGAGATACTAACCAACCGATTGCCAAATGTGCTCACTCATTAAGACGTAATTAGCAATATCCTAGTCTTGTAACACCTAAGGCTTATCAGTGACTCCCAAACCAGTTGGTCTAAGGCACTAGGTGATAAGGCACCCTCGCTATATTTTTTTATGTTGCCTTAAGTGATTACAAAACCAGTGTTCATTTTTATTCACCATTTATATTTTATGTGTCATTTATATTTTTGTTTATATATTTTTTTCTTCATACTAAAGCTTTTAGACAAAAGTATTTCAAGGTATCCTCTACTATCCCAAGTTTCAAAATGTGTGCAAGTGCGTATAGTAGGGTATCAACGTTCAGATGTTTGGACTCAAGAATAGAAACTATTTTTCGGACTTATTTCTATCCTCAGATTAGTGATTCTCTTCATCTTACTAACCCTTGAGATAACAACTCATGACTACCTATTACTAGCTTTGTTTTAAAAATATCTAATTTTCTTGCGTTTCTTAAATCTCTTCCTATCTTTCATATGTATTTTCACTTCTTAACTTTTATTATAATTTTTTAATGTTTTTATTTAGTATAATGCAAAATGATGCGTGAATAAGCACAAACCTCCCCCCAAACCTATTTGCAGCAGTGACTTCACTGATGTGATTTTTTAAGCTCAAAACATGTAGACTTGGGAGGAAAAGTTCTCAATGATTAGTAAAAGGGGACAAAAGTCAATGACAGTGAAATCTTCCCCCAAACTTGTTTCTGGCTCACAATTGTGTAAAAAAATTCTTTTCTTTCAAGAGCCAAAATATTTTTCTCCCCCCAAACTTAATTAAAACTGTGTTTTAAGCATTTAAAATCATAAGGGGGGGTTAAAATTATTGGTCTATGCAAAACTTTACAAAGACCAAAAGTCAACATCAACTATTCGAATATTTTATCAATGTAGTACCATGGTTGGCAGAAAATCATGTTACATATAGACGTGAAGAAGTGGGGAGAAGATAAAAGGTGTAATTGAACGGGTTTACGTCTCGGTTGGTAGAGATGAAATAATGATGGTAGATGAAAACAAGAATTTGAAAGATAAGGAGTAGATGGGATATTCACATTCTCGGACTTGATAAGAAGAAGGGGTGGCGGTTCAACTTCTTTGGGTGGAGGTTGATTCATCACAACATCTGAAAGGTTTGCCTAGCACCCTATGTATAGTTTTGAAGCATCACATGTCATAAAGTTTAAATTTTAATGGTGCTAAGCAAGCATACAAAGGAATCGATCCTAGAAAATTAGGGTTTCGAAAGTTAAAGCCAATAAAAACTAGGGTTTCGAGACTACAACCTTTGTAGCTCCCTTTCGCTAGACTCTTTGGCCTCTTGGGTGTTGGAAGAAGGTCTTCTTCAAGTCTTCTCGCGTCCACGACGATCCACCCGGAGTTCCTCGTCCAAGCTCGCAACTTCGATTGTCAAGATGAGAAACGAAGAGAACACTCTAAACAAGTTGGCTAAACTTGTGTAGAATGATGTTGTGGTTATGATTCTCACTTCAAAAACCTTTCTTGATGTGTGTTTTACTCACTAGAAAAAACTAGAGAGCAAAAGGAAGAAGGAGGAGGAAGATGATGGCTTTTGTTTTAACAAGAGTAAAAAAATGATAACTCTCATGAAGGAAAAAGAAAATATATGTATATATATTTTTTAATCCTCATCTCAAACCTTGGTTAGATGATGGAGACATTATTTAACTTGAGTTTAAAACACAAAGAGAAGGATAACTCATGGTTAGAAGTAGGTGAGCATGGTTAGGTTTAAAGAAGAATGTAGAAGCAAGCAAGAATTATCCTTTTCTTTTCTATTTTGTTTTAAACATAAAATCAAATAATAATCCATCCATTTATCCATGGTGTGAGTCTCATATTGCCACCATTTCCATGTGTAAACAACCATGATCGATGGTGTATGTATGTATGTATGTATGTATGCACATCTATATGTGCATGAAACTAGTAAGATAGAAAGAAAAACATACATGCATGCATACACCCATCTCATACAAGGAAAAAGGTTTTAAGTGAGAAAACTAATGGTTAAATGATAAATCAACACTTGATTTATCAATCCGGCCATATCACATATGACCCTACCAAAAGCAAGCCGCCCGATCAATGTACGGTATCATATACGCGCATTTTAATCGGGTCCTTACGCATATCGCATACGCGCACCACAACGTTTCGCCTGGACTAGGTAACTCCTGTGTGGGACTCTAAGACTCGTCAATACGCCGGCAGAGGGTGATGATCATATTAAGCACCCCCAAGCCGCAAGCGGTCAGCTAAACGTAACGGCCACCCGGGTATTGAGCGATCAGAAGATAACAAGCGAACCTGCTACAACTCCCGTCGAGCCAACCGGCAACACTACCGTACAGTCCGGTCTCTTCGTCAGATATGCTGCATATCGAGCCTAGGGATGGTCACGTCGACCCCAATAACTCAATAAGTCGTGCCGGTGAATGGTCTATAACAGATCGAGAAACTACTGATAACACTTATCAGCAAATCTCAGCAGCCCTGGCCAGGGACTTACTGATATAACCAGTCGGGCACAGCACAGCATCAACTCCCAATACTGGGAGAGACGAAACCCCTCCTATCGCTCATTGCCTTCGTGTGTCTCGGGACTGTACCCAACGGCCACCTGTTTCACGACTCAGTAGAGCCGTGGTAGGGTGGCAATCAAAGTACAGTGGGAGAACACACAAGACTCTATGACGATCTCGGGTCTACAGACTAACCTGTACCAGTGTCACCTGAGAACTGCTATCCGACGATAGATATAATTCCATATAGGAGTTCTCGGTGAGTCCGTCCAGTGTACCCAGTCACCACTGAGCACCCGTATATGATCTTGATGTCAAACATCGATGAATGTGGAACATTCATCGCCCATCGTATGGGTCTAGTATCATATACGCTAGTCTACTCTGGTATATCAATGCCCCGTCTCGATATACCTACGACTAAGGACTTTCCAAGATATGCTTATAGACTACAGATGTCCCACTAGTATGATCTCTATCATAATCAGAGCAGTCAAGCTGATATCCTTAGGGCTTTATCAGCATGTATGAATGAATAAAAGCATGATCAAATCAACATGTCAGATAAAGAAGAACCAGATAGCATACTATCATGTCGAGCAAGAATGCATACTGAATATATATATACATGTATAGATACATCCACTATCATATAATGGCCTCTAGGGCATACATATATCCAACAATCTCCCACTTGCACTAAGGCCAGTTATTGGCGTATCTCATACCCAACATCTCAAAAAGTCGCTCATGCTGCGGCTGAGGGAGGGCCTTGGTGAATGATCCTCGGCGTTATTCTTTGTGTCTACCCTCCTAATCTCGATCTCGATGCGATCTACAATCTCCCGAATCAAATGAAAACGCCTCAGGATGTGTCTGGACCGCTGATGGGATCTGGGCTCCTTGGCTAATGCCATAGCCCCATTATTATCACAATACAAAGGTATTGGATCAATAATGGTTGGAACTACTCCTAGCTCCGAGACGAACTTCTTCATCCAGACGGCTTCCTTGGCGGCATCATTTGCAGCAATGTACTCAGCTTCTATCGTAGAGTCTGCAACGGTATCTTGTTTGGAACTCTTCCAACTTACCGCCCCTCTATTGAGGGTAAATACAAACCCAGCGATAGATTTGTTGTCGTCCTTATCGCTCTGGAAGCTCGAATCGGTAAAGGCCTCCATTTGGAGATCTCCATTACCATACACCAAGAACAATTCTTTAGTCCTTCGCAAGTACTTAAGAATGTTCTTCACAGCTGTCCAGTGATTCTCCCCTGGGTTAGATTGATACCTGCTTACAACACTAAGTGCATAAGCTACATCTGGGCGTGTACATAACATCGCATACATTATAGATCCTACTGCCGAAGCATAGGGTATAACACTCATGCGAGCTCTCTCTTCATCGGTCTTTGGACAAGAATCCTTGGAGAGAGTGACCCCATAGCAAGCGGGTAAGGCACCCCGCTTGGAGTCTTCCATACTAAACCTTTTTAGGATGGTGTCAATGTACCTGGTTTGGGACAATCCCAATAACCTTTTGGATCTATCCCTATAGATCCATATGCCCAGAATGTATGTGGCATCACCCAGGTCCTTCATGGTGAACCTCAGTGATAAGAAAGATTTGACCGACTGTAGCATAGGAATATCATTTCCTATCAGAAGAATGTCGTCCACGTACAATACGAGGAATGTGACCGCTCTCCCTACAGCCTTCTTATAAACACAAGGTTCATCTGGATTTTTGATGAAATCAAACTCTTTGATGACATCATCGAAACAGATGTTCCAACTCCGTGATGCCTGCTTTAACCCATATATGGATTTAAGCAATTTACATGCTTTCCCGCTGCTCCCACTGTCAATGAAGCCCTCTGGCTGATCCATATAAACGCATTCTTCTAAATTTCCATTTAGAAATGCGGTTTTAACGTCCATCTGCCAGATTTCATAGTCGTAGTGAGCAGCAATAGCAAGTAGGATCCGAATGGATTTAAGCATGGCTACGGGAGAAAAAGTCTCGTCATAGTCCAAACTCGGTCTTTGACGAAAACCCTTCGCCACAAGTCTTGCCTTATAGGTCTCCACCTGCCCATCTACACCAATCTTTCTTTTAAAGATCCATTTGCAGCCCACAGGTTTTACCCCAGGGGGTACAACGTCCAAAGTCCATACTTTGTTGGTGTACATAGACTCCATTTCGGATCTCATGGCATCCGGCCACTTCACAGAGTCTCTACTTGTGATAGCTTGCTGAAAACTGGTAGGATCATCATCATCCATGATGCAGTCTTCTCTGTCACCATCAATGAGGAAACCGTAGTACCTCTTCGGTGGGCGAGAAGTCCTACCAGACCTACGGAGTGGCCGTGGTTCCTCAGTTTCTGTTGCAACAGCCAGTTCAACCAAATCGTCATTTGTAGTTTGTGTCTCCAGAACCTCTTCTAGATCCACCACCTTTCCATCATCTTTATCTGTGAAAAACTCTTTTTCCAAGAATGTGGCATACTGAGAAACAAACACTTTTTGTTCCTCTTTGTGGTAGAACAGATATCCATAAGAATTCTTTGGATATCCCACAAAGTTACACATGACTGACCGTGTCTCGAGTTTGTCCGGATTCTGCTTTTTAACATAGGCCGGGCAACCCCAAATCTTAATTCTCTTAAGAGATGGTCTCTTCCCATGCCATATCTCATATGGCGTGGTAGACACGGTTTTGGTTGGAACCCTGTTTAGCAGAAACGCTGCAGTCTCCAATGCATGCCCCCAAAACGAGACTGGTAACTCAGTGTCACTCATCATGGACCGGACCATATCTAATAGGGTCCTATTCCGTCGTTCTGACACACCGTTGTGCTGTGGTGTGTAAGGAGGAGTGAGCTGAGAGAGAATCCCATTCTCTTTTAGGAAGTTTGCAAATTCTATACTGAGATACTCACCACCTCGATCTGATCGAAGCATCTTGATACTCAAGCCGGTTTGTTTTTCTACTTCTTGTTTATATTCAATGAATTTCTCGAAAGCTTCGGACTTGTGCTTTAATAAAAATACATGACCGAATCTTGAGAAATCGTCAGTGAATGTAATGAAGTATGAAAAACCGCCTCTAGCCTGTGTAGACATTGGCCCACATACATCACTATGTATGAGGCCTAGGAGCTGAGTAGCTCTTTCTCCGTGTCCGGTAAACGGAGTTTTGGTCATTTTACCCTTGATACAAGACTGGCAAGTCGCATAAGATTTATATTCAAAAGAGTTTAAATATCCATCTTTGTGTAACTTGTTTAGTCTTGTTTTGTTAATATGACCAAGTCTACAGTGTCAAAGAAAAGCTTCATTTAATTCTGAAAGTTTTCTTTTATTAGTGTGTTGTATACTGAAAACTGTGTGTTGATTTAGGACATATATTCCGTTATTAAGCGTACCATACCCAACCAACATTTGATTCAGGTGAATGTTCATAACATTGTTCTGCAATACAAAATTATATCCTTCATTGTCTAACAAAGAAACGGATATTATATTACAAAGCATACTTGGTACAAAATAACATGGATTCAAAACCAAAATACATCCAGATGGCAACCCCAAGTGATACTCTCCCACTGCGACTGTATGTACATTGGAACCATTTCCAACGCGGAGAGTATGGTCACCTGTCTTCAAAACTTTGCTATTTCTCAACCCCTGCATAGAATTGCAAATGTGAGAACCTGAACCGGTATCCAATACCCAGGAAGCAGAGTTTATTGAAAAACAGTTTTCTGTCACAAACGCACCTGAAGCAGAAGCATCACCATGCTTCTTCTTGAGACTTAAGTACTCTGTGTAGTTGCGCTTCCAATGTCCTGTCTTGTGGCAATGAAAACATTCGCCCTTCCCTGAGTCTCCAGCCTTGGACTTTTCCTTTCCCTTCACCTTTTTAACTCCACCTTTAGGATTGGTGGGCTTCTTCTTTTTCTTTCCCTTGGCCTTAGCTTTCGGGCGAGAAGAAGAAGATTGTCCAACAGTCTTAACGGGAGTTCTTGCTGACTTCATAGTGCTCTCTGCACTCCTTAACATGTTAAGGAGTTCAGGGAGTTCCTTCTCCATGCCATGCATGTTGAAGTTCACTATGAACTGAGCAAAGGTGGAGGGAAGGGACTGCAGAATAATATCTATATATTGTTCATTGTCCATCGTCCATCCAAGGTCCTCAAGCTCTTCTATAAGAGCTATCATCTTCAGAACATGGTCTCCTACTGGTGTGCCAGGGGCCATTCGCATCTGAAACAATTTCTTTGATGCTTCGTATCGTAATACGCGGGATTGCTCTCCATACAACTCCTTTGTATGGAGTAATATACCGTGAATGTCCATATCCTCGTGCTGCTTTTGATGTGTGTTATCCATCGATGCAAGCGCGAGGCATTTTGCCGTGGCACAGTCAGCGTCCCATGTCTTGCGGACTTCAATGTCCGCAACTGAGGATTTTGGACCTGGGACGGTCGGGGCTGAAGCCGTGAGGACATATGATACTTTATCATAAGTCAAGGCTATTTTCAGATTCCTCAGCCAGTCTTTATAATTGGTCCCATTCAGTTTGTTTTTATCTAGTAGAAGCTTGAGTCCAGTCATGGGTATCTGCCATTAAGAGAGAGAAAAGAATACACTCAGCGAAAGCTCTTGCATAGATCAGATTGGTTATTATCTTGTCTAATCGATGTTTCCCACTGCTTTTATCGAGTTTTTCTTTCAAACCTTAAAAAGAAAAACTAGCTAGGATTAATTACAGTCTACAACTTCGCTAACCGTTCAGCCAGGCCAGTGTCGGTACTTGAGGGAGGTTCCCCGTGCTTTCGCACGGACCTAATTAGAGTAAACCTCGTTTTCCCAGAGGCGGAGCCCCGTTAACACCTTTCTAGACACCTAATGAGTTAGCTAATTGTAAACTATAAAACTCTCCTAGGAGCAACTATTGCCCACAGTGGGATCGGGATCCAACCATCACATGGAAGGTATGCAATCTCATTGCAAATTTCAACTATTGAAATTCCCGATGTGGTTTTTACCCCTAGTACTTATGACCTTAACTAAGGTCAACAAATCATAAGTACCAGTCAAGCTCTACCCGTCATTTCTTGATTAATTAGACCCACTCATATGACCTTTAACTATGGTCAACAAAGTCATAAGAATGTCATAATTAATCTGCATCATATGCAATGTAGGAAGACATCACTTAGCTACCGTACACTACGCCTTAACTATAGTCAACAAACGTAGCACGAATACTAAGTACTCTACTTCCTAAAATGACGGAGGGTTGCGGATGATTTTTAAGAAAATCTTTAACGCTTTGAACTTGATATCGTTGTAGAATCAAATGGTTTTTCAAAAGGAGTGGCTTAAGCTCCGCAGTTTTGAAATGTAGCTTTTTCATAAATAGCCGAGTGGTTTCAAATCCGATTCTACAACATCTTTTTAGGTTTATTTTCTTTACATTAATCACATTAATGTAATCCCATCATTTAAGTCCTTAAGCCAATCACAGAAAAGAAACGAAAATAACACGTACGCTTATGCCATCCGCATTCGCCGTAATGTTCCGTTATGCACCGTTAGGTTACTTAACTAACGGCATACCAGGACGGGACTAGCGCGGGTGTAAAACATAAGCAACGTCTACTATATATCATATATATAATATGTCATTCGTCTCAGATATCACAGAACACAGGAAGCAGAAACATAGATATAAAGTGGGATATACTAGGACGTCCGTATTTAGTATTTAGCCAGAATAGAAAATACGGATTCCACAGTCGCGATGAATAGCCAAGCCCACACCCTGGACCCCTACGAGAGCGGCAAGTGACCCTACCAATTCTGGAGTTTAGGAGACCCGGTCTCGACTCCTCGAGATGGCCTCCCACTGAACCCCAGAACCCGATCACCTGTGCTCCCCTCCTTGGGTCCATCCTAATGCGGAAAAGTAAATAATATACAACACTGGTGACACAACCTCAACCCGGAAGTGCCCCAAATAAAAGAATATTACATTACATTTGAATTTACATGAATGAAAATATAAAACTCTCATCTCACGTAAAAAAACCTCGGCTATTCAATCGCGACAATCCTGCACATCATATCTCAGCAACACATAATATCTCATATCATCAACGTAAGTAAGTATGCATACCCCAATTGTCGTTGATGTATAGCAACGAAACCGGCGATATCGAACATACTACACTTACGGTCACAGAAAAGAAAGTGTAAAACTACAATATTTGGAATCCACATTCTCTTTAGACATCATAAATGCGAAATATCACATATTTCGTATTTCATGCCTAAACTATATGAATTCCACATATTGTATCACATTCCAGATAAACAGACAGTATTAAAGTTTTCGAACGAACGATCAAGTACCCAAGATTCACTAAAGCTCAACACTTGAGCAGAGTTCAAAAATCCGAAGTGTGACACAGTAGTAGCGGTCCAGCCGTAGAAGGGTCAAGCCAACGCCTCACATGTGACACGCCGTACTGCCCCAAACCCTAAGGTTCAAAGGGCGGTTCAAGACGGTCACATAATCGAGTTAAGGTTTGTTGTCTTCTAGAGGGTCCACCACAAAAAGACTTGCACGTATCTCCAAAGTATTTAAACCCCGTGAATAGTGAGCAAATGATACTCGTTCAAACACTTCAATACTTCCTAATTTACCCGGAAAAGCAACGAAATGAAAATTCCGATCGAATCTACGCGTCCAAAACCATCTCCAGAAAATACAATACTATATTCAGATTAAACATACCTAAAACACTGTACAAGCAGTATTATGAATTACTGTAGAAAAATGAGGAAATGAACTCTCTGTACGGCCGCGGAATCGCGGCCTAAGCAACTGATTACCGCGGTTCCGCGGCCATATGTACGGATCATTTGTTCGTTTTTCACAGTATTCCATATAATTTCCTGCTCTATTTTTTAAGTATTTTTAATTCTGAAAAATGTCAGATTTTAAAATTTGTCCAGAGAGGGTCTTAAAATGTCGTATTTTTGTCCGATCGGGATTTTTACTTCGTAAAAGCGTCGCCTAATGTTCTAGGTCGGCTCTGATACCAATGAAAGGTTTGCCTAGCACCCTATGTATAGTTTTGAAGCATCACATGTCACAAAGTTTAAATTTTTATGGTGCTAAGCAAGCATACAAAGGAATCGATCCTAGAAAATTAGGGTTTCGAAAGTTAAAGCCAATAAAAACTAGGGTTTCGAGACTACAACCTTTGTAGCTCCCTTTCGCTAGACTCTTTGGCCTCTTGGGTGTTGGAAGAAGGTTCTCTTGAAGTCTTCTCGCGTCCACGACGATCCACCCGGAGTTCCTCGTCCAAGCTCGCAACTTCGATTGTCAAGATGAGAAACGAAGAGAACACTCTAAACAAGTTGGCTAAACTTGTGTAGAATGATGTTGTGGTTATGATTCTCACTTCAAAAACCTTTCTTGATGTGTGTTTTACTCACTAGAAAAAACTAGAGAGCAAAAGGAAGAAGGAGGAGGAAGATGATGGCTTTTGTTTTAACAAGAGTAAAAAAATGATAACTCTCATGAAGGAAAAAGAAAATATATGTATATATATTTTTTAATCCTCATCTCAAACCATGGTTAGATGATGGAGACATTATTTAACTTGAGTTTAAAACACAAAGAGAAGGATAACTCATGGTTAGAAGTAGGTGAGCATGGTTAGGTTTAAAGAAGAATGTAGAAGCAAGCAAGAATTATCCTTTTCTTTTCTATTTTGTTTTAAACATAAAATCAAATAATAATCCATCCATTTATCCATGGTGTGAGTCTCATATTGCCACCATTTCCATGTGTAAACAACCATGATCGATGGTGTATGTATGTATGTATGTATGCACATCTATATGTGCATGAAACTAGTAAGATAGAAAGAAAAACATACATGCATGCATACACCCATCTCATACAAGGAAAAAGGTTTTAAGTGAGAAAACTAATGGTTAAATGATAAATCAACACTTGATTTATCAATCCGGCCATATCACATATGACCCTACCAAAAGCAAGCCGCCCGATCAATGTACGGTATCATATACGCGCATTTTAATCGGGTCCTTGCGCATATCGCATACGCGCACCACAATGTTTCGCCTGGACTAGGTAACTCCTGTGTGGGACTCTAAGACTCGTCAATACGCCGGCAGAGGGTGATGATCATATCAAGCACCCCCAAGCCGCAAGCGGTCAGCTAAACGTAACGGCCACCCGGGTATTGAGCGATCAGAAGATAACAAGCGAACCTGCTACAACTCCCGTCGAGCCAACCGGCAACACTACCGTACAGTCCGGTCTCTTCGTCAGATATGCTGCATATCGAGCCTAGGGATGGTCACGTCGACCCCAATAACTCAATAAGTCGTGCCGGTGAATGGTCTATAACAGATCGAGAAACTACTGATAACACTTATCAGCAAATCTCAGCAGCCCTGGCCAGGGACTTACTGATATAACCAGTCGGGCACAGCACAGCATCAACTCCCAATACCGGGAGAGACGAAACCCCTCCTATCGCTCATTGCCTTCGTGTGTCTCGGGACTGTACCCAACGGCCACCTGTTTGCACGACTCAGTAGAGCCGTGGTAGGGTGGCAATCAAAGTACAGTGGGAGAACACACAAGACTCTATGACGATCTCGGGTCTACAGACTAACCTGTACCAGTGTCACCTGAGAACTCCTATCCGACGATAGATATAATTCCATATAGGAGTTCTCGGTGAGTCCGTCCAGTGTACCCAGTCACCACTGAGCACCCGTATATGATCTTGATGTCAAACATCGATGAATGTGGAACATTCATCGCCCATCGTATGGGTCTAGTATCATATACGCTAGTCTACTCTGGTATATCAATGCCCCGTCTCGATATACCTACGACTAGGGACTTTCCAAGATATGCTTATAGACTACAGATGTCCCACTAGTATGATCTCTATCATAATCAGAGCAGTCAAGCCGATATCCTCAGGGCTTTATCAGCATGTATGAATGAATAAAAGCATGATCAAATCAACATGTCAGATAAAGAAGAACCAGATAGCATACTATCATGTCTAGCAAGAATGCATACTGAATATATATATACATGTATAGATACATCCACTATCATATAATGGCCTCTAGGGCATACATATATCCAACAACATCCATGTCTTTTAGGAATGCGATTTCTTCGGCAAAAATGTCTTCAAAACTTCTATCGATATTCCGATTGATAATCTTATCGGAAAGGAAGTTATGATACTCAGATTGCTCGACTAAATCATTCGACAAGTCAAACGATTCAGATTCGGGTGTGGACTTGTCGATCGAAGGGTCTTCACGTGTATAATAAATAGCAGGATCAAACAATAACGCACTAGTGGCGTCGAGATCAGTATCGTGAAGCTCCTCAAATTCGCAACTGTCGGAAGCTATCTTTTCGACAGAACATACATTAACTATATGAGCATAAGGTTCGGAGGGTTGACTTCCTAACTTGTAGATGTTAAGCTCAATTATCATCTTCCCAAAGGACAGATTCATTGAACCGTTATAACAATTGATTATTGCGTTGGAAATTGCTAGAAAAGTTCGACCTAGAATCACCGGAATTTGGTTTCGTGGGTTTGCTACAGGCTATGTATCTATAACTATAACGTCCACAGGGAATATAAATTCTCCGCCTTTGATTAACACGTCTTCTAATTCACCCCTAGGTTGGGTGATAGATCGATCAACTATCTAGAGAGTGCAGTGCACAGGTTTCAACTCTCATATGCCTAGTTGCTCATAAACAGAATACGGAAGCAAGTTAACACTAGCACCTAAATCAAGTAGAGCACGATTGATATTTTTACCCCCAATAGTTATAGATATTGTAGGACAACCGGGGTCCTTACGTTTCATGGGCACCAATTGGGTAAGAGAATTGCTCATATTACTCGCTAAGAAAACTTTTTTAGGCACTTGAAATTTTTCTTTCCTAGCACACAAATCCTTTAGAATTTTCGCATAGCAGGGAACTTGTTGGATAGTATCTAAAAGAGGAATATTTATGTCTTATTTAAAAATTTCCACAATCTTCTCCATTTGGGGACTTGGTCTGTTGGCCCTCAACCTGTTTGGAAAAGGAGCTTTATCAATAAGGGTTGGGTCCAACTTTTGAGGAGAAGTTTGTGGGGATAGAATGGATCCCAAAATTGGATTTGGGATAGTCATAGATGGTAATTCCTTCAAGGAAGTGGGCTGAGGGTTCAAGCCTAGTGGAAAACGGAGAATAGGCTCGGAAGAAGATGTTGGAGTAGACGAAGTAGGAGTAGAAATAGTAGCCGGGCTTTCATCAATGTCGTCAATTTCAACTTATTCACCAACTTTGTTATTCAGCACTCTTCCCGATCTCAATGTAGTTACGACACTCACATTATGATTTTGAAGGATGAGATTTTCACTTTGTGAGTAGCCGGGATTTGGTAGAGGTTAAGATGGAAGTCTCCCTTTCTCTCTCTCACTCATCGCGGTATTTAATTGTACAATTTGTGCTTCTATCGAATTTATGCTTTCACCGTGGGAAACAGTGTGTTGCACTAACGTTTGGATAGAAGACGTTAAATTAGCCGTCGTTTGCATGGATTATTTAATGAACGTTTCTAAGTTTCGTTCGAGTGCAGAGATTTTATTGGTATCGGCCGTCGAAATATTATTATAAGGAGCAAAGTTGTTGGCCGGATTTTGAAAATATTGCGGTTGAAAGAGATGCTGAATTTAGTGTGGTGGCTGTTGTTGCTGTGGGAGAAGCCTTTGAAAGTTATTTTGGCTTGGGAACTGATTTTGAGTTTGAGTTTGGTTTTGATTCCAAGCAAAAATAGGATGATTCCTCCATCCCTGATTGTATGTGGAGGAATAAGGATCGTTTCTAGGTCATTGCTGAAAAGCAGCATTGGTTTGTTCTTGACCTTGAGATAAAGGATTCAAAGGACATTCTTCCATTAAATGTGATGGGTCAAAACAGCAATCACACACGGTTTTGGGGAGCGTAACTTGGTTTAGGGAGGCTGACGAGAATTTGGTTTTTATAGCTTCGAGTTTCTTTTGTATTGCGGACATTTCGGCTTTTACAGCAATGGAAATATCGAGCTGATGGATACCTGCCCTAGATGAAGACGATGTGGTAGATCTAGTGCTCTCCCACTGTAATGTTTGTTAGGCGAGATCTTCCAGAAATTACCAAGCTTCACCATCGTCTTTTGACATGAAATGGCATTGAAAAATAGTTTCAAGCATTTGTTTCGTGGCTCGATTAATACCCTCATATATAATTCGGCAAAGTTTCCATCTATCTATTCCATGATGAGGGCATTGGACAAGAAGATTTTTAAACCATTCAAAGTATTTCCAAAATGGTTCGTTGGGAAGTTGGGTAAACTGATTAATCTCGCTTTGAACACGGGCGGTTTTGTGATGAGGATAAAATTTCTTAAGGAATGCTATAACGAATTCATCACATTTAGCGATAGAATGTGCGGCATGGCTATAAAGCCATTTTTCTGCTAGATCGCACAAGGTAAAAGGGAGAAGACGTAATCGCATAGTGTCACGCCCCGCTTCCCAGAGTATGCTAAGATAGGCACGTGACAGAGCCAACCATGCTACCTGTGGATAGGAAATATCCCTCCACAGTCACATTACGGCTGTAGAGATATCAAGAACAGTAAAAATAATAAACAACTATCTAATACATGTTCATGAGCCAGAATAACGAGTCAAGAATAAAATAATGCGGAAGATAAAAGATCCAATAAACAATAGTAATCTGGAATGTACGTCCCATAATGCGGGCTCACATCAGGAATAAAAATACTGAAAGGAACTGAACTAAACTAATACAGGTCCTCACTACTCGGCCTGTTCACTGAATAGTTCTGCTTGGCCTACAGCAAAGGTAAAGGATCTGGGCCATGCAAAACCCAGACGTCGGTGCGTCATAATATCAAGAAATAATAAAATCAAGGAGTAAAAAGACATGCAGGTACGAGTATGAATGGTAAAATAGGTATAACAGTATCATATATAAGGACAGTGAAGGGTAAAGGCACAGGTGACATACAGTGAGTAATTTAAACTGGTCTACTGGGTTAACTACTCTCAAGTCTTTGAAATCAATTTGAAGAATCGTCGATGTACCTCAATAGTATCCCGTGCGTGCCCGGGACCACGGTCAAGACTCTCGGGCTGAATCCGAGACGTGCCGCTAGGCAGTAAAAGGTAGTATGTAAAGATGAATGATGTCAGCAGCATCATTTCGGGGCTGGCCTAGCCCGTAAGACTGATCAGTAAAGGCATCGAACTGTCGAGTTACAAGTCAGGTTTCATCATTGATTTCCCCATACCCCCAAGTTATGTGTTCAAGTCAGGTATTGATAAATCTGGAGCTAATGCCAACACAGGATCAAGCAGGTACAGGTTTGTCTGAATAGACAACATGAAATGTCCGTAGGGACAACAGGTCGAGGTTGTCGGCATTAGTAACAAGATCGGTATCAAGTCAGGCTGTGATACATCAGGTCATGTCAGGTAGTGTACATGGAATCAAATCATATCAAGTAGTGGTGTATGTATCAAGTCGTGTTAAGTAATAGTGTATCAGGTCATGTCAGGTAGTGCACAAGTATCAAGTGGGTGCTCATAATCAAACTGTAATAAGTATGGGTACACAAAATAAGTATGGAGTGCTAATATAACAATAAAATGGAATAATGTGATATGGTATGCAAATAGATATAAATTCAAAGATATGGATGCACAATTATCGATTAGGGTTACATTTATAGTTCCAATATTAATTAGGATGCACTTTATTAAACATGGGGTGTTAATATCACAGTGTTATGTATTAATGTGATCTATGGATGCAGTTATATATATTTTAAATGAGATGGATGCACACGGGTATCCGAAATTAGTAAAACTGTAAAATGGTAATGTGGGATACACAACTAAGCAATATATGATGTAAATATTCCATTGGGTGCAGTATGTTGTAATGTAGTATGTAACAAGATAAGTTTTCATGACCTAGATCTGAAATGATATGAATGGATGCAAACGGAACATCGAAAAGTTATAAAACTAAACATGGATGCATGATTTTAAATACAGTTATGATATTTATTTAAATAGGTATATAATGAGTTATATAGCATGTAGCAAGATTAACTTGCCTCGACGGATCAAGAAACAGATATGTACGGTACGTCCGACGTCGGCAAAATGTCGCGACGCGCGCACGGTCCACGGAACGGATCCAAGAAACGCACGAGGGTGATCACGCAAGCCAGGCACTTCCTCTGGGTCGCTTGGATCGTCGACGACGATCCCGGCTCCGGCGAACTACGGAAACGGAGAACAAAACTTTAAAGAAATAAAAGAAAGAAAGAAAGAAGGAAGGAAGGAAGGGAAGAAGAAGAAGAGAAGAGGGATTAGCTCACTGAAGTTTGTGCACTGGGTTCGCAGAGAGAGATGGTGGTGTCGACGGTGATGAACAAAGCTCCGACGAAGGGGTTTGATGTTAGAGTTTCGGTTAGGGTTTGGGTTTTGTTTGCTGGGGTTTGGGTGAGTGCAGGGGTGTTGCTGGGTTGTAGGAGGAAGAACAGAGGAGATAGGGAGAGAAAGGAGATGGTGATGATGGCAAAGAGAGGTGGTCGGCAGTGAGGTGTAGATGGGTGATGGGTTTTGTGGGTGCAGGGTGCTTCGGGGAGAAGGAGGAAGGTGGCTGAGCTGGTGAAGAGGAGGTGATGAGGAGGCTCGGTTGAGGTTAGGGTTTGATGAGGCAAAGAAGTTTTGGGGTTAGGGTTTCGTCGCAGAGATGGGTCGATGGTGAGGGCTTCGCTGGGTTTTTAAAGAGAAGAGGAGGATGAAGGAAAATAGGAAATGGTGAAGGGAGGTGACCGCACTCGCGGACGATGACGAGATCAGCTACAGGATCGCAAGAGGAGAGAGGGAGAATCGCGAGAGGAGAGAGACAGAGAGAGCGAGAGGAGAGAGAGAGAATGAACACTGAGGAGAGATAAATTTTTCTGCATGTGGAAGAGAGAGAGAGAGAAAGATTACGAGGGGGAGAGAAAGAGAAGAAGAAAGAGAAAAGGAGAAAGAGAAAGAGAGAAGAAGTGGGCTCGGTGGTGGGACCAGAAGGGGAGAGAGAGAGCTGGGTAGTTTAAAGGTTAGGATTTTAATTTAGGAAATATTTTTGGTTAGCTGTAAAAATCTTTTGAACTATTAAATAAATGTTAAACGAATTTTAAAATTTAAATAAATTGAATTTTGGCGGGATACAAAAATATTCCAAAACACGTCCGGGTAGGGTCTAAAAATTTAGATTTAAAATATGAAAAATATATGCGACTTTCAAAATTCAAAATGAATGCTCAGGTAACGAAAATGCATACCCCCAAGAACAGATGCATGTACGTGCGTGTAGCCATCCAAACACGTCCGTTTCACTGAACGGGACGGGAACAAGATGCACGGATGCTACCACGGGGTTAGGGGTATCATGCAGGCCAAGTTATGTAATTTTAAATTATTTTACGTGACTTAAAATGTTATCTGGTAAAAGATGCAATGTCAGATAAAATGTCAGTATGCAGTATTCATGAAAATGCACGTGTCTATGTAACAAGTCAAGATAATTCATAAATATGAATCAAACAGGTTCAAGCAAGCGGGTCGGGTCGAATGCAAAGTAAAATGTAAAATACCATTCGCACCCAAAACACGATAAATCAAGAAATACCACAATAAGAAAAAATACGAAAACTGTAATTGGTATAAATGAACTAGGTTGTTACATTATACCCAACTACAAAAAGAATTTCGTCCTCGAAATTCCAAGAACAAGAAAGGATAAACAATCAAGAAACTACAAGAATAGATGTGGAAACTTTTGTCGGATTTTATCTTCTCATTCCTAAGTTGATTCTCCATGCGGGCGATTTCCCCAAGAAACAAGTATAAGAGGGATAACCTTATTCTTAAGAAACTTTTCCCTTCGATCCACAATCGACATCGGTTGTTCCTCAAAGGTTAAATCTTCTCGCACAGCCAGCTCCGAATGATCCAGCACGTGTGTTTCATCTCGAACATACTTACGGAGCTGAGATACGTGAAACACGTCATGAACATTCGCCAAAGATTGCGGTAAAGCCAATCGATACGCCACTTCTCCAACACGCTCCAAAATCTCGAAAGGCCCAATGAATCGAGACTAAGCTTTCCTCGACTCCCAAAACGAATCACTCCTCTGATCGGTGATATCTTCAAGAATACCAGATCACCAACAGCGAACTCTAGAGGTCTTCTCGATGTATCAGCGCAACTCTTCTGCCGATCTTGTGCTGCCTTCATATGATTCCGGATAGTATTAACTTTCTCAACTGTTTGCACTACCAAATCCGGTCCCAACAATCTTCGCTCTCCAACATCATCCCAACAAACGGGTGAGTGACACTTGCGACCATACAACGCTTCAAATGGAGCCATCTGAATAGTCGCTTGAAAGCTGTTGTTTTACGAAAACTCCACCAAATGTAGATGATCTTCGCAAAAACCTTTGAAGTCTAACATGCAAGCTCTTAACATGTCTTCAAGAGTTTGGATCGTTCTCTCCAACTGGCCATCTGTTTGAGGATGATAAGCTGTGCTAAACTTCAATCGAGTCCCCAAACTTTCCTGTAAGCTTTTCCAGAAGTGTGATAAGAAACGGGTGTCACGGTTGGACACGATGCTCACTGGTACTCCATGCAATCTTACGATCTCCTGCATGTACCGTTCTGCCAATGCTTCCGTTGATTGACCAACTCGAAATGGGATGAAATGAGCTGCCTTGGTCAATCGATCAACAATCACCCAAACTGCATTGTTGCCCTTTGGACTCCGCGGTAAAGCCGTCACAAAATCCATGGTTATATGTTCCCACTTCTATTGAGGAATCGGAAGTGGTTGCAATAAACCAGCAACCCTTTGATGTTCAACCTTAACTTGCTGACACACTAAGCATTTCGCTACAAAGCGGGCAATCTCCTGTTTCATGCCTTCCCACCAGAAATGCTGTCGTAGATCTCGGTACATCTTCGTGCCTCCTAGATATACGGAATATGTGGACCTGTGCGCCTCCCTCATAACATCTTCACGAATATCTCCTTTTAGCACACACAAACGGCTACCATATCGCAACGAACCATCTACATGAATCAACAAGTCCGTTCGAAGTCCAGCTTCAACTTATTCTCGAAACTTCTGCAATCTTGGGTCCTGCAATTGCGCTGCTTTAATATTCTCGATCAATGACGATTGCACTTGCAGCTGTATCAACTGTCCCGAAGAATGCGGTAGCACAATCTCCAAATCGAATCTTCGAAAGTCTTCAATAAGCTCCTTTTGCGCAGTCAACATCTGAATTGCTGGCAACCGACTAAGCGCATCCGGCACAACATTAACTTTCCCCGGATGGTATTTAAGATCAAGATCGTAGTCAGCCATCAGTTCCAACCATCTACGCTACCTCATATTAAGCTCCTTCTGTGTGAACACATACTTCAGGCTTTTGTGATCGGTGAATACTTCGACCCTTTCGCCCAATAAGTAGTGTCTCCAAATCTTCAAAGCGAAAATCACAGCTGCTAGCTCCAAATCATGAGTTGGGTAATTCTTCTTATGGGTCTTCAACTGTCTCGATGCGTAAGCTATAACCTTCCCATGATGCATCAAAACACATCTCAATCCTTTTCTAGATGCGTCGCCGTGAATCACCAATCCTCCGGAACTGTCTGGTACGGTCAAAATAGGAGCGGTTATCAATCTCTGCTTCAATGCCTCAAAAGCTGACGCACACTTATCCGCCCACACAAACGGTACTTCCTTCCGCGTAAGCTTGGTCAAAGGCTCAGCCAAACGAGCAAAATTCTCCACAAACCTTCTGTAATACCCGGCAAGTCCAAGAAAGCTTCTGATCTCTGCAACGTTCTTCGGAATCGGCCAATCTCGAACTGCTGCAATCTTTTCGGGATCAACGACGATTCCATTTCCGGACACGACATGCCCCAAAAACTTCACTTTTTCAATCCAAAACT
This sequence comes from Agapanthus africanus, assembly GCA_030015575.1. Taxonomy (NCBI): domain Eukaryota; kingdom Viridiplantae; phylum Streptophyta; class Magnoliopsida; order Asparagales; family Amaryllidaceae; genus Agapanthus; species Agapanthus africanus. The sequence continues at coordinate 357,994,624 of JASDDO010000008.1, forward strand.
CGCATTTGCTCATCTTTGCATACAATCTTTCTTGCCTCAATGTCTGCAGTGCGATCTTCAAGTGTTCTGCATGCTCTTCCATACTCTTTGAGTAGACCAAAATATCATCAATAAACACCACTATAAACTGGTCCAAGAATGGTGAAAAGATTCGGTTTATCAAGTCCATAAATATTGCCGGTGCATTCTTTACTCCGAAGGGCATCACTAAATACTCGTAATGTCCATACCGAGTTCTGAACGCCGTCTTGCAAATATCTTCTGATTTAACTCGGACCTGATGATATCCGGATCGCAAATCCAGCTTCGAGAATACCCTCGCGCCATTAAGCTTCTCAAATAATTCGTCGATGCGAGGAATCAGGTACTTGTTCTTAATAGTCACCCGGTTTAATTCTCGATAATCGATGCACATTCTCCTTGTGCCATCTTTCTTCTTGAATAGAAGAACTGGAGCTCCCCAAGGTGAGTTACTGCTGCGAATCCAACCCTTCTCAAGTAATTCGGTAACCTGCTTCTTGACTTCTTCCAATTCCACTGGTGACATTGGATAGTATGCCTTTGAGACTGGTGCTGCACCAGGAATAAGATCGATTGCGAACTCCACATATCGTTTTGGTGGTAAACCCGAGATGTCTTCGAACACGTCCATGAACTCTCGAACTACAGCTGGCGCTTCTTCCTTATCAACTTCCATAGACGAAAGAACATTATTTGTCGCCTAGCCCTAAACTCGACTGGCCCGACAAAACTGCTTCCTCCAGAAAAGATAAACTCCAGATGTCCGGGAATCTGGAAAATCACTTTCTTTGCCCTACAATCAATGTGAGCGTGGAAAGTGCCGAGAAAATCCATTCCCAAGACGACTTCATAGCTGCCGGTATCAATCACCAAGAAATCTGCAAATAACTCCCATCCGTAAACAACAACTGAACAATCCTTACATTCTCTACTAGCTATGATCTTCCCATTCCCAGTGTGTATGTCCCAACAACTAGATAAGGTCGTGCAAGGAATCGAGTGCGTAGCAATAAACTTGGACGACATAAAATAATGGGATGCACCAGAATCGAATAACGCTAATGCGGGAAAATCATGAACAAGTAAGATACCTGAAACAACTTTTCATGAAGCCTTAGCTTCCTCAGCCGTCAGGGTAAATGCTCGAGCTTGATTGGGTCCCTGAGTCAGCTGCTTCTGTCCCTGAAACTGCTTCTGCGGTGGCCTCTGAACATCATCTTTCGTGCGAAGCTTTGACGGACAAGTGTTGATAGTATGATCCGCCGATCCACAAACCAAACAAAGTCCCCGCATCCTTCGACATTCCTTTTGCACGTGTCCAGGTAAATGGCAGTAGTCATAAATCACGCTCCTTCTTTGATCAACAACGACAGGCTTCTTCATAGGTGTTACGCCACATCGGTTCACCGGAATACCTCTGCGTACATGCGCTCGGTTCGGTGTAAATGCCGGCTTCCGCACTATAACTGCTTGCTGCTGCGTACCCCCAGTCTTCATAGATAGGCTCTGCTGCTCTCGGGCTGCTGTCAGTACTTGTGAGAAAGTGGTCAAACCCAGAGATATAATATGCCTATGGATGTCCACATCCAAACTGCGCATAAACCTTCGCGCTCTATCAGCTTCTTTGGCCACCAAAGGTCTAGCGAATCGATTGAGCCGTGTCCACTCAGCCGCATGCGCATCCATGGATCCTCCGTTCTACTTCAAACTGATAAACTTTTCTTCCATTTCCTCCCGTACAGTCTGCGGGAAGAACTTCTCCAAGAAACTCTTCGAAAAATCTGCCCAACTGATCGGCTTGGGCAAGCGGGTCTCTTCCACAAGCCACCATTCAAGGGCATAGTCGACTAATTGGATGCGTACCACATCCATTCTCTTGTCCTCTGGAATCTGTGCCGCAACAAGAAAATTCTCCGTATCAACCAGCCACTGCTCTGCTGGCAACAAATCTTCCAGGCCAGTAAATACGGATGGACCAAGTCTCCTGAAATCCGCACGGTACCCACACGATTAACTGGTTTGGCCACAACATTGTTTACGGACTGTTGGATGGTCCTCAAACCTTCCTGAAAAGCTTCGGCTTGCTGCTAGCTCAGCTTGGTCTGCCGTTTCTGGTTCTCCAGCATCCCACGAATTACTCCAAGCAAAGCGGCTTCATCAACACGCCTCTGGTACGTTTTCAGATTTCTGTCTGCCATGTTCCTGAAACTAAAACACCGAAAGGGTTAGTATGATAACAAGATACAGATCAAGGATAGGGATCAAGACTAGAACTCCAAGTTACTCAAATAGAGTACCGCATTGTAACCATGCCGCGGTACATAGCTACAATCACATAACTCTACCCAAGTCGCCTAAATTCTAGAGATAAACAATAGGAAACCAAAGTTTCAATTCGAGATGCAAAGAGGTTTGCATATCGTCAAGGTAAGAATCATGAGGAAGTTAAGATTCAAAAAATGGCAAGATGGTAAAGTGGCAGGACATGTTCCTAATCACGAGTATTCTGATTCGTGTATTGTGTCCAATACCCAACTACAAAAGGAATCAAACCCGATTAACCTAGATCCTATGGCTTTGATACCAAAACAAACCCTGTCACGCCCCGCTTCCCAGAGTACGCTAAGATAGGCACGTGACAGAGCCAACCATGCTACTTGTGGATAGGAAATATCCCTCCACAGTAACATTACGGCTGTAGAGATATCAAGAACAGTAAAAATAATAAACAACTATCTAATACATGTCCATGAGCCAGAATAACGAGTCAAGAATAAAATAATGCGGAAGCTAAAAGATCCAATAAACAATAGTAATCTGGAATGTACGTCCCATAATGCGGGCTCACATAAAGAATGAAAATACTGAAAGGAACTGAACTAAACTAATACAGGTCCTCACTGCTTGGCCTGTTCACTGAAATACTCCTGCTCGGCCTGCAGCAAAGGTAAAGGATCTGGGCCATGCAAAACCCAGACGTCAGTGCGTCATAATATCAAGCAATAATAATCAAGGAGTGGCAAGACATGCAGGTACGAGTATGAACGGTAAAACAGGTATAACAGTATCATACATAAGGACAGTGAAGGGTAAAGGCACAGGTGACATGCGGTGAGAAATCTAAACTGGTCTACTGGGTTAACTACTCTCAAGTCTTTGAAATCAATTTAATGAATCGTCGATGTAACTCAATAGTATCCCGTGCGTGCCCGGGACCACGGTCAAGATTCTCGGGCTGAATCCGAGACGTGCCGCTAGGCAGTAAAAGGTAGTATGTAAAGACGAATGATGTCAGCAGCATCATTCCGGGGCTGGCCTAGCCCGTAAGACTGATCAGTAAAGGCATCGAACTGTCGAGTTACAAGTCAGGTTTCATCATTGATTTCCCCATACCCCCAAGTTATGTGTTCAAGTCAGGTATTGATAAATCTGGAGCTAATGCCAACACAGGATCAAGCAGGTACAGGTTTGTCTGAATAGACAACAGGAAATGTCCGTAGGGACAACAGGTCAAGGTTGTCGGCATTAATAACAAGATCGGTATCAAGTCAGGCTGTGATACATCAGGTCATGTCAGGTAGTGTACATGGAATCAAATCATGTCAAGTAGTGGTGTATGTATCAAGTCGTGTTAAGTAATAGTGTATCAGGTCATGTCAGGTAGTGCACAAGTATCAAGTGGGTGCTCATAATCAAACTGTAATAAGTATGGGAACACAAAACAAGTATGGAGTGCTAATATAACAATAAAATGGAATAATATGATATGGTATGCAAATAGATATAAATTCAAAGATATGAATGCACAATTATCGATTAGGGTTACGTTTATAGTTCCAATATTAATTAGGATGCACTTTATTAAACATGGGGTGTTAATATCACAGTGTTATGTATTAATGTGATCTATGGATGCATTTATATATATTTTAAATGAGATGGCTGCACACGGGTATCCGAAATCAGTAAAACTATAAAATGGTAATGTGGGATGCACAACTAAGCAATATGTGATGTAAATATTCCATTGGGTGCAGTATGTTGTAATGTAGTATGTAACAAGATAAGTTTTCATGACCTAGATCTGAAATGATATGAATGGATGCAAATGGAACATCGAAAAGTTATAAAACTAAACATGGGTGCATGATTTTAAATACAGGTATGATATTTATTTAAATAGGTATATAATGAGTTATATAGCATGTAGCAAGATTAACTTGCCTCGACGGATCAAGAAACGGATATGTACGGTATGTCCGACGTCGGCAAAATGTCGCGATGCGCGCACGGTCCATGGAACGGATCCAAGAAACGCACGAGGGTGATCACGCAAGCCAGGCACTTCCTCTAGGTCGCTTGGATCGTCGACGACGATCCCGGCTCCGGCGAACTACGGAAACGGAGAACAAAACTTTAAAGAAATAAAAGAAAGAAAGAAAGAAGGAAGGAAGGAAGGGAAGAAGAAGAAGAGAAGAGGGATTAGCTCACTGAAGTTTGTGCACTGGGTTCGCAGAGAGAGATGGTGGTGTCGACGGTGATGAACGGAGCTCCGGCGAAGGGGTTTGATGTTAGGGTTTCGGTTAGGGTTTCGGTTAGGGTTTGGGTTTTGTTTGTTGGGGTTTGGGTGAGTGCAGGGTTATTGCTGGGTTGTAGGAGGAAGAACAGAGGAGATAGGGAGAGAGAGGAGACGGTGATGATGGCAAAGAGAGGTGGTCGGCGGTGAGGTGTAGATGGGTGATGGGTTTTATGGATGCAGGGTGCTTCGGGGAGAAGGAGGAAGGTGGCTGAGCTGGTGAAGAGGAGGTGACGAGGAGGAGGAGGCTCGGTTGAGGTTAGCGTTTGATGAGGCAAAGAAGTTTTGGGGTTAGGGTTTCGTCGCAGAGATGGGTCGAAGGTGAGGGCTTCGCTGGGTTTTTAAAGAGAAGAGGAGGACGAAGGAAAATAGGAAATGGTGAAGGGAGGTGACCGTACTCGCAGGCGGTGACGAGATCAGCTACAGGATCGCGAGAGGAGAGAGAGAGTTACGAGAGGAGAGAGATAGAGAGAGAGCGAGAGGAGAGAGAGACAGAATGAACAGTGAGGAGAGATAAATTTGTCTGCATGTGGAAGAGAGAGAGAGAGAAAGATTACGAGGGGAGAGAGAAAGAGAAGAAGAATGAGAAAAAGAGAGAGAGGAAGTGGGCTCGGTGGTGGGACCAGAGAGGGGGAGAGAGAGCTGGGTAGTTTAAAGGTTAGGATTTTAATTTAGGAAATATTTTGGTTAGCTGTAAAAATCTTTTGAACTGTTAAATAAATGTTAAACGAATTTTAAAATTTAAATAAATTGAATTTTGGTGGGATACAAAAATATTCCAAAACACGCCCGGGTCGGGTCTAAAAATTTAGATTTAAAATATGAAAAATATATGCGACTTTCAAAATTCAAAATGAATGCTCAGGTAACGAAAATGCATACCCCCAAGAATGGATGCACGTACGTACGCGTAGCCATCCAAACACGTCTGTTTCACTGAACAGGACGAGAACAAGATGCGCGGATGCTACCACGGGGTTAGGGGTATCATGCAGGCCAAGTTATGTAATTTTAAATTATTTTACGTGACTTACAATGTTATCTGGTAAAAGATGTAATGTCAGATAAAATGCCAGTATGCGGTATTCATGAAAATGCACGTGTCTATGTAACAAGTCAAGATAATTCATAAATATGAATCAAACAGGTTCAAGCAAGCGGGTCGGGTCGAATGCAAAGTAAAATGTAAAATACCATTCGCACCCAAAACACGATAAATCAAGAAATACCACAATAAGAAAAAATACGAGAACTGTAATTGGTATAAATGAACTAGGTTGTTACACATAGCATCCCCTGAAAATTCGGTTGTGCTTATCATTGCACATACGTTTTTGAATTTGGTTATAAAAATGTATGCATCTTCGAATTCAAGCCCGTGAAATTTGGGCAACAGGTTGATGAAGTGGGGTTTAATTTCGAAATTATCCCCATTGGCTGGTGGAAGAGACAGACAAATAGAAAGGGGTCCACGTACGGGGTAGCATCTTTCTTGGAGAAAGATGCGCTGTGGATTCTGCGTACCTATGGGTGGTGGTAGGGTGGTATCATTAAATCCCGATGGATATCCGTCCATTTCGGAAGATGTGGTGGGTGAAGGAGAAATAGAAGATGAAGAAATACCGACTTCGGAGTCGAGAGAAAAAACGCGGACAAGACGGGCATTAGAATCCCGTGTCCAGCCGATCATGCACTAAGCGGGTTTAGTGCACGTGGCAGCGTGTGTGAAAACGATTTTTTAGAGGGCTTGTTTTGAAAAATAGTCGGTCTTGAGGCTTGACTCAACAAATCACAAAATGCACAATCAATCCTTAGAACTAGGGTCACCTAAGTCAAGTCACTAGACTGCTCCTAGATTTCCAAGGGACAAGTCGCAGGATCAATCCTCTACTACCTTCTTATCAATCTTGTGGCCAGGTAAGTGCCAAGTAAGTGGGAGGTATCCGCTATACGAATCACCGAAATAACAAGTCTAATTAAGTAACCACTTTCCTTAGTCACACTTGCCTAAACACCACAAGAGAAATGCGGATAAGCGATAGATTATCCATGACCTTCCTCTGTCCTAATTAAGCGCGACGGTCCTTAGGGGCTAGGTCTAGAATTTTTTTAATTAATGTAGGATGATAGTATGCTCGTTTTGTGATTTGTGGGGCCTAGGAAGGGTGATGAAATCCCCACCTAATCTGAGTTTGGGTTTATTGCCCCTTAAAGTCCGGTTTAAATATGCAAAAACAAACCGAAATGAAAACACGCAAAATGATTTTTGAGCGGCGATATTTGTAAAGAATGCTGCAGGTAAAATCAGATTATTAGAGATTTAGAGGAGAGAGAAAGATCTTAGGAAAATACCAGAGGATTTGGGGCTGTAATTCACCCAAAGCGCAGTGGTTCCGCTGCAAGTTGGTGTGTTCGTTTGCTAAATTTTCTTCAGGGCTCTCCTATACTCCTCTGGTCCAAGTTGAAATCTTTGAATCTCTATTTCCTTGCTCCTGTTACTCCAGATTTCCTTGCAAAAACTCGTACAATAATTGTTAAAAACACAAGATGCGGTTTTGGTTCTCGTTTATTTTATGTTCGCTGGATTTAATATGAATTCAATCCGAATAACAAGAAAAAAATTACGACCATTTCCCCGGAAACAGCGCCATTTGATTGGTTGTGCGAAAGAAGTGTGTTCAAAAATAACCACAATCAAGACGGTGTCACTAGTTGCTAGCCGCGATGAGTACGGGTCGTCCGCAGGGAAACGTGAACTCTTTTCTTGCATTAGACGAGTTGATGAAAAAATGGTGATTGTTTGTTGTTATATTTTAAAATGGATATAAGATTTATAATGAAAAGGCTTGTAGGGTTCATAGGACTTAGTAGTAATGGATGAATAATTAAAAATGACCCTTTTATCTGTTAATAATTTAAAACTAGATCGATAGTGATGAATGTAGATTAGGGTTTTTTGGAAGAAACTAGGGTTTACCTACTATTAACTCTTGTCCTTTCATTGATCTTTATTCATGTATAGCCCTTTACAAACAAGTGTTAAACAAATCTCAAATCGTGGTCGAGCCTATCAATAAATTGATAGCGCGCCCGATAAGGAGGTTAACATTTATTTTGCTAAAATTTATAAACTTTAAAATGTTTAAAAGAAGTTATAAAGTTTTCTCAACCATTATCCTACCCTATCCTACAAACCCTAGCAAACTAGGAATTACTCGTTCATGGTTAGAGATTTAGAAGAAAGGTTGAAGAAGAATGAAAGTATGATTAAGATACAGAAAAGTAAGTGCAGAAATTAAATGCGGAAATTAATTGGAAAAAGAAATAAAAAAAACTACCTTTATTAATCAACTATTGCATTTACAATTTTAATCCTTAGAAAGTAAATTACAAGAACCCTAGTTTGCTCTAGATCTCTCTCTTGTTGGAGGTAGATGAATATATGATGATCACTCGGATACGTGGATCTCTTGATCTCTTCGGTGATGATTTTCAATGTACAGCTCTCGGTCCCTTATATAGTCCTTGAAACCAGAAACCCTAGATTTCATATAGGAATATATGCAGTTAAGATCATGATCCCAAAATCTCACATCCAACGGCCCAGATTTGACCACTGAATTACTGCAAAATGCCACATTTTGCCGCCCTTCCGCCGCGCTTTGGTGGGATCATGACTTGGGATTTTTTTTGACTTCTTGTGTTGACATGTGGAGATCCTTTTAATGTCTAGATTATGAAAATAATACTCTGAGTCTCTGCCGTTGCTAGATCTCTCGATTTTCTTGATCGTTAAAAAGTGTGTTCGAAAATAACCGCAATCAAGACGGTGTCGCTAGTTTTTAGCCACGATGAGTACGGGTCATCCGCAGGAAAACGTGAACCCTTTTCTTGCTTTAGACGAGTTGATGAAAGATGGGTGATTATGTGTGTTATATTTTAAAATGGATATATGATTTATAATGAAAAAGCTTGTAGGGTTCATAGGACTTAGTAGTAATGGATGAATAATTAAAATGACTCTTTTATCTTTTAATAGTTTAAAACTAGATCGATAGTGATGAATGTAGATTAGGGTTTTTTTGGAAGAAACTATGGTTTCACCACTATTAACCCTTGTCCTTTTATTGATCTCTATTCATGTCTAGCCCTTAACAAAATAAGTGTTAAACCAATCTCAAATCATGGTCGAGCCTATCAATAAATTGATAGCGCGCCAGATTAGGAGGTTGACATTTATTTTGCTAAAGTTTATAAATTTTAAAATAAGTTATAAGGTTTTCTCATCCATTATCATACCCTATCCTACAAACCCTAGCAAGCTAGGAATTACTCGCTCATGGTTAGAGATTTAGAAGAAAAGTTGAAAAAGAATGAAAACATGATTAAGATGCAGAAAAGTAAGTGCAGAAATTAAATGCGGAAATTAATTGCAAAAATAAAAATAAAAAAAACTAGCTTTATTAATCAACTATTGCATTTACAATTTTGCTCCTTAGAAAGTAGATTACAAGAACCCTAGTTTGCTCTAGATCTCTCTCTTGTTGGAGGTAGATGAATAGATGATGATCACTTGGATACGTAGATCTCTTGGATCTCTTGATCTTTTCGGTGATGATTTTCAATATACAGCTCTCGGTCCCTTATATAGTACTTGAAATCAGAAACCCTAGATTCCATATAGAAATATATGCAATTAAGATCATGATCCCAAAATCTCACATCTAACGGCCCAGATTTGACCGCCGAACCACCGCAAAATGCCACATTTGGCCGCCCTTCCGCCGCGCTTTGGTGGGATCATGACTTGGGATTTTTTCTGGCTTCTTGTGTTGACATGTGGAGATCCTTTTGATGTCTAGATTCTAAAAATAATACTCTGAGTCTCTGCCGTTGCTAGATCTCTCGATTTGCTTCTAAATTTTGACAGATTCGGTTCCGATATCCCTATTTGACTTGGATCTTTTACTTGGATTCCAGACCCGAGCTAGTACCTGCATAATATCTCAAATCAAAGTGTTTAATAGCATTTGGTATTTTTGAGATATTATCCTAACAATTTATGTAATATAATATCTCAAGAATATTTATTAGAAATATTTGATATGATATGCATATTTTAATTATTAAGATTTCATTTAAATATTATATGCATATATTTTTCCTCATTATGTTAATTAAAATGTAGAAACATATGATAATAAACTTTTTACAAATAAACCCACATATGTTCTATATTTATAATAAACACTTGTGCAATATTCACATAGCTTCACATTTTCAACACCACATAGTACTTAACAATAGTGGGGAAAATGTTCATACAAATATGCAATATTTTAGACTAATCAATCATATATGAGAGCTTATCAATTTTCAATTAACCCACTTCCACATTGTTCCAAATGGGAAATGACCAACTTACCAGCTCCATCAGCACCATACTATAGAACCAAACCTGAAAGGACACCCAAAAAGAGAAGAAGGATTGATGATCCAGCTCGAAGTGTGTCGGTTAGGGCATCCGCTGGATCACTTATGTGTTCAAAATGTAAAGGTGAAGTTAAACTAAAATTATTATCTGTTAGATTAATCTTTGATTTTATATGTTTGATTTTATAAATTTCTTCATATAAGTTTATATAAATTTCTTCATATAACTTGTTAGGCTGGGGACACGATATCTAAACTTGCAAAAATGAAGCATCCACATTAACTTGAAAGGGGGAAACATGCAACAAGCGAGGGTGACCAAAGAAAACAGGCTCAAGTATGGCTGATTGTGGTGAATTTCCTACCACAAACTCTCAAGTTCAGAGTCAAAATGTTGCATCTTCAATAGGTCAAACAAATGCACAATGAGCAAAAGGGTTAGCTGTTGGGGATATAGGGAATCAAGCCAATATTAGAATTAGAGTGAGTGATCTTTGATAATGATTTTGTATATTTGCTTTTATAGATTTTTTCATATAAGTTCACATAGTTTTTCTTTTGCAGAAGGAATTAGCACCAAAGAGAAAGTCAAGTGATGCAACTGCTTTGGATGGGAAAAAATAGTTTGTTGTGCTGGTATTGCTTTTGGAGAGATTGTTATGTTTCAGTGAACTTGTGTAGAATCTGTGTTATGCTCATTGAGCTTGTGTAGCTCAGTGTTGCATGTGTAGAATCTATTTTATGGATATGGAACTTCAGGACATGTATGACTTCAGTGAATTTGTGTACAATCTGTTTTATGCTCAGTGGTTGGTACATTGCTGAAATTATAAGATTTGCTATTGTAATTGTTGTTGTACTACTAATTTATACTCTATTCTGTTCAATGTGTAGCTCGGTGTTGCTACATTATCAAATTTTGTTCTAATTCTACTCAGTATGCTATTTAGTTATTCTTCTTCATGTGCTATTTTTCTAAACTATTTTGTTCAATGTGTAGCTCAGTGTAGCTCAATGACATGCTCAAATTTAGATCAAATAAATCTGGTCCAGATTTTACTTGTTTTTAGTGTTGCAGCTCAAATTTTTAGTGTTACATTAAATACAGCTCAAATTTTTACTGTTGCATCAATTTCTAGTATTGCAGCTCAATTTCTAGTGTTGAAGCTCATTTTCTACTTGACAAGTCAGTATTTTTCTTTTTTGATGAAGTATCAAAATTTTATAAACAAATACAGCTCAAATCTCCTCCAGATTTTAGTGTTGCGACTAAATTTCTAGTGTTGCAAGAATGAAATATCATATTTTTTTATGCAACACTGATCAGAATTTTTTTTGCAATGGATAATCAACAATTTTTTTTGCATGAATTGGTTGTAATGGAACATATTTTGCACCAGAAATTTTGCATCTGTTTTTTTTGCACCACAGATTTTGCAGCAGAATATACTAATCAATTTTTTCAGTGTTGCATCTGAGTATTGCATCAGAATTTTTTTGGCACCATAAACTTTTGCATTCACATCCAATTTTTTGAAATGGATAATCAACATCAGAAGTGTGCATGAATCAACAATCTGAAATCCAAATAACTTCAAAATTAAATTTCATATAGATAACCGGATCATAACATTCACATAGCTTCACATTTTCAACACCAAAAAGATCACATAGCCACATACACTGCAATTCTTCACTTCTTCAAAATCTCCAAAACATGGAGAGAAAAAACACAAATAAACTACTAAAATAGATACAACATTAAGCCACATCCATTGTTCAGCACCTAAACCTACAACACCAACTCCAGCATTTCCATTTTCTATCCTACCAATTCTCACAACTTGCTCCAGTTGTGCTATTCTTTCTTGAAGCGATTGATTCTCTTTCTGCAGTTCTTGAACATACTGTACAATCCTAGGTCTCATCTTAAGAACACTCCACACAAAGAAATTACATTTTCAAGAGAAATGATAGCAAGCGTAGAATCTACGACCCGCGTTCTCCTCGGTCGCAGCAACAAAAAATGGGGCAGGAAGACCGCAGCAGCAAAGGACTTGGCCATCAGGACCAGCACTCCCTAAACTCTCCGATGGATTGTTGCCCCTTCTTCATGAGGAATTCACCATCTTTGTCGTCGATTGCCCCTTCTTCACGAACCCTAGAAAAGAAAAGAAAGTGAGCTGAGATATGGAGGAAGGGATGTAAAAAGGTGAAATAAGGGTAGTGTTGGAATTAAAAAAGTATTAGTCACGTGAGGGGAGTATTTTTTATTTAAAAATTGCTAAAACTAAAAGGAAGGGGGTTGCAGGGGGGTCGAAAGTAACGGAGTGAAACGTTGGGGGGAGCTGTAATGGGAAAAGGCTTAGGGTGGCAGCGGGAACATATGCAAAACCACAGTGTGGTTTTGGTGAAATTTTCCTTGATAAAATTATAACACCGCACGTGCACGGCTCGTTTGTAGCAAGCGCGCAAGTACGGATCAATCACCCAGAGAACACTGTTAGTTAATTATTTGCTCAATCAGATTAAAAATAAAAATCTAGTTTTTATACTTAAAAATTAAAAAGATGATTTTTACCACTTTAAAATTAAAATAGCAAATAAGATTAATTAAATTTAATGATAAAATGGCATACCCAGAGTATTGAATTCTCTATACTAGTTATAAAGGAAATATGCATAAATCATAATCTTAAAATTCGTATTTTTATAATCTATGATCTAGTTTGAAAGTATAGACTATATGGACTTTGATCCAATATAACCTATCAAGCTATTTAGTTCACAGGTTTATAAAAACATGATTTTTAATATTCTAATGCAAGTTAGGCCTAAATATGATCTTACTAATCCTAAGTATAGGCTATGAGTGATACTAAATAACCTGTCAAAGTGATCTAGAAAAATCAATCTATGTTTACCCTACATTTATCTTTTAAGTGATTTTTTCTAAATAATGATTTATACGATTAACCTTTATACTAATCCAGGTTCATCCTACTCTAGGCATGTTAATGCTCAGCTACTCATACCAAAATTAAATACAAAATAATTGCATAAATTAAAAGAAGGAAATATGATTAAAAATAAAAGCAAGTAAAAGAAACACAAGAAAGAATAAATTGCAAAAAAAATATTAAAATAAAAATACAAACTTGAGGACTTGATCTTCTACTCTATCATGCATGAAAAGAAAAGAATTGCATTTATTTGGTGGTTAGAAACTAATCCTAAGGTAGAAGATACTTTCTGTAATTCTAGAAACCACCTATTTATAGACTTATAATGAAAAACCCTAAATCTAAACAAATTGAAGCAGCTCACAAAAATTCAACGGCGGATCTTAACATTTGGCTGCTAAATCGCCGCCATATACATGTAGTTGACATCTAAATGACCGCCCACTTCACGTCTGTTTGGGCTCAATATTTGACTGCAATCTTCTGGTTTGATTTAGGTAGTTTTGATCGCATAATATCCCGAATATCTTGCTTGTTATGTGAATGCTCAATCAGTTACCCGCTTAGGCTGATATAATCTGTTGGTCTTGATTTGATTTGATCTCTTAATTTTATTTGTTAATATTGATTTAATTTGGCTGCACCTGCAAAATATCTCACAACAAATATTTAGTAGTATCTATTTATTTAGGAAAATATTTAAACCAATTAACTCACAAATATTCATTTATTATTATATAAAATATTTTAACAGATAACTCCATAAATGTTTTTAAGTTATAATTAATGGTATTTATTTATTAACAAAAGATATGGAAAAAGATAGTAAAAAATATGCAAGAAACATGCCGATCAAATACTCTCACACCTATCTTTTGCTCGTTCTCGAGTAAAACTTAAAAAAATAAAAATCCTAGAAAGAAAAAAGAAAAACTAGATAAATCTTATCTCACTTTCGCAGGCATCGCGATTGCACTGAGCATGTGCAACAGGCCGTTAAACCTCTAGGTGTCCTTAGTAAGAGAAGTGTTGTCTCCTGAGGGTTTTCAGCGAATTACACCCACAAAATTCATAAAGAGAAGAAAAAAACACAAGAAAATGAAGATTAAGGAAAAACTCCAAAAGTATCTCGAAAATTTGTAAAGTCGTAAGTTTTATTGAGTTTTCATCTTAAAATTTAGTCTATAATCTAGAATTTCTATCATTTTTAATTGAATACCCGATCCTATTTTTCATTCCACTTTTTCATTGATTTTCGTTGCTACACACCTTGTGATCTCGCAATAGTATTTTAGTTATAAAACTCCTATTCAAACCATCATATCTCCGTTTACTCCCATATCTCAAACTTTACCGCTAATAGCTTTTTTTATATTTATTTATTCATACTTATTTCGAAACTGGTCCTTTATCAACTACTAATAATAGTAGTAAGCCAAAATTATTCTCCCACGGAGAACCGTAAGAACTTTTAACTCGGAAAGAACACTTACTTGGCAGGGGTGTTAGAAAGAGACATATCCACACGCATTTACCCCCTGACTAGTGCGTAGAAATTTTTATATTTATACTTTTTAACCACCTTTCGGCATGAGCATCTAATGCTTTCTGAGGCACGAATTCCCAACTACTTTGTGAAGAATTTATATATATATATATATATATATATATATATATATATATATATATATATATATATAATTAGATGTATCATCTAAGATAGAAAATTCACGGAGATATTCAAGTCATCCTATTCATCCTATAACCAAAGACGTGTATGTATAAATAAGCTGTGAATTCACTGCGATCAAGTTAAAGATGGATTATTTTTCAGACTTAATATATGTTAAAGATTTCAATAATTTCCCTTCATATTAACTTTACTTCAAAATTAGACTCAAAATTACTGATTTCCAAACAAACTAACTTAATCTCACGAAAATTCTTCTTTCATCTTTCTTCTTTGATCTTTTCTTTTCTTTATCTCTTTTTCTCTCTTTTATTATTATTTTTTATTCTTTTATTTAATAAAAGAAAAGCAAAATAACATAAAAAAATAAAGAAACCTAAAAACCTAAGCTAGACATTGTTCTGAATGTCATCTAACTCTAGTGTGTTAAGCTTATTTTCCAAAAGTGACGAGCCAAGAAAATATACCTGTGAAGTGCTCTAGTTTATTAACCGCCAAATCTCAAGTTTTAGCTTTCCCTGCATCTGGGAGGTATATAAGGAGCTTTTGAGACCCAAACCTTCATGGTTTTATAGGAGTTAGACTTGGAGACCATTTCAAATTTGTAAGTAGAGGGAAATTTTGTTTCAAATCACAAACATATATAAAATGGCCATTTGCACCACAATAATGACAAGTGTGATTAGGTGCATGCATAGGACTTGAACTATCAACATGCATCTGACGTGTAGGATGAGCATACTTTTGAAGAGTTTGTTTTGTATAAAGAAATGCATGTGAATGAATATTTGATTTTGCATGAACAGATTTATGAGCATTCGTTTTATTAGAAGAGGGTTAAACTAATTTAGAATTTTTTTTTGAGATTTTGAAAAGTTCAAAGCAACATCTTTTCTATTTAAAAATTTTATTTTCTTACTGGATGGAGGAATAACCTTTACTTTTCTTTTTGAATGTTTATCAAGAGAAACCGTCAAATCATAATTTTTCTTTTTAAGAGAAAGATTTTCATTTGTCAAAATCTTTTGAGATTGAATTGAGAATTTTAAGGAATCAAGTTCACTATTAAAAGTTGATATCAAGTTTTTATGTTCATTTCTCAAAAATGCACAAGACAAAACCAAGTTTTCGTTTTTATTTTTCAAAGTCTCAAATTTTTTTGACTGGTTTTCAAATTTCAACAGAAACTCATTCTTCTCTTGTTCTCTTTCTTATTTCAAACCAGCCAAAGTTTTGGAAAGACTCTCAAGTTTTGAATGCAACTTATTTTTTCATTTTTCAGTTTATCAATCGAAATATCATGAGAGCAAGAAAGTACATTAATCTTGGCTAACAATCATCATTTGTGTGTTTCAAAGATTCATTTCTAGAAATCAATTCTCTGTTTTCCAATTTTAAAGACGAGTTTTGTTTTTCAAGAAACTCATTTCTAAAAATCAATTCGTTCTTTTCAATTTCAAGTTTTTCGTTTAAAGCAGTAACAAAATCTGACACGTTGAGTTTTTCAATAAGTTACTTATACCAATTAAAATCTCATACTTTGAAAACAAATCATTTTTCTCTTATTCGAGAATGCTATTCCGAGATGCAAGGGCATTATATGAAACTTGATCATGAGTAAAATTATGATTATCAAAAAATGTTGTGCCCATACTATCATGATCAAAAGAAATCTCACATGGTTTGGTAGAAATTGATGGTATATCATTATTTGTAAAATATTGAAATACACATATCGTTTCAACATGATTTTTTTTATGATGTGTTCTCTATAACTTTGTTCTAATGCACATCAAATATCATAAGCTGACCCGAAATACGAAACACTCATATGAATTTCACAATTCAAAGCACTCCGTAAAATACCTACAACTTTTTCGTTCAAGAAAACCAAGTTTCGTTCACTCATATTCCATGTCATTTTTTCTCCGATATTTCTATGAAAAGCATATTTATTTTCAATGATTTCCCAAAAATCTTTATCAAGTGAGTCAAGATATTCTTTTACTTTTATTTTTATTTTCCATTCTAAAAAATCATTCCCGTCAAAGTGCGGAGAACAATCAGCAAGATCCATTTTTGTTTTAAAATATAAATCCTAACTAAGCACACCAAACAATCAAATCCTAATCAATTAGGATGAACCTAGACCTAAACGGCTCCTGAGTTAATCGTTAGGCTGGCTAAATCCAAAGTAGACTAACCAGTCAACCAGGTAAAAACTAGGTGAGTGGGAGGCATCCGCTATACGAACCACTGAAATACCGAGCATAATTAAGTAAACCACTTGCCTTCGTCACACTTTCCTAGACATCAACTGATTAGACTCCTCGAAATATTAGTTATCCTGAAAGCAAACTTTTCCTAGTGAGCTATATGAATCCTTAGGGTTTTAAGTCTAATCGATTTTTATTAGAAGTTTGGGTTCATGTAACATGGAAGATGATTTATGGGCCAAGGAAGGGTGATGCAATCCCTACCTTATCTTTCAGGTTTATGATTTGCCTTTAAAATATTTTAAATATAAGTGCAACAAATCAAATCCAATCAAATCTAATTAGAAAATATAAATATTTTTTTAGTGGTACAAAGAAATCCTGCAAGAAACAGAGAAGAGAAATATTATGATTGAGAGAGAAGATATGCAAGAGTACTCACCAAATTCAAATTTTTGCAGAGATCTCCCTTGTTCCTTGCTGCTTCTTTGAAAATCTAAAATCTAAAAAACTAAACTAAAGATAATTTTTAATTTGAAAAACAAATAGATAATTTTTAATCCAAAAAACAAATAAAACTAAAACCGTCTTTCTCGACAACGGCGCCAAAAACTTATTGATAAAATTATAATACCGCAAGTGCACGGCTCGTTTGTAGCAAGCGTTTTAAGTACGGGTTGATCACATAGAGAAGACTGTTGGTTAATTATTTGCTCAATTAGATTAAAAATAAAAATCTAGTTTTTATACTTAAAAATTAAAAAGATAATTTTACCACTTTAAAATTAAAATAGCAAATAAGATTAATTAAATTTAATGATAAAAGGGCATACCTAGAGTGTTGAACCCCTTATACTAGTTATAAAGGAAATCTGCATAAATTATAATCTTAAAGTTCGTATTTTTATAATCTATGATCTAATTTGAAAGTATAGACTATATAGATTTTGATCCTATATAACCTATCAAGCTATCTAATTCCCAGGTTTATAAAAACATGATTTTTAATATTTTAATGCAAATTAAGCCTAAATATGATCTTACTAATTCTAAATATAGGCTATGAGCGATGCTAAATAACCTATCAAAGTATTCTAGAAAAATTCAATTTATATTTACCCTACATTTATCTTTTAAGTGAATCTTTTTAGAATAATAATTTATACAATTAATCTTTTTACTAATCCAAATTCATCCTACTTTAGGCATGTTAATGTTTAGCTACTCATACCAAAATTAAAGACATAAGAATTGCATAAATTAAAAGAAGGAAATATGATTAAAAATAAAAGCAAGTAAAAGAAACACAAGAAAGAGTAAATTGCAAAAAAAACATTAAAATAAAAATACAAACTTGAGGACTTGATCTTCTACTCCACCATGTATGAAAAGAAAAGAATTACATTTATTTGGTGGTTAGAAACTAATTCTAAAGTAGAAGATACTTTATGTGATTCTAGAAACCGTCTATTTATAGATTTACAATAAAAAACCCTAAATCTACAAAAATCGAAGCAGCTCACAAAAATTCAATGGCGGATCTTGACATTTGGTCGCTAAATCGCCACCATATACATGTAGTTTACCGCTAAATGACCGCCACTTCACGTCTGTTTGGATTCAATATTTGACTGCAATCTTCTGGTTTGATTTGGTTAATTTTGATCGCATAATATCCCGAATATCTTGTCATTTCTCTGTTGTTACATGGATACTCAATTGGTTACCCGATTAGGCTGATATAATCTGTTGGTCTTGATTTGATTTGATCTCTTGATTTTATTTGTTGATATTTATTTGATTTGGCTGCAATTAAAGCTGCAAAATATCTCAAAACAAATATTTAGTAGCATATATTTATTTAGGAAAATATTTAAACCAATTACCTCACAAATATCCATTTATTATTATATAAAATATTTTAACATATAACTTCATAAATGTTCTTAAATTATAATTAATGACATTTATTAATTAATAAAAGATAGGGAAAAAGATAGTAAAAATATGTAATAAATGTGCTGATCACCTGACAATTAAAAAGAACCGAAAGGAATCTCAGGGGAATATTCTCGAAAGCCTTAGAGCATATTTTGCATGAAGAATTCTCAGGAAGAGGAGGGGTTAGCAAAAGGGGAAAATTCTTTTGAGTACCGGTTTTGCATAGGAAAAGAAGAAATGGAACTGTGGAGGTTCACAGGCACGCTGCTTGTAAACCCAGGGCAAGCGGACGGGGATACAACCCTGCCCACGTTGGTTGGTGTGTCCTAGGCCCACTATGCTCGCAACAAAAATAATTTTAAAACATTAAATATCTTTACATAAATAGAATATCAGCCTTCGGAAACAAATTCTTCTTAGCTGTAGTTCGGCTGTAAACTAACTTACCAAGTTTTGAAATTTAGGGCTTTTAAGCTGTTGATGAACATTGATGATCTTGCCAACATAACAAGTCACTCAAGTTGAAGAAAACTTAAATATTTTTTATTTTTTGCTATAAACGAACCGCTGCTGAAGAGGATTTATAGAGACGAGTGACCATAAAGAAACATATGAGAAAAAAGAATTTGATTAAAATAAATCACCGATAAAACATTCATTGCTTCTCATGTTGCATCGACGAACCCGATAAATTGAGATAATATGAAATTGCTAATTATTTCATCAAGCTACTAAACTCCAAGCGATCTCGCATGAAACAGGAGGGTGGTGCCCTAGGATTTAAGTGGCGATCCCCGCTCCCTGTTTGCGCTGTGTTGCCCGCAGACGCTCGCACTTTATTTTTTTTGTATAAAGTATCCTTGTAAGATTGAAGGATGAAAAGAAAATGGTAATTTAGTAACATTCAAAGTAGCCTTTTCATAAAAGAAGACGTGTAAGAGGGAAAAAGAGCGTCTGCTATTATTAAATAATATCATGGGTGCTCTCCGTCCATCTTGGCCATACATTATAGATGCAAAACATGTATGTTTGCACGTATGATACACCAAAACTAAAATTCGCTGCTCATCTCGATTTTAAATGAATATGGATATATGACAATAACAGCATGCTACTTCATATCCCTATAAATAACAGAATAACCAATGGTTATGCTTTCAAGCTTGAGTTCTTTCGCAAAATAGCGTGCGTGAAATTTGCTGCTAATGGCCTCCAACGGTACACTTTTTAATCTCACTCAATTTTTATTTTATCCAAATCAAATAATTTTATCAAGAATTTCTGCTTCGATTTTTCTCAAATTTTTTTATTTTTATTTTCATCTTTTGGGAAATTTCGAACATTTAGATTCGCTCTCGGAGTTCCTCGCCGTCGCCGTGGATGCGGCGAAAAGTGCCGGAGAGGTAAATCCGAAACCCTAATCGTAGTTTTCTTCGATTTTTCTTTCGTAATTGTATTAAAGTTTTGAGTTTTTTGGGGGTTTATTTGGGCATTTCAGATTATTCGCAAAGGATTTCATGAGAAGAAGAACGTGGAGCATAAAGGACAGGTCATTCTTTAATTTCTTTTTTTCGGTTTAATTTTTTGTGTGGTTAAAATGTGGGTTCTTTATGTTTAAAAATGGGCATGGGAAAATTGAATCTACACACACAAAAAGAAGAAGAAGAAGGAGGATATTTTAAGGGCTTTTGATTATTGCGTTATGTCCAATACCAAGGTCAGTAGTTAGAATGGATCTTTTGAGTACATTATTGTTTAGAAAGATTGCATTAATACTATTTGAAATTAGATAGATCCAAGAACGAATTCTGAGGTTTATCATTAGATTCTGTTGAGAAGGGCGCGGGGCAAATAATTTGAGAATGTGGGTCTTTCATTATGCCTGCTTTAGTGTTGGAAATCAAACCTATGTTGAAATTGAACTGCAAAATAAAGTATAGGTGTAGAATTTTTGGCTAGAAGAAACCTTCACTACATGTGTAGTGTGTTAGGGATTATGATCCCCTCATCACAATCAAGCATGCAAGATAGAAAATTATATAAAGATGACTAGGAGACGAATAAACACTTAATTTATGTGGTTCGACCGACCTCAGCCTACATCCACCGTATAAAGTCAAGAAAATTCCACTTATAATAAAGAATTAAGATTAAAAAAACTACACATTTAATCTCTCAGTCGGATATCTCATCCCCAACTCTTTCTCTCACATCACAAAAAGAGGGGAGGCATATACCCCCAGAAGCCACCACTAGAGCTACATCTCTCTGGCCCTACATCTCTCAGGGGAATTAGAGATTGGTATAGTGTTTATATTTCAAACTCTAGCAATCCATTATCCTTTGGTACCCCACAGCAATAGATGGCCCCTGCTTGAATGGCCCTAGATGCATAAACGGATACGAGACCCTAAATTATAATAGCCAATAGGTTGAAAAGCTCATTTGGGTTCTATTTGTTTTTCATGTTGTTGCATTGAAAATCGAGGGACAATTTATATATTTACATTAAAAAATGCTTCCTTCTATTTTAATATAGGGACAGGATTTTCTGTCACATTTCTTTCTTTTGCTTTTTTTTGGGGGTAAATTCTTCTCTTATGTGGAAAGTTGGAATTTAGAATTTTTTTTGCGAATATTGGGCTTTTGATTACAGGAATCTATTTGTATTTATCTAATTAGTTGAACTATTTAGTAAATGACAGGACTTAGGAGTATACACCTTGGGTTTATGGTTCTGGTTTGTGTTTTTCAATAAAATCATCTGGTTGCTTGTGTGCACCGTAGAGAATTTAGGTATATGGTTCTGGTTATTATCATTGGTAATCTGAGTTGGACTGATATCGCTGGCTTTAAAATACGAATCTCTTTACTTTACGCAGCTTCTGCTTTTAATGATTTCCCCCCCCCCCCCCCCCCCGGTGTGTGTGGGGTGGAGCGGGCTTTTCCCCCTTCTTTTGGGCGTGAGGTGGCCTGGTGGGGGGCTCAG
The DNA here is from genome assembly GCA_030015575.1 of Agapanthus africanus. Classification (NCBI taxonomy): domain Eukaryota; kingdom Viridiplantae; phylum Streptophyta; class Magnoliopsida; order Asparagales; family Amaryllidaceae; genus Agapanthus; species Agapanthus africanus. The sequence continues at coordinate 358,016,453 of JASDDO010000008.1, forward strand.
TTTTCTTTTTCTTACTTATTTTTTTGCTTATCAAAAGATGCTTAAGTATCAGTCTCTTAATTATAAGACACCCTTTTGTATGCCTGATGACTTGTAAAGTGGTGGAGAATGCATGTTGGGCTATTATGAATATGTATGTATGTGTAGATGCATTTGGGCACTCGATGGCTACAGAATACTTGATCTTTCAATTTTGTTATTGCTCTTGTTGAAGTTTGATTTCAGTAACAGTTCTGTGGGGTTCTTTTCTTCTCGATTATGTCGAATTTAAATGTTTAAACTTAGAACTTTAAATTAACATTGGAACTTTGATCTAACATTGTTATTATATCATCCGCCAAAGATATTTGATAACAATGTTAGGACATGATTATTTGCTTTTATGGATTAGATATGCATATGAATTAGTTTACGGCAGGTTTGTATTGCTTTACAGCACTTTGTTTGAAGTCTGAATTAGTGACATGGATACATCACCGTTTTCCTTTTATGGCTTCTTCTGCTTTTCATTGTATTAGAACTGAAGCTTCAAACTTTGAATTCTTTATACTGTGGACCTCCTTATATGGGTCTTTTTGCTCTTCATTGTGCTAGAACTGAAGATTCAAACTTTGAGTCCTTTATTCCATTAAATGTTGTGTGGGTAACTTTAAATTAGTTTATGTTTAAGTGTAACTAAATCGCTGTCTTTGTGCATCTTATGCTTATTTTTAGCATTCATCTGTTGTTTTTCTTTTCCACTGCTCCATATACTCCAAAGTCGTGATGAGGGTTAAAAGTTGTGGTGATAATGACAGCACCACTGGTTGAATGTAGGTTGATTTGGTCACAGAGACAGATAGAGCATGTGAAGATCTCATATTCCATCACCTCAAACAGCATTTCCCTGAGCATAAGGTTAATCTCTTTATCAAAATTATCGCTTGTAGCATGTAACATTTTTAACTTTATTACTTTATTTCCCCATAGTTTATAGGCGAAGAAACATCTGCAGCATATGGCACTGCTCAGCTTACTGATCATCCTACATGGATGGTTGACCCCCTTGATGGAACAACTAATTTCGTCCATGGGTAATTGGGATCTTTCCTTATGAGTGTTGTGGTTTTAAATTTTATTCATTTTTCTGTGTCTAATATACTTGAACATTTCTTTTCACTCGACTGAATATTGCTTCCAGATTCCCTTTTGTTTGTGTATCTATCGGTCTCACTATTGAAAAGGTTCCTACAGTTGGTGTAGTATATAACCCAATACTTGACGAGGTACCATCTTTTCCCATTTGTTGTTTTTCCTTGATTTTCATACTAAAATGCGTGGTTCTCGACATGCAAACTTGTAATTTTATTCAGAAAACCACACAAGCAAATTATTTATATGCAAGGGATGTCTAATGAAGTCGTAGAAGGTGGTCAAGTTGGTTAGACAGTGATTAAAGACGTCTGCTTAATTGATCTGATGGAATTTTACATTTGATCTGAGAACCAATAATTGACGATTTGGCATGTTTAATCTATTATCAGGAATAGTAGTCTATGTTAAATTGATAAATGTGTTGAAATTTCTAACAGTAAAGACATACCTCGTCAAAATATTTCTTTAAATTTTTTTTATTTGGCATCAGATTAGACCTGCATATATCTTCAGCTCTCCTTAATTGTAAATTATTCAGGCCAGAATTTAATTTCTTTGACATGTCAAAAATTATAGGGTTTTGTGTCAAGTTCATAGCAGGTCATAAACTGCCAAAAGGGGCCTTCATATAACAAGATTATGCTCCATTTTACCTAGAAAAAGGCTTGATGAAAATTTTGACAATCAGATTAGGATTCCAGGAGTGGCTTGTTAGTTAATTTTGGTTTAAGTTCTTGTTCCACAGTTAGTTTACCAGAAAAAACGTTATGCTTGGCATTTCGCCCTTTATTTGTGCCTTTGTGTTGAATGTACTTCCTTACGGAAATTATATTATTTTACTTACTCGTCTAAACTTTTCTATGGCGTGGGAGAACAATAAACTTTTGCGTCAAGTTCATAGCAGGTCATAAACTGCCAAAAGGGGCCTTCATGTAACATGATTATGCTCCATTTTACCTAGAAAAAGGCTTGATGAAAATTTTTGACAATCAGATTAGGATGCCAGGAGTGGCTGGTTAGTTAATTTTGGTTTAAGTTCTTGTTCCACAGTTACTTTACCAGAAAAAAGTGTTATGCTTGGTATCTCTCCCTTTATTTGTGCCTTTGTGTTGAATGTACTTCCTTACGGAAGTTATATTATTTTACTTACTCGCCTAAACTTTTCTATGGTGTGCGAGAACAATAAAGGGTTGTTCCTTGATTGGCAAAAAGTGTTTCATAGTAGGGTTCGCTTATGCCACTGATCTTCGAGTCCTGTAGGGAGTGTTGAGTTTACTTTTGATATGCATTCTTAGCCTTCAAACCAATCATCGTAAGGTTTTCCTGGTAAAATGATTACCTAACCAAAGCTATAAATTAGTTTAATCGGTCCATTTAGATTAAGGTTCTAAACGCGAAATGTCGGGTTTATGTTGATCGGAAAAATTCGGTTTCAGATGTTGTAGACATTTTTGGCTCTTATCACATACAAAAGTTATATGATGCAGTTTTTTAAACACGGGAAAACAACGGAGACGCCGGAGTGCATGGGCACTTCAGCGGCCGTTTCGGCCGCTAAGAAATTAACATCTTATTTGGGTTTAATTATATTATTTCTTGTAAATTGTTTGTTAAACATTGATTATAATAGGCTTTTAACTTTTTAAATACTTGACCCCTCTCGATTCAAGTTTTTGTTGGGATACCCTAACGCCCTATCCATCATCCATGGCGATTTGCGGAACAAAATTTTAAGTTTAAAACGGCGCTAGAATAACCTAAGAAACCGGATCTAACCATAAACCTAACTAGCTAAACTAGAAGTGCTATCTACTATGATAAAAAAGCCTCACCAAATGATCCGTGTCCTTCAGTCTTCTTTCCTCATCATGTGCTCCTAGTGGCCATCTTGAACGTGCTTGATCTTCATTGTTTCTCAACACATGAGAGTGTAGAGAGAAGGGAGATGATGAAGATGGTAAAGCTCAAGAGAAGGATGAGGAGGTGAAGCAAAATGGTGAGAGCAAAATGAAATGAGCAACCATGAGAGAGTATCATTCACAATGGTTTTGTGAAAAATATCCATAATAAAAAACTATCAACCATGCTTCAATAGTTACTACAAATGAATAAAGAATTCATTTGTCAACTATTGAAGCCATGGCTCTCACCATACCTCCCTTTCCTTCAATTTACACCTTATTTCATTTCCATTTAAAGAATAAATGGAAAAAGCATAATGAGGTGTCCATCTTCTAGAATGTTATCCGCAACAAAATGCGGACTACAGTCTACTGTATATACATACCTGTATTCGGATAAAAAGAATGCCCAAAGAGATAGAATAACACGAGGAATGTAATACTAGAATATACATATCGAAATATATATATGTAAATTATCAAATCAATACCTGGTTTAATAATCCAGCTCAAATCCGAGCTGGCTAGTATTACCAACTGTCCGATCGAAAGTCTAGGTACAAAGTACATCAATCGATCGGAACCCTGCACATATCCAATACGGTTACTACATCATTTTGCCTGAATCAGGGAAACTCTTTGTGTGGGACTCTAAAGACTCGACAGTACGCCGACAGTGAGTTACTGGATAAATCCATAACCACAAGCACATCACCGGCACTAGTTGTACGTAACGGCTACCCGGATACCTGTCGAAAAGGTAGGCCGACGAACAAACTCATCCGGATCCCTACTGAGCCTATCTGTGACAATCTCCGTACAGTTCGGTCTCCTCGTCCGAGAGTATCGCATACCGGGTCTAGGGGTGGTAAACGTCAGACCCTAATAACCCGATAATTCGTGCTGATGCGGCTCAGGACCAATCCAGGAAACTATTGATCAGCCTATCAGTAAACCCGATAATTCCGATAATTCATGCTTATGGTCTTGACCAATCGAACAGAGTGCGATATCGACTCCTAATACCGGGAGAGATGAATCCCCGACAATCGCTCACTGCCTCCATGTGGCTCGGAACTGTACCCAACCATAATCTGTTTGTATGAGTCAGTAGAGCCGTGGTAGGGTAGTGATCAAAGCATAGTAGGAATTCACATGAGACAAATGACGATCTCATGTCTAAAGGCTAATCTGTACTCATGTCACCTGAGAACTTCCACTTGACGATAGGTATAGTACCATTTGGAAGTTCTCGACGAGTCCGTCCGGTGTACTCACACCCAGTGAGCACCTGTATACAATCTTAGGTGCAAAAGACTAATGGTTGCAGGACCATACCATCGCCCCTCGTCGGGGTCTAGAAACGTATACACTAGTCTACTCCGGAATATCGATGCTCAGTCTCGATACTCCCATGACTAGGGATCATTTAAGGATGTGCGTACCGACTACCCAGCTCCCACAAGTATGATCGTCATCACAACGCATGTAGTCTAGCAATGATCCTACGGGCTTTATCAACATGTATGAATGATACGTAATAGCAAGTAAAACATATGCACATGTTAAGATAAAGACAAACCAGATAGCACACTATCATATCGAGTAAGACTGTCATGTACATATATACGTTTAAGCATCCACATGTATACATATACAATAATGGCCTTTAGGACATACATATCCAACAATCTCTCACTTGCACTAAGGCCATATATTGGCATACCGAATATCCAACGTCTGCTCTAGGGCCAGCTGTTGGCGTATCGCATACCCAACATCTCAAAAAGTCTTTCGAACTTGCTTGAGGAAGGGCCTTGGTGAATGGATCCGCTGTGTTGTCTTTTGCGTCCACTCTCCGCATTTCGATCTCCCGACGATAAATGATCTCCCTGATCAGGTGATACCGCCTCAAGATGTGTCTGGATTTCTGATAGGACCGTGGTTTCCTTGCTAAAGCCATAGCTCCATTGTTGTCGTAATACACAGGTTATTGTGTTAACAATGGATGGAACCACCTGAAGTTCAGTAATGAACTTTTTAATCCAGACGGCTTCTTTTGCGGCATCGTTGGCAGCAATGTATTCAGCCCTTTATCGAGTTTTCGACGGTGTCCTGTTTGGAACTCTTCCAACAGACCGTCCCTCCGTTGAGGGTAAACACAAAACCCGAGACAGACTTGCTGTCATCCTTGTCACTATGGAAGCTCGAATCGGTAAAAGACTCCACCTGGAGGTCCCCATTACTGAATACCAGGAACAGTTCTTTAGTCCTTCTCAGGTACTTCAGAATGTTCTTAACAGCTGTCCAGTGGTTCTCACCTGGGTTATACTGATACCGACTTACCACGCTAAGTGCGTAAGCTACATATGGTCGGGTACATAGCATCGCATACATTATAGATTCTACCGCTGAAGCGTAGGGTATAATGCTCATGCGAACCCTCTCCTCACCAGTCTTGGGAGACATCTTTTTGGAGAGGGTGATTCCGTGCAATACGGGTATGTTACCGCGCTTGGAATCTTCCATACTAAATCTCTTTAGTACGGTCTCTATGTACCTGAACTGTGAAAGTCCCAGTAATCTCTTGGATCTATCTCTGTAGATCTTAATCCCCAGAATATACGAGGCATCATCCAGGTCCTTCATGGAGAACCTTTGCGACAAGAACAACTTGACCGATTGTAGCATAGGAATATCATTTCCTATCAAAAGAATGTCGTCACGTACAAGAGTAGGAATGCGACAGTTCGGCCTACAATCTTCTTATATATACAAGGTTCATCCTCGTTCTTGATGAAATCAAATCCCTTGACTGTTTCATCAAAACAGATGTTCCAGCTCCGCGATTCCTGCTTTAATCCATAAATGGATTTAAGCAACTTGCACACCTTCCCGCTGCTCTCACTGTCTACGAAACCTTCCGGCTGATCCATATAAATGCACTCTTCTAAACTTCCGTTCAGAAAAGCTGTTTTTATGTCTATCTGCCAGATCTCATAGTCATGGAAGGCAGCAATGGCAAGTAGGATCCGAATGGATTTGAGCATAGCCACTGGAGAAAATGTTTCGTCATAGTCTTCACCTGGTCTTTGACGAAAACCTTTTGCAATAAGTCCAGTCTTATAGGTTTCCACTAGCCATCTACACCAAATTTCTTTTTGTAGATCCATTTGCATCCAACGGGTTTTACCCCAGGTGGAGTAATATCCAAGGTCCACACTTTATTGGTATACATGAACTCCATTTCGGATCGCATAGCATTCAGCCACTTATCAGAGTCCCTACTGATAATGGCCTGCCTGAAACTAGTAGAATCATTTTCTTCCAAGATGCAATCCTCTCGATCCCCGTCTATGAGAAAACCGTAGTATCTTTCAGACGGATGAGAAATCCTACTATATCTGCGGAGTGGCTGAGGTTCGGCTTGGACTACTGAATCTAGCGGTTCTACCATATCTTCAGTTATATTTTGTGGTTCAGAAGTTTCTTTCAGTTCTATCGTACTCCCACTAGTTTCTTTTGCAAGAAACCGCCTTTCCAAAAAGGTAGCGTGGCGAGATGCATACACCTTCTGTTCCTCGGTGTTGTAGAACAGATATTCATAACCATTCTTTGGATATCCCACAAATTTACATAGAACTGACCGCGTCTCTAGTTTGTCCGGATTATGCTTTTTAACGTAAGCCGGACAACCTCATATCTTAAATCTTTTAAGATATGACCTCTTACCATTTCATATCTCGAATGGTGTCTTAGGCACGGATTTTGATGGAACATCTTTCAACAGATATGCCGCTGTCAGAAGCGCATGTCCCTAAAATGAAAGAGGCAACTCGACGTTACTCATCATGGAACGAACCATATCCAATAGGGTACGGTTTCTCCGGCCCGATACACCATTGTGCTATGGTGTATGCGGGGGAGTAAGCTGAGAAAGAATTCCATTCTCTTTTAAGTATTCTAGGAATTCCATGATTAAGTAGACCCCCCTCTATTAGGTCGGAGGATCTTGATACTTTTGCCAGTCTAGTTCTCTACTTCGTTTCTGAATTTCTCAAAAGCTTCAGATTTGTGTTTCATAAGATACACATATCCGAACCTAGAAAGATCGTCAGTGAATGTGATGATGTACGAGAACCCATTCTTTACATGTATAGACATTGGACCACACACATCACTGTGTATGAGTCCCAAGAGCTCTGCTCCTCTTTCTCCGTGTCCGGTGAACAGAGATTTGGTCATTTTTTCCTTAAGACAAGACTGATAAGTTTCATAAGATGAAATTCGAACGTATCCAAAAGTCCATCTTTATGCAACTTGGTCTTTTCTTTCCGATATGACTAAGTCTACAATGCCACAAGTAAGATTCGTTTACTTCTAAACTCTTCTTCTTACGTATGTTTTGTATATTTAGAACTGTGTTTTGATTAAGAACATAAATACCATTACACAGTGTATCTTCTGCAACCAATACCTGATTAAGCTAAATGTTCATGATATTTCTATCAAGAACAAACTTATATCCATCTTTATCAAGTAAAGAAACTGATATGATGTTGCAAACCATGGAAGGTACATAGTAGCAATTGTTCAAAATCATAGTATTGCCATTTGGAAATACTAGGTGATATTCACCTACGGCAGAAGTATCAACTTGTGCTCCGTTCCCTACTCTGAGGCACATATCACCAGGTCCAACCATCCTGTTTTTTCTCAGTCCCCGTAATAAATTATAGATATGAGATCCTAATCCGGTATTTAGTACCTAGGAGGTAGAACTGACCGAAAATCAGTTTTCAATAACAAGAACACCTGAAGGAGATGCATTGGTATGCTTCTTCTTCGATGGGTTTATCAAGGAATTCATGCAATCCTCTTTTATCTGCTCATACTCATTACTATTGTCATAAGTTAGAGTCAAACCGACGTTCTCCAGCCCCGAATAAGAATTCGGATCGGTCAAGCGATACATTTTATTATCTTGATAAGGGCGTGAATTTGTTGCTACCTGGAGAGAGAGAAAAGAAACGCTCATCATGTGCTCTTGCTAGAATAGATTGGTTATTAGTTTATCTAATCAGGATGGCTCCGACTGTTTTCTCGAATTCTTCTTCAAACCCAAAAAGAAGAACCAGCCACGATTAATCGCACATCACAATACTTGCTTAACCTTTCGGTAAGGCTAGTGTTGGTACTTCGAGGGAGGTTTTCCAACGCTTTCGCGAAGTTCTTTAATTACATAACCTCTTTTCCCTGGAAGCGTAGCCCCACTAACATCGTTCTAGACGCCTACTTGGTTTATAGTATTGATTGTTAAGCGAGAAAATCTCTCAAGAGTAATCCTACTCATCAGTAGGATCGGGATCCAACTATCATCGTGTGATAACCTAGATGGAAGCCACTCTAGTCACCACACTCCAGAAGGTATGCAGCACTAGCAAGTTTCCTGTATATTTGAAACTCCCGATGTGGTTTTTGCCCCTAACAATTTATGACATTGACTAGGTCAACAAATCATAAACCGCTAGTCAAGTTCAACCCGTCATTTTCTTGATTGTATTAAACCTACCCGTACGTGCCCTTGACTAGGTCAACAAGGTCGTACGACTGTCCTAACCAATCGCGTTTACAATGCACAGAAAACCATTATTTAGCTACCACACACTACGTCTTGACTAAGCCAACAAACGCAGTACGAATACTAAATATTACTATTCTAAAACGACGGGGGTCTACGACTGAGATTTTGGCGAAAATCCCTTTAACGTAATGAACTTGATATCGTTAAAGGAACCTGAGCATTTTTGAAAAGGAGTGGTTTAGGCCCCGCTTTTGAAAACTTGTGGTTTTGAAAAAACCGAGTAATCTACATTATAAGCTTTTGCTCAAGAGGTCACTCCCCGCGAAGGGATCTCGACTCTTGCCTCCTGGAATGAGGTGCTGGATATTCATGACCGAATACCACCATGTAAAGCGAAAGAATATAACTATAGGTTTTTCGAAATTTGTTCCAACATCTTTTAGGTTTCTTATCTCGCATTAATCAAAATTAATGTGGTCCCATCATTTAATCTTATCACACCACAAAAGAACGAAAATACAATGTATGTAAATGCCATCCGCATTCGCCACTAGATCTCGTCATCATCCGTTAGGTTACTTAACTAACGACAGAGCGGAGGCTCGACTAGCGCGGGTGCAAAACATTATACAACATCTACTAGTATATATATATAAATATATATAACATTCGTCCTAGACATGATAATAAGCAACATCACAGAATCTGAGCAAGCAACTTAGAATGGTGGATAATTTTGGAGTCCCGGGTTTCATTTGAGCCGCAAATGAGACCCGATGTTCCCAGTCGTATGGATAGCCCGTGCAATGGAAACTGGACCCCTACGAGCGTGGCAAGTTACCCGTCAATCCCAGAAGTGAGGCAACCCCAATCAAAAAAGTGATTGGGCCACCCAAAACTTCAAGGAACCCGGTAACTTGAGCGCCCCTCCGTGGGTCATATCTATACCCCTACGAGTGCGGAGAACAACTCGCCAATTCTAGAGTGAAGTTCCCTTCGTCTCAACACCATGAGATGCATGCTCGTTGCCCTCTAGAACCCGGGTATTCGTGCACTCCACCGTGAGCTAGAACTAGTACAGAAAATAAAAATAATATGTACAATGGTGACATCGACCTCAACCCGGTCGTGCCCCAATCAAATAATATACAACACGGCAGAAACGGCAGTCCACATGTCGGACGCTTGTCCCGCAATAACAAATATACAAATGAATATAAACTGTACTAAACCATTGCACCACCGGCTATCCACCACGACAATCCAATCACAATATCAGCACAATCACAGAACATCAACATGAATGTCACGTTCGCAAACTTGTCTAAAAGAACATATAGCAGTTAGACGGGTTATACCGATCGAGTAACATTCACGGTCGCAGATGCTAATCTAAGTACTGAAAATCACACGTATTTAAAAATTTCGATCGACTAAACTTTCCAAATAGGCCCCAAGTGCTAATCAGTACTCAAATAAATCTGGGCCCAATAACTAAATATTCCAGAAACTATAATACCAAATATAATAGCACCAGAAGAAAAATTGTGCACATTGGCCCCAAAACGGCGGCGGAACCGCGACAAACATGGATGTTATGCCGCGGTTCCGCGGTGTTATTATGGGTTCATGGGCTCAATTTTCTTATGTAGTCTTATAAAAGCCTACATGAATTTTTCATACACTGAAAATGAATTTTCGACCACTTTAAAAATTCGACAGAAACTACATTTTTTGGAATTGCCGTTTCGAAAATTTCGGTCGATCGATATTTCAAACACGTTAGAACTAGCTTGTATGGGTTTATGAGGTGGCTCTCATACCATGTTGGGATACCCTAGCGCCCTAGCCATCATCCATGGCGATTTGCGGAACAAAAATATTTCTTACAAATTTAAAAACGGGGCTAGAATAACCCAAGAAACCGGATCTAACCATAAACCTAACTAGCTAAACTAGGAGTGCTATCTACTATGATAAGAAAGCCTCACCAAACGATCTGTGTCCTTCGGTCTTCTTTCCTCATCATGTGCTCCTAGTGGTCACTTTGAACGTGCTTGATCTTCATTTCCCGCTCCATCGGTTCTCCGGGATCGAGTTTGTTCTCCGGTCTCCCTTTGTCGTAGGGATGTGATCCATGGCTCTAGCTCCTAACTAGAGAACTTGGGATACTAAACCAAGAACTCTAGGATGAAGTGTGGAGTTCTAAGTGTTCTAATATCTCTTTCTTGCCTTCTATCTTGTTTCTCAACACATGAGAGTGTAGAGAGGAGGAAGATGATGAAGGTGGTAAAGCTCAAGAGAAGGATGAGGAGGTGAAGCAAAATGGTGAGAGCAAAATGAAATGAGCAACCATGAGAGAGAATATCATTCACAATGGTTTTATGAAAGAATATCCATAATAAGCCATGTTTCAATAGTTGCCATAAATGAATAAAGAATTCATTTGTCAACTATTGAAGCCATGGCTCTTACCATACCTCCCTCTCCTTCAATTTACACCTCATTTCCATTTAAAGAATAAATGGAAAAAGCATAATGAGGTGGCCACCTTCTAGAATGTTATCCATAACAAAATGCGGACTACAATCTACTGTATATACATACCTGCATTCGGATAAAAACATGAATGCCCAAAGAGATAGAAGAATACGAAGAACGTAACACTAGAATATACATATCGAAATATATATGTAAATTATCAAATCAATACCTGGTTTAATAATTTGGCTCAAACCCGAGCCGGCAAGTATTACGAACTGTCCGATCGAAAGTCCAGCTACAAAGTACATCAATCGATCGGAACTTTGCATATATCCAATACGGATACTACATCATTTTGCCTGAACCAGAGAAACCCTCTGTGGGACTCTAAAGACTCGACAGTACGCCGACAGTGAGTTACAGGATAAATCCATAACCACAAACATGTCAGCGGCACTAGCTGTACGTAACGGCTACCCGGGTACCTGTCGAAAAGGAAGGCCGACGAGCAAACTCATCCGGGTCCCTATTGAGCCTATCTGTGACAATCTCCGTACAGTCCGGTCTCCTCGTCTGAGAGTATCACATACCGGGTCTCGGGGGCTGTAAACGTTAGACCCTAATAACCCGATAATCCGTGCTGATGCGGCTTAGGACCAATCCGAGAAACTACCGATCAGTCTATCAGTAAATTCCAACTGTCTTGGCCAAGGTCTTATGATCCTGACCAATCGAACACAGTGCGATATAGACTCTCAATACTGGGAGAGACGAATCCCCGACAATCGCTCACTGCTTTCATGTGACTCGGGACTGTTCCCAACCAAAACCTGTTTGCACGACTCAGTAGAACCGTGGTAGGGTAGTGATCAAAGCACAGTAGGAACTCAAACGAGACAAATAACGATCTCAGGTCTAAAAGCTAACCTGTACTCATGTCACCTGAGAACTTCCACCTGACGATAGGTATAATACTATATGGAAGTTCTTGGCGAGTACGTCCGGTGTACTCACACCCAGTGAGCACCAGTATACGATTTTAGGTGCAAAAGACCAATGGTTGCGGGACAATACCATCGCCCCTCGTCGGGATCTAGAAACGTATACACTAGTCTACTATGGAATATCAACGCCCAGTGTCGATACTCCCACGACTAGGGACCATTTAAGGATGTGCGTAACGACTACCCAGCTCCCACAAGTATGTTCGCCATCACAACGCAGGTAGTCTAGCAATGATTCTACGGGCTTTATCAACATGTATGAATGATACGTAATAGCAAATAAAACATATGCACATGTTAAGATAAAAAAAAATCAGATAGCATACTATCATATCGAGCAAGACTGCCCTGTACATATATATGTCCAAGCATCCATATGTATAGATATACAATAAGTGCCTCTAGGGCATACATATCCAACAGTTTTGAAGTCAAAATCGTAGTTCAAACTCAAAATCGAAAACTCGAAGTCGATGTTGTTCGAAGCCCGAAACAACAGCTGCTCGAAAACCTTAGCTTTGAAATTAAAATCAAATCTCGAAAACCTTTGCTACTCGGTCTCTTGCTTCTAATCTAAAATCAAATCTTCTCCAAGCTTGAAGTCGTCGTCGCTAAGTTGAAATCTTTATTTGCTCAAAGTCGAGTCTTGAAGCCCCCAAGTCAAAGTCGAAGTGTCGGGTTAGAAATCGAAGTCTCCATGGTGAAGCGACTAATACCCTAATTCCGAAGTCTCGGTCAAAGAAAAAAAGAAAATACTGGAAAATGAATTAGGATTGGGTGTAACTTATAGAGAAAAAGATAATACTGGAAAATGCAATACATATTTACTCATTTTGGGACTTTATAGAGATAATAACATCAATATAGATGGTGTGATAATGAAAGTACTTAAAACGTACTAATAAACCTTTTAAATTCACCTCGATCAATAAGATATAGACTATAGTTATTGATTAATGGATTAATTTCACTGAACTCTATCTAAATTTACCCAAATATCAGAATTCTCCTATGTACTTTTAAATGAGCAGATACTACCTTGCTACAGTAACACTGTTAAAAATCCCCAAAATGCTCTTCTTCTCTTTCTTTTTTGTCATAAAAAATATCTTCTCTCTCTACCCTAGACTTGGCTTATTTAAATATTTAGTGGTGATGGTGATGGGAATTGGGAGGATGAAGAAGATGATGGTGGAGGTTGTGGTTGGTGATGGGAATTTGGCCGAAGAAAGTGGTGTCGGTGGTGGTTGGTGGTGGGGATTTGGAAGGAGGTGGTGCTGGTGGTGGTGATGGTGGTTGGTGGTGGGGATTTGGAAGAAGGTGGTGGTGGTTTGAAGGAATTGGAAAGAGGTGGTGGTGGTGAGGATTTGGAGAAGAAAGATGGTGGTGGTAGGGATTTAGAGGAAGAAGGTGGTGGTAGGGATTTGAAAAAAGAAGATAGTGGTGAGGATTTGGAGAAGGAAAATGTTGGTGGGGATTTGGAAGAGGAAGATGGTGGTGATGGGGATTTAGAGGAAGATGAAGAAGATGAGATTTGGAGAAGAAAGAAAATAGTGGTAGTGGTGGGGATTTAGAGGAAGATGGTGGTGGAAGGCATTTGGGGATTTTTTAACGGTATTACTGCAGTATCGTTAAATAGGGTAGTTATCTGCTCATTTAATAGTATGGACGAGTATTATGAGATTTGAGCAAATTTAGGTCGAGTTTAGTGAAATTAAGCCTTGATTAATAGGACGAGAATATTATCCCACTTAAGCGGTAAAAAGTGAAGCGACAAAAGCGTTCTACTGCTTAAGCATTTAAACGGCCACTTTTTGAAACACCGATTTGATGTTTGTCTGAATATGACTATAATAAATTTAACAGCTATTCATTTAAGAATATTATACATCTAATTTAAACAAAGTATATTTATAAATGTATTATGTAGATAATCTGAATTCATGGAAACATATAATATATTACTTACCGCATGTAAATTTCCTAATGTATCTAAAAACATAACATAAGAAAAATAGAAAATGTTGCATGTAATAAAATATGACACGTTAGGCATATAGCTACTATTCATAATCTATGGATAGTCATCCAAACAATAAGCGTAAAGAATCAAAGCAAAATATGTCAATGAAATAAGCACATTGCTTTATAATATTGTTCTTAAAGAAAATATCTGTATGCATAAATTGACTTATAGATGCCTTTTATTAATCTAATCAAACCACCATAAACGAAATCTTAGGCTTTATCTGTATGAGAAATATGTGTCAACCGAGACTTTCTTAATGGTTTAGAATGTTGATGACATAGAAAGAAACTGATTGAATTATTATTAATTAATGCTAGATTTAATCCTATGTGAAATAATTAAAATAGAAAAAGAGTAATCAGACCGTAAGTAAGTTGGGAGGCACGTCAATGATGCTTTTCGTAAAGTATATTGAGCCCCTGCTATACAAAGGAATTGTGCTTTCCTACTTTCGAGATACAACCTAACCCACTTTTCTCTATTTTTTTGTACGAGTCAAGATAGAACTTTCGAATCGGTGTAGCCTTTTAATCGCCAAGTATTTATTATATTATTGGAAGATAATTTGTGGAAAAAAGTCTCCATATAAAAGTTATACATAGTCAAAAATCATCATACAGAGAAGTTGAAAGACGCGATACGTTCTTTTCTCTTAAATCCTTTACTATGTTGAAAGCTGAGATACGCTCTTTTCTCTCAAATCCCTTATTTTTAGGGATATCATATTTAAATGTTAAAATAACTGTACTAATTTGAAATTTAAAATAAAGAAACTGTTCTAAATGGTTCAGAATTGGACCGCAAAACAAAAGTACGCTACTTCTCAAAGTGATTGGCAACCGCCATTGCTAATCACAACAATAATTAGTTTTGTGAACTTAATTAATACATAGAACAACTTATTTTTATCTTATACATATATTTAATTAGTTACAATAGAGATATATATAAGTTCTATATACTATTAGTTCATAAATCTAATTATTGTCGTGATTGGCAATTGCCAATCACTTTAAGTTACGGCTTTGAGAAGTCACGTACTTTTGTTTCGTGGTCCAATTCCGAACCGTTTATAACAATTTTTATTTTAAATTTCAAATTCGTTCAATTTTTTTAACTTTTAATATGATACGAGAGAAAGGAACGTATTTCATCTTTCAACTACTTTGTATAAGGGTTTTCGACTCTGTATAACTTTTATACATAGCCTTTCCTCCCCACAAACTTTCTTCTAATTATGTAATAAGTATTTGGCGATTAAAATGCTATATCGATTCGAAAGTTCTATTTTGGCTCGTACAACAAGATTGAGAAAAGTGAGTCAGATTGTATCTCGAAAGTAGGAGAGGATGTAAAGTGAAGGCTTTATCCAAGTGGGTGCAGTGCTTTGCAAGGTGACATGGTTGTTGGGAGGTGGCATAGTGGTCATGCCTGGAGTTTTGAAGATGAGAGGAAGTAATGGCATGGTGTCCACGAATCCTAAATCCCAACCGTCATTATAAACTTAGAACAACAACAACAACAACAACGGAGCCTTTTATCCCAAGCATATGAGGTAGGCTACATGAACCAACATGAGAATCACGCCGGGTCCAGCACATGAATCCTCTGCCTCTACTCACTCCTATCGAACAATATACTTTCATTGAGTCCTTTGGCAACCATATCGTTTCGTATCACCTCCATCCATGTTTTCTTCGGTCTCCCTTTTGCCCTTTTGCTATTGCCCATATCGAGAGTATCTATTCGTCGAACCGGTGCTTCCATAGGTCTGCGTCGTACATGACCAAACCATCTTAGCCGGTTTTCCCGCATCTTCTCCTCCACAGGTGCTACACCAACTTTTGCACGAATATCCTCATTTCGCACCTTATCTTTTCTAGTGTTACCGCACATCCAACGAAGCATGCGCATCTCCTCATCTTCTGTGTATGGTGCTTCTTAGGAGCCCAACATTCTGTACCATATAATAAGGCAGGCCGAATAGCGCTCCGATAAAACTTCCCTTTCAATTTTAACGGAAAGTTACGATCACACAAAATCCCTGCTGCACTCCTCCATTTCAACCAACCAGCTTGGATCCTTTGATTAACATCACTATCGATCTCCCCATTCTTTTGGATGATGGAACCTAGATATCTAAACTGGTCGCTCGGTGATATCTCTTGCCCTTCCAATGTTATACCAATATGGTTTTAACTTCTCCGGTTACTAAATTTGCAATGCATATATGCTGTCTTGGACCTGCTCAATCTGAATCCCCGAGATTCCGATGTTTGCCTCCATAATTCCAATTTGGCATTAACCGCTGCTTTTGTCTCATTTACTAGAACAATATCATCAGCGAATAGCATACACCAAGGTACCTCATCTTGGATAGTTTTAGTAAGCTCATCCATCACGATGGTAAATATGAATGTACTTAATACAGATCCTTGATGTAAACCAATTGTAATCGGAAAATCACTCGTTAAGCTGCCGCAAGTTCTGACATTTGCCACTACTCCATCGTGCATATCCTTGATTATGTCAATATATTTGACGGGGACCCTCTTCTTCATCATTGTCCCCTATAATACCTCTCTAGGTACTGTAGGGTTGCTAGGCACGCGCACAAGGGTCTACGAGGCATCAACCATGCCCGAATAAAAATTTAGCCGTGCCGAACAACCCGAATACGGAACTTTAAACTAGAGATTAGGCGAAAACAACGTGCTAAACAATTTAACACTAAGTGAGAGGGATTACAACCTTTGTAGATCCGGTCCTTCACTTCATATGCTCCGTGTTGTGGTCCCTTCGCTGCGATCATCGGGATCCGGACTCTCGAGAGGTTCCACGAAGAGAAAGACGCAACCTTTGCTTCCGATCTTCGATACTAAGATGATCTACCTCGAAGTTTCTTTAACACAAGCTAACACTCATGAAATGATGTGAACACCCTCATCTAAATGGCAAGGGAAGATGAGGATGATGAAGTAGGAATTTTGCTCTATTTATTTATCTTTTTCTCACTATTATTCATCACCTTTGAAAAACTAGCAAGCTTTTCCATGGAAGAATGAAGGAGGAAGAAGAAGATCAATAATCTTCTCCTTTTGTGATGAATAGGAGAAGTAATAATATGATAGATTATGCAACCATGGTTCACTTAACCAATGTAGAGAATTGACTAGGGTTAGGGTTTTGGGTAAATAAAAGAATGAGTCATGAACAAATATCTTTCACAAAATAAAACAAATCCTTCTAGAAACTTCTAGAAAGATTAACCCTAATCCGAACCCTAATCAAGTTTAAACTCCACTAAACGAGTTGCATTAGTTATCATATCATGTTACAATATTATATATCACATATATAATATTTACCGTAACAAAATAAAATAATACAATTAACATATATCGCATATATATCAATGTATTACCCGAGTGAGAAAAAGAATCTTTTAGTGAGCAAATATTAGTTAATGCAATTTAATATATCACATATATTATTATACATTAAATTATCGAATCAACACTTGATCCGACAATCCGGCTATATCGCATATAACCGGCTAATATTTATCCGTACCGATTCATCGAATCAACACTTGATCCGATGACCCGGCTGATATCAAATATCGCGAGAATACAATACGATATCACATACCGCATTATCCTCGGTCCCGCACATATCACATATGTGCTCCTACTCCGTTTTGCCTGAGTCAAGAAACCTCTGTGTAGGACTCTAAAGAATCGTCAATACGCCGGCAGTAGGTGATGATCATATCAAACACCCACAAGCTGCAAGCGGTCAGCTAAACGTAACAGCTACCCAGGTATTGAGCGCTCAGAAGATCAACAAGCAAGCCTGTACTTTCTCCTGTGGATCCAAACAGTAACACTCCCGTACAGTCCGGTCTCGTCGTCTGATATGTCGCATATCTCGCCTAGGGATGGTAAACGTCAGACCCCAGTAGCTCGATAAGTCGTGTCGATATGAGGTCTTAACAGTTCGAGAAACTACTGATAACACTTACCAGTAAATCTCAGCAACCCTGGCCAGGGATTTCCGGTTATAGCCAATCGAACACAGCACAACATCAACTCCCTATACCGGGAGAGACGAATCCCCTCCTATCGCTCATTGCCTTCATATGATTCGGGACTGTACCCAAAAGCCACCTTTTTGCACGCCCTCTTGGACGTGGTATGATGGAAATCAAAGCACAGTGGGAACCACACAAGACTCTATGACGATCTCGGGTCAACAGACTACTCTGTACCAGTGTCACCGGAGAACTGCCATCTGACGTATGGTATAATACCATCTGGGAGTTCTCGGCGAGTCCGTCCAGTGTACCCAGTCTCCACTGAGCACCTGTACACCATCCTTGATGTCAAACACCTATGGATATGGGATCATCCATCGCCCATCATATGGGTCAAGATGCGTATACGCTAGTCTACACTGGTGCATCGATGCCCTGTCTCGATACACCCACGACTAGGAACAGTTATAGGATGTACTCGTCGACTACCGTGGCCCCACTAGTATGATCTCATCATAGTCCCAGTAGTCGAGTACATATCCTAAGGGCTTTATCAACATGTAACATAGAGACAATCAGAGTACAAGTTAAGATAAAGTACAACCAGATAGCATACTATCATGTCGAGCAAGAAAGTCCTCCCTATATATGTCCTAGCATCCACTACAATATACATCGCATGTACAGTAATGGCCTCTAGGGCATACATATAACTAACAATCTCCCACTTGCACTAGGGCCATCTGTTATGGTATCGCATACCCAACAATTAGCTGTGGTTGAAGTATCTCATACTCAACCATCCCATAAAAGTCTCTACTGGGAAAAAGGCCTTCGTGAGTGGATCCGCGCTGTTGTCCTCTGTGTCTACTCTCCTAACCTCGATCTCCCTGGAGATCAACCATCTCCATGATCAGGTGATACTGCCTAAGAATTATTTCTGGATTTCTGATGGGACGGTAGTTCCTTGGCTAAAGCCACAACTCCATTGTCACACAATGGTCAGGAACGAAGTTCATCTTATGAACTTATATATATCCAGACTGCCTCTTTGGTAGCATCCTTTGTAACGATGTATCTTGCCTTTAATCGTCTAGTATGTCACGGTATCTAGCTTGGAATTCTTCCAACATACCGTCCCTCCACTGAGGGTATAGACAAGCCTGCGACTGCCATTCAGTCGTCCTTATCACTCTGAAACTATTCCAGTGATTCTCCCTAGGATCGATTGATACCATCTCACTACAACTAGTGAGTATCCTAACATCCAATTAGATCTATCTCATAGATCCAAAACCTAGGATTTAGTAGGTATCACATTTGATCCTATATGGAGAATCCTTGTGATAAGCGGAGATTGACCGAGCGTAGCATAGGAAACTCCTTCCCTATCAAGAGTATGTCATCCACGTACTCTACGAGGATTACCACCATACTCTCTACTACCTTTTCGTATATACAAGGTTCATCTACCATTTTGATGAAGTCAAACTCTTTGACTACCACATCAAAACAGATGTTCCAACTCCGCGATGCCTGCTTTATCATATAAAACATCTTGCACACGTTTCCGCTGCTCCCACTGTCTACGAAGCCCTCTGGCTGTGTACTTATTGACACTCTTTTCTAAAACATCATTTAGAAAAGCAGTCATGACACCCAACCACCAGATATCGTAGTCATGGTATGTAGCCGTGGCAAGTAGGATCTGGATGGACTTAAGCATAGCTTTGAAAGTCTCAACTTTTCCATGTACACCAAGTAATCTTCTCAAGATATACTCGCTCCTGATGGGGATTTAACCCTTCAGATAAAGCAAACAAAGTCCATACTTTGTTGGTGTATAAGGATTCCATCTCAGATCGATAAGCATCCAGCCATTCTTACAGAGTCCCACTCCTGATGGCCAGCTCGAAACTAGTTGGGTCATCATCTCATGATGCAATCCTCGCTCCCACTGTCATAGAGAAACCGAAGTATCTCTCAGGTGGGTGAGGACCGTACTAGATCGGCGGAGAGGCTGAGGTTCGTTGGAAACTATTGAATCCTTTGGTTCTACCAAATCATCAGCTGCATTTTGTATAGCTGGAACATTTCCAGTTCTACATAACAGACCTTGCCTCGAGCTTGTCCGGATTTTGCTTTTAGACATAGGCCGGACAACCCCAAATCTTAACAAACTTAAGATATAGGCTCTTCCCCTTCCATATCACATATGAAGTGGTAGGCAACTGATTTGATTTGAACCCTATTCAATAGGTATGCGACTTCACAAGTGCATAACTCCCTAAAGGAAATAGGATACTCAGTAGTACTCATCATAGAGCACACCATATCACATAAGGTGTTGTTGCTCCGCCCCGATATACCATCGTGCTATGGTGTATACGCAGGAGTAATGCTGAGAGAGAATCTCATTCTCCTTTAGAATAGTCCAGGAATTCCGTGCTCAAGTATTCTCCTCCTTGATCTCATCAAAGGACATAATACTTATACCCGTATCTTGGTTCTCTACTTCTAACTTATATTCTGTGAATATCTCAAAAGGTTCGGACTTATATTTCAACAGGAACACATGTCTGAATCTTAAGAGATTATCAGAGAATGTAATGAAGTACAAAGAACCAATCTTGGCATGTGTAGACAGGGGACTTTCATACATCAGCATGTATCAATCCCAAAAGTTCACTAACTCTTTCTCTGTTTCCAATAAACAGAGCTGTGGTCATCTTATCTTTGTGACATGATTGGCAAGTTTCACAAGATGTAAATTCAAACAGATTTAAATATGCATCTAAATGTAACTTCAGCCAGTCGGGTCGCATTGATATGACCTAGTCTACAATGCCTCAAGAAGGATTCGTTCATTTCTGAACTCTTCCTCTTGTGTGTGTTCCGTATACTAAGAACTGTAGTTTGATTTAGAACGTCAATGCTTTTAGATAACGTACCTGAATTGATCAACTATTGATATAGGAAATGTTCAAAACATTATCCAACATTACAAAATTATATCCTTTCTTTACTAATAAAGAGACTGACATGATTTTGTATATCAGGTTCGGTATCTAATAACATTTGTTCAGAATCAATGTATTCTAGTAATACAGGATGACAGTGACCAACAGACTTGGCTGCAACACTTGCACCGTTTTCTGTCTCATGAAACTTATCATCCGTTCTCAGTTCTCTACCTTTCTGTAGTCCATGTAACAGATTACATATACGGGATCCTGATCCGGTATCACATACCCAGGACGTAAAGGATACTGAGAAACAGTTCTGTGTAACGAACACACCCGAAGATGATGCATCAACATGCACTTTCTTCGTTTGGACGGCTCGGGAAATCTGGTATTCCCCAATTTCCTGCTCTGTCTTATAACAATTATAAGTTGGAGCGGGACCAACGTTCCCCAGCTCAGTATAACAAGCGGGTTCGGTCAATATATCCGTTTAATTATCTTGATTAAGGCGTGATATGGTCGCTACCTGGAGAGAGAGAAGAAAACACTCAGCGTATGCTCTTGCAAGATTAGATTGGTTATCTAATATGTCTAATCAGGATGTCTCCCACTGTTTTAATCAAATCTTCCTTCAAACCCTAAAAGGAAAGACTAGCCGGGATTAATTACACGCTACAAGTTCGCCAATCTTTCGGCCAGGCCAGTGTCGGTACTTTGAGGGAGGTCCCCCGTGCTTTCGCACGAACCTAATTATAGTAAACCTCGTTTTCCCAGAGGCGTAACCCCGTTAACACCTTTCTAGACACCTACTTGATCGGCTAATTGTAATGTGTAAAACTCTCCCAGGAGTAACTCTTACTCGCAGCGGGTATCGGGATCCAACTATCTTATAGAAGGTATGCAATCTCATTGCAAATTTCAACACTTGAAATTCCCAATAATATTTTGCCCCAAGCGTCCTATGACCTTGACAGAGGTCAACAAACCATAGGCTGCTAGTCAAGTTCAACCCGTCATTTCCTGATTGAAGTAAACCCACCCGCACGACCCTTGACAGAGGTCAACAAGGTCGCACGACTACCCTAAATCAATTACATCATATGCTTAAGCAGATAAGTACTATTCAGCTACCGCACACTACGCCTTGACAAAGGCCAACAAACGCAGCACGAATACTAAACAGTCCATATCTGAAATGACGGAGGGCTACGTCAGGTTTTTAAGAAAACCTTTTGCGTAATGAACTTGATATCGTTGTAGAATCGAGTGATTTTTAAATGGAGTGTTTTTGAGGCTTTTTCTAGTTTTGCTAAAGGAGTCACTCCCGGTGAAGGGATCGTCGGTCCTTTCCTCGTCGAATGAGGTGCGGGATATATCATATATATCACTGTGCAAAGCAAGAACTATAGAAGCAATCAAAAGACAGACCGAGTTTGTAGCATCTGCCAGTTATTGCTAAAGGAGTCACTCCCGGTGAAGGGATCTCGGTCCTTTCCTTATCGAATAAGGTGCTGGATGTTCTACAAGGAACACCGCTATGCAAAGCAAAAACTAGAGCTACCAGTTTTTAAAACAAGTTTCTACAACATCTTAGGTTTCTTTTATTTCATTAATCTCATTAATGAAGTCCCATTTTAATTATGCTTCGTAAGCATCTCTTTTGAAACGAAATCTGCAATATAACATATATCTCATATATAATATAAACATTCGTCTCAGGCAGTAATATGATCTCATCACAGAACATTGCAGCAGAAAAACATATATGAAATATTGGATATACTAGGACGTCCGTGTTTTCAATACGAGCCTGTATAAAACATGGATTCCACGGTCGCGATGAATAGCCAAACCCACATCCCTAGACCCATACGAGAGCGGCAAGTAACACTGCCAATTCTAGGGTTAGGAGACCCGGTCTCGACTCCTCGAGATGGTCTCCCACTGGACCCTAGAACCCGGTTACTTGTGCTCCCCGCCTTGGGTCTACCTAATGCGGAAAAGTAAATAATATACAACGGTGACATCTTCCGCTACCTGGAAGTGCCCCAATAAAAGAATATTACATACAAATGAATTTTACATGAATGAAAAAGAAAAACTCTCATCTCACATAAAACCCCAGGCTATTCAAACGCGACGATCCAATACAACATATCACAGCAACACATAATATCTCATATCATCAACGTAAGCAAGTATGCGTATCCCGATTGTCGTTGATGTATAGCAACGAAGCCGGCGATACACCACATACTACGCTTACGGTCACAGAAAAGAAAGTGTAAAACTACAACAGTTGGAATCCGCAACCTCCTTAGACATCGCATGCCTAACCAAATGAATTCCTTAGACATCACATGCCTAACTATTATAAACCCCGCATTTTAGTCTCATTTATCGAAAACTCTTTTCAATACCAAGTCGGGCAATTCAACAAGATTCCCGACGTCCTGATCGAATGCTCGTCGCAAACTTTAGTAGACGGCCGCACCCCCGATACCGTCGACGAAGTGCACCAAGGCGGAACACCGCTACCGGGAGCACCCGAACGGATGCTTTCGGTGACGGGGTTCTCCTACGGTCACTTGGTCGGGGCTATGGAGTGAGGCTGTCTATTAAGTTTACCCGGCGAGTATCCGCGTACACTACGTGATTGCGACGGACTTTTGATCACATCAAAATTCCGTAGCAACCGATCAACTGAGACTAAACTACTATGTTTATAATATTCAAATCAGTTATCTCATAACTATTTGTGGATTCCAATTATTGTATCACATTCCAGATAAATAGAAAAAGTTAAACTTTCCGATCGAATCATCAAGCACCCAAGATTTCCCCAATATATCTCAACACTTGAAATCAGTTTAAAAACGTCCATCACATGCCACAGTACCAATGGTCCAGCCGTAGAAGGGTCAAGCCAACGCCTCACATGTGGCACGCCGTACTGCCCCAAACCCTAAGGTTCAAAGGGCAGTTCAAGACGGTCACATAATCGAGTTAAGGTTTGTTGTCTTCTAGAGGGTCCATCGAGTTACTTGCACGACTTAGAACATTCCTAAACACGAGGAAAAATCCAACTTTTGAAAAATTTTCCGACAGGGGAAAAAGTGAGTTATTGATATCCGTTCGAACTTTTTAACAGTTTCTAAAAGTTATCCGGAAAAAACACATAGACAAAATTTGATAATCCGATCGAACATTCGAATCCCCAAAATAACCCCAGAAAACTCAACAGTAGAATAAATATTAAAATTATCCAGAAAACTCAGCACTGAATAAAAGAAATTACTGTGTAAAAAGAAGTCAACCAGTCAACATTCTCGCCGCGGAACCGCCGCGCCACGTGGGCATAGGCCGCGGTTCCGCGCCGTAATGACGGCGTTAGAGCTCCGTTTTTCACAGTTTTTCTTAAAAAACCCTGCTTGATTTTCTGAGCACTTTTAATTAGGAAAAATCCCAGTTTTGAAAATTTTTCCAGAAAGTGGGTTCGATCGGGTTTTCCGGGTTCGATCGGACTTCAAACTTCGTCTAGACTTCGCCTAAAGCTCTAGTTTGGCTCTGATACCACTGTAGGGTTGCTAGGCACGCGCACAAGGGTCTACGAGGCATCAACCATGCCCGAATAAAAATTTAGCCGTGCCGAACAACCCGAATACGGAACTTTAAACTAGAGATTAGGCGAAAACAACGTGCTAAACAATTTAACACTAAGTGAGAGGGATTACAACCTTTGTAGATCCGGTCCTTCACTTCATATGCTCCGTGTTGTGGTCCCTTCGCTGCGATCATCGGGATCCGGACTCTCGAGAGGTTCCACGAAGAGAAAGACGCAACCTTTGCTTCCGATCTTCGATACTAAGATGATCTACCTCGAAGTTTCTTTAACACAAGCTAACACTCATGAAATGATGTGAACACCCTCATCTAAATGGCAAGGGAAGATGAGGATGATGAAGTAGGAATTTTGCTCTATTTATTTATCTTTTTCTCACTATTATTCATCACCTTTGAAAAACTAGCAAGCTTTTCCATGGAAGAATGAAGGAGGAAGAAGAAGATCAATAATCTTCTCCTTTTGTGATGAATAGGAGAAGTAATAATATGATAGATTATGCAACCATGGTTCACTTAACCAATGTAGAGAATTGACTAGGGTTAGGGTTTTGGGTAAATAAAAGAATGAGTCATGAACAAATATCTTTCACAAAACAAAACAAATCCTTCTAAAAACTTCTAGAAAGATTAACCCTAATCCGAACCCTAATCAAGTTTAAACTCCACTAAACGAGTTGCATTAGTTATCATATCATGTTACAATATTATATATCACATATATAATATTTACCGTAACAAAATAAAATAATACAATTAACATATATCGCATATATATCAATGTATTACCCGAGTGAGAAAAAGAATCTTTTAGTGAGCAAATATTAGTTAATGCAATTTAATATATCACATATATTATTATACATTAAATTATCGAATCAACACTTGATCCGACAATCCGGCTATATCGCATATAACCGGCTAATATTTATCCGTACCGATTCATCGAATCAACACTTGATCCGATGACCCGGCTGATATCAAATATCGCGAGAATACAATACGATATCACATACCGCATTATCCTCGGTCCCGCACATATCACATATGTGCTCCCTACTCCGTTTTGCCTGAGTCAAGAAACCTCTGTGTAGGACTCTAAAGAATCGTCAATACGCCGGCAGTAGGTGATGATCATATCAAACACCCACAAGCTGCAAGCGGTCAGCTAAACGTAACAGCTACCCAGGTATTGAGCGCTCAGAAGATCAACAAGCAAGCCTGTACTTTCTCCTGTGGATCCAAACAGTAACACTCCCGTACAGTCCGGTCTCGTCGTCTGATATGTCGCATATCTCGCCTAGGGATGGTAAACGTCAGACCCCAGTAGCTCGATAAGTCGTGTCGATATGAGGTCTATAACAGTTCGAGAAACTACTGATAACACTTACCAGTAAATCTCAGCAACCCTGGCCAGGGATTTCCGGTTATAGCCAATCGAACACAGCACAACATCAACTCCCTATACCGGAAGAGACGAATCCCCTCCTATCGCTCATTGCCTCCATATGATTCGGGACTGTACCCAAAAGCCACCTTTTTGCACGCCCTCTTGGACGTGGTATGATGGAAATCAAAGCACAGTGGGAACCACACAAGACTCTATGACGATCTCGGGTCAACAGACTACTCTGTACTAGTGTCACCGGAGAACTGCCATCTGACGTATGGTATAATACCATCTGGGAGTTCTCGGCGAGTCCGTCCAGTGTACCCAGTCTCCACTGAGCACCCGTACACCATCCTTGATGTCAAACACCTATGGATATGGGATCATCCATCGCCCATCATATGGGTCAAGATGCGTATACGCTAGTCTACACTGGTGCATCGATGCCCTGTCTCGATACACCCACGACTAGGAACAGTTATAGGATGTACTCGTCGACTACCGTGGCCCCACTAGTATGATCTCATCATAGTCCCAGTAGTCGAGTACATATCCTAAGGGCTTTATCAACATGTAACATAGAGACAATCAGAGTACAAGTTAAGATAAAGTACAACCAGATAGCATACTATCATGTCGAGCAAGAAAGTCCTCCCTATATATGTCCTAGCATCCACTACAATATACATCGCATGTACAGTAATGGCCTCTAGGGCATACATATAACTAACATGTACCTTGTCGTACGCTTTTTCTAAATCAATAAATATCATATACAAATCTCTTCTCCTCTTTCGAAAACGCTCGACAAGTTGACGAAGCAAATGAATAGCCTCTGTCGTCGATCGTCTAGGCATGAACCCAAACTAGTTCTCTGTTATCTTAATATCCTTAGCCTGTGTTCAATCAATCTCTCCCAAAGTTTCATGGTGTGAAATATAAGTTTTATTCCACGGTAGTTTGAGCAACTTTGAATGTCACCCTTGTTCTTGTAGATAGGTACAAGGATACTTTTCCTCCATTCATTTGGCATCTTTTTTGTCTGCCAAATCTTATTAGACAGATCTGTCAGCCATTTAACGCCTATTTCTCCTAAACATCTCCAAATCTCGATAGGAATCCCGTCAGGACCAACTGCTTTTCTTAAACTCATTCTGTTCAAAGCTTCTTTAATCTCAGGTAGTCTTATTTTACGCATGAAATCACGATTTATATCTTGAGATTGAATGACAAGTCAATCCAAATTCTTAGTAAAGCTCTCATTGAACAATTTGTCAAAATAATCTCTCCATCTTTCCTTGATATCCTCATCTCGAACTAAAACCTTCTGATTTTCATTTTTGACACACTTCACCGCACATAAGTCTCTAGTCTTCTTTTCCCGCATCCGAGCAATCCGGTATATATCATTTTCAGCCTCTTTAGTGTATAATTTCTCGTACACCTCCTTATAGACCTTAGATTTAGCTTCCCGAACAGCTTTCTTAACTTCCTTTTTAGCCATTTTATACTTCTCAAATTTCTTCACATCTCTCATTTTCTTCAAATCTTTATAAGAATCCCTTTTAATTTTAATATCAGCCTTTACTTCTTCATTCCACCATGATGTGTCCTTAGATGGTGGAGTACCACCTCTCGACTCACCAAGTAGATCTCTTGCTACTTTCTTGATACAACTAGCCATTTTGTTCCATGTTTTGTCTGAATTATCTTCCGACTGCCAATCCTCTTCTTGGACTACATGATCTATAAAAGCCTTTTGGTTACCTTCTTTTAATCGCCACCATTTAATTCTAGACTCTACCTTACGTCTAATCTTCTTAGGTCCTCTTCTAAATCGAAAATCTAGAACCAAAAGTCTATGTTGAGTGGTTACACTCTCACCTGGCACTACCTTACAGTCGATACAACAACCTCTATCTATTCTTCTCGTCAGAAAAAAGTCTATTTGACTAGCACTTGATCCGCTCCTAAAAATGATAAGGTGAGACTCTCTTTTCCTAAACCAGGTGTTTGCTAAGATCAAGTCATAAGATAAGGCAAAATCTAGAATCGAGTCACCTACTTCATTCCTTTGTCCAAAACCAAAACCTCTATGGATAGTATCAAACCCACTACGACTAGTACCTACATGTCCATTAAGATCACCACCAATAAATAACTTCTCTCCACTAGGTAAACTTTACACCATCTCGTTTAAATCCTCCCAGAATAGACGCTTACTAGCGTCATCAAGACCTATCTGCAGTGCATAAGCACTAATAACATTAAGGATCTCTCAACCTAGAATAAGCTTAACCAGTAAAATTCTATCACCTTTTCTTCTAATCTCAACTACATACTCGAGCAACCGTCTATCTATGATTATGCCTACCCCATTACGATTTTTATCTCTACCCGTATACCAAAGCTTATAATCCCAAGGCTCTATGACTCTACTCTTTTCACCTACCCACATAGTTTCTTGCAAACACATAATACCAACTCTCCTTCTACTCATCATCTCCACCAATTCTATTAGTCTACCCGTAAGGAAACCTATATTTCAGGAAGCTAGACGGATCCTATGAAACCCTTGCTTATTTGTCACTACACCCGGGGTCCGATGTAGCGCGCCGTTTCCGGACGATGACCCTTGCTTATTTGTCACTACACCCGGGGTCCGATATAGCGCGCCGTTTCGGGACGACGACCCTTGCTTATTTGTCACTACACCCGGGGTCTGATGTAGCGCGCCGTTTCTGGACGACGACCCTTGCTTATTTGTCACTACACCCGGGATCCGATGTAGCGCGTCGTTTCTGGACGACCTAGAAGCTCTTGCATACTTAACACTATACCCGGGATCCGATGTAACGCGTCGCTGAGTAGGGGACGCCCCAACGATATTCTTATTATGGTTCATGTCATAGAATGTGACAAAGTTTTACGTTGGCTGTCACAAGCCTACCACAACTCTCATCCTTTCTCATCCGGACTTGGGACCGGCAACGGTGGGTTTGTCATTATAAACTTAGACCACTGAACCAAATGATCATCTTAGTAGTTGGTATACTTTCGTAAGGAAAATGCCTAATTCCAAAAAAAAAACTACCAAATACTTTCACTCAGTTATGAGAAACTACAAAAAAACTCTCATAATTATAAGAAATTATTTTGTGGTAGTTTGTTGCAAATATTGCTAACGTGGCATCTTAGTTATGGTAGTTTTTCATAGTTTTTGAATGTTTTGTTTTCATAGACAAAAAGAGAAACATTATAGTTTCTTGTAGGTTTTGAAAGATTTGTGGTAGTTTCTTGTAGTTTTGAGACCATTTGATAGTTTTTTATAACTGAGCCAAAGTATTTGGTAGTTTTTTTTTAAAATTAAGCCCAAGGAAAAATATGCTATTAAAGAAGGGATATTGGGGAATGTATAAAAACTTGGTCACAATATCTAAGAGCAGTCTAGCCCAACATCCATGAAACCAATGTATGTGCAGGCAAATCCATGCATAGAATCAGGAACCTTATGACCTCAACTTTCATTCAGAAAATCTTCATGAATTTCAATATTATCTGTACTGTAAACCTATGAAGTTGTGATCCCATGCACTTGGTGTAAGCATTAGTGCATTACCGCCTCCCATTTCCCAGGCCTTGAAAGTCCCTACATATTTACTACATGCCTTCAGTTTTGAACAATTCAGTTAAATAATCAGTTTCCAAATGTTTTCATAGCTATTAATTGATTTAATTGAAAATGGACATATTGTTGCAATGGCCCTTGAAAGTTGTAGCAGTTTGGTCTAAACATTAAATTAACGATAGATGTGTTGTGTTTGAAAGTTGCTTGTTACCGAGTCTTAAATATTCTCTTAACCATAACATGCTAATCAAAAATTGGCGCAAGTTTATGATTGCTTGATCAGTCAAAATTCATGCTTGTTTGATTCGTTCTTCGTAATCTGCAGTATGTAGCAGTATTATAAAATGGTCAAATCTATCTACAAAGGGTATAATTTTTCCTATGTCAAAAATTATTTCCACATGTATATGGAACTGATCCTATTGGTTGACATTTTGATTTTCAATAATCATGTAGCTAAGCTCTTGACAAACATGTTAGGTTCCAGAATTTTGTGGAGACTCCAAGTAGGAATGACATGTAAATTATTAGATCATTGTATAATCAAAGTCTGACTTCAACTCTTGTCAAGGTCGTTCCGGCACTTGTTCTCTTATTAATATTCATCTTATTTTAAAAATAATTCAATAATTTTTGGGCAATAGTTAATATCAAGTTCACGTGGAGAAATACAGGATTTACTTGTTTCTTGCTTTACAACTTGATCCATGATTCTATTTGGGCAATAAACTGTTATATTTGCTCTGTTTCAAAATAAGAAGCTTGATTACGCATTTCATGAGCACAAACAGGCCTAAATTGGATAAAGAAAAACAAAAATAAAAAATGGAAATACAGTCCAACATGTGAATTTAGTTAAGAATTTAAACATTGCTCTGTTTAGTACTCTTGTAATTTACAAGGTTTCGCTATATTGAACTATAAAATAATAACAACAGTTGCTTATTTGATATAAAAGTGATGTCTATTAATAATTTCTGTTTAAGTGCTAAAAGTTCTGAAATCTTATTTGCAGCTTTTTACTGCCATACGAGGACAAGGTGCTTTTTTGAATGGGGCTCCTATAAAGGGTAAGATCTTGTTCCTATTCAGCAATCTAGAGTTTGATAATTTGATGTTCGAATGTGTAACCTAAGTACACTTATATCTAATTTGAATACTGATGGATTTAAATTCTGTATGTTCAGCATCATCTCAAACAGAGCTGGTGAAGTCCCTCCTTGCAACCGAGGTATGAAGGATAGACTATACGCAATCATTTCTGAATAATTTGGCTTCGTTATCAGAGGCATGAATTTTACTTGTGGCTTCGTTATCGGGGTTAACATGTCGGACTACCATAATTTTGCCATTTTTAATACATATTCTAATCAATGTTGAAAATAGCGATAGCGTAGAGCGTAGCGCTCCGCTACCAAATAGTAAAAAGCTCAAATAGCTTAACGCATAGCTTAAGCTATACGGTTTATTAATATTTTAATTAAAAAATAAAACTATAACTATACTAAATATAAAGATAGTAAAAATAGTCTTAAAACTAGACATGGCAACAAGTTCATAGTGTTTAATTCATGAGTTCTCATTTCTCATCTAACATCACAAGCAAATAACTATTAACACATCACAAGTCTTATAAAGAGTAGTTAAATAAACTTTGACGTAATTCAAAATGCATAATAAAGTATCCAAAAGACGCTCAAGATCTAGAAACTAAAGCCATCTTCATCGGCTCATCATATTCATTTCATCTCAAAAGCATCCTCAGTTGGCCGAAAATGGCCTGCCGAAATGGTCTCTGGTGGCCGGCGGAGGCCTAAGGTGGCTGGATCGAAATGGGTTGGGGCAAGGGGGAGAGGAGGCAGAAACCCTAATTGATCAGGATAGGGGCGCAGGGGTGGGTTTTGTTGATATGTTGACGGGTTTAAGTGTTCTGGTTGGATATTTTTGTAAACTACCCACTAAATCTATCATGCAACATAGCGCTCATAGCTAAGCCTACGTAGTGTACGCTATTTATGAAAATAGCTTAAGCTATAAAATATTTGCGCTGTTTAAAGTGCTATATAGCGATTGTGGCTTTGCTATGCTACGAGGCATGCTATTTCAACATTGATTCTAATCAACAGCAACAACTATGCCTTCACTTTGGCAAGAAAAGAAAAACAGCCATGCCTTTACCCCTTTCCAATTGGGATTAGCTACATGAATATTTCGTCCACTGAATGTGCCAAGTCGCACTATTGCTTTCTAGTAATTTAGTAACTGACATATCCTTTGGTGCCTTAACCCATGTCCACGGAGAGCAGCTCAGGTCATGGCGTTCCATCAATTTCCACCTATTACTATTAGTGAGAGATTAAAACTTAATCCTTATCTGAAAATATTTTAGCCTTATTCTTCACCAAGATTTATGTCAGGAATATTAACCATATTATATATTAGTTGATAATATTGGAAATGAGTAATCTAGCACCTTGATCCTTATGCGTTTACTTTCTGCCTGTTGATGGTGGCTAATAATAAACGAAAGATAGAAAATTAAGGATTAAAGATATGATGGTGATGAGCTTACGATCATTTGCATACTATATGCTTATACAGAGTAGGGTCACATAAAGATGTTAGTGTTTATGCCCTAGAAGGCCATTACTGTATCATACTAGCTTGTATATTACTTAATGGAAGCTTGGGATATTCACATGTATATAACAGTCTTGCTAAACATGGTAGTATGCTACTTGGTTTTTCTATCTTAATATGTGAGTATACGTATTGATAGAGCTCTTAGGATCTTGCTTGGCTACCAGCGTTGTGATGGCAGTCACACTAGTGGGGGCTGGGTAGTCTACAAGCACATCCTTATTCAGGTCCCTGGTCGTTGGATTATCGAGACAGAGCATCGATACTCCGGAGTAGACTAGTGTGTACGCTTCTCATCCCAGTTGGGGAGATGGTCTGTCCCACAGCCATCAGTACGTCGTACTGGAGATAGTATACAGGTGCTCGTTAGGTTACGGGTACACCGGACAGGACTCACAGGGAACTGTTGGTTGGTTTGATACCAGTCGTCAGTAAACAGTTCCCAAGTGACATGAGTACAGCGTAGTCCGCAGACTTGACACTGCTACTTCGCCTCGAGTGTGTCCCACTGTTCTTAGATTGCTACCCTACCACGGCTCTATGGAGTCGTGCAAACAGGTAGCAGTTGGGTGCAGTCCCGAGCACTTGGAGGCAGTGGCGGTTAGACAGGATTCGTCCCTCCCGGTATTGGGAGTAGATATCGTGCTGTGTCAGAGAGCCATTACGCAAAGTCCCTGGCCAGGGCAAGCGAGATTTGCTGGTAGGTTCCAGCAGTTTCTCAGGGTGTAATGGGCTTCACTCCGACACGACTTATACCGCTATTAGGGGACTGACGCTTGCCGCCCCCCTAGGCCCGATATGCGATAGTCATGGACGAACGGACCGGACTGTATGGAGATTGTCACATCAGACTCAGTAGGAGTTCGGATGGGTTTACTCATCGGCCTTCTTATCGACAACTACCTGGGGACCGTTACGTACAGCTAGTGCCGCTTGCGGTCTGTGGTTAAACCCACTGCCAGCGTAGTAGTCGAGTCTCTAGAGTCCCACACAGAGAGTTTCCTACTCCAGGCGAAACGATATAGAGGTTGCATGGTTTTGCGACAAAGGGTTCGGACGCATACGTGCGTTTACGCGCGTACGACTTTCGGACAGATTTTACCAGTCGGCTTTGGTTTAAGCCAGTTACTGGTATCCGGTTATTGGATTTTTACAGTCTAAAGTTTTTCCGTATTTTTACGGATCGGAGGGGCGTTCTCGTAATTTTGCGAGAAGCTTCTAGAAGTGGTGACTAAGGAGGTTTAGGTGTCATTTGCATTAAATGAGTTTAGTGAGTCATGAGGGTGATTCATGCATATCATTAATGCATGATAAATGCTTAATGAGTCATGGTTATGAATCACCACAAGATATTTATGAAACTTCATTATTCATCATTTTAGTTTTCTTTTATGGATGAATATTAAAGGTTCATATATATTATGATAGATTTACTATTCTCATTACAATCATTCTCACCTTCTCTCTCCTCAAGCTCTCTCTCTTCAAAAGACTAATCCTCACCCTCATGTGTTGAGATCTAGGATTAGTAAGACTAATCAATCCATAACCATCTCTATATTACACCTAGCTTCTTTGATTAGCAATCAAAGTTGATTAGTTACCTCAAGTTAGAGGTTTAGCTTGGAGTTTCGCTCTCGGGTGGATCGTCTACTACCTAGAGAAGGCCGAGGAGAACCAAAGAAGAAGGACCGGTTCATTAGGTATAATCCCTAATCTCTTATGTAAAGAAACTCATAAGAATACGGTTTTTAGGGTTTAGCTTCGATTCATGCGGTTAGTCGATGTTAGTTGTTTGAACTTGATAGTTTTTGTAAATTCCGCCTCCCCATAAGTACTGGGGTGTACTACATCGACTTACAGTGGTATCAGAGCCTCGCTAAACACTAAATAACTTAATCGCAAATTTGTACGAATTTCGAACGAAAAAACGATCCCGGAAAACCCTAGTTCTGTTCAGTTTCTGTCGAAGTGAAAATCAAGTCCTAAAATTTTTCTGGAGTGTTCAGAGAGCTAGAAATGGGTCCAGGAGAACACCCAAGAAATTCGAGCCCATGAATCGGCAACTCGGCCGCGGAAGCGCGGCGGATCGGTGGGATCTGCCGCGCATCCGCGGCGCTTTGACCGAGTCATGGACTCGTCTTTCTTGTGTGGGTCCCCTGTGATATTTGGGGTTTTCTGGAATATTTAATTATTGCTCAGGTTACTGTTTAACAGAGCAGATTTTGGAGCAATTTTGAAGTTGTTTATTCGATCGAAAAATACAGTATTTGCGTATTGGATTATATCTGTGATTGTTTGATGTGTTCGTAAACCTCCCCCAACTGCTAGTATGTCGGTTGGCAGGGGGTTGCACATTTCTGAAATGGTTATATCTGTTTGTGCATATAAACTGTATTGGACTGTTGTGGTGTATAGCCGGGGTTTGCAATGGGTTATTGTTTAATTCATTTGTTGTAAATGTAATTTGTTGTAATATTATTTTTGCGGGGCACTTCCAGGTTGCGGTTGTAGCCACCGTTGTATTATTTCATTTTACTGTTTTTGCTCCTAGGACTGACCCAAGGTGGGGTACACAGACTGCCGGGTGGGTAGTTTGCCGTACCCGTAGGGGTCGAGGGTGGGGTAAACGGCTATTCATCACAACTGTGTAATCTGTCTTTTCTTGCAGGCTCAAAAGAAATACAGATTGCTTGCATATCCAATATTGTTTATCTGTGTTCTGGAATGAATATCATTGCGTCAGACGAATGTAAAATATCTATATTTATTATAGCTATTTAGACGTCACTTATGTTTTACACCCGCGCTAGCCCAGCCCCCGCTCTGTCGTTAGTTAAGTAACCTAACGGGTGATGACGGGACCCCGTGGCGAATGCGGATGGCATAAGAGGACGTTATATTTTCGTTGTTTTCTGCAATGATAGGTTAATGATGGGACGCATTATCTATAATGCAAAGTAAAACAAACCAAAGTTTAAATCGTTGGAACAATTTAAAAGAAACCACTCGGTTATTTTTAAAACAGATATTTTTAAATGCGGAGATTTAACCACTCCTTTTAAAAAGCTATCAGGTTCCTTCGGTTATATCAAGTTCACTACGTTCACGGTTTCGCCAAAACCATTCGTAGCCCTCCGTCATTTCATCTGGGTATTCAGTAGTATTCAAGCTATGTATTTTGACCTAACGCCAAGGCATAGTGTTTGGTAGCTGCTGGATATTCATTTGTTGCATAGATAGATGAGTTAGTTTGGGACAGTCGTATTATCATTTTGGCCGAACGTCAAGGATATATACGGATGGGTTCAAACTAACAGGATAATGATGGGTAAAACTTGACATGTGACTTATGACATTTTGACCTAACGCCAAGGTCATAAGAGCATGGGGCAAAAACTTATATCGGGAATTTCTAAAGAAACTGAAATTTGCAAAGAGATGCATACCATTTGGAGTTTGATGAATGTTGGTAGGATTCCTTCAACATTATCATACGATGATATTTGGATCCCGATCCTACTGTGAGTATATGCTACTTATCAGGATATTCGTCGCTTAACGATCAATGCTATAAACCTAGTAGGTGTCCAGAAAAGTGTCAGCGGGGTTACGCCCCCAGAGAAAAGAGGTTCTTTAATTAAGGAACTTCGCGAAAGCGTTGGAAAACCTCCCTCGAAGTATCGACACCGGCCTGGCTGAACGGTTAAGCAAGTATTGTACGGTGGGAATAGTCTTGGCTAATTCTTCTTTTATGGTTTGAGGAAGGATTTGAAAAACAGTGGGAGCCATCCAGTTTAGATAAACTAAAAACCA
Source organism: Agapanthus africanus (assembly GCA_030015575.1). Lineage (NCBI taxonomy): Eukaryota > Viridiplantae > Streptophyta > Magnoliopsida > Asparagales > Amaryllidaceae > Agapanthus > Agapanthus africanus. The sequence goes on from JASDDO010000008.1 coordinate 358,052,686, forward strand.
CTCTAAACTTGCAAGAGCATCATGCTAAAGAGTTTTCTTCTCTCTCTCCTAATTGCAGCGACCCTGAAAATGACTGGACTTAAGTTACTTTTAGAGAAAAATATACTGACGGGGCCAAACTATAAAGATTGGCTGCGGAATGTCAAGATGGCTTTGACCTATGACAAACTGGGGTACGTCCTCACCGCTACAGCACCTACTGTCCTTGGTCCCAAATCCAGCAATGCGGATAAGGAAATCCGTAAAACCTGGGATTTAGATTGCGCGAGAGCCAAGTGCATCGTGCTTGCCTCGATGAACAATGAACATCAGAGGAGGCACGAGGATATGTCCCTTGATGGCATATTTCTCCATACAAAGGAACTTTATGGAGAGCAATCTCGTATAGCAAGATACGAGACCTCGAAGAAACTGTTTCGAGCGAGGTTGGCTGTCGGGTCATCAGTAGGTGAACATGTCCTACAGATGATCGGCTATATTGAAGAGCTCGCGGACCTTGGGACGACTTTGGATAATGAGCTCTATACAGACCTTGTTCTCCAGTCCCTTCCTCCCACCTACGCCCAGTTTATCCTCAACTTCAATCTTCAAGGAAAAGAAGTTGAACTTGCGGAACTCCTGAACATGTTAAGGAGTGCAGAGGGCACCTTGCAGAAGGCAAGGGAAACACCCGCTATGTTTGTTGGCGGTTCATCTTCTTCAGGGTCCAAGGCTAGGGCCAAAGGAAGGAAGAAGAAGGCCGCACCCAGACCTAGAGGAGGTGTTAGTAAGGTGGGAAAGAAGGGAAAGAAAAAGTTTACAGCACCGGTAGTTGGCCTGGATGAGTGCTTCCATTGTCACAGGAAAGGGCACTGGAAGAAGGATTGCAAGGCGTGGAACGCCAAGAACCAGGAACCGAAGCAAGCTGTGGCTTCGACTTCAGGTGTGTTTGTAATTGAGAATTGTCTGTCGATCAACTCTACTTCCTGGGTATTGGATACCGGGTCAGGATCTCATATTTGCAATTCATTGCAGGCACTGAGAAACCGTAGAGTGCTGAAGGAAGGTGATATGATCCTCAGGGTTGCTAACGGAGCTAGCGTGGGAGCTGCGTCCGTCGGGGATTATCACCTAGGATTGACGAGTGGACACATTTTGGTTTTACATAACTGTTATTTTGTACCCAGCTTAACGTGTAATATCATATCAGTTTCCTTGTTATCAAATAAAGGTTATGATTTCACGTTTGTAAGAGATGTTGTCAACATCCACCTTGATCATGGTTTGATTGGGTCAGGTACTCTAAATAACGGCATATATGTGTTAAACCAACTCCAAATTTTCAATGTCCAGAACACACTAAAAAGAAAGTCTCCAGATTTAAATAAAGCTTTCTTATGGCATTGTAGACTGGGTCACATCAATGAGAGAAGGTTGACTAAGTTGCATAGAGAAGGATATTTGGACACGTTCGAATATCAAACATATGACACTTGTCAATCTTGTCTCAAAGGAAAGATGACAAAGACTCCATTCACTGGACAAGGAGTAAGAGCGAGCGAGCTCTTAGGACTCATACACAGTGATGTATGCGGTCCAATGTCTACACATGCGAGAGGTGGTTTTTCCTATTTCATTACTTTCACGGATGATTACTCAAGATACGGATTCATTTATCTGATGAAACATAAATCCGAGGCTTTTGAGAAATTCCAAGAGTATAAGAATGAAGTAGAAAACCAAACCGGCAAAAGTATAAAGACACTTAGATCTGATCGAGGTGGTGAATACTTGAGTGCCGAGTTCCTAGGTTACCTAAAAGAGAAAGGAATTCTCTCTCAGCTTACTCCTCCATACACTCCACAGCATAACGGTGTATCGGAGAGACGGAATCGAACCCTATTAGATATGGTACGATCCATGATGAGTAATACTGAGTTACCGCGATCTTTCTGGGGTTATGCGCTAGAATCAGCAGCATATCTTTTGAACATGGTACCTACCAAGACTGTGCCTACCACTCCATATCAGATGTGGAGTGGGAAGAAACCCCATCTACAGTATATAAAGATTTGGGGATGTCCAGCTTTTGTTAAAAAGCAGCATGTGGACAAGCTCGAGGCACGATCAGTAAAGTGTTTGTTTGTGGGATATCCAAAGCACTCCAGGGGATATCTTTTCTATTACGCAGAGGAACAGAAGGTATTTGTTTCTCGTAATGCCCATTTTCTAGAACATCAGTTTTTAGAAAAGGAATCAAGTGGGAGCGAAATAGAACTGGAAGAAATTCCAGAACCACAAACTGCTACTGAAAGTTTGGTAGAACCAGAGGTTCAAGAAGAACAGAACATTCCCGCACCCCTCCGCAGGAGTAGTAGGCCGTCTCGTCCGCCTGAGAGATACTACGGTTTTCTCATAGATGGGGATAGAGAGGATTGCATCATAGATGATGATGAACCTACTGACTTCAGGCAGGCCATCCAGAGCGGCGACTCGGTACGATGGCTAGATGCAATGCGGACCGAAATGGAGTCCATGTACACCAACAAAGTATGGACTTTGGACTTTGCTCCAGATGGGGTAAAACCCATAGGATGCAAATGGATCTTCAAGAAAAAGATTGGTGTAGATGGACAGGTGGAAACCTATAAGGCTAGACTTGTTGCAAAGGGTTTTCGTCAAAGACCTGGTTTGGACTATGACGAAACTTTTTCTCCAGTGGCTATGCTCAAATCCATTCGGGTCCTTCTTGCTATTGCTGCCTTCCATGATTATGAAATCTGGCAGATGGACGTAAAGACGGCTTTTCTGAATGGAAATTTAGAAGAGAGCGTCTATATGGATCAGCCAGAGGGTTTCAATCAGAGTGGGAGCAGCGGGAAAGTGTGCAAGCTGCTTAAGTCCATTTACGGACTAAAGCAGGCATCGCGGAGTTGGAACATCTGTTTTGATGAGACAGTCAAAGAATATGACTTTATCAAAAATCCAGATGAACCGTGCATATATAGTAAAGTTGTGGCCAGAAGTGTCGTATTCCTCGTCTTGTACGTGGATGACATTCTATTGATAGGAAATGACATTCCTATGCTACAATCTGTCAAAGGATTCTTGTCACACAGGTTCTCCATGAAAGACCTGGGTGATGCCTCTTACATTCTGGGGATCCGGATCTATCGTGATAGATCCAAGAGGATGTTGGGACTTTCGCAGTCCAGGTATATCGACACTGTACTGAAAAGATTCAGTATGGAAGATTCAAAGCGCGGTAATCTACCGGCTTGTCACGGAATCACCCTCTCCAAAGAGATGTCTCCCAAGACTGATTTGGAAAGGGAACGCATGTCTATTATACCCTACGCTTCTGCGGTAGGCTCTATAATGTATGCGATGTTGTGTACCAGACCAGATGTAGCTTACGCACTGAGCGTGGTAAGCCGGTATCAGTCAGACCCAGGGGAGAAACACTGGATAGCAGTAAAGAACATTCTCAAGTACCTGAGGAGGACTAAGGAGATGTTCTTGGTTTACGGCGGAAAAGACCTCAGGTTGGAGGCCTTTGCTGATTCCGGCTTCCAGAGTGATAAGGACGATTCCAAGTCCATGTCGGGTTATGTCTTTACCCTCAATGGAGGGGCGGTGTGCTGGAAGAGCTCCAAGCAGGACACCGTTGCTGACTCGACGATGGAAGCGGAGTATATTGCTGCTTGCGATGCCGCAAAAGAAGCAGTCTGGATGAAGAAGTTCCTAACAGAACTTCAGGTGGTTCCTACCATAGTTGATCCAATACCTCTGTATTGCGACAACAACGGAGCTATAGCTTTAGCAAAGGAACCAAGGTCCCATCAGAAGTCCAGACACATCTTGAGGCGGTATCACCTGATCAGGGAGATCATTGATCGTCAGGAGATCGAGGTTCGGAGAGTTGCTTCAGAAGAGAACATTGCTGATCCATTCACGAAGGCCCTTCCTCAGATTCAGTTCGAGAGGCTACTCGAGATCATTGGTCTGCGATATGCCAGTACATGGCCCTAGTGCAAGTGGGAGATTGTTAGTGTTTATGCCCTAGAAGGCCATTACTGTATCATACTAGCTTGTATATTACTTAATGGAAGCTTGGGATATTCACATGTATATAACAGTCTTGCTAAACATGGTAGTATGCTACTTGGTTTTTCTATCTTAATATGTGAGTATACGTATTGATAGAGCTCTTAGGATCTTGCTTGGCTACCAGCGTTGTGATGGCAGTCACACTAGTGGGGGCTGGGTAGTCTACAAGCACATCCTTATTCAGGTCCCTGGTCGTTGGATTATCGAGACAGAGCATCGATACTCCGGAGTAGACTAGTGTGTACGCTTCTCATCCCAGTTGGGGAGATGGTCTGTCCCACAGCCATCAGTACGTCGTACTGGAGATAGTATACAGGTGCTCGTTAGGTTACGGGTACACCGGACAGGACTCACAGGGAACTGTTGGTTGGTTTGATACCAGTCGTCAGTAAACAGTTCCCAAGTGACATGAGTACAGCGTAGTCCGCAGACTTGACACTGCTACTTCGCCTCGAGTGTGTCCCACTGTTCTTAGATTGCTACCCTACCACGGCTCTATGGAGTCGTGCAAACAGGTAGCAGTTGGGTGCAGTCCCGAGCACTTGGAGGCAGTGGCGGTTAGACAGGATTCGTCCCTCCCGGTATTGGGAGTAGATATCGTGCTGTGTCAGAGAGCCATTACGCAAAGTCCCTGGCCAGGGCAAGCGAGATTTGCTGGTAGGTTCCAGCAGTTTCTCAGGGTGTAATGGGCTTCACTCCGACACGACTTATACCGCTATTAGGGGACTGACGCTTGCCGCCCCCCTAGGCCCGATATGCGATAGTCATGGACGAACGGACCGGACTGTATGGAGATTGTCACATCAGACTCAGTAGGAGTTCGGATGGGTTTACTCATCGGCCTTCTTATCGACAACTACCTGGGGACCGTTACGTACAGCTAGTGCCGCTTGCGGTCTGTGGTTAAACCCACTGCCAGCGTAGTAGTCGAGTCTCTAGAGTCCCACACAGAGAGTTTCCTACTCCAGGCGAAACGATATAGAGGTTGCATGGTTTTGCGACAAAGGGTTCGGACGCATACGTGCGTTTACGCGCGTACGACTTTCGGACAGATTTTACCAGTCGGCTTTGGTTTAAGCCAGTTACTGGTATCCGGTTATTGGATTTTTACAGTCTAAAGTTTTTCCGTATTTTTACGGATCGGAGGGGCGTTCTCGTAATTTTGCGAGAAGCTTCTAGAAGTGGTGACTAAGGAGGTTTAGGTGTCATTTGCATTAAATGAGTTTAGTGAGTCATGAGGGTGATTCATGCATATCATTAATGCATGATAAATGCTTAATGAGTCATGGTTATGAATCACCACAAGATATTTATGAAACTTCATTATTCATCATTTTAGTTTTCTTTTATGGATGAATATTAAAGGTTCATATATATTATGATAGATTTACTATTCTCATTACAATCATTCTCACCTTCTCTCTCCTCAAGCTCTCTCTCTTCAAAAGACTAATCCTCACCCTCATGTGTTGAGATCTAGGATTAGTAAGACTAATCAATCCATAACCATCTCTATATTACACCTAGCTTCTTTGATTAGCAATCAAAGTTGATTAGTTACCTCAAGTTAGAGGTTTAGCTTGGAGTTTCGCTCTCGGGTGGATCGTCTACTACCTAGAGAAGGCCGAGGAGAACCAAAGAAGAAGGACCGGTTCATTAGGTATAATCCCTAATCTCTTATGTAAAGAAACTCATAAGAATACGGTTTTTAGGGTTTAGCTTCGATTCATGCGGTTAGTCGATGTTAGTTGTTTGAACTTGATAGTTTTTTGTAAATTCCGCCTCCCCATAAGTACTGGGGTGTACTACATCGACTTACAAAAGATGTACTCAAAACCAGTGTAATAGTAGATTAAGTGGGCTTACGGGCCAGTGCCAAAAAATATTAGTAGATTAGGTGCTCATATATAAAGATGTACTTAAAACCCCCTGCATCCTAGTCGTTGGTGATTTTAGGGAATATTATTTAATATTCTCTTATTAACGAATAAGATCATCTATCTAGAGTTCATTGGTTACAGATTTATATTATGAAATCGCATTTATGGTTCATATGGATTAAATTTCTTTCTTATTAACCTATGGAGACAATCTTGCTATACAATTTTCTGCTCTTCATTATTCTGGGTGTACTTGGGAGAATATGCAATACCTTCAGAATAACTTCAGTTAATAGGTTATAGATTAACTAAAGACACACACGTGACACGCATGGTGGCCCATGAGCAAAGTACAAGGAGAGTTTTCGTCATGTTCTCAACATGTTATATACATAACCGACTCTTGCAAGGATGGAATGCTTTGATTAGATTAAAGAGAGTTTCATTAATTAGTTTGACTATTGTATGTAGGGCTGTTGAAAAAGCTCAAAGATGTAACCAGGTTATCAAAGCCATTCCATTCACAACATGGTGAAGGTACCTTATCAACCCAAATCCATACTTTAGACTTAACTTGCAGTGGCCATGTCCCTTCTTCGGTCCACCTTCTTAGCTTAACTCCGAACCTCTCTTGCCACAAATGCAATTAAACCTAATAATATTAGCTAAGCTCATTTCCGTTGGGAACTCCGTCAAGAAACCATTAGCAAGTTTAGTCATCATCTATTCATGTTTATCGAAGTTATCGTCGACACCCCGCAAGCACTGAATTATCTTCATCACCAATGGGATCTTGACATTCATGTACTTTATTTCTACAATCCCAAGCACCGCACTAAGCCACATCTTTCTTTCCTCCATTGTAGTAGTCTTCCTTATAACCATATATGGCCTAGGAACGTGACCATACCGATTAGCACTTCTATCTTTACCATCACTCTTCTCCTTCACCTTTGCCCCTAACATCTTAGTACACCGATCTTTTCGATGGCCCTATTCTTTGCCTGATGACCAACGCCCTAGTAATTATAGCCCCTCCAAGTGCTTTTCTCCTTGATGTATCTTTGCAAGTCTTCTTTTTTGACCGACCTCATCATTTCCATATCGTTCTTCACATCAACCCTGGACCTTACCCACCCTTCTTCTTCCCACCCTCTTCCCACCCTTTTTCTCTCCCTTCTTTCTTCCTTAAGAATCATACAAACCTCTCACTCAAATTATATTCTTCTTTCAACCAGGGATATAAACCTCCTCTGACCTAACAATGGTCCTCCTGTTTCAAAGCTGTTTCCCTCCTATCATGCCTACCCGTATATGATGATGGCCATGGGTTATCTCATCCGAGGACAGCGAATTCCCTTACTTTCAAATTTGTTTATCGCTTCGTCTTGATCCCTTACAAACCGGCTTGAACTGTGACTTCATCACAACCGGTACTACTGCAGCATCCGAATATGTTTGCCTCCGATTCCTAAGGTTTCAACCTTCCTCTTAAGTCATCTCACTTCCTCAATCTCTATTACTCTCCACCCGCTACATGTTTTCACTATTTTCTTTCCCGCCTTCTTTTATGATTGTTGGATTTTCGCCGGAGACCACCTCTCCTTTTAGAGCTCTCAACTATTTTATGGATAAGATGTAAATTAGGAATGTGAAAATATAGAAATGAGAGGAGTGAAGTTTACATTGATCAAGAAAAGTAAGTAAAAGTGGGAATTGATATGAATAGAAAATGATGATGACAATAAAATCATAAAAAAGTCTTATCTCGCTTCTTTGTTGCATGATTATAGTAAATATTGAGTCAACCATTGTTATGCTACAATATTGAAAATTTAGATAAGTAATAACTTTAAATGTAGACTCGGCTACGTTCTTATAAGGATTTGAGCTCATTCATTTAGTTATTTAATTATATTTCTCGTTGCTCAATTAGTTGAAGATAAGATTGAACATTGCACAGTTTTATCACTGTCCTAGCCTATCAAACCCTAGGGAAGCAATGGCCATTTGGTCGTCAATATAATCTATCAATTGATTTATGTCCGATAATTATTATTAGAATTTATTTCTACTTATCATAGTATTGATCTAATCTCTACCTTTCCCTAGATAGATCTCATGTTTATCATCGCATAGATCTACCTAGGTTTATCGGCAAATTAGAATTAATTTTATGATAATTAGATCAAACCGAAACAATATCAATCCGCTCGATCTTTACTTTCCTTAGATTAAACCTTATGGTTGTCAAGCATAAGATTTTACCTAGTTTATCAGTAGAGATATTTTCAAAGGCCAAATTCATATTATTTAGATTTATCATTAAGTGTATTAGAGAAAACATAATCAAGTATAACTAATCCAATTTAAACCTAGGTTCTTCAACTCTAGGTATTCAACAATTAGTTACACAGTATGTAAATCAACACAATAAAAACAAAAGAAGAAGAAGAAAAACACCGAAGACTGAAATCGAAAGGCCGCCCGTCCTCCCCTTTTCGATTACAGTGAACGAATATATATATATATATATATATATATATATATATATCATCAAAACCCTATACTACAGGAAAAATATCGATATCAGATTTGCTGACGTGGCCGCAATTTTGCGGTATGGGCCTCCAATCCATGGTCCAATAGGACCCGACCCAGCTCGGGTGGTTTATCTGTCTCTCTGTGGCTTCTGCTCCATAATTTGCACGTGTTTTCTTTTGTTTTTATCCTCTTCTGCAATTATGACCTTGACCAGCAAATAACTCAAACCAAAGCTTGAACAGCAATTATTGTAGATAAAAATAGATAAATAGGGTTATAAAATATGTAATAAAATACACCAATCAAACATCTATAATATTTTTTTGCATATACTATTTGTAAATTTTGGTTGCTAGTTTTTAAGATTTAAAATAGGCTCCAATTAGCTCTAGGCTCCAATTAGCTTAAGGCTCTACTCGGACTTGGTATGAATTTGCTCGGGGCTTGTTCGACAAATAAACTACCCGAGCTTGAACAAGTTTGTAAGCTCGTTTAAATTTTGGATAAACACGAATAACCTAAAACTCGGTTTGTTTAACAACTGATTGTATATTTGAATGTATGGGTTGTTTAGACAACCTATTATCCCAACCTATAATTAGACCGAAAATTAGTAGGTTTGAGGTAGCCATAATCAGGTCAAGTCGGCTGTGCCTTCGACCTGGATTTATCTAGCTAACTTGAATTGTATATATATACTATTGATTTTTAACACTTGATTACTAGTTAGTGGCATAGTAGTTGCCACTCGTGCGGAAATTTTCTGGGGCTTGGATCATGTAGATTTTTAGTTTTGCTTACTGTTTCTTTCCAACACTTCAGTTTAAAATAAGTATCTTAGCATAAGAATAGTAAGCAATGTAGATTTGGGTGGACCTTCTCACCTACTCCTAGTTTGATTAGGAGTTATATTAAGATCATTATTTAGTAAACCACGGCACATACATCTAGTTTGATTAGGAGATGTGTTGAAACTACACCTATAGAGAATATGATTAGATTTTTTCTAAATTAAGAAATATGAGAATTAGAAAGTAATTAATTTCTTTATCTTTATAACTTAGCTCTATATGGCTTAGGAAAATATAAAAGTGGGTTAATTGACTCATCATAAATCAAGTTTTTGAAGGTTTTAAAGTTCGTAATTTTAGTACTACAAGCTAGTTGGGAGGAGAATCAATAAAAGTGTTTTAGAGAGTAGTTTTTCTTTCCGCCAAAATCATTGTTATCTCTTCTTTTGCTTCTAAATATATCAAAACCTTCACAACCCCTATCCCATATATTGGATTAGGGTTTTCAGCTGGTCTCCCTAGATTTTGGATCAAATTGGTCTTAGAGCGGTTTCGATCCCTATAGTAGGAAAGCGCTGCATGATTAATTCTGTAACGACTATCGAAGATCAGAAATTGCACCAACACCGAGATTGACAACTCACCAGATTGCATCACAAAAGACGACGACGACAAATATATGACCACTTGGATTGCAAGAATTGATGCGACGGTTGAATCTATGGCGGAGATATAGCAAGAGATTCTTCGACATCTCGTTTCTTTTTCATTGTCCAAGTTGGACAGTGCAACCTTATCCAAAACCATAGACACAGGAGGAGAAAATTTGACTATCAAGAGCGATTTAGAGAAAGTAGACAAATGGAAAGAATCCATGAGCAAGACAACTTTTGCAGGGAGAAATTCAGTCCAACCTATCAAGGTGGAGGTAAATATTAATTTGCCTATCTATAGATTTGCGATAGATATGGTGTCCCGATGCATGACATGTGGATGCAAGCATATGGCTTTGGGCATAAATCTGTAAGTCATGATACTAGGGCAAAATCGCAATGTAGCAAGCATAAGCGCCAAGGTTAACCGAAGACGAATCAAGATGCTAATCAGTTGTATTCAAAAGTGGTATTGTTTCTTTATTTCTCTAATTAGTGGAAGGAAAAGACACGTTTTTTACATGTCAAAACACTAAGAAGATAAAGAAAAAGGACAAGGCGTCAATATTAAGAAGCCAACAATATTTATGTTGGATGAATTCGAGTTGCATATGAGATCAATACATAGGAGAAACTCTAAAACTAAATACGAACAAAGAGAAGCATTGTAATTTTTCATTAATGATTTAATCATGGAGAAGGAGTATTTGCTCAAGGAGGTTCTTGAGAGGAGGTACGACAAGGCGAGATAACATATCCTACCGAGACGGTTGGAAAAACAACCATCAAGCTTAGCGACGGGGTTCAAGAGAGAAGTTCTTTCTTTTGTTGCGGTTCTGAGCTTCCAAGAGCCGCGCCCTTCCAAATTAGAAGATCATTGATCCGGTGGATTTTCTCACCTACTCCTAGTTTGATTAGGAGTTGTACTTTGACCATAATATAGTAAACTATTGCATGTACTTCTACTCTTCTGGTTTAATTAGGAGTTGAGTTGAAACAACTACTCCTATAAAGAAAAGAGGATAAATTGTATATGAATACCCATGGCTTCAGCTGTTTGACGGATAAATACTTATGTTTTTTTTGAGTAGCATATAAATACCCAATATTTTGCTCCGTTAGCACTTAATTACCTACCGTTAGCCAACCATCAGAATATTCCTTTTTTGATCCCCACGTGCATTGTATATGATATTTCTTGACCCTTCTCCAATTTAATCATAACCTAGCTATATTCCCCTCTTCTTTTTCTTCTCAAATTGAACCCTAACTTTTGCCCTCTTTCCTTCATCTTCTTCGTCAATTGAACCCTAACCCCAACCCTCTTTCTCTCTCTTCTTCTCCTTCTCCTTCTCCTTCTCAAATAAGCTATAATTGTATCAAAACAAGTATAAATTGATAATCCTAAGTTAATAGAGATTCTTCAATGTTCACAAATATTCAATGAAACTAACCTAAAAAAACTAAAGTTCATAAATCACGAAATTGGCTTGGAGTTAGTTTGAAGATTGGGGTTCAATTGGCTTGGAGTTGGCGGCGACGAGCCCTTGATACAAGTCCATTGCATGATTCACGAAATTAAAGGAGATTCGCAAAGTTAATGTATGACTGAGAAGAAGAATATTCTTTGAAGAAGGGACAAGATGAGAGGCGAGAGAGGAGTCGACGGCGGCGAGGCCGATGAAGAGAAGAAGATGGGAAGAGGGTTAGGGTTATTTGACCGGGGGTATAACAGTAATTTTGTAATTTCCGTTAAAGTCGTTAGTCATCAAAGTGCTAGTGTCAAAGATATGTATTTATGTGCAGCTCACATAAATTTAGGTATTTATCTGTCAAAGGCGTGAATCCTTGGATTTTAGCTAAGAATAGGATTTGATTGTTTTTAAATTAAGTAATATGTGAATTAGGAAGTAGTTAATATCTGTATCTTTGTAACCCAGTTCTATATGGATTAGGAACATATTGGGGCTATAAAGGAGGGTTAATGGTCTCATTGTAAATCAAAATTTTAAAGGTTCTAAAGTTTGTAATTTTAGTACTCCAACATATTTGGAAGGAGAATTAATGAGTCTTTGGAGAGAGAGTTCTCTCCGCCAAAATCATCGTTTTCTATTTCTCTTACTTTTGTTTTTGAATATATCAAAACCTTTACAACTCAACATTGCGTTTATTGGATTAGGTTTTCTCAACCTTGCTCGGTAGATTTGGGATCAATTGCGAGCGAGTGCTGCTAGTTAGCTCAATCGCTTTTTCTGACTTTGAAAGTTTATATTTCCCCCTTTTTATAATAGAAACGATTCCTTAATTTTCTAAACTAGCCATTGCGGCATATGGGTTACATGGGATGAGTTTACATTGATCCGACTATAACAGTCAGGTATAGGTCAGAATATTTATCCGCTCATTAGATGAGACGGATACTAATCAACAATAACTGGACCAGAAAGTGATGACTGACCAAATCATAATTTGTTACTCCTAGTAGTTGTATGCTCTGGGTTAAGAAAATTAGCATCTCGAATTGCACTAATAAAATATAATGGGAAAAGATGAATTGGATCTCATAATACTAAGATCGTAATCTAAAAGAACAGCACCTATGCCAGTTATGCATCTTGATGTCAAGCCAGACCAATAAGAGTGACACCAGTAGAATCTAAGCCGAAGCAATTGATAATGCCGACATAGATAATAATATCCTTTTATACTTAGGATCGGACATAAAGCTGAAACCATTTATTTATTTTTTTCATTTATTCTTTTTCTATTTTTTTTCATTTATTCTTTTTCTTTGGTGGGGGTGAAAACTTGTTTGTTGCATGGGGGTAGAAAAATTTATTATAAACATATAGTCAATTCAGAACACTAGTTAGCACAAACAGTTCGATAAAACAGTACTGTTACTTGCTACTAAAAATTTAATTACAATGAATCGTGCACCCAAGAATTCTACTGTGCACAATGAATGGTAAATTAAAAGCTAGCACCTTTTTTTTCGAGATATTTGAAATTTGTGTCAAGATCTTGCGTAGCCTCATCTACAGTATTTGTGCTTATTTGTAGTGTAACCTAGGAATTCATGCTTATTTCTTGTGTAACCTAGGAATATCTCTATGAATACATAGGTTTGGTGGGAAATTTTTGGCATCCGATTCCCTCTTTTCCTTTTGTTTCCGTTCTACATGTCGTTTGATGATGCAGTTCTCTGCATCACTTGCATCACTTAGGAAATTAAGCCCTCTCTAGCACACCTGTCATTTTCCCTGACTTTAGAAGGCACTGATGAGATGTCCCAAGTATTCACCACACCTATCTCTATGGTATCATATCTAACAATTTAGCTTTTTTACTCCTCACACGTATTACATTGAGCATGTTTTGAATTACTAAATAGTTTTAAGAGAAGTCAGCTGATCGTATTTAACCTACACCTATAAACATCTGAGCAGGTTGGAACAAAGCGCGATAAATCAACTGTAGATGCTACTACCAACAGAATCAACAGCTTACTATTCAAGGTAAACATCAAGTTTAAACTACTGCCATATGAAACTTGAATAATGGGACTAAAATCTACTTTGTTGCTGCTGTCAGGTTAGGTCCCTTAGAATGAGTGGGTCTTGTGCTTTAAACCTTTGCGGTGTTGCATGTGGTAGGATCGATCTCTTTTATGAACTCGGATTCGGGGGGCCTTGGTAAGTTTGTATAAATATTGACCTCATATTAGTTCACTGACGCCTGAGATAGCATAATCACATTAAACTACCCTTAACTATTGTTGTTTTTGACTGAACTCCTATAAGTTTTCTATTACGCTTAACTCCCTTATACTTTGGTTTGAAGGGAGTTTTTCACTAAAATACCCTTAAATGAATATGGAAGTTTACTGTAATAATAACAAAACTTTAATTTAGTTAAATGAAAACCAACTATTGTTAATGGTAGTTTAGTGTAATTTAGCAGCCGGAGATGGCAATGATCTTTTTGTTAACTTTGCATTTATTGCCCTGCTCTCAGGGATGTGGCTGGTGGAGCTGTGATTGTTCAAGAAGCAGGGGGTCTCGTGTTTGATCCGTAAGTGTTGATAAAAAAAATAACTAAAGCATAATTAAATGGTCATATCAAACAATAAAAGATTTAATAGATCAAGATTCCATATAATTATAGGTCATCTGACAAGGACGCTATTGTTTTTTTTCCCTTTCTTCATCAGGAGCGGAGGGGATTTCAACATAATGTCTCAGAGAGTCGCAGCTTCAAACACTCATCTAAAGGATTTATTTGTAAATGCATTAAAGGAAGCAAAGGTCTAACAACGGTCCTGAAGCTTGAAGGTTTCATCCTTCACTAGGTTTGCTCATTAAACAACTATGACGATCATTTGAATCCTCAGTCAATCTGCCATTTTTTAACTAGACGTCATTGGTTTACATTAATCATATATGAATTTATGTGCTTGCCTATAAACAATAGACCATATTGCCTAGCTAACATGGTCTCTAGCAGCATGTCTAGGATATATATTCTGCAACATTCATATGTTCTGTAATTGCAGCGATTGTTCCTTTCTATAAAACAGAATATTAGTTGTGTTGTTATCATCTTCCTTAATTTCATAATGGCTGTTTTGTTTGCTACAGGCAAAAGTGCAATAATTGTTGCATCTAGTATTAATTTACCAGTGATAGGTGTCAAATCCTTTGTTTGTCTTTTGGGTTGTTGCTTTGCTGCAAAAACTTAATTAATAACTAATTGCGTGAATAGACACATTTTATGCAAAGACTTGGCTTTTAGGGTAGTTTTGGCAACTGATGGCGTGACATTGCATTAATTATAACTTTCAAGTAAAAATATTGTAACACTTGCTGTTTAGTTGGATAATTTGTGGTTATAACCATTGAGCAATCCAACATTGGAATTATTTGAACACCTTGTGGCTGTGAAAAATTGATAGGTGCTTAGCTTGTACCTTGGTCTATATTCTGGACTTGGTATACCGGTAGTGTACAAGTACCAGTATATTAGTCAATACCGACCGGTATATATTGTATTCTATATATATTAATATACTTTATTGCTTTATTACAAACATATATTTTATATTCTGGACTTGGTATACAGGCAGTGTACAAGTAACCAGTATATTGCCCAACGCTTCTACGTGGCGTAGGGGTTGCGATTCTTGGAAAATAAAGATGTGGAGTATGTGTGGACAACTTTGATATCTTCGAGTATACAAGAATATTAAATATTTCAAATATTTGAATTAGGATTAAAGGTCCAAATTGATGCAAATAATGAAGTCGAATCGAAGAAAGATGACATCAATAAAAAATGATAATATTTCGTTTGTTTTCGACTCTTTCTGATTTTCACGTGTGTTTTACCTCTTAGGTTTTATATATGCACTTGTTTATGTTCAAGAAAACTCATGGTTATTGATGATAGTTATGACTTGATTTTATTTTTATTGTGCTTTTAAATTTATGCTGGTGCATATTTCTTCTCATAGTTTATTTTATTTTTTTAATATATGTCAGTAAATACATAGATATATCTAGGATGTATTTACTGACATATAATAAATTAATGCATAGCATACAATAAATTAATGTATTAAATACGATGTATTTACTGACATATAATAAAATAATGCATAGCATACAATAAATTAATGTATTGAATACATATTTCTTCTCATAGGATGTTTTACCTTGATTTTATATTTTAATATATTGATATAGACGTATCTTCATGTCCTTTTTACAGATTTTCCGTGTCCCTTTTCCTTGTCCGTGTCTATAAATCTGTGTTTCATAGGATCAACTTTACTAAATCAAATTAAAGAAAATGCACACATTAGTACTGAAAAGAAAACCTTGCACAAATGTGTAGATAGTTGGTCAACCAAACTTGTCCTTAAATCAAAAGTAATAGCATGCTGTACCTTTGTCGCATTAGTTTGATGTGGCACGTAGCAGGTGAGATTCCAGTGGAGTTGGTGAGATTGGTTGTTGCAGGTTAAGAGTCTTAAATCAGCAGTTTCCTTTTTTTGACTCTAAGCCTTGTACTTCTAGATTATAGCCTTTTACCCTCACATTTGATCCTCCACATGATTCTTCCTTCTGTTTTCTTTTAGCCTAGAATAAGTCATATTCTTGTAGAAGCTTCAGGATTAGAAATTGCAATCATTTCTTTTTCCTTGAACAGGGTTTTTAAAAAAAAGAATAGAGTACTTAACTCTAAATTAAAGATTAATTAAGCATTTAATGGAGGGAGAACCTCCCAAAGAGTGTGGTAGTTGGATAAAGTTCTATTTTCTATTAACTAAAGGTAGGCCACCTAAACATTATAGTCTAATGTTGATGTCATGATATAAGATTTAGTTATATCTACATATGTGCAAAAGGTGCAATGTTTAGATATTACAAATTGCTTAAATTGTCAAAACCTGCCAGCCAAATTTTCCCGCCGACAAAAAACGCCTGACCTCGAAGCTGTTGTTAAAAAGCCCTTCAAAAAGTTTTCAATAGAAAAATCTTTGTTCATCCCATTTTTCTAGTGTCCCTGCCTGCTGTATCAGTGTAGTTGTCTGCTATAACTAATTTTTATGCGATATGTATTCAGTTGTTTGTGATATCTATACAGCTGCGATATGTGTGAGCTAATTAGATCTAATATGCAATAGATATCGCAGGTTAATTTTCCAAGGGTATTTTGACAACAACTTTTTTTATCAGCGGTAAAACCTGCCAGATTTTTTTTTTCGTTGACAATTTTCTCTTACAAATTTAAATGCTTTGGACAAGTCGGTCAATGAATGCAAAGGAACAAGAGTCTTTTCAAAAGAATGATTCGGAGTTCTTGCAGAGTGGAACCATGCAGTACCAGACACGAGATAGATCTTCCAAAGAACAAGGCTTTTTTCGAATAAGCCAATTCATTTGGGACCCTGCGGATCCATTCTTTTTCCTATTCAAAGATCAGCCCTTTGTCTCTGTGTTTTCACGTCGAGAATTCTTTGCAGATGAAGAGATGTCAAAGGGGCTTATTACTTCCCAAACAAATCCTTCTACATCTATATATAAACGCTGGCTCATCAAGAATACGCAAGAAAAGCACTTCGAATTGTTGATTCATCGCTTCACAAACAAAGGAATTGTACAGTACAAAATAACATAAAAACATCTAATGTCAGCTTAGGCCTAGTCTAATTAACTACAAGAACTAATCATACTCGTCAAGAATATGAAACTAAATTCAATGGTTAGCTTTCATATGACCAACATCATTTATGCTTTTTTCCATGGAAATGAGATCAGCCATCTCTTGATTTATTTGTTCAGGATATTAAAATGCGACCTTTAATACAGTACGAGTGGATAAGGAATGAGTGTATTCATAACAAGACAGAGGTAGCTCCTAGAGAGGATACATACGAGAGAATTGATTGAGATGGTTTGGACATATGCAATGGAGACCAATCAATTCTCCGGTTAAACAAAATGACAAAATTATATAGTTCATCATGCAACTAAGGATAGGGGTAGACCTAAATGTAACATGGTTGGAAGCAATTAAGAACGATATGTTAATTATTAATTTGACCGAGGAGATTAAGAGAGTGGAATGGAAGAGAATGATTCAAATAGCCAGTCCCAAAAATAAAATTTACGATGAAGGCTTGTCGTTTGTTAACCTTAAATACAAGAAAATCATCAGAAACAGTATAAAATTAGTGTAGCTTCCTGTCTGTTTTTTCAATGAGGTCATTGTTGATTTCAGAGTATTTTGATGAGGAGAGCAACCTCTCTGAGATTTTCAATCACCATGGTCATTTCTCCCATTCTTTGTTTAGAAATCAGAGCAAGGGTTAATATATAATCACAACCAAAACGCTATTTTTAGGTCTTGATGAGGGGAGCATGATTCCCTCAGTGAGGAAATTTGTCATTAGTTTACTGTATTTTGGGTGTTTAACTTTAAACACTCCTTCTAGACTTGTATTTATCAGAAAATACAGATTATTCGTTGCGGCGAAAAATCTCACTCAAAATTAGCTAATGTTAAGAGAATGTTGAAAGCAGAATGAAAACCAGTCTTATAACTTTGTCAAGCTCTTTGTAGAACCTCAAAGATTTTACAAACAGAGAGCAACTGAACTATTCTTGCAAAAGATGAATAGAAAAACAACTCTCAAGCTCAAACCAGTAATAAACACCGGAAAAGTGGGGTATATATATGATAACTAACACTACAAAAGAATAAGAACAAATGTAGCCAAACAAACCCAAGCCTACATAACATATCCTCAACCTAAAACACAAACCATATAACCCCTCCTTCTAAATCTATGCACCATTCAAACCACCATTGGCACCATGGTGAGATTTCTCGGCGCTCGTCCCCCTTCTCTTTAAAACAATTGTCCAAGTAACGGCTTCTAATACTAGGGCGATGCCTCCGAGTGATGCGATGATGGCAATGTAGGCGTTTTTCCAACCTTTTTCCGGGTCCAAGATGTCGAGACCCTTGAAGATGTTGATGACGCTTAGGATTATGACGGTGTAGCCGATGGTGTGGTGGTATATGTTCCAGTAGAGCCTGTACTTGTGGTCTTTGTTTGGCCTCAGCAGTAACGCAAATACCTGAAGAGGGAAAGATTGATTCAATTAGAGGGAATATTATAGAAAATCGTGTTATGCAACTCATCCTAGTCTTCTAATTGGCTAAAATGAACATCGCAGAATTAATCAGAGCCGGCCCCAGAAATAAATACCTGAAGAGTACCCAAACAGAACAGAGTAATTCCGATACTTCGGTGAGCATCATAGGTGATTCCCGATGATTCGCTCCCGAGTTTAAGTCCGGTTCCCCATCCCGCGACTCCAATGATATAAGCAGAGGTTTGACAAGCGACGTGGAGATAGAACCATGCTGGATCGGCCGATTTGAACACTTTCAGGTATCTCGCAATTATCGCTCCTAGAGGCAGCAGAATGCCCCAGCTCACTGCATTTAGAATTCCGTGGGTCTGCATAAAAATGAAAGTTTAGTTAGAGCATGTACAGAATCTGATTTTGTTAGTAGTTCATGATGATAAGTTGAGATTTTGGAGTATGATTGCGTTTGTATGTGATGTTCAGAATCTGACAAAATTTTATTGGCCATGGAAACTCACATTTTTCCTGTGCAACCTGGACCCACCACCAGCCGCCGTCGCCTCCCCAGAAAGCAAATCCAGACTCCCGGCCGACAAAATGTTATCCCCGGTCGTCGAGTGCGCCGCTGGCACGCCACCGCTAAACGTGGTTCCTGCCTGCCACACCTGATTCACCTTGGTATTGTTGCTCGGGACCCCGATGGTCGCGTAGATCGTCATCATTCCGCTCCCGTACTCGGCTTCCCTGCTATAGACCGGGAAGCTTAAGGACTCGTTCTTGATGCTGACGGCGTAACCAGTGATTTTGCAAGAGTAGACGGTCATGGCACCTGTTAGTCAAGTGTCATACATTTGTTACTACCTCACGATTCAATAGTTTACAACACTTTTTGGTAAAGCGGTTTCCGATATTTTTTCTTTTCTGCCTTTTCGGTGTGGTTTTTAACTACAGGATTTCTAAATCAAATTTTCTAAATTGACCCTCGGAGGGATCGAACTAGTGAACTCCTAATTCTGGTTTGTTTTTAGATTCCGATATGGGGATCCAACTACATCCAACCAAACAGCTGACGTTACATACCGTTAGATCCCTGGAAGGCGAGGAGGGCCTGGGCCCCGATCATGCCGGATCCGGTGGGGTTGAGGGCCCACGCGACCCATCCGTTGGACACCTGCGTTGCCCGGAACGCTATGTCGGCCGTCCCGTTCGACGCGTGGTACGTCCAGTGGAGGGAGGCCCCGAGCCGGGGCAGGTTGTTGCAGGTGTTGTAAAGCCGGTTTTTCGAGAAGGATGCCTGGATGCAGTTTGATTGTTGTGCATCGATGAGTATGAGGGATTGGGATAGGAACAGTGAGAGCAGGAGGAGGAAGAGATGCTTCATTTTTGAGTTTTTGAGCTTCAGTTTCAGTTCCCCTCTCTAAAATCTCTGTTTCGGTTTCTTTCTCTCTCTCTCTTTTGTCTATCGGGAGCTGCTTTTTATAGAGAGAGTGAGAGAGAGAGAGGGTGTGATTTGGGTTCTTGGGTTCCTAATTTCACCGACTTTGTTGGAGCGGAGACTCGGCAGGTGAGCAGAAGCTGCCTATTCCACAACAGCAACGCGGCAAAGGCTTTCGATTTGATAATAACTGGAGTCTTGGAAGCCATCCGGACATCTTGAAAAATACGAGCGTCACGTGTGTGGAACCAAGATGATGGAACATTCTAAGATACTTTATCCCTTTCCTTTTCTTGGGGTTTTGGTTTTACCAAGTAGTCGCACCGTTATTCAATTAAATTCATCACTGCTGACGGTGGTCATGAAAAACAAAGAAATACAACTATAGTTCTATCCGAGGGATGCATGTTTCTGACTCCGTATGGATTCATTGCATCTGGACTGCAGAACGGCTCCTTCTTTGGAGTCCCAACGCGTCTTTTACACACACGCACGCCGTTCTAGATGCAAACGAAAGACATTCAGAAAAAAAATTAGAAGTCAAGAACTATTGTAACTTTCATATAGATAGATTAGGGTTTAGATTAATTATTAATGTAAGATATATGGGTCGGGTCTAAATGGGTACGAACCAAACACATCCATACCCGATCCATTTATTAAGTAGTTAAATGAGTATGAGTCGGGTCGGGTCGGGTCTGGTCGGGTCTAGACGAATTTATTCCAAACCCGTATTGTATCGGTCGGGTCTAGACGAATTTATTCCATTCCAAACCTAGGTTTGATATGGTAACTAAACCCAAACTATAGAATGTTCAATCCAAATCGAACATAATACAAATAGTATATGGTATAATTAGAAAACATGTAGGAAATACACTTCAACCCCATTTCATTGACTTCGGTTTTTAGTTTGGTAGGAACTACGTTGTTTTGGTCTCTGTTATTTACTTAATCAAGTTAATTTGTTAGAATCTATCTTTTTCTCCTCGATTAAATTAGTGATTATTGTATTCTTTTTAGCCGTTTTAATTTAAAGATCACTAATTCTCTGAATTATTATTCTATTACCATGGTTTTATTGGGCAACTCATCCCATTTGTCCTTTTCTTTTATCCGTAACCAAAACTTCATAGTTATAATAAAGAGTTCAGAAATGTTATTTTATTTTGTATTGAGTATTATTCTGCAGCTTTTGAATTTGTTGATGAACATAGGTTTCGGATTTGTTTTCTTTTTTAAAGTAAAAGGCA
This sequence comes from Agapanthus africanus, assembly GCA_030015575.1. Lineage (NCBI taxonomy): Eukaryota > Viridiplantae > Streptophyta > Magnoliopsida > Asparagales > Amaryllidaceae > Agapanthus > Agapanthus africanus. The sequence goes on from JASDDO010000008.1 coordinate 358,073,994, forward strand.
GGGCGTAAAACCCTACTCAATTAAATTAAATGTAAACAAAAGGTTTCAGATTTGTTTTAACTATTTAAGTTTTAATAACAACCAAGATCTCTTTTAAAAAAAAAATTAAACCTTTTTTTTCTATGTTTTCATGGTTATTTATTCTGAAAGATTTTATCTCGGAATCGATGATATGGACCATCTTAGACTAAATTTTTTTCTCGCTCCTTCTAAAATATTTAATTTGAATTAACATGCGAACCGTATACACCCTTGTTTTCTAGTTATAATAGTCGGATAATTAAACTAATAACAAGAGATTTTCAGTGATATGATAGCTGAAAAGTTATTGCAGTCTAAGGGGCTGGTAACAAAGCATTAACTGGGATTCAATTAAAAATTAAGGAATATATAATTAATGTTGAAGAATTAATATAAACACACTCTTAATGCTGACCATTTCAAGATTAAGACTGCTTCTGTAGCTGGTGCATGCATTCACACTGTAAATTAATCCAAGTTTGAACCAAAAGGAAACAAATGTGTGCAGATTGACTGAAAAAAGCAAACTAGTCATGAATTGGAAGGTTTCAGACAGACCTAGTTTCCTAACTTGATTTATTTTTAAACCCAAAAAGTTTTATAATTGGGAAAAAAAACCAAAAGTCTATAGCGAATTTCTTTTAAAACCAAATCTCGTATGGTACATATTTATGTATGCATTTCGAAATAGTATTAGGGTTTGATAAAAAATGTTATGGTTTAACAAATAATCGTTCCGATTTGATAATAATGTAGCGTTATGACTTGATAAACAATATTTCGGTTTGATATATAGCGTAATGATTTGATAAGTAATGTTACAGTTTGATAAACAGTGTTAGAGTTATGTATACATTGAGAAAGGATAAAGCAGGCATTTTTAAAAAAGTATCTTGCTTAAAATACGTTTAGGCTTGAAACATACATATTTTCTTAATATTTTTAAAAATACGTGGGTTTAAAAATAAGTCGATTCTCAAATTGGGCCTGCAAATAATTATCCCCTTTTTAATTCACTTCTTTTATACCACGCTTCATCTGTATCCCCATCCCAAGTAATTAACAACCATGATATGAGATTTGTCTGCTTATTTTAAGTACTTTTTTATATAAAGAATTGGCCAAATAAGAAGGATTTTTTTTAAAGAAATATTAGTCATATGCGTTTGAAACAAGCTTGTTGGCTTAGAGCATGCCATTTGGACTTTGGAGTTTGAGAAAAGAGAGATCACCAACAAAAGCAACTGCTTGTTATTATTTATGGAGTTAGTGTGTTCATGGCTTGAAAGAAGGAATTTTTTTTTATTAAAATGCTGGAAGATTCTAATTTGGAAGACACCAGAATCCCGGAAGGTTAACCCTACCTCAAAAAAAAAAATATTTTGCTTATTGTCATGTTCATGTATATTCCAGTCAGGAAAAAGATACACAGGCATGTGTGTACATGGCCGTCTGAGGGCTGCTCACATGAACATGATTATAAATGATAGGTATCTTCTGTCTGGATGCATTGCATCTAAAACATTGAACAATTTCTTTTCTCTTTTTTATAAGTTTCTGAACATTTGTGAACACCCGTCCGATTGTAGAAAATGGTGCGGTAGTCTCATGAACAATTATAATTCATTAATTTCAGTAATGTCGGATACATATCGGAACCATACTTTTTCTCTAAGTTAAGTAGACCCATCTAACGTGGGTATAACGTGCCTAGTTAGCTCTCTTAGTTTTTAGGAGCAATAATCATAATTTATTAGGCAAATTTGAATGTAACTTGTTCAAATTATTGGAACAATACCAAGTATAAATGTAGAGTTATATGGGGATATGATCAACATAGATTAAAATAAATAGTGTCAACGATGGTGCTCAAGAGGCTACCTTTTGTCTTCAGCTATTCAACCATGGCGTTGCGGTCAATCCTTTCCTCGTTTATTTCACAAGCATAGCTAGCCCTTGTATTAGTGGCAATCTAACAAATAATTAATATCTAAATATAAAGTCAAAGAGCATCTAATTTCTTGTCTTGCCGGCGATATTGTCAAACCCTTTATTTGATAAATCCACACCAAACTTGTGTATGGACAAAATTAACCCCAACTACATTAGCCTTTAATTCCCTTCCCCAATCGCATCCCACCATCTCTCCTCTATATACGACCCCTCATCCGCCACGCGTTGCCCTCGATTGATCTCTCCTCCTCCAACCTCATCGGCCCCATCCTCTCTCACCTTCGCCTCTTCAACCTCTCCTCCGACCCGATCCTCTCGCTCCGGCGTCCCGTGACCCTAGTGGATCTGTTGGTCAAGATCGACGGCGTGTTTGGAGGCGAGATCGGGGTCATCAAGTACTAGCTTCCCGACGATGATCTCGACGTCCTCATCTCGATCTCGTCACATAAGAATCTCGGCAACATGATAGAGGAGCTCGATCCCGTTGCCGACAAGCCCGCAAGGCTGCGGATCTTATCTTCATGATCTCACCGACGAGCACCATTCTGCAATCGACATGGGCAGTGCTACATCGACACCGTGACTCCAGATCGGGATCAACAAGAAGGACATCATAAAAAGACAAATTAAAGGCTGATTTGTTGGGATTAATTTTGTTCATACACAAGTTTTTGGTGTTGATTTATTAAATAAAAGTTTGACAATATCGACACCCTTTAGTAATTGACTAAAAATGAGGGAAACCTCTCTTACTTTTGACCGAAAAGCAGAAAAACCTCCTAAACTTTAAAAATATGTATTTTATCTTGTAAATTTAACACGGTTAATTTTTGTAGTGTATATTTCCCAAAATGCCTCTCGGTCATTTCTTCTCCAATTTTTTTTTTTATCTTTTTCTTCTCTAATTTTTTCCTTCAAGAAATTTTCTTAATCATTTTCCCCCAAATTCCCTAATTCAAAATAGCACCCCTGCCTTCTCTCTAATACTCCAAATAGTAAGCATGGATTGGATTTGAAAACGATGAAGAAAAAGAAAACACAGTATTAGGTTCGTCAATTAAATTAATTAGAAGGATAATTTTGGCATAACAAAGTCTTATGAATGGAAAAACTAATATCGTTAGGGTTTGAGAGGATAAAATGCATGTTTTCAAGTTTACGGCGTTTCCTGCATTTTAGCCCTCGGTAATTTTGATACTTCTTTAGTATATTTAGCACATTAAAAGCAAGCAAAAAAAAAAATCATACTCTCAAATACACGAGTTCACCTTTTCACCCTTTCATCGCCCTGAGTTATTTCTAACTTACTTAACACACCCTAAGGCCATTTCAAGGCTTGAGAATCTTGCCCAATTATTTTTCAAAAAGCTTATTTACTGAAAACTCTCAATAAGTTTGGTCCAGAATCATAAAACTACCAATATCTTTAAAATGATAAAAAAAAAACACTATGACCCGACGGTCAGCGTTACTGTTCATGTCAAATGACTATTTTGCCTTTTTATCATATAATTAATTAATTATAAATAACATTTTAAATAATTTTAATAATAATTAAATATACATTAAATAATTAATGTATATTTTAGAGGGAGCCGGAGGATGAGACGTAGTCGGAGTGGGGGACGGTGGGGGAATGGTTGAGGATGATGATGATGATGATGAAGCGGGGATGAAGATGAAGAAGAAGAAGATGATGGGCGGCTACGGAGGGTGGAGACGGTGGGGGAAAGGTGCGGGCAGAGAAAAGGAGGAGGAGAAGGTTGTGGTGGTTGCGATGGCGGGGAGATGGGGGAGGGTAGCAGAGAGGGAGGAGGAGAAGGAGAAGGATCAGACGGAGAGGAGGAGAAGGTGATGGTTTGTAATGGTTGCAGCGGCGGAGGGAGGAGGAGGGTTGCAGCGGCGGAGGGAGGAGCGAGTGGAGAGGAGGAGGAGGAGGAGCAGGAGAGCGAGGGCAACGTGAAGAAGAAGGCGCAGCGAGGTATAGGGGGAGAGGGAGGAGGAAGAAGGTGTAACATTTCAGAAAATATAAAATATTATTTTTGAAATTTAATATTAAAATAATATATTTCCCGAAAACTGCCCGATTTGCGAAATTGAGGTTTTCGAAAAAGGGTATTAATATATACCAATAATGGTGAAATAAATAAAAATTTAAAATGATTTATTCATTTAATAATATATTTAATGGATTTGGCAATTTTAAAATTTATTATACGCAATTTTGATAAAAACCCGATTAGTGCACTGCTAATCGCGATTAAGCCAAATCCGTGTTTCTACAGTTTTCATGGTTAGTGCATCATGACATGTTTCATTTGGTTACATGTTATTTCATTTGTGCTTCTATATGGATGTATGTGTTTTGGTGAGAAAAAGAAAAAGAAAAGAGATAAGAGAAAAGTCAAAAGGGGACATAATGAGTGGGTTATGTATACTTGGAGAGAGAGAGTGTGTGATTAGGGGGGGGGGGGAGGCTGCCACTCCATTTCCCCCCATCATTTTCTCTTCTCCCTCTTCATCTCCCTCAAGCCATAACCCTCCACTTAAAATCCCTATATCCATCTCCAATGGATTCCCAAAACCCAAAACCCCTTTCACTAAAATTTATCCCCATCTCTTTCTTTACATGTTGAACTGAGCAAAGTGGGATTTTGACGACCTTGGGAAGTTAGTGCTTCCTAGAGGGGACCAAATGAGGTATAACTTCTTCCTTTTAGTTTAGTTTTGTACGATATCGTATTTTAGTGTCGTTTCGTGACATCGACAACCTGCTGTGACCCCGAGAATTTTTAGTGAAAACAAACAGTGTGTTAGTGTTGTACTCAAGACGTGGAGTGCCCACCTGAAACCCTATTCCATACCCATCGGTTTGGGCCGGCGGCTAGTGAGGAATTTCCGGCGACCCCGGGTAAGTAGGAGAGCTAGGGTTTGGATTTTTTAGGGTAGTTACCTGAAGGTGTTTAAGGGTGTTTGGTCCTACTGGATTTTTCTGTATTGACTATAGGTAAAATCTGGGAGCTGTTAGGAGTGTTTACATGACATGGTGACACGATTCCTGACATGAGCCATAGACCTGAACCCGATGCACGAACTTAGGATTTGTTCCGTATTGGTTTTGTGACTTTTAGTGTGCCTACTGTGAATCTGGGATGACCTGGGGACTTTCTGAGACAACCAAATAATACCAGGGGCCTAGATATACTACTAGGAGACCACTCTGACCTGATGAACCCAAAGAGAGACCCCCTGGCCGGCGAGCTCGGAATTTTGGGTATAGGGGCCGGCCACTTGGTGAGGGTAGGGGCCTAGGTTGGTCCAATAGCTCATATATACTATATACATCACCCCAGACTTGTTTGCTTGGATTTATTTGACCTGAGTCAAAATCTGGGAACACTTGTGTGTGATTTAGGATATGTTTTCCGTATTTTGAATGATGAGTTTTGATATTTGGATTCATTTTTGGTTGTCGCATGTTTGTACATCGACAACAAGGGTTGTTTGGTTGATTTTGTATGCATATGCTATAGATTCTAACCTACGAGCAATGCACGTGCCATTTTGGATTTTAGAACTTGATTTTAATATCGTTACAATATGTGTTGTTATTGTAGGTACCTTCGTGTGGATTCTGAAGCGAGGAAGCGAGGCGTCATCGACTTCGGCGAGCGAAAACTACGGTGAGTAGATCTATATCTACCGGGGAAGTCGGGTGGATGGCGTATAGCACCCCCGCAAAGTTTTGATGGAAAACTGATTTATAGAATATGGTTAGGAAACCTAGATTAGGAAACTAGGGTTAGAATGAGATAGCTATGAAACCATATTAGAAACTAGAGGATAGTTAGAAGTGATATGTTACTACTATCATAGGATGACATTTAGCGATATTGCCGTTTAGGATACTGTAGGACTAGATAGTCGATGTAGATACGTCAACCGAACCATACCTTTTTCTAAACCGAAGAATCGTATATACCTTTTAAATATATACCTTGAGGGATGTTATAAATTTTCAAATGATATCTTTTTCTTAAAAATACCGTAACCTCTATTTTCAAAACTACGATTCGCTTCTTTAAAAATCTGACTGTATGGTTCGGATGTGTGTGTTAGATTAGATACTTATACTTTGTAGTGATAGAAGGTTTATGTAATTCGATTCGATATATGATATAAATGCGATGAAAGAATACAAGACTGATACAATGAGATGGTGATATGATGATATGATGATAGAATGATATACGGATGCGAGTCGATCGAGATGATTTATACCCTGCCGGTCCCCTGATATGAGATTATTGCGGATGTGACCTGGGACATATGTGTGTGTGTGTATGTGTGTGTGTGTGTGTGTATAGAATGTTGTGAATCATGGATGATAGGCCGTGCGTGATATTAGGCCGTACCCTCGTTTGTCTTATAGGATGATAGGATCCCTATTGGTTTGATGCCGCCGTACGATGATTTTCCGTGCGTGATGAGTTTGACTTGATGTTTGATCCATACCCTTGACTAGAGGATGCCGTACGATGGATCATACCGTACGTGATGCTGTGAGGCTAGATGCCGATTGATTGATTCACCGACTCGGACATATGATAGTTATGTATACCTTATAGCTTTTAGCTTTTAGCTGATGATTTTACCTTATGCTGCATTCATATTATTTCCATCGCATTGCTTATACCTGTGCTAGTACACTTGCACCATTATCGATGATGCGTATGTTACACGTACACAGATTTGCCGGCTCACACACTTCATCATCGATAATTGCCATGTCACTACACAGTAGGGTTGCTGCATCATGACATATACATTGGTACATTCATACTTGCGGATATATACCTTTGTATATCCATATTGGTGCACATATACATTGATACATTCATACTTGCGGATATACATATTTGTATATCCATATTGGTGCACATATACATTGATACATTCATACTTGCGGATATACACATTTGTATATCCATATTGGTGCACATATATATTGATACATCCATATTTGCGCATATGCACATTGCATACCCATATTGGCACATATACACATTGGTACCTCTATACTTGCGCATATGCATATTGTGCCTACATAGATAACTGGTTTTATTGGGAAATTGGGAACCGCAAGTTATATTTTAAAAACTGGAATCATTTTAAAAGAGCGGTTTTCCCTTAATATGTCATATCACCGTTCCATGTTGCATGATACACGGATATGCTCGCATTTCTCTTATATGTCGCATACATCATGCTCTATTATTTTGCGCATTGAGATATGCTGTTTTCATGAGATTTCTGGTTTTGAGAACCGTGGACATTTCAAAAGAGATTATGTGTTGATTTAAAAAATCCGGTTTCTCTTGATATGATATTTCAGTGCGTCCACCATGTGTTTTCTCGGTTCTGAGAGCGACATGTGAAACCCGATTAGAGGAGACGGATGAGGCCGATTGCGGGTACATGGTGGACCCGGTATGGTACCCCAGGGTGAGAACGGATCGCTGTGCAGTAGACGGTGAGCCTGGCAGAGGGACTACTATCTACCGGTGATAGTATTTGGGCTCGGCGGATATCTGGAGGATACCGACCGGAGTCGAGAGATGATATAGGCCGATCCGGACCGACGGAGCCTGATATATAAGGATTTATGTGCCGATGCTGGGCACGGTTTTCATGATGTTTTCGAGTGTCGATGCTAGGCACTCAGGTTCCATGATTTGATGTGTCGGGAGGGACACCGTTGATATATATCCTCATACTTTCATGCACACTCTTTTATGATATTTACGCGCATACATTCATTGATTATATGGGTGGACGAGATCCACATGCATACAGATTGATTATGGGTGGACGAGATCCACATACATACATACATACATCGATTATATAGTTGGACTAGATCCACATGCATACATGCATTGACTTATACTGTTGGATGTTATACACATACATATAGGTTTGACTAGCTTGTTGGCACATATACGACCCGGTCACCCTAGATATCATAGTATTGCCTTGATGATAGAGTTGACCTAGGAGTCGTTGTTTATTCGATTTCTACTTGTAGATATTTTTCTATTCACGAGTTGGAAACTCACCCCCGATGTGGCACAGTTCTTGCAGGTTGACCGCTTAGATCTGTAGCGGCATCGCTGCCACACAGCTTCATTTGGGTGTTTTGCAGTAGTAGGTGGGACATTTTTATCGTACCCACTCATTGTATTATATTTCATATTGTATCTAGTTAACTCCATCAATCAATCAAAATTAGAAATTTGTATAAGTAGTGAGACTTAATGGGATTGTTGTTGCGAGACTTAGAGCGAGGGGTATTTAGCTTCTTATGGTTTTGATTTCTCGCTTTATTCTTTATTCTTTTGTGGTGATCTTCACCGTTGGGTGCGTATACTGATATTTACCGTTTTGCGTGGTTGTGATCTGCCGTTTGGCGAAGAGCTAGCTCCCGCTTGGGGATGACTTTATCATTATTCTGTATCTGTGGTTTTGGATCAAAATATACAAAGGAGGTGCTGCCAAAATTTTTAAAACAGACGAAACACGTTTTCAAATTTAGTAAATTTCACTTACATCATTCATGTTTCTTTTCTATGCATTTAAACACACTTGATTTCATTATACCTTTATTTCAAAAACTTTACCTCCTTTATTTTCTTAAAAAGGTTTAAATTTCTGGGTTTCAGCTTGCTTGAATTCCGTTACGCCTTTAGACGTTGCGTGATCCAAGTGCTGGTCACGAGCTAATATTTCGGGTCGTGACAACGTTGGTATCAGAGCGTTAGGTTTAACCTTTGTTCGAGTCTATGTTTGACTATGCGGAGTCTTGGGCGGGTATGTACTTCGAAACCTAGGCTTGACCTTACGGAACTTAGACTTGAACGGGGGGGGGGGGGAGGGATTAGACCCGAACATTCGTTTCATAGGCTGGCCCTGATTGATGGAGTAGGTAGCTTGAGTAAAGTGACGTACCGTACGTATGTTCCGGGGCATTTTTACGATACGATACTCCACTTAAGAAACCTTAGGATGTACATATTTTTGAGACCAGTGATTCTCTTCATACCCATGATTATACATCCATTTGAGATCCTTGATTCTATTTGTTCCCATGATCATACTCCCATTGATGCTGTTCCTTCTTATGATCATGTATCCATCCTGGATCTATCGTTTCCTCTCATGCCGTTGACCTGCCTTCTTCGAAACTCGATTGAGGTTCCTGTCACCATGTGTGAGCGCAGATTGAGCTGCTACTAGTGTTGCGGTCAGGGCGAGCTCGTCTGGAACGAGGGCTGACCATTGTGTTTTCTGGTGACAAGGGAACGTCTCGAGGTAGTGTTATGTTGTGGCCTCTTGTGGAGGCGAGTGCTTGGTTTTACACCGGATGATTGGGCCATTGTTAGAGCTACCAGTTGCGAGAGGACTGTTGATGCACATCATACCTCAGAGATTGTGATGTCGCCTACTATGCAGACAGAGGACCCAGCTGTTGCTGAGATTGATAGGATGTCGCTTCCTGAGCTTACAAGCTGAGATCGCCGGAGCTTCCAGGAAGAAATACGACAGATGATAGCTAGTCTACCCCGATTTGAGAGACGAAGGTGATTCGTAAGATTGATGCGCCGACGTAGGCCCAGTTGAGTTGAATATTTCCAGTGTGGAGAGTCTTACTCAGATCTAGAGCAGACCGATCCAGAGATGGCCGCCGATGTATCGCCTTTCCTGGAGGATTGAGGCATTGTTTAGCGTGCAGGCGAAGGGTATTCACATGTGGTATAGTCAAAGTTGAAAAGGTTCGAACGAGTGTCAAGAAACCATTTTTCCCAAGTTTAAAGTGTTCGGAGGAACATGCAGGTAATTCTGTGGACCCTCTAGAAGAATGAAACCCTAACTCGACATGATGACCATGGAACCTCTTTGAACCTTAGGGTTTGTGGCAGTTTAGCGGTGCCATCAGTGAGGCTTGGGTTTGCCCTTCTATGGTTGGTCCAGAGGTGCTGTGGTATGTACCAGATATTTTTAGACCGTGCTCAGGTGTTGAGCCTTCGGGAAATTTTGGGAGCTCGATGAATAGATCGAAAAGTTTGACGTCGTCCAGATATCATGCGATAAGAGATCAGCAAGATGACCAGCTTTACATGGAGGACCTCACCCAGATGCGTTGTGAGTTGATCGAGGACGGACGAGTATTGATCATTCCTCCGATGGTTGGGGCGAGTTCCCGAGGACGCGTTCGGCCAGATATCTTCTACAGAGAGATGAAGACATAGAGTACGCGATTTCGAGTCCGTGTGAGAGACTTCGGATTGACCGTGGCCGAGAACCGTTGCAGTACATAGATAGCATGACGTGACGTCGAAGCGGACGATGACAAAGGCGAATGGAGCCAGAGATTCGTGCGCGATGTTGACGAGCTGTTGCTACTCCCCGTCGAGATTAGAGATCTGATATGTATACAGAGGCGTTGGGATACGGCCTGTTCACGAGGGAAGGTGTGCGGAACATGCAGATGTCCAGAAAATGAGAGGAGATTATGCAAGGGTACCAGCCTCCGTACAGTTCGGCATAGGCGAGATCGGAAGAGACCTTGAGCAGGATTCCTTCCGGGACACTGCTGCAATGAGATTTGCACCCAGGATCAGATGTGTCACGCATATTCAGAGAACCAGAGGCCAACGCCAGTGAAGTGCTGCACTACGAGTAGCGGTGATGATTGACTGGGAAATGACCAGAGAAGTGCCAGAATGGAATCGTCCCCGTTAGCACACCTGACAGGGCCGATGAGCCGATGGATTGCGAGAGTAGTAATCCACAGAGAAAAAGAAGACCCAGAGACAGAAGACGCCAGACCGTGAGCAGGAGGCGAGTGGATATTCTTGTTCTGCCGGTTTTAGGCGCACCGATTCATTTTCGACATTGTAGGAGGTGTACCTCAATGTCCTTTGTTGCGATTTGAGTTTTGATGATCGAGTTTCCTGATATTATTTTCGTGCACCATGGTTGCACCTACTGGGTATTTACATTTTGTGCATAGTTGTCACATTTGACACATATTTTATACACCGTTGTGTTGATTTGCGATTTGCGCATGTCTATTGCATTGATGTCGATTTTGTACCTGTAGAGTGTTTTTCGTCACCCGATTGAGATGGGAATACGCGCGTGCTTGTCAGGCGTATACTACAGATTCCCCCTGCCTAGGATAGGCCGGGGTTTATTGATTGTGGGGATCCAAATCTCCGGCAGCTGCAGACTAAGCTGCCGTTAATTACCCCTCGCCTTTGGGGCGAGGGAACCTCCGATTAACGGGTTAAAATGGTCATGCGAACTCAATGTGCAGTGTACGTGTGTTGTGTTTTGGAGGGGGGGTTTAAATATATCGGGAGCCACTCAGAGTTTTTTACGGGGGTCCCGCTATCCGGATAGCGGGCTGGGGGTCAAGGGGGCTAGCAGCCCCCTTGCGGAGTGCGGGGCAGCGCCCCGTTAGAAATTTTTTCTAACAGGGACAATGTCGTGGAGTATGTGTACATTTATATACATATGTATATATATACATGTATATATAAATAAAGGGGAAAAAGACATCCAAAGGATGCGTGGGGCCAGCGCCTAGGCGCTTGAGCGCAAGCGCGCCACGTGTCGGCACGTGGGCGGTTTGCGCTCGAGCGCAGAGCGCTGGAGCGCAAGCGCGCTGGAGCGCAAGCGCGCCACGTGTCGGCACGTGGGCGCTTTGCGCTCGAGCGCAGAGCGCAAGCGCGCCATGTGTCGGCATGCGGGCGCTTTGCGCTCGAGCGCTGGAGCGCAAGCGCGCCACGTGTCGGCACGTGGGCGCTTTGCGCTCGAGCGCGAGGCGCTGGAGCGCAAGCGCGCCACGTGTCGGCACGTGGGCGTTTTGCGCTGGAGCGCAGTGCGCTGGAGCGCAAGCGCGCTGGAGCGCAAGCGCGCCACGTGTCGGCACGTGGACGCTTTGCGCTCGAGCGCTAGCGCACCGGTGAGGAAAATGGGGATTTTTAGCCCCGGAAATTCTCTAAAGAGAAAATAGGGTGGAGTTAAACTCCTAATATGCTTTGGGTTAAGGAAATGGGTCCTTCTTCTTCCTTTGCTGGCCGGATCTTGGAGATAAAGAGATGTGAGATTTAAAAATCTTTTCTTTTTGAGATCTGATGGCAGATCTGAGTTCCCCTTAATGGGTTTTGTGGTGGAAAACTATTTAGTTTTGAAAAAGGAAGAGTAAAACTCTTGATTTAATTCAAAAGAAAGAAGAAGGTTTTGGAACCTTGAAGAAGGAAGAAAGATCTCAGATCTGAAACTTTTTTGGAGAGAGAAAAAGTTGTTGAGATATTTCATTATCTTTGCCTTTATAGGCTATACACTTTACACATAGCCCCTTGGGCTTCACAAAATGGCATTTTGCCTATTTCATGGCTCGTGTGCCATTTCTTTTTTGCACATAAGCCATGGGCTTTACAAAAATTTGGCTTTATGGCTATTTTTCTTACATTTATCCATAAAATAAAATAAAAGAAATGCAACAAAATTATTTATTACAAAATTTTTATCTTGGCATGGGGGGAGGCCGGCCGCTTCATATTCTGGCTCGACCCGGGCATGGGCCCACTGGATCTGGGCTTAGGCCCACTTGTCTTGGGGTTGACTTTGATTTTGACTTGGTCAACCGGGGTGTAAATTTTTACCCCAACAAATTGCCCCCCATCAATAAATGCACACCACATATGTGGGTCGTGTGCATGAAATTGATGGATCTTCTTTCACGTGGAGGCGACTTGATTTGGTTCCCGCTTTTTGGGAAGCTGGCACTGCCCTTTTTACGACATGGACCGTCGTTGCTTGACATGTCTCTGAGACGGAGTGTCCATGATAGACGTTTTCTCTGGCCCGGAGTGATCTGGTTCCCGCTTTGTAGGAATCCTGCGCTGCCCTTTTTGCAACTTGGATGGTCGATGCTGCCCTTTTAGCGACGTGGACGGTCAGTGCTGCCATTTTAGCGACTTGGACGGTCTTTGCTGCCCTTTTTGCGACTTGGACGGTCGTTACTTCCCTTTTAGCGACGTGGACGGTCGGTTCTGCCATTTTAGCGACGTGGACGGTCGGTTCTGCCCTTTTTGCGACTTGGACGGTCGATGCTGCCATTTTAGCGACTTGGACGGTCGGTTCTGCCCTTTTTGCGACATGGACGGTCGGTGCTGCCATTTTAGCGACGTGGACGGTCGATGCTGCCCTTTTTGCGACTTGGACGGTCGTTGCTTCCCTTTTAGCGACGTGGACGGTCGGTGCTGCCCTTTTAGCTATGTGGACGGTCGATGCTGCCCTTTTTACGACGTGGACGGTCGGTGCTGCCCTTTTAGCGACGTGGACGGTCGATGCTGCCCTTTTTGCGACTTGGACGGTCGGTGCTGCCCTTTTAGCGACGTGGACGGTCGATACTTGATTTGACTTGCTCTGCTTCTTGCAGTGTCAGGGGTAGACTTGACTTGCTCCGCTTCTTGCGGTGTCGAGATTGGATTCTGACTTGCTCCGCTTTCTGCGGTGTCGGAGTGGAAGTTGACTTGTTGATTTTGATTTGGGTTGACACCAGCATCGCTATACTGGAATATGGTACCAGGAGCGAATCATCATCTGTCATTGAGAGGATTCTGGGATTTTGGTTTTTGTTTGGCATCTGCATTGCTGCACTGGAATAATGCCAGGAGCAACTCATCATTTGCCCCGAGAGAATTTGAGAATTGATGGCTTAGGAGGCAGGTTTAGATCCCTATCACCTAAGACTTTTCAATTTTATGGGCCGTGAGGGTCCCATAAAAGCATTTTCTCCCTACGAGTCGAAAGGATCTCGTAGGTGTATTTTCTCCATAGGAGTCGTGGGGGCTCCTAAGTGTGTTGCTCCTTTGTGAGTCGTAAGGATCTCACGCGGGAATTTTCTCCTCTCAAAGTCGAGAGGACTTTGAGAGTGCATTTCATCTCCTTTTCACGAGTTTGCGCCCTTTCAGGTTTTCACAAACTCGCCGGCAGTCCTGCTGTTTTTACTCACGGAGCCCTTTCGGGTTTTCCTCCGTGCCCTATTTTACTTGTGGACATACCCCTTTTTTTATTATTTTTTTCTTCTTCTTTTTCTCTTTTTTTTTGGTGAGATCGGGATTGTTTTACGCCCGTGGATTGTATACGGTTTTGCAGGATGTATGATCCAGACCGTAGGGCCGGAAAGATTTCAGGGCTTTGTTGGCGTCTGCATCGCTGCACTGGAATGTGGTACCAGGAGCGACTCATCATTCGCCGTTGGGTTATGGGATTTGGAATTTGGTTGGCGTCTGCATCGCTATACTGGAATATGATACCAGGAGCGACTCATCATTCGCCGTTTGGGGACTTGGAATTTGGATCTTGTTTGGCATCAGCATTGCTGCACTGGAATAATGCCAGGAGCAACTCATCATTTGCCTTGGGAGGACTTGGGATTTGGGTTTTTGGTCGGCATCAGCACCGCTAACACTGAAGCGAAATGCCAGGAGCGACTCATCATTTGCCGTTGCCCGTTGGGGAACGATGGCTTAGGAGATAGGTTTGGGTCCCTACCACCCAAGGCTTTTCAATTTTATGGGCCGTGAGGGTCCCATAAAAGCATTTTCTCCCTACGAGTCGTAAGGATCCCGCAGGTGTATTTTCTCCTTAGGAATCGTGAGGATTCCTAAGTGTGTTGCTCCTTTGTGAGTCGTAAGGATCTCACGCAGGGGTTCTCTCCTCACAAGGTCGAGAGGACTTTGCGAGTGTATTTCATCTCTTTTCACGAGTTTGCGCCCCTTTCGGGTTTTCACAGACTCGCCGGTAGTCCTGCTGTTTTTACTCACGGAGCCCTTTCAGGTTTTCATCCGTGCCCGTTTTGCTTGTGGACATACCGTTTATTTTTTATTTCTCTTTTTTTTTTCCTTTTTTTTGCCGCTGGTGGGACTTTAAAAGTAGTCTCACCGGCAGGATTTGGGAGAGATAGGGGTCATTTATGCCCGTGGATTGTATACGGTTTTGCAGGATGTATGATCCAGACCGTAGGGCTGATGTGCTCAATTCGCCTGCGACTTGGAGCATTCACGTGTAGTATTTCTTGAGATATCGGCCATTGATGGGTGGCATGGGCCTTTCTCCCTCGGCACTTATTAGTTGGTAGGATCCTCCGTCGAACACTTTCTCGATGACGTATGGTCCTTCCCAGTTTGGTTCGAATTTTCCCTTGGCATGTCGATTGGGGATGATCGGTCTTTTGAGGACCAACACCAATTCACCTTTCTTGAAAGCGCGGAGACGGGTTATCTTGTCATAGGCCCGTGACATTTGGGCTCGGTATAGCTCCAGACTTTGCTGCACCGCGAGCCTCTTTTCTTCGAGGGCATCGAGTTCTTCAAGTCGAAGGAGCACGTTTTCCTCCTCCGTCAACTCATGCTGAACGGCCATTCTTAAGCTTGGAACTTCGACTTCGAGGGGGAGGACCGCCTCCACTCCGAAAAGCAATGAGTATGGAGTGGACTGAGTTGGAGTACGGTGCGTGGTACGATATGCCCACAATGCCTCGTGAAGCTTGAGATTCCAGTCTCTCTTGTTGGCTGAAGCATTTTTCCTCAGGAGCTTGCATAGAGTCTTATTGAAGGCTTCGGCTAGCCCATTGGCTCTTGGATTATAGATGGAGGAATATCTCCAGTCTATCTTGTGCTGAGTAGCGAACCTTGAGACATTGAAGCTTTTGAAAGAAGGCCCGTTGTCAGAAATGATTCTTCTCGGTGTACTGAAACAGTATAGAATATTATGCTGGAAGAATGTCAGAATATCTTTTGTCTTGACTTCTTTTAGCGGGACAGCTTCAGCCCACCTGGAGAAGTAGTCTGTCGCGGCCAGTATGAACCGGTGGCCTTTAGATGACGGAGGATCAATTGGGCCAACAATGTTGGTGCCCCAGACTTCGAAGGGCCACGACGCCACCGTAGGATGCAATGGATTGGGATGCTTGTGAATAAAATCACCGTGAATTTGGCAGATATAACATTTCTTTGCATGCTCTCCGCAATCCCGTATCATGGTAGGCCAGTAATACCCAAGCCGTTTGATTTGAAGTCGCATCTTGGGGCCAGATTGGTGAGCAGCGCAAACGCCCGAGTGGACATCTTTCATGACCTTTTGGGCTTCGGCCAATGACAGACACCTGAGCCAGAGTTGGTCATATGACCTGCGGTATAACGTGTCATTTACAAACACGTATCGGAGAGCTCTTTTCTTCAGCTGAATCCTATCAGATTTTTCTTCCACAGGACTGCTCTTCTGTTCCGCGCTTTCCTCTTCTCGTAGAGAGACTGGGGGTAGAATTTGCCGGCTCCTGACTGTGATCAGAATTTCGTCTATGTCAGGATCAGCCAGCTCCTTGGCTAAGCGAGCGAGTATGTCGGCTTTTCCGTTCAACGCTCTGGGGATTCTCATTAGTTCAATATGAGTGAACCGTTTCATGAGTTCCACCACCCGGCCTCTGTACCGAGCTAACTCGGGTTTGTATATCTTATAGTCGCCGCTTACTTGGTTGACGACAAGCTGGGAGTCACCGTAAACCCGTAGCCGAAGGATTTCCATTTCTATGGCAAGCTCCAAACCAGCTATCAGAGCTTCATACTCGGCCTCATTGTTTGTGCGAGGCTCGGTGAGAGCAAAAGAACGCCGTAAGGTTCCCATTGATGGCGTGATGAACACCAATCCTATCCCTGTTTTTATCTTCGGGACGCTTGATTTACTAGAGGTTCTTATCGATGAGGCCCCATCGAAGTAGAGCTCCCAACATGGCTCGTCATTCTCGAGGTGCAACACTTGTTCGTCGGGTAACTCACAATTTAGCGGCGACCCTTCTGGTATGGGATGAGCAGCGAGAAAGTCTGCAATAGCTTGCCCTTTTACTGCTTTCTGAGGGGTATAAACTATGTCAAACTCAAGTAGCATGACAGCCCATCTTGCCATTCTGCCGGCTAGGCTTGCTTTGGTCATCAAGTGTTTGAGCGGGTCGACCTTGGAGATCAGCATAACCCGATGAGCGAGCAAATAGTGCCTCAGCTTCTTCACAGCAAATATTAGAGCCAGGCATTGCTTTTCGATTGGGGAGTAGTTGTGTTCCGTCCCGACTAGAGTTCGACTAAGGTAGTAGAGGGCATTTTCTTTTCCCTCCTCATTATTCTGGGCAAGGAGCGCACCGAGTGACTCGTCCAGCGCGGCAGTGTAGAGAATCAGCGGTTTATTTGGAATGGGAGCGGCCAGCACTGGAGGGTGCAACAAGTATTGTTTGATGCTTTCGAACGCTGCTTGACATTCGGCATCCCAGATAAAAGGAGCTCCTTTCTTCATGAGCTTTGAGAAGGGCCTACATCTCCCCGATAAATTTGAGATAAACCTCCGTATATAAGCAAGCTTTCCTTGGAAAGATCTTAGCTGCGTCAGACTCTTCGGAGGGGGCATCTCCATGATGGCCTTTATCTTTGATGGGTCAACTTCGATCCCTCGATGTCGGACTATGAAGCCCAGGAATCTTCCCGATGACACGCCAAAAGCGCACTTCAGAGGATTCATCTTCAGATCGTATTCCCTCAGTCTGGTGAGAACGGTCCTGAGATCTTGGATATGATCGGCCTTGGCTTTAGTCTTGACGACCAGATCATCAACATAGCATTCGACGACTTTATGGATTAGGTCATCAAAGATATTAGTCATTGCCCTTTGATATGTAGCACCTGCGTTCTTCAGTCCGAATGGCATTACCTTGTAGCAATATATTCCGATCGGGGTCCGAAATGATGTGTGCTTCTCATCCTCAGGCGACATCTTGATCTGATTATATCCAGACGAGCCATCCATAAAGGTGAACAGTCCATAATTTGAGGTGTCATCGACCATCATTTCCATGACCGGTAGCGGGAAGTCGTCTTTAGGACATGCCTTGTTGAGGTCTCTGAAATCGACACAAACTCGGATCTGCCCATTTTTCTTCTTCACTGGGACTATGCATGCGATCCAGTCTGTATATTTCTCTTCCCTGATGAAGCCGTCATCGATGAGTTTCTTGGTTTCCTCGATGACCTTTTCTTCCAACTCCCTTCTCATTCTTCGAGGAGCTTGTTTGACTGGCTTAGCATCAGGAGATATAGCCAGCTTATGCACGGCTACCTCAGGGGAAAGGCCAGGCATTTCTTTGTACGTCCACGCGAAGCAGTCGACGAACTCACGCAGCAGGGCAATTATCTGCTCTTTCATTTCCTCCGACAAGAGTGAGCTGATGTAGGTCGGCCTTGGATTATCGGGCATTCCTAAGTCAATCTCGGTTAGCTCATCAAAGGTTGCTTGTCCGCCATCTTCGAGCTCTTGAGGAGCTTCTTCTGGCTCGGCTATCTCGTCATCATCATTTGATCTTTCGCTGGCCTCACCAACATGGATCATGTAGCACTCTTTGGAATCAGGTTGAATGTATCCTATGCCCCGTCTATCTGGAATTCGTCCATCGATGAGTGCTCGGACCTGGGGCGGATACCATAGCCCTTCGTAAAACTTTGCTTCGGACTCCATTTGATATAACCGGCATCCGCACTTCTTAAAATATTCCCGCATCTCGGGCGCATAGTATCTGGGATTGAGGACGGCTCTTATGCCTCTCTCATAGGGAAGGCACACGACAGAAAGGTCGTCCGGGTGCACAACGGGGTTTGACCTGTAAAACAGGATGCCCTTCTGTCCATTTTTCCTCCCGGGCACGTAGAAAGTTTTCAGCTGGTCCACGGTAGAGACTGACAATGCGTCGAGCTCTTTGCACATCCGTTCCGGCACCCTTGTGATGGCCAGGGACCCTTCTGCGACTTCGAAGGTCTCTCGTAGTTTCTCTTGCTGCATGGGGGGCCGATCTGCACAGCTGTTGCACGGCAGGTCCTCTTCTTCTGACTCTTCAGTGTCACTGCCAAGATGAGGGCGGACTTTGCTGCTAGATGGGCCTTCAGTAACAGATTCATCCGTATCGCTGCCGAAATGAGGGCGAGTTTTGCGGAAGGACGGGCTTCCAGCGTCGGACTCATCAGTGTCGCTGCCGAAATGCGGGCGCACTTGGGTATTTTTGCTTTTGAAAGTGATAGCTGGTGCAGATTTGCTTTTGAGTCTTGGGGCCGTTCTATCCCTAGTCAGTTATGGCTTAGCATTTTGGTGGTTCGTAAAGTACCGAGAATCTTCATATCGGACTTCATGCACACCGAACGGCTGGATGTCTCCGTCAATGCGTCTTTCTTCGCCATTTTTAGTATACTTCATGCATTGATGGAGAGTTGACGGAATGATGCCGTAATCGTGGAGCCACGGCCGCCCCAAGAGAATCTTATAAGATGTGTCGGCGTCGATCACGTATATCTTTGCTTCAGTTTGCAGATCCCCAAATTTGATTGGCAAAGCTATAGACCCCAGAACTTGCTGGCAATTTTGGTTGAAGCCTTGAATGACAATCCTTTCCCTTGACAGGTGTCAGACGTCCATTGACAAACTCTTCAGAGTTCGCAAGTTCATGATGTTCACTGAGGACCCCGGATCAATCAATATGCGATTAATTCGATCTCCGTCGCTGTACCCGGTCACGTAAAGCGGCCGATTATGCTCAGCCGTTCCCAGTAGCAAGTCTTCATCCTTAAATGTGACTGTGGCGGCATGCAAAGCGTGCTGGGCTTCTTTCATATTAATTTCCGCAAAGTGAGCCTGATACCGCTCGGGGTTTTGTAGAGCATGGATGAGAACATCTCTAAGCTCCTTAGATAGGACCAAGGCGTCGTAGATGCTTAGGAGAGACAGAAGCTTCCGGAGATACGCCAAGACATTATAGTCCACCGAGGAAGGACTTATGTTTTCATCAGCCGGTTCTCTGCCATCTTCTTCATTAGCGACTTGTTTTTCCTTCCCTTTTGGGGCGTTGCCCTGATTTTGCGGTAGAGCCCTGCCGCTTCTGAGCTGGATTTAATTGGCCTTTGTGGTGAGGTCCTCGTCCTCTTCGGGAAAACAGAGATCATCCCCGGAGTCGCTGCCAAGATGGATGGCGTAGCAGGTCACTACTGGGATCTCTTCATTGGAGTCTTCTTCTAACTCCTCCAGAATTTCAGCCGCTTGTACAGGGAAGAACTCCTTCAATTGAATCAATGTTCTTTCCTTTTGTTCATATTCTTCGAGGGAATCAATATATTTTTGAATGGTTGATCTCCCTGCAGACTCTTTTTCGCGTCGAGCTGCACTCTTCTTCTTCTTGAGCTTCTTGGATTTTGAGCCTGATGGAGCCGCATTGGCAGCTGGACTGGTAGGCTTCTTCTGCCCTTCCCATTCCGTCCTGGGTTCTTTCCGAAGTAGCTTTATCATCTTCTTCGTCTTATTAGATATGTGCGTACTCCACGGAGGCCGCGATGAGTCCGTTTCATTTCTCAGGGCAGCGGGTTCGGCTGTCTGCTCCCAGAAGGCTTCAGCTTCCGTCTGTATAAAGTTGGCGGTTGCAACTTGATTGTTCACCAACACACTTTTGGACAGCTCGATCTCTCCAGCCTTGTACTGCTTCTCGACCCAGTCCTTGAAGATATAGCAATCCTCGATCGCATGGCTCACTACTCGGTGGTACGGGCAATACAGAGGATTGTCGGTCATTTTTGCTTCTTGGGGTCTTTTCGACTCCGGCAATTGTAGGCCGTTGTTCAAGGCATCTTTAAATATCTTGCGGACCTTGTCCCTTCTGAAAGAGTAAACCTTGTTCTTTTTCTCCTCTAGGGAAGACCCATCTCTCCCAGCAATGGCTTTCGAGACCGGTTAGTTTTGGATTCGGCCGCCCTTCGCTTTTCTTCATTGTCGGATGCATTGAAGACATTGGTATTGCTGGAACTCCCACTTCTACGGTTGTCGTCCCGCTTGCTTTTCTAAGTTTTCTCTCTCTGAGAATCCGGCGGGGACTCTTTCTTCGAGCGTTCCAGCATTTGGACTTCCTTGGTTAGCTCCTGAAATGTCTTGAGGCCCGCTGTACACAAGAATGGGACCATCCAATTGCTGAGGTTCCCAATGAGAAGGCTGACGGACTGGTCCTGCTCCAGCAACGGTTCGCACTTGACTGTGAGATTACGCCATCGGGCGATAAAGTCAGTGTTGCTTTCATTCTTCCCCGGCTTGGTCCTCACAAGGTCGGCAATGGAGATTTTATCACTGACACTCATGAACCTTTGCCGAAACAGGAACTCCATTTGGGCAAAGGTAATGACAGATCCGTCCGGTATACTCGCATACCAGTCGAAGGCGACGCCGGTCAGGCTGTTGACAAACTGACGAAGAAGGAGCGCGTCATTGCCCCCTGTATTTCCGCATGATGCTTTGAAGTGGGCGACGTGCTGGTTTGCATTCCCCGTTCCATCAAATCTTCCGAACTTAGGAATGACGTAGCCGCTTGGGAACTCAATCAGATCATACTGCGCGGGATATGGCCGCCCACTACTGCCGATTTCTTTCTGAGCTTCGGCTTCGGCCACCAATGTTTTAACCTTGCTGGTGACCAAATCCATTATCCGATCCTGTGTTAGCGCGATGGTGCTATCTGGGGCCAAGGCGTCCCTAGAAGCGGAATGCGGCCGGCTTTCATGCGGCTCGACCAGTCTTGGTCCCAAAGGAACAGGCATTGGCTGCCTTGGATTGTCATCACCCGGCTGATTAGTAGCGGCTTGTGCCTGATTGGGAGGCGCTCGAGCAATTTGAGCCGTAAGCTGCATCACCACTTTCTTTAAGTCGTCAATCTTCGAATAGAGCTTGGCCATCTCTTTATCTTTGCTCCTGAGCTGTTTTCGAAGCTCTTGAAGTAGCTCCTGCTCCGCAGTCCTAGGGCGGAAAGTCGCTCTTCCTCGCTGTCCGAGCTTGACTCTACATGGACCGAGGGGTCTATCTGCCTATCATCCTCATCGAGCGGGTTTTCTTCATCCAGCGGGGGCGGCTGTTCTTGGGCGGCGGCAACCACATTCAGGCTAGATTGGGCTTGGGATGTGGTGGCTCCGTCCTTGCTTTTGCTGCAAAGGTTGTCGCTGGGGCGCCCGCCCGCCATATAGACCGTATGGATGATATATCCGGCCGTCTTTCTATCATTGGCGGCTGATTTCACGGACCGCTGTCTTGATCCCCTTGCTTCGGTAGCTGGTAGTCGATTGAAGGCGACTGGCCTAACCATGTTCCTGAATGGTGCTGGCGCTTCTTTTCTAGATTTGCCCCGCTGCTTTCATGCGGCACAGAGCGCCTGATAGACTCTTGAAGAGACAGTGTCATACTTTTTCTGTTGGGGCCGGGACACGTCTTTTTGTGGCACTGTTCGGACCGCTGTCTTCTTGATTCTGGCGGTCATGGCATTTTTCTGAACCCACTTCAGAGGCTCAAAGGAATTGCTGATTCTTACGTCCGACTTAGCCGTCGTCGCGGGGCAACCCTGCACTTGGAACTTCATACGATTCCATTTGGCCGAAGCCTTGGCCCTTTTGTTGGCTCGATACCTGAGCCGCTTCTGCCTTAACTTTTCTGTTCTAAGCACCTGGCAGACTTCGGCTCTTTGGGAAGACGCCGCAGACAGGTTGATGGAGGGCCTTGGAGATATGCCCGATTGTGCATTTGTTGGAGTCATCGCCTGAGCTCATACGCAACATTTAATGTTGCCCTTCGCATCGGAAGTCTTGCCCCCAGCTAGAGCGCCACGGACTCGTTCAGACACCATCTTAAGTTTCGGTTGTGGTGCCTTGGCGATCACGACATTCGGCCTCTTACCCCTTGAGACCGGCTTGGCCACCTATTCCGCCGGGATCTCTACCAGATGAGCGCTTCCGGCAGGGTAGATGATGACAGAGCCAAACTGGCGGGGCGGTTCCTCCCATTGTCGACTGAGGCTTGCGGGGAGAACCACACGAGCGTTGATCTTGACCACGTACGGAATCGGGGTCACGTTGGAAGCTGAATTCGTCTGGGGAGACATTGTCGTCGAAGGTTGATTGCTGCACGGAAAAAAAAATATCATTTCAGTATAAGCAATCGATATGTATATTGATTGAGTTCGCATGAACGTTTAACCCGAAATATGGGAGGAGAGATTGGTCCCACCGGCGTGCCAGAGATCTGTAGGGTGTTTTTCGTCACCCGATTGAGATGGGAATACGCGCGCGCTTGTCAGGCGTATACTACAGATTCCCCCTGCCTAGGGTAGGCCGGGGTTTATTGATTGTGGGGATCCAAATCTCCGGCAGCCGCGGACTAAGCTGCCGTTAATTACCCCTCGCCTTTGGGGCGAGGGAACCTCCGATTAACGGGTTAAAATGGTCATGCGAACTCAATGTGCAGTGTACGTGTGTTGTGTTTTGGAGGGGGGGTTTAAATATATCGGGAGCCACGCAGAGTTTTTTACGGGGGTCCCGCTACCCGGATAGTGGGCTGGGGGTCAAGGGGGCTAGCAGCCCCCTTGCGGGGTGCGGGGCAGCGCCCCGTTAGAAATTTTTTCTAACAGGGACAGTGTCGTGGAGTATGTGTATGTGTACATTTATATACATATGTATATATATACATGTATATATAAATAAAGGGGAAAAAGACATCCAAAGGATGCGTGGGGCCAACGCCTAGGCGCTTGAGCGCAAGCGCGCCACGTGTCGGCACGAGGGCGCTTTGCGCTCGAGCGCAGAGCGCTGGAGCGCAAGCGCGCCACGTGGGCGCTTTGCGCTCGAGCGCAGAGCGTAAGCGCGCCACGTGTCGGCACGTGGGCGCTTTGCGCTCGAGCGCAGAGCGCAAGCGCGCCACGTGTCGGCACGCGGGCGCTTTGCGCTCGAGCGCAGAGCGCAAGCGCGCCACGTGTCGGCACGCGGGCGCTTTGCGCTCGAGCGCAGAGCGCAAGCGCGCCACGTGTCGGCACGCGGGCGCTTTGCGCTCGAGCGCGAGGCGCTGGAGCGCAAGCGCGCCACGTGTTGGCACGTGGGCGCTTTGCGCTCGAGCACTAGCGCACCAGTGAGGAAAAGGGGGGTTTTTAGCCCCGGAAATTCTCTAAAGAGAAAATAGGGTGGAGTTAAACTCCTAATATGCTTTGGGTTAAGGAAATGAGTCCTTCTTCTTCCTTTGCTGGCCGGATCTTGGAGATAAAGAGATATGAGATTTAAAAATCTTTTCTTTTTAAGATCTGATGGCAGATCTGAGTTCCCCTTAATAGGTTTTGTGGTGGAAAACTATTTAGTTTTGAAAAAGGAAGAGTAAAACTCTTGATTTAATTCAAAAGAAAGAAGAAGGTTTTGGAACCTTGAAGAAGGAAGAAAGATCTCAGATCTGAAACTTTTTTGGAGAGAGAAAAAGTTGTTGAGATATTTCATTATCTTTGCCTTTATAGGCTATACACTTTACACATAGCCCCTTGGGCTTCACAAAATGGCATTTTGCCTATTTCATGGCTCACGTGCCATTTCTTTTTTGCGCATAAGCCATGAGCTTTACAAAAGTTTGGCTTTATGCCTATTTTTCTTACATTTATCCATAAAATAAAATAAAAGAAACGCAACAAAATTATTTATTACAAAATTTTTATCTTGGCATGGGGGGAGGCCTTCCGCTTCATATTCTGGCTCGACCCGGGCATGGGCCCACTGGATCTGGGCTTAGGCCCACTTGTCTTGGGGTTGACTTTGATTTTGACTTGGTCAACCGGGGTGTAAATTTTTACCCCAACAGTACCTTTGTAGCATGTGTTTATGATTTCGTGGATTTCATAGGGATGATTTGATTTTTGCACTCGGTATAGCTTATATGTGCTTGTAGTGCATCGATGCGTATTTTGTGCACCACAGTTGCACCTGACTGCGTTTTGATGTCATTTGAGATATTTATTGTGATTTCATGCCCAGGGCATGCATATGATTTGATTTATGCTTTCGGCATAGTTTTCAGGCACTTTTGGTATTTTATTTGCTTTTGTGCACGCTGATGCACATAGTTGTGAGATTATATGCCACGGTATACCTGATTTGGATTTGGATCGAAATGTGTTGTATACCGTCGATTTCGATTTTGTACTCGATATTTTTTTGTGCACCTTATGCACCTGATTGGATTTTCGCGCGTGTTGGGCGCATGATGTGAGATGCGATTTTGGTGCACACCCGATGCACTAAATCGGGATTCTTGTGCATATCAGATGCACCCGATATTGTTGTCATGCACACCGTCGCAGTGGACAGATGCTTTTGTGCACACCCGTTGCACTTAGTTTTTCTTTATGCGTATAGTGGGACCCGTGTTTGGATTTGATTTCCGTGCGCACCAGACGCATATGATTATTGGATACGCTTTTTGAGCCTGATTTTGCTTTTGAGCATTTTGTTTTCATGTTGGGCACTATAGTGTGTAGTAGCCAAACAAGACTGATCTGAGGACAGGACCTGAGTACTTTTGCATGCATTAAAAGCTTACCAAGAGATTTTCAAAGGAGTTATAGTCTCGCTATTTCCTACGTGTCCGTGAGCGACGCGAACGCAATAAAGGAAAACCTTTTTTGGGATATTTTCAAAACGACGGAACATATATTTCGTAGAATATATATATGGACATATATTATTATTTTAAAATGAGCGTTCGTCACTTATGCCGTGAGTTTTATTTAGAAAAGATTTTTGCATGAGTTTTATTTAGTTCGTGAAAGTTTTCCACAGATGCGTACTATACACGTATTATAGTATTTGACTAGTGTATACTGGATTTCAGTAGTGGATTTCGAGATCTGTGTCTCTATTATAACTCCGAGGATAAGCGTGCGAATCCAATGATTTGCGTGACGCTTGACGGAGTTCGATTTTGAGTTTTATACTCGTTTTCATGCGCACTTGGCGCGCTGTGTTGTTTCTGTATCTTCCGTGTTTTCGGATCCCCGTTGATTTGAGTTGATTATTGAAATGTTTTAGATTTTGGGGGGTTTAAATTTAAATTCGGGGACTCAATTTATTTAAGGGGGGAAGACTGTAACATTTCAGAAAATATAAAATATTATTTTTGGAATTTAATATTAAAATAATATATTTCCCGAAAACTGCCCGATTTGCGAAATTGGGGTTTTCAAAAAAGGGTATAAATATATACCAATAATAGTGAAATAAATGAAAATTTAAAATTATTTATTCATTTAATAATATATTTAACGGATTTGGCAATTTTAAAATTTATTATACGCAGTTTTGATAAAAACCCGATTAGTGCACTGCTAATCGCGATTAAAGCAAATCCGTGTTTCTACAGTTTTCATGGTTAGTGCACCATGACATGTTTCATTTAGTTACATGTTATTTCATTTGTGCTTTTATATGGGTGTATGTGCTTTGGTGAGAAAAAGAAAAAGAAAAGAGAAAAGTCAAAAGGGGACATAATGAGTGGGTTAGGTATACTTGGAGAGAGAGAGAGAGAGAGTGTGTGTGATTACGTGAGAAGGAGAGGGGGGGGCTGCTGCCATTCCATTTCCCCCCATCATTTTCTCTTCTTTCTCTTCATTTCCCTCAAGCCACAACCCTCCACTTAAAATCCCCAGATCTATCTCCAATGGTTTCCCAAAACCCTAAACCCCTTTCACTAAAATTTATCCCCATCTCTTCCTCTACACGTTGAACCGAGCAAAGTGGGATTTTGATGACCTTGGGAAGTTAGTGATGCCTAGAGGGGACCAAATGAGGTATAACTTCTTCCTTTTAGTTTATTTTTGTACGATGTCGTATTTTAGTGTCGTTTTGTGACATCGACAACCTGCTGTGACCCCGAGAATTTTTAGTGAAAACAAACAGTGTGTTAGTGTTGTGCTCAAGACGTGGAGTGCCCACCTGAAACCCTATCCCATACCCATCGGTTTGGGCCTGCGGCTAGTGAGGAATTTCCGGCGACCCCGGGTGAGTAGGAGAGCCAGTGTTTGGATTTTTTAGGGTAGTTACCTGAAGGTGTTTAAGGGTGTTTGGTCCTACTAGATTTTTCTGTATTGACCATAGGTAAAATCTGGGAGCTGTTAGGAGTGTTTACATGACATGGTGACACGATTCCTGACCTGATCCATAGACCTGAACCCGATGCACGAACTTAGGATTTGTTTCGTATTGGTTTTGTGACTTTTAGTGTGCCTACTATGAATCTGGGATGACCTGGGGACTTTCTGAGACAACCAAACAATACCAGGGGCCTAGATATACTACTAGGAGACCACTCTGACCTGATGAACCCAAAAAGAGACCCCCTGGCCAGCGAGCTCGGAATTTGGGTATAGGGGCCGGCCACTTGGTGAGGGTAGGGGCCTAGGTTGGTCCAGTAGCTCATATATACTATATACATCACCCCAGACTTGTTTGCTTGGATTTATTTGACCTGAGTCAAAATCTGGGATCACTTGTGTGTGATTTAGGATATGTTTTTCGTATTTTGAATGATGAGTTTTGATATTTGGATTCGTTTTTGGTTGTCGCATGTTTGTACATCGACAACAAAGGTTGTTTGGTTGATTTTGTACGCATATGCTATAGGTTCTAACCTACGAGCAATGCGCGTGTCATTTTGGATTTTAGAACTTGATTTTAATATTGTTACGATATGTGTTGTTATTATAGGTACCTTCGCGTGGATTCCGAAGCAACAGAGCGAGGCGTCATCGACTTCGGTGAGCGAAGACTACGGTGAGTAGATCTATATCTACCGGGGAAGTTAGGTGGATGGCGTATAGCACCCCCGCAAAGTTTTGATGGAAAACTGATTTATAGAATATGGTTAGGAAACCTAGATTAGGAAACTAGGGTTAGAATGAGATAGCTATGAAACCATATTAGAAACTAGAGGATAGTTAGAAGTGATATGTTACTACTATCATAGGATGACATTTAACTATATTGCCGTTTAGGATACTGTAGGACTAGATAGTCGATGTAAATGCATCAACCGAACCATACTTTTTTCTAAACCGAAGAATCATATGTACCTTTTAAATATATACTTTGAGGGATGTTACGGATTTTCAAATGATATCTTTTTCTTAAAAACACCGTAACCCCTATTTTCAAAACTACGATTCGCTTCTTTAAAAATCTGACTGTATGGTTCGGATGTGTATGTTAGATTAGATACTTATACTTAGTAGTGATATAATGTTTATGTAATTCGATTTGATATATTATATAAATGCGATGAAAGAATACAAGACTGATACAATAAGATGATGATATGATGATAGAATGGTATACAGATGCGAGTCGATCGAGATGATTTATACCCTGCCGGTCCCCTGATATGAGATTATTGCGGATGTGACCTGGGACATATATATATATATATATATATATATATATATATATATATATATATATATATATATAGATAGAATGTTGTGAATCATGGATGATAGGCCGTGCGTGATATTAGGCCGTACCCTCATTTGTCTTATAGGATGATAGGATCCCTATTGGTTTAATGCCGCCGTACGATGATTTTCCGTGCGTGATGAGTTTGACTTGATATTTGATCCATACCCTTGACTAGAGGATGCCGTACGATGGATCATACCGTACGTGATACTGTGAAGCTAGATGCCGATTGATAGATTCACCGACTCGGACATATGATAGTTACGTATACCTTATAACTTTTAGCTTTTAGCTGATGATTTATCTTATGCTGCATTCATATTATTTCCATCACATTGCTTATACCTGTGCTAGTACACTTGCACCATTATCATTGATGCGTATGTTACATGTACATAGATTTGCCGGCTCACACACTTCATCATCGATAATTGCCATGTCACTACACAGTAGGGTTGCTGCATCATGACATATACATTGATACATTCATACTCGCGGATATACACATTTGTATATCCATATTGGTGCACATATACATTGATACATTCATACCTGCGGATATACACATTTGTATATCCATATTGGTGCACATATACATTGATACATTCATACTTGCGCATATGCACATTGCATACCTATATTGGCACATATACACATTGGTACCTCTATACTTGCGCATATGCATATTGTGCCAACATAGATAACTGGTTTTATTAGGAAATTGGGAACCACAAGTTATATTTTAAAAACTGGAATCATGTTAAAAGAGCGGTTTTTCCTTAATATGTCATATCACTGTTCCATGTTGCATGATACACGGATATGCTCGCATTTCTCTTATATGCATACATCATGCTCTATTATTTTACGCATTGAGATATGCTGTTTTCATGAGATTTCTGGATTTGAGAACCGTGGACATTTCAAAAGAGATCATGTGTTGTTTTAAAAAACCCGGTTTCTCTTGATATGATATTTCAGTGCGTCCACCATATGTTTTCTCGGTTCTGAGAGCGACATGTGAAACCCGATTCGATGAGGCGGATGAGGCCGATTGCGGGTACATGGTGGACCCGGTATGGTACCCCGAGACGAGAACGGATCGCTGTGCAGTAGACGGTGAGCCTGGCAGAGGGACTACTACCTACCGGTGATAGTATTTGGGCTCGACGGATATCCGGAGGATACCGACCGGAGTCGAGAGATGATATGGGCCGATCCGGACTGACGGAGCCCGTGGGACGATCCAGACTGACGGAGCCCGATATATGAGGATTTACGTGCCGATGCTGAGCACGGTTTTCATGATGTTTTCGTGTGTCGATGCTAGACACTCAGGTTCCATGATTTGATGTGTCGGGAGGGACACCATTGATATATATTCTCATACTTTCATGCACACTCTTTTATGATATTTACGTGCATACATACATTGATTATATGGGTGGACGAGATCCACATGCATACAGACATTGATTATGGGTGGACGGGATCTACTTACATACATACATTGATTATATAGTTGGACTAGATCCACATGCATACATGCATTGACTTATACTGTTGGATGTTATACACATACATATATGTTTGACTACCTTGTTGGCACATATACGACCTGGTCACCCTAGATATCATAGTATTACCTTGATGATAGAGTTGACCTAGGATTCGTTGTTTATTCGATTTCTACTTGTAGATATTTTTCTGTTCACGAGTTGGAAACTCACCCCCATTGTGCCACAGTTCTTGCAGGTTGACCGCTTGGATCTGTAGCGGCATCGCTGGTACACAGCTTCATTTGGGTGTTTTGCAGTAGTAGGTGGGACATTTGTATCGTACCCACTCATTGTATTATATTTCATATTGTATCTAGTTAACTCCATCAATCAATCAAAATTAGAAATTTGTATAAGTAGTGAGACTTAGTGGGATTGCGGTTGCGAGATTTAGAGCGAGGGGTATTTAGCTTCTTAAGGTTTTGATTTCTCACTTTATTCTTTATTCTTTTGTGGTGATCTTCGCCGTTGGGCGTCGTATACTGCTATTTACTGTTTTGCGTGGTTGTGATCCGCCGTTTGACGAAGAGCTAGCTTCTGCTTGGGGATGCCTTTATCATTATTCTGTATCTGTGGTTTTGGATCAAAATATACAAAGGAGGTGTTGCCAAAATTTTTAAAACAGACGAAACACGTTTTCAAATTTAGTAAATTTCACTTGTATCATTCATGTTTCTTTTCTATGCATTTAAACACACTTGATTTTATTATACCTTTATTTCAAAAACTTAACCTCCTTTATTTTCTTAAAAAGGTTTAGATTTCTGGGTTTCAGCTTACTTGAATTCCGTTACACCTTTAGACGTTGCGTGATTCAAGTGCTGGTCACGAGCTAATATTTCGGGTCATGACAGAAGGAAGAAGAAGAATAGGAATTAAGAGGAAGATGATGATGGCGTCGATGGTGGTGGTGGTGGTGAGGCTGCAAAAGGAAGAGGAAGGGGAGGTCGAGGGTGGCGGCGTCGGTGCCGGCTCTGGAGCCATTGTCGACGGTGGGGGATGGAAGAAGGTGGGTTTTTCATTTATTTATTTTATTTTTTAAAAATTAGGGTTAGGGTAAAATAGGGGTATTTTGGGGATTTTATAATTTTTATGCTGATGTGGCAATTTAATTGACGTGACGATGACGTGTCACAGACTGTGCTGACATGGCACTGTTAAATTTTGTAAATTTTTGATATTTCAAAAGAATTGATAGTCTTCTGATTCTGCTCCAAACTTGTTGGGAGTTTTCAGTAAATAAGCTTTTTCAAAATGAACCTCAGTGATTAACATATTTTATTGAAAAACATATTTTATTGAAAAGTTGTTTAAAGAAGTTAAATACATACCATGATTGTTTGTATATAACTTATATGTGTATCATAAATTAATTTTCAATAATATTATTGTTGAAACAAAAAAAGCTACCAAAAAACCAACCAATTCATTAAAAGAGACGGCCAAATACATTGTCCAAGATACAAGGATGAACAAGCAACATTCAAAGCTCTGAAGTTCTCTCTCAGCCTTCTCCACCATGTTATAGCGGCGTCCCTCACGAGGTGTATCCACCCACCTATCAACGCCACAGCCACCGGCAAAAGTAACCATAGTAGCCCTCCGAGCTTGTATGCCACTCAGGATACGGACGGAGCGGTCCCTCAGAGACTCCGTAATCAAGCGAGCCTCGTAAATGGAATTGGGCTTACCCTTGGCGGAGTCAAGCATCGTCAGGGTCATCTATGTGGGATAGGTAGGAATGACATCGAGGATGGAGAGGAGGATCATTCGGAGCGAAGGGGAGTCAAGTGGAAGGGCAGACCCCACATGGCCTTTGATCTCGGTCAACTTAGCCTCACACCGAGCTTCGATGAAACTAGGGTTAAGGAGAGATGATATCCTTAATAGAGACTTCCCATGGTTGTAAAGCACAGTGAGAACCGGTGTTACGAGCCATTCTATTCTTGCAAGAAGTGTGTTAGTTATATGTATGCCCTAGAAGCCATTATTGTACACGATTGTATATTATAGTGGATGCTTGGACATATATAGAGAGGACTTTTTTGGTCGACATGATAGTATGCTATCTGGTTACTCTTTATCTTAACATGTACACTTGTATCCTTATACAGTCTCTCCGTTACATGTTGATAAAGCCCTTAAGATGTGTACTTGACTACCAGGACTATGATGCAGATCATACTAGTGAGGCCAGGGTATCCTTTAATTGTTCCTAGTTGAGGGAGTATGGAGACAAGGCATCAATATTCCAGAGTAGACTAGTGTGTACGTTTCTTGACCCTGTATGGGGCGATGGTTGATCCCACAGCCATTGGTGTTTGACATCAAAGATTGTACACATGTGCTCATTGGAGAATGGATACACCGAACAGGACTCGCCGAGAACTCCTAGATGGTATTATACCTATCGTCAGATAGCAGTTCTTTGGTGACACTGGTACAGGTTAGTCTGCAGACCCGAGATCGTCATAGAGTTTTGTGTGATTCCCACCATGCTTTGATTTCCTCCTTACCACGCTCAAGAGAGCGTGTAAATAGGTGGATTTTGGATACAGTCCCGAGTCACATGGAGGCAATGAGCAATAGGAGGGGTTTCGTCTTTCCCGGTATTGGGAGTTGATGTTGCGCTATGCTTGATTGGTTATAACAGCAAGTTCCTGGTCAGGGCTGATGATGAGATTTACTGGTAAGTGTTATCAGTAGTTTCTCGACTCGTTATGAGCCTCGTATCGGCATGACTTATTAAGTTATTAAGGTCTGACGTTTACCACCCCCAGACTCGATATGCGATATATCAGACGAAGAGACCGGACTGTACGGTAGTGTTACTTATAGGATTCACGGGAGTTTGGACAGGCTTGCTTGTTGATCTTCTGATCGCTCAATACCTGGGTAGCCGTTACGTCCAGCTAGTACCGCTGACGGCTTGTGGGTGACTGATATGATCATCACCTACTGCTGGCGTATTGACGAGTTTTTAGAGTGCTACACAGAGGTTTCCTAGGTCAAGCGAAACGAAGTAGGGCACATATGTAATATGTGCGGGACCGAGATTAAATACATGTATGCGATACAGTATTCTAATCTCGCGATATAGGTTATATGTGATATAACCGGATTATTGAATCAAGTGTTGATTCAATAATTTATTATATGTATATTTAATATACATATAAATGATATTAGTCGGTTATATGTGATATAATCGGATTATTAAATCAAGTGTTGATTTAATAATTTAATATATAATTATATATTTGATATATTAACTAATATTAGCTCACTTAAGAATTTCTTTTCTACAAATACATTTAAATATATATGAGATATATATTAATGTATTTAATATTGTGTCATGCTAGATGATACATTGGACATGGGGGCATGCGTAAAAAGCAGCTGTTGAGAGACCCGTAGGTGCCACGGCGACCCCATTGGATGGGATGGCTGCCTGACCTACATGGTATCAGAGCCAAGTTAGAGCATTAGGAGTGGCCTAGATGAAATTAAAGTGTTCGATCGAACTTCGAAATCCGTAAATTACCTAGTTTCTGTAAATTTTTCCAAAAGTTGGAATTTTTAAGATTAAAAATATTCAGAAATTCGTGCAGGTAAAATGATGGAGCCTTAAGAAATTTGAATCTCTAAATCCGTCATTGCGCCGTGGAACCGCGGCCCAAACACATGTTTAGTCGCGGTTCCGCCGCGATCTTGAGGATTTGTGAGATAAATTTTCTTGTGCTGCTCCACTGTTATATTATTCACATTCTGGGTATTTTTGGTGATGCTTAAGTTGTTGAGATCTCTGTGATTTCTGGGTGTTTGATAATTCGATCGAAATGTTTAACATCGTCTAGATTATCTGATATGTGATACAATATTTGGAATCCACAATAATTAGTTTTGTGAAAACTAGTTAGTATTTTGTAAATCTAGCAATTTACTCTTTTGATCGGTTACCACGGGGTTTTGATTTGGAAAAACTCCGTCGCAATCTCGTATAGTACGCGAACACTCTCCGGGTAACACTACTAGATAGCCACGCCTCATAGCCCCGACCAAGTGATTGTAGGAGAACCCCGTAGCCAAAAGCATCCGTTCGGGTGCCGCGGCCATGGTGTTCCACCTAAGTGCGCTTCGACGACGGCATCGGGGGTGCGGCCGTCTACTAATATTTCCGACGAGCATTCGATCATTTGTTGGGAATCTTGTTGAATTGCCCGACTTGATATTTAAAAGTGTTTTCAATTTGAGACTAAATGCCGGGTTATAGTATTAGGCATGAAATCCGGAGTATGTGATATCCCGGGTTTATGATGTTTAAGGTGGTTGCAGATTCTAATTATTGTAGTTTTCATTTCTTTTCTGCGACCTTAAGTGTAATATGTGGTGTATCGCCGGTTTCGTTGCTATACGTCAACGACAATTGGGATACGCATATTTACTTAGGTTGATGACATGTGATGTTATGTGTTGCTGTGATATGTTATATTGGATCGTCATGTTTGAATAGCCGGGAGTTTTTGCGTGAGATGAGAGTTTTTCATTTTCATTCATGTAAAAATTTGTATGTAATATTCTTTTATTGGGACACTTTCGGGTTGAGGATGATGTCATCATTGATGTATATTATTTAATTTTCCGCATTAGGATAGACCCAAGGAGTGGAGCATAAGTAACTGGGTTCTAGAGTCCAGTAGGAGACCATCTTGAGGAGTTGAGACCGGGTCTCCTAACTCTAGAATTGACAGGGTTGCTTGCCGCTCTCGTAGGGGTCTAGACATGTGGGTTTGGCTATTCATCATGACCGTGGAATCCATGTTTTTTACTGGCTTAATTTAAAACATGGACCTCTTAGTATATCCAATATTTCATATGTTGACTTCTGCTGCAATGTTCTATGATGTGATCATATAACCGCGTTAGACGAATGCTTTATATTATATATATGATATATAATAAACATTGCTCATGTTTTGCATCCGTGCTAGTCCTGCCTCCGCTCTGCCGTTAGTTAAGTAACCTAACAGTGCATGACGGGACCCGGCGAATGCGGATGGCATAAGTGTACGTTGTATTTTCGTTTCTTTATCTGTGTATTAAGGAAACATAAATGATGGGATTTCATTAATGAGATTAATGAAAAGAAAAGAAACCTAAAGATGTTGTAGAATCAAATTTTCAAAAAGGTAGCTCTAGTTCTTGCTTTGCATTGCGGTATTCTTTATGAATATCCAGCACCTCATTCGATGAGGAAAGAGCCGAGATCCCTTCACCGGGAATGACCTCTTTAGCAAAAGCTAGTAGATACTACAACCCACTCGGTTTATTTTTAAAAAACTCAATTTTAAAAGCGGATCTTAAACCACTCCTTTTCTAAATCACTCGATTCTACAACGATATCAAGTTCATTACGCAAAAGGTTTTCTTAAAAACCTGTCGTAGCCCTTCGTCATTTCAGATAAGGACTATTTAGTATTCGTGCTGTATTTGTTGGCCTTCGTCAAGGCATAGTGTGCGGTAGCTAATTAGTGCTTATCTGCCGCATATGATGCGATTGGATTAGGTTAGTCGTACGACTTTGTTGGCCTTCGTCAAGGGTCGTGCAGGTGGGTTTAATTCAATCACGAAATGTACGGGTTGAACTTGACTAGCGGTCTATGGTTTGTTGGCCTTCATCAAGGTCATAGGACGTTAGGAGAAAAATTAGATATTAGGAATTTCAAGTGTTGAAATTTGCAGTAAGATTGCATACCTTCTATGAGATAGTTGGATCCCGATACCCGCTGCGAGTAAGAGTTACTTCTAGGAGAGTTTTCCACTTTATAATTAGCCGATCCAGTGGGTGTCTAAGAAAGGTGTTAACGGGGTTACGTCCCTGCGGAAATGAGATTATTTAATTAGTTCCATGTGAAAGCACGGGGAGACTCCCTCGGAGTACCAATACCTGCCTGGCTGAACGATTGGCGAACTTATAGGGAGTAATTAATTTCGGCTAATCTTACATTTTAGGGTTTGAAGGAAGATTTGATAAAAACAGTGGGAGCCATCCTGATTAGATAAAATAATAACCAATCTACTCTTGAAAGAGCGCACGCAGTGTTTTCTTCTCCCCCCTCATGATAGCGACCATGACATGCCTTAATCAAGATAATAATATTGATGTATTGACCGAACCCGCTTGTTATACTGAGCTGGAGAATGTTGGTTCCGCTCTATCTTATAACTGTTATAAGTCTGAGCAAGAATTAGGGGAATATCTGGATTCCCACGCGACCCGAACGAGAAATGAGCATATTGATGCATCTTCTTCGGGTGTGTTTGTTACTGAGAACTGTTTCTCAGTACACTCTACATCCTGGGTATTAGATACCGGATCAGGATCCCACATATGTAATATGTTACATGGGCCAAAGAAAGGTAGAAAACTGGGAATAGGTGATCATTCTCTTAGAGTAGGGAATGGTGCAATGGTTGCAGCCAAATCAGTTGGTGTATATCACCTAGTATTACCAAATGATAATACATTGATTCTGAACGACTATTATTACGTACCAAAAATGTTGTGCAATATTATATAAATTTCTTTATTAGATTAAAAAGGATATAACTTTGTAGTAGAGAAAAATGTTATGAACATTTTCCTAAATCAAGTGTTGATTGGGTTTGGTACGTTATGTAACGGTTTATACGTTCTAAATCAGAACACGGTTCTTTATGTACAGAACACACACAAGAGGAAAAGTTCAGAAATGAACGAATCCTTCTTGTGGTTTTGTAGACTAGGTCATATCAATGCGACACGACTAGCTAAGTTACATAAGGATGAATATTTGAACCCGTTCGAATTTATATCTTATGAAACTTGCCAGCCTTGTCTCAAAGGAAAAATGACCAAAACTCCGTTTAATGGACACGGAGAAAGAGCTACTGAACTCTTGGGACTAATACATAGTGATGTATGTGGTCCCATGTCTAGACATGCCAAAAATGGTTCCGCGTACTTTATTACATTTACCGATGATCTCTCAAGATACGGACATGTGTTTCTGTTGAAACGCAAGTCTGAAGCTTTTGAGAAATTCAAAGAATATAAGTACGAAGTAGCGAACCAAACGGGTAAAAGTATTAAAATCCTTCGATCTGATTGGGGAGGAGAATACTTAAGCACGGAGTTCCTGAATTATTTAAAAGAGAATGAGATTCTCTCTCAGCTTACTCCTCCGTATACACCACAGCACAACAGTGTATCAGAGTGGAGGAACCGCACCCTATTCGATATGGTGCGCTCTATGACGAGTACTGCTGAGTTACTTATTTCCTTTTGGGGCTATGCACTTGAGACAGCTGCATACCTATTGAATAGAGTTCCAACCAAATCAGTGCCTACCACTCCATATGAGATATGGGAGGGGAAGAGACCATATCTTAATTTCATTAAGATGTGAGGTTGTCCGGCCTATGTTAAAAAGAAAAATCCGGACAAGCTCGAGATAAGTTCTGTTCTGTGCAAGTTTGTAGGATATCTCAAGCATTCGCGAGGGTATATCTTCTACCACACTGAGGAGCAAAAGGTGTTTGTTTCTCGGAATGCCACCTTTTTAGAAAATGAATTTCTTATGAAAGAAATTAGTGGTCATGTGGTAGAACTGGAAGAAGTTCCAGCTACACAAACTACAGCTGATGATTTGGTAGAACCGGAGGATTCAATAGTCCCCGACGAACCTCGGCCACTCCGCAGATCTAGTAGGGTTCCTCATCCACCTGAGAGATACTACGGTTTTCTCATTGAAGGTGCGACCAAGGATTGCATCATGGAAGATGGTGATCCTACTATTTTCGAGCAGGCCATCACAAGTGGAGACTCTGTGAAATGGTTGGATGCAATGCGATCTGAGATGGAATCCATATACACCAACAAAGTATCGATTTTGGATGTTGTTCCTGAAGGGGTAAAACCCATCGGGAGCAAGTGGATCTTTAAGAAAGAAACTTGGTGTAGATAGAAAAGTTGAGACTTTCAAAGCTAGACTTGTAGCAAAAGGTTTTCGTCAACGACCAGGTGTCGATTATGATGAAACCTTTTCTCCAGTAGTTATGCTTAAGTCCATCAGGATCCTAATTGCCATCGCTGCATACCATGACTAAGAAATCTGGAAGATGGATGTCAAGACCGTTTTTCTAAATGGTGATTTAGAAGAGAGCGTGTACATGACACAGTCAGAGGGCTTCGTAGACAGTGAAAGCAGCGGAATAGTGTGCAAACTGCTTAAATCAATATACGCGTTAAAGCAGGCATCGCGGAGTTGGAACATCTATTTTGATATGGCAGTCAAAGTGTTTGACTTCATAAAAAACGTAGATGAACCTTGTATATATAAGAAGGTTGTAGAGAGTAAGATTGCCTTCCTTGTATTGTATGTGGATGCCATACTCTTGATAGGAAATTATGTTCCTATGCTACGCTAGGTCAAGCTCTTCTTATCACAGTTCTCAATGAAGGATCTGGGTGATCCCTCTTACATCCTGGGGAGAATCACTGGATAACTGTGAAGAACATTCTTAAGTACTTGAGAAGGACTAAAGAAATGTTCTTGGTGTATAGTAACGGTGAACTCCAGATGGAGTTCTTTACAGATTCAAGCTTCCAGAGTGATAAGGAAGACAATAAGTCGGTTTCAGGTTTTGTCTTCACACTCAATGGAGGGGCGGTATGTTTGAAGAGTTCCAAGCTAGATACCGTAGAAGACTCGACAATGGAGGCATAATACATAGCTACCAACGATATTGCCAAAGAGGCTGTCTGAATGAAAAAGTTCATAAGATGAACTTAGTGAGGTTCCTACCATTGAGCATCCAATACTTGTATTGTGATAACAATGGAGCTGTGGTTTTGGCTAAGAAACCCTGCTCCCATCAGTGATCTAGACATATTCTTAGGCGGTATCACCTGATCAGGGAGATAGTTGATCTCCGGGAGATCGAGGTTAGGAGAGTTGACACGAAGAATAATACAGCGGATCCACTCATGAAGGCCACTTGAGAGACTTTGGGAATGTTGGGTATGAGATACTACGACTACTGGCCTTAGTGCAAGTGGGATATTGTTAGTTATATGTATGCCCTAGAGGCCATTATTGTACATGATTGTATATTATAGTGGATGCTTGTACATATATAGAGAGGACTTTCTTGCTCGATATGATAGTATGCTATCTGGTTACTTTTTATCTTAACATGTACTCTTGTATCCTTATACAGTCACTCCGTTACATGTTGATAAAGCCCTTAAGATGTGTACTTGATTACTAAGACTAAGATGCAGATCATACTAGTGAGGCCAGGGTAGTCGGCAAGTACATCCTTGTCACGACCTAAAATATTAGCTCGTGACCGGCACTTAAATTACGCAACGTCTACAGACGTAACGTAACCTAAGTAAGCCGAAACCCAGAAATCTAAACCTTACAATAGAAGTAAGTAAAGAAAACATTTACAACATTTAGAAACTTAAGTAAAAATCCTTAAAACTTCACTTAACTCTTTTCCTTGGTTTTCATAAAAATTTCGGCAGCGCCTCCTTTGTAAAAAGTAGCCCTGAAAACGGGTACAACAAAGAATATAATGAAAGCATCCCAAACGGGAGAAAAACACGCCCAACGGTGGAAACAACACCACAAGTATAAATAACAAGTATACGACGCTCAACGGCGAAGATCCACGCAAGGAAATAAAGTAAAGTAAGACATCAACCCCAAAAGCAAACATAAAACCCATCGCTCAAGTCTCGCAACTACAAGTCTTCTAAGTCTGCAACATATACACTT
Source organism: Agapanthus africanus (assembly GCA_030015575.1). NCBI lineage: Eukaryota > Viridiplantae > Streptophyta > Magnoliopsida > Asparagales > Amaryllidaceae > Agapanthus > Agapanthus africanus. The sequence goes on from JASDDO010000008.1 coordinate 358,113,798, forward strand.
ACTAGTTTCTGAATTGATGGAGTGACTAGATACAATATGAATAATGAATACAAGAGGGGCACGATCCAACATGTACCACCTACCAAAAGCAAGTCACCCGAAAACAGCTGTGTGCCAGCGATGCCGCAACTGATCCATGCGGTCAACCTACAAGAACTGTGGCACAACGAGGGTGAGTTGCCAACTCGTGAATAGAAAAACATCAACAGGTAGAAATCGAAATAAACAACGATTCCTAGGTTAACTGTATCATAAAGGTAATACTATGGTATCTAGGGTGACCGTATCTATATATGTGCCAACACATAAATAACTGCCTATCAGCAAGTGGATATCATCCAACAATATAATCAATGCAAGTATGTAAATGGATCCCGTCCAACAATATAATCAATGCATGTATGCAAATGGATCTCGTTCACGTGTCAACCACTGACACAACTTCTTCTGTAAGTAAATATCATAAAAGCATATGCGGGTGAATATGAGGATATGAAACAACGTGTGTCCCTCGCGACACAACAAAATCATGGAACCAGAGTGTCCACATCGACACTTAAAAACATCATGAAACCCATGTCCAGCATCGACACGTAAATCCTCATGTCTTAGGCGCTGTCACCACGAATGGCCCTGATGGCATGTCCGTACATCACTCCGGTCGGTATCCCCATGATAGCCGCCGAGTCCAAATACAATCACCGGTAGGTAGTGGTCCCTCTGTCAGGCTTATCGTCTACACCACGAAATCACCACTCGTCCTGGGGTACCATACCGGGTCCACCATGTACCCGCAGACGGTGCCTCCCGCTCCTCGAATTGGGTTTCACATTCCAATCTCAGAACCGAGAAATCACATGGCGGACGCACTGAAATATCATATCAAGAGAAACCAGGTTGTTCAAATAATGCATAATTTCTTGAAATACCCCCACGGTCCTCAAATCCATAAATCACATGAAATCCATATCTCAATGCGTAAATCCATGCAATACTGATATATGCAACATAAAACAGCAATATGAGCATATGAAAGGGAAAACCGCCCTTTTAAATGAATCCAGCTTTAAAATATATCATGCGGTTCCCAAATCCTCCGAAATCAAGTGCAACATCATATGAAGTGTACATGTAATTGTAGTAAGATTTAAGTATCTACATGTAAGCAGGTGTGTATGATGCATCTCCTAAGCACAAAAAGCAATGTCTCAATATCACATGTCAATATGTAGGCATGATGTACATGTAGCTGTAGCAAAGTATGTGGGTGTACATGTCAGTATATCATGCAACCTAGCATAGCGATGTGAACATGGCAGTACATCATAGCATGATGTGGCAATTCTACTGTGTAAGTGACATAGCAATTATCGATGAAGAAGTGTGTGAGCCGGCAATCTGTGTATGTGTAACATACGTATCATCGATAATGGTGTAGGTGTACTAGCACATGTATAAGAAATGCAATGAGAATAGCATGAATGCAGTATAATGCATATAATGAATCAAATGCTATGGGGTATACATATCAATAAGACCGAGTCGGTGAATCTATCAATCGGCATCCAGCCTCCCAACACCACGTACGGTACAATCCATCGTACGACATCCTCTAATCAGGGGTATGGATAAATCAACAGGTAAAAGTCATCGCGTACGGTAACCTAACGTACAACGGCATTAACAAATAGGGATTCTATCAACCTATACAACATCGGGGTACGGATCTAAGTCTCGTACGACATATCACTCATTATGCAATCATTATCCATAAAAATATATACCTATCTCTCAGGTCACATCCATGTCAATCTCGTATCAGGGGACCTACAAAGGTATCAACAATCTCATATCGACTCGAATCCCTAAAATGACATATCACACCAAGTCATCATATCACATCGTATACTCGTTCATCACATTAAATAAACGTCACACTTGTTCTCTTTAAAATCGTACTTATCATAATTCACTTATCATTTCATTTTCTCCCAAGTCAATTGTTCATTAGCATCAACTTCAAACATATTATCGTTTGCAAATCCTACTATCATGTCCGTCACATATCATTATCAAGATATAATAATCAAACGATAATCCATATCAATGGTTGCGGGGGTGCTATACGCCATCCACCCGACTTCCCCCGTAGATATAAATCCACTCACCTGCTAAACTCCTCGCTTAGCCGTAGTCGATGCGCTTCGTCGTCTCGAAATCCACGCGAAGGTACCTACAATCAATATGAATTCGCAAAGCTATTAACATCAAGTTCCGAAAACCAAAACGGCACACGGTGCGCTCGTAGGTTAGAACCTATAGCCTGCGCATGCAAAACAACCAAACAACTTTCGTCGTTGACGTAAAAACGTCCAACGCCCAAATACAATATCCAGTCGCAAAACCAAGAAAATCCAAATACCGGAAAACATAGCCGAAACCCCAATCTAGGGTCGCTATACATAAAAACCGCTACGCCAAAAGTCCAATCGCACCAATACTCATTGACAACACATATAATTATCGTCGATAATAATATATACGTCATCTCCACGACAATTAAAACCCACGTTTTATACCGAAAAGCTAGTAAGCAGTTTATATCATTTTAGCTCATCCAAACTATTTCTAGCATTTTATCTCATCCAAAATATGTTTTAGTGAAACCTAGTTTGCTAATTATCTCAATTAGACAAATAAGAACTTAACAAATATCATTTCCCACTAGGTTAAGTGTTCCAAATCTACACTTCTTGATTAACCATTTAACACATCAAAACCCTAACTAGTAAACTGTAAAGTGGTATAAGAAATTATACCGATCGATCCGTGTCCTTCGGTCTTTAGCTATCATTCCACGCTCCTCGCGGCCTCTCCGATCTCCTCGTCGAAGTAGCACCACGTCAACGAATCTTTATACGGGCTCCCGCTTCAAACTGAAGTAACTCGGACATGAAGTTTGCTAACCGACATGTCCAAGATTGAAGTAGAGAGAGTGCAGAATACTTTGTCTCAAGGTACTCAAGCATTTGGGTGAAAGGTTAATGAAGTTGCCATGGAATGATATCAAGTGAGCTTTGAAATTTGCATGGAGGAAAATAGAGCTAGCAAAGAATTTGGCTCGGCCACTTCACAAATGGTTCTCTGTGAAATTTTTTGATCAAGTGAATACACACTATTAATTAACATAGAAAATCAAAAATCCTTTTATCACAAGTGGGGCCGACCAAGACCAGTGAATAGGAGGGGGGGGGGTGGTGAGTCTTAGCTTTTCAAGTGGTGATCATATGCAAATATTCATCACAAATATCTTTGCAAAAATCCTAAGCACGACAAAATGAATTAATGCACAATACACCTTGCAAATAACCCATGCTTGCATTAATGTCCAAGTGACTGACCCAAATGACTCACCACAAATAAATCCCACTCCAAATGATAATTTCGGCCAATACTAGAAATGAAGGAAAATGTGGTCAAAAAAGAATGTACAAACTCAAACCATTAATTAACACATTAAAATAATATTTTAATTAGGGAAAAATTCTATGTGAACCAAAACTTCCCATTGACCCCCAAAGTTCGCATACTAGCTTTATTCTAGCTAAACTAGGTGCCGGCAAGTTTATACGGAAATTTGATCACAATCGGGTTAAAACGGAAAATACCGACTATTTTACCCTAAAACGGAAAAATTCATATAACGATTTCAGGAACGTTACAATCTTCCCCCCTTAAAGAAATTCGGTCCCCGAATTTAAATTTAAATTTAAATTTAAACCCCCAATACTAAAACATTTCAAACACCAACTAAAACAATAGGGATCCGAAATCACGGAAGCAACAGAAATACCACAGCGCATCCTGTGCGCCGGAAAAATAAGTACGAAACTCAAACCGATCTCCGTCAAGCGTCACACAAATCATCAGACTTGCACGCATATCATCGGAGTCACAATGGAGATACAGATCTCGAAATCCACTACTGAAATCCAATATACATTAAGCAAATGCTATAAAATGTATATAGTACACATCCTTTTTGAAAAATCTCCAAAACTGAAATAACATATGCAAAATCTTTTTCTGAATCGCCGTGTGATGTGTAACTCACGGTACAAATGACGGACGCTCATTTGTAAAGTAATAATATACTCTCATATAAGTTCTGCTCAAAATATACGTTCCGCCTTTTTTTTTTTAAAAATATCCCAAAAGGTTTTCTTTTGTAAATGCTCGTGTCACTCGTAGACACGTAAGAAATAGAGAGACTATAGCTCCTTTTTGAAAAACATCTTGGTAACTTTTTATGCATGCAAAGTACACAGGTACTGTCCTCGGATCAGTCCTGCTAGGGTACTACAAAATATAGGGTTTCATCATGAAAACAAAGTGCTCAAAAGCATATCAGTCTCAAAAAGCGAATCCAACAATTACATGCGTCTGGTGCGCACGGAAATCAAATCCAAGTACAGGTGCCACAATATGCACAAAAGTAAGACTAAGTGCAACGGGTGTGCACAAAAGCATCTGTCCAATACAATTGGCGTGCACGACAATAAAAACTAGTGCATCAAAAGTGCCCGAAAATCTCAAACCAGTGCAACTAACATGCACGAACGAAAAACCCAATCGAGTGCATCAGGTGTGCACAAAATCATATCACGCGCCCAACGTGCACGAAAGTCCAAATCAAGTGCATCCATCATGCACAAACGAAATCGAAATCAAGTGCATCCCACATGCACGAATAAAAAAAAATCAAAGTCAAGTGCATCCCACATGCACGAATAAAATCTATATCAAGGGAATCCAACCTGCATGAGTAAAAATCTCACTCAAGTGCATCCGATGCGCATAAAATCCAATACCAAGCGCCTAATATGCGCAAAAATCCAACCCAAGCGCGTCAGGTTCGTAAAAAGCATCTAGTGCATGAAATATCAAATCCTGTGCATCCACTGCACGAAATATCAAATCATGTGCATCCACTGCACGAAATATCAAATCATGTGCACCTAGTGCACGAAATATCAAATCATGTGCATCCACTGCACGAAATATCAAATCCCATGCCGGAAATCCAGGAAATCAAAAACATGTGCAGCTAAGGCAGAATATCGACATCAACACCATGGTGTATAAAATATATCAAGTGCAATAACTATGCACAAAAATGTAAATACCCAGTAGGTGCAGCCATGGTGCACGAAATCCGCATCCTGAAACACAATCATCAAAACTCCAATCCAAGCGATATAAGCGTGATACTCGGATCACAAACACAAATCATAACAAATGACATTGAGGTATACCTCCTACAATGTCGAAAAAAGTCGGTGCGCCCAAACTGGCAGAGCAAGAACATCCGCTTGCCTCCTGCTCACAGTCTGGCGTCTTCTGTCTCTTGGTCCTCATTTCTCTGTGGATTACCAATCTCGCACTCTATCGGCTCATCTGTCCATCAGGTGTGCTAACGGGAACGATTCCGCTCTGGCACTCCTCAGGTAAAATCTCGGCCAATTAGTATGATCACTCATAAAGCAGCACGTCACTGGTGTTGGCCTCTGGCCCTCTGAATACACGTGGCACAACTGATCCTCGGTGCAATCTCATCACAGCAGTGTCTTAGAAGGAAGTGGCTCAAGGTCTCTTCCGATCTCGCGTACGCCGAACTATACGGAGGCTGGTACCCTTACAAAATCTTTTCTCGCCTTCTGGACATCTGCTTTTCTCAGCACAACATTTTCTCGGGAACTGGCCGTATCCCAACGCCTCAAAATAATATCAGATCTCTAATCTCGACGTGGAGTAACAACAGCTTGCCAGCATCACGCACGAACCTTTTGTTCCACTCGTCCTCATTATCGTCCACTTTGACTTCATGTTATGCTATCTGCGTACTGCAAATGTTCTCGGCGACAATCAATCCGGAATCTCTCGCACGGACTCGAAATCACAAACTCAGTATCTTCATCACTCTGTAGAAGATCTTTAGCCGAACACGTTTTCGGGAACTCGTCCTAACCATCGGAGGAATACTCAAAACTCATCCGTTTCTCGGTCAACTCACAACACATCTGGGTGAGGTCTCTATCTGAAACTGGTCAGCTTACCGATCTCACATCGGAACATCCGACGAACGTCATCTCTGGATCGATCTACTCTAGATCTGAGTAAGACTCTCCACACTGGAAATCTTTAACTTAACAGGGCCTGCGTTGGCGTATCAAATCTGACGAATCACTTCCGTCTCTCAACTCAAGATAGACTGGCTATCACCTGTCGCGTCTCTGCTTGGAAGCTCCAGCGATCTCAGCTCGTAAGCTATGGAAGTGACATCACATAAATTTCAGTAACAGCTGGGTCATCTGTCTGCATAGTCGATGACATCACAATATCTGGAGTATGCTGTACATCAACAGTCCTCTCCCAACAGGCAGCCTCTAACAAGGGCCCGATCATCCGGTACAAAACCGCACACTCGTCTCAAACGAGAGGTCATAACACAACATGACATCGATACATTTCCATGTCACCAGAAAACACGATGGTCAGTCCTCGTCCACGACAAGCTCGCCCTGACCGCATTACCAGCAGCAGCTCAATCTGCGCTCAAACCATGGTGACAGGAACCTCAGTCAAGTATCGACGAAAAAGATCAAATGATGAAATGAAACAACAGATCCAGAAAGAATATATGATCATATGGAGGAACGGATTCAGTGAGAGTATGATCATGTAAACGGATAGAATCAAGGATCTCAAATGGATGTAAAATCAAGGAAAACAAAGAGAATCACCAGTCTCAAGATATGTACATCCTAAGGTTTCTTAAGTGGAGTATAGTATCATAAATATGCCGCGGAACATACGTACGGTACGTCACTCTACTCAAACTACCTACTCCATCAATCAGGTTCAGCCTATGAAACGAAAGTTCGGGTCTAACACCCCCTTATTCAAGTCTAAGTTCCGTAAGGTCAAGCCTAGGTCCCAAAATATATACGCCATAGACTCCACATAGTCAAACCTAAACTCGAACCAAGGTTAAACCCAACGCTCTGATACCAACTTTGTCATGACCCAAAATATTAGCTCGTGACCAACACTTAAATTACGCAATGTCTACAGGCGTAATGTAACCTAAGTAAGCCGAAACCCAGAAATCTAAACCTTACAATAGAAGTAAGTAAAGAAAACATTTACAATATTTAGAAACTTAAGTAAAAATCCTTAAAACTTTACTTAAATCTTTTCCTTGGTTTTCATAAAAATTTTGGCAGCACCTCCTTTGTAAAAACTAGCCCCGAAAACGAGTACAACAAAGAATATAATGAAAGCATCCCAAACGGGAGCAATACACGCCCAACGGCGGAAACAACACCACAAGTATAAATAACAACTATACGACACCCAATGGCGAAGATCCACACAAGGAAATAAAGTAAAGCAAGACATCAACCTCAAAAGCAAACATAAAACCCATCGCTCAAGTCTCGCAACTACAAGTCTTCTAAGTCTGCAACATATACACTTACTAGTTTCTGAATTGATGGAGTGACTAGATACAATATGAATAATGAATACAAGAGGGGCACGATCCAACATGTACCACCTACCAAAAGCAAGTCACTTGAAAACAGCTTTGTGCCAGCGATGCCGCAACTGATCCATGCGGTCAACCTGCAAGAACTGTGGCACAACGGGGGTGAGTTGCCAACTCGTGAATAGAAAAACATCAACAGGTAGAAATCGAAATAAACAACGATTCCTAGGTCAACTGTATCATAAAGGTAATACTATGATATCTAGGGTGACCGTATCTGCATATGTGCCAACACATAAATAACTGCCTATCAGCAAGTGGATATCATCCAACAATATAATCAATGCATGCATGCAAATGGATCCCGTCCAACAATATAATCAATGCATGTATGCAAATGGATCTCGTCCACGTGTCAACCACTGACACAACAACTCCTGCATGTAAATATCATAAAAGCATATGCAGGTGAATATGAGGATATGAAATAACGTGTATCCCTCGCGGCACAAAAAAATCATGGAACCGGAGTGTCCACATCGACACTTGAAAATATCATGAAACCCGTGTCTAGCATCGACACGTAAATCCTCATGTCTCAGGCGCCGTCACCATGACTGGTGATTGTATAGATTTCGGATGTGTAATATCGAATCAAATAGTCCCCGGCAACGGCGCCATTTGATTGTATAGAATTCTTGATGTGTAGTATGAAATTATAAAGAAATCACAACCAAAAATTATTTGACCGCAATTAACTACGGTGTCGGATGTAGATTGTTAGTGAGTGCGGATCGTCCATAGGGAAAGTGTAATCGTTCATCTTTCGAATTAGATGAATTGAAACTTTAATGAAAAGAAAACAAACAATTCAAGATTTAAAGTTGAAGTTCAAGAATTAGAAAATATCTAGATCTAATAACAAGAAAAAGATAGAATCAAGAATTGATAGTTTGATGATTTTTCCAAACCAAATCTCAAGAATCGAAATGAGGCTCGTAGGAATCGATCGGATTTATAGACGTGATGTGATCTTACAATGACGTATTCTTATCCTTCGATGAATTGATACTAGATTGATGATGATCGACGAGAATTAGGGATTTCTAGTGAAACTAGGGTTTCATCTTATCCCTTGTTCCTTCGTCGATATCATTCATATTCTAGCCTCTAGTAAATTCAAGAAATGATCGTAGATCCCTAATTTCGAGCGATCACAATCAAGAAAGTATCGCAACGAAACTAGGTCATCGATTCTTGAACTTGCTAGGGTTTACAAAACTCGTAGAACTCAAGAATCGTTTAAAGATTTATTACATCATCATTCTATTAATCGTCTCGGCTCCTTAACGAGCGGAGTTTTACTCAAACATCACAACAAGAACAACAATTACAAATTGAGATCTAATCATGATACAAGAATTAAAAGAAAGCAAGATTCAAGAATTTCACCTTTTATTTATATCAACAATTTAGTTACATTCGCTCAAGAACTACAAGAGGAAGAACTTGATCGTCGATTTGGCTACGCTCGTCCCCGTGAGTCGAGGATCGGCTTGGATCACTTGCCCGATTGAAGATCGGCTCGGCTCCTAAAAGGTTGAAGGCTTCTCGCTTAATTTGGTACTCAAGATCTTGAATTTGGAGTGGAATTAGGGTTAGGGTTTCGCACAAGCCTTGTCACTAGACTTGTGGAAGAAGATGAAGAATTGAAGAAAAGAATGAGGAACTAATGAACTATTGATGAACAACTAACTAAAGAACCCTAATGATTGATTCGCCTTTAACCCTAGGTCTAGGTTCCTATTTATAGATATCTAAACCCTAGATCTAGGATTTCAAATTCTGAGTTTCCCTCCTAAAGTGTGTTGAGAAAATTTGAATTTCCCTCCAAAAGTTAGTTAGAGGAGAAGCTTCTAGATGTGATTAGTTAGGAGGGAGCTTCTAGAAGAGGTTAGTTAGGAGCTTAATTATGTTTAGCCTTGCTTAATGATCTTTGCTGATCTGGTAGTAGCTTCTAGGTCTTTCTGGAATTTTAAGTATAAGAAAGGAATGTGGGCCCTGGGAGAAGAATTATGCCCAAAAATTGAAATGCTGACGTGGCAGAAGAGGCGCGGAACCGCGGCACAAGGCGGCTTAGGCCGCGGTTCCGCGGCCCTTTGGAGTCTTCATGGCTCTGTCTCTCTGGTACTTGCTTGGGCTGATCTATGGGCCTTTATTGTATATGTTGAATTTAATATCTCCTTCTGAAATGCCACCAGATCTGAAATCATTGAGTTGGCGTAATTTTTGATCAGCTCTTTGGTTTTTCTTCCGTATTTTCCTGCACAGACTTAAGACAAGTGTTGCGCAAATACAGAAATGATGCGATGCCATGAAATGCGGTTAATTTCCCTTAAAGTGTCGGTTTAAAAGTCTAACACATGAAATCTGATATTTAACGACTGATTTGCTAATATGTGAAATATGAATACCGAACACTTCTAAATGAGTGCAAAAGATAGGGAAATTGCCGTGTTAAAAATACATTATTTTCGACTGATCAAATACCCCCAAACTTAATTTCGATCGTCTCGAGCGAATGTTTATTAAAAAGAGAAGGAGAAAATAAAAAAAAAAAGAAAAACTAACTAGCACACTTTCGTAGGCAACACGATTGCACTGAGCACGTGCAACAAGCCTTTAAACCTCTAGGTGTCCCTAGTAGGAGGAGTGTTGTCTCCTGAGGGTTTTCAGCGGATTGCACCCACAAAATCCAATAATAAAAGGAAGATCATGAATATTACATTTAAAGAAAAGAATTGTAAAAGAAAGACTTTGAAAATTAGGGTTTCCAACTAAGCTAGCTTTTTGGTTGTCATGAGCCCTATCTTAATGGTCATGAAAAGATGTTAGAAATCACGTCCTCCCTCAATAAAACATCGTCTTATTTTTCATTCCTATCTTTCTTCCAAACATCGATCATATCACCCTGCGTGTGTGTAAAGGACATCCCTACACCCGGAGAATTCAATTCAAGCTATCATACTCTTGCCCATCGGCCTCAGTACTTTTTAATTAATGAATATTTAGATGAGATTGCTCACACACTTTCATGCGACCGTTAATACTTCTTGAGGTACTAACCGACCGATTACTCATGTGCTTGCTTACTTGGTGTATTTTCCTCGTCTTGCACCACCTCAGTCGTAGCAGTGACTCCCAGACCAGTTGGCCTTAGGGCACTAGGTGAAGAGGCACCCTCGCTATATATTTTTTATTGCCCTTGGTGATAACAAAACCAGTGTCCATTTTTCTCACCACTTTATATTTTCTTCATTTCATTTTTTTTTCTTTTTATTTCCTTCATACTTTTGGCTTTAAGACAAGAGCATTTCAAGGTATTCTCTACTATCCCAGGCTTTAAGATGTGTGTATGTGCGAATAGCAGGGTATCAACGTTCAAAATGTTTGGCTTCCAGAATAGAAACTATTTTTCAGACTTATTTTTATCCTCAGATTAGTGACGTCTTTCATCTTACTAACCCTTGGGACAACGGCTCATAACTACTTATTACTAGTTCGTATAAGAAAACTACTAATTTTCTTGGTTTTCTTAAATTTTTCTAATCTCATGGATGTAATTTTTCATTATCTAAACTTTCATTATCTTATTTATGTACAAAAAATATTTTTATAATTTTTATAATTTTTAAATTTTTATGGTTTTCAAAAAATGTTTTGTGCTTATGCAAAGTGATATGCAAATGATGCGAAAATAAGCACAAACCTCCCCCAAACTTGTTTTCAACAGTGTCCTCACTGTTGCCTTCTGTTAAATCTCGAAAAACCTGTAAGCTTGGGAGGAATTTATTAGTGGGGGCAAAATATATAAGTGAAGAACCTCCCCCAAACTTATTCTTGGCTCAAAATTTTTGTAAAAATTTTCTTTTCAAGAGCCAGATAATGTACCCCCCCAAACTTGAGTTATGCAATGTTAATCTTTTAAAATCATAAGTGGGGGTCAAAAATCATTGGTCGATGCCAAGCTTTGCAAAGACCAAATGTTAACACCAACCATTCAAAAATTTTATCAATGCAGTGCTCTGGTTGGTGGAAGAAGAAGTGGGGAAAGGTTAAGTGGTGGAAGAGAGTGTGTGTGCGTCTCATTTTGGAGAGACGATGCAGTGTATGTGATGGATTACTCGCATTCTTTTTACAGTTCAGAAGAAGGGGTGGAGGTTCAATTTCATTGATTGGGAGATGATTCATCTCAACACCCGTGTCATTCAAAAATGCGAGTTCATCAGCGAAGATTTCCTCAAAAGTTCCATCAATACTCCGATGAATAATGTCATCACAAAGTGCGGGGTGATCTTCAGACTCTAAGAATGGTTCATAATCAGTGTTAATTGTTGACCCGTACATCTCGGTGGAAGAGTCCGTATGTGTATGATACATAGTTGGGTCAAACAATAACGTATGAAAAGAGTCTAGATCAATATCAGGAGGATCATCAAATTCGCTGCTGTCGACCTCCATTAAGTCGACAGAACATACCTGAGCAGTAGGTTCGGAGGGTACACTTCCCAACTTGTAAATGTTCAGTTCTATTGATCTATTCCCGAAGGATAGGGTCATAGAACCATTATGACAGTTGATTATTGCATTGGAAGTGGCCAAAAAGGGGCGACCTAAAATCACCGGAATTTGATTCCGTGGGTTCGCTACAGGCTGTGTATCAATTACAATAAAGTCCACAGGGAATATGAATTCCCCGATTTTTATTAACACATCCTCCAGTTCACCCCTAGGTTTGGTGATAGATCGGTCAGCCATCTGGAGAGTGCAATTGGTTGGCTTCAACTCTCCGATTCCTAATTGCTCATAAACCGAGTATGGAAGCAAGTTAACACTAGCGCCAAGGTCTAGTAGAGCACGGTTAATGTGTTTTTCCCCAATAGAAATGGAAATAGTAGGATATCCTGGATCCTTACGTTTCCTCGGTAATTGTTGGGGGAAAGCCGTGTCTATTGTTTTTTCCATGAAAATCTTCTTGGGCACTTGAGTCTTCCTCTTCCTAGTACACAAGTTCTTAAGAGTTTTCGCATAGGACGGAACTTGTTGGATGGCATCTAGGAGAGGGATGTTGGTGTTTACTTGCTTAAAAATGTTCATAATCTTCTCCATATGTGGACTCGGTGTGTTAGCCCTTAACTGATTAGGATAAGGTGCTTTAGCAATAAGCGCTGGGTCCATCATAGAAGAAGGAAGTGTGTGTGGAACCGATCCCAGAATAGAAGTGGGGATCGTCCGTGGAGGGGTAAAAGAGGTGGGCTGAAGTGGCGAGCCTTTTGAGAAACGAAGAATAGGCTCGGAAGAAGGTGATGGGGTAGAAGAACTAGGGTCAGAATTAGAAGGGTGTGTATGAGGAAAGGTCTCAGCCGGGGTTCTATTGATTGATTTATCAGTATCATAAAACTCTTCCCCAAGGTGATGGTCAAGCACTCTTTCAGATCTCAACGTGATTGCATCCACAGGATGTGAATAGCCAGAATTAGGTAAAGGTTGAGCTGGAAGTTTCCCTTTCTCTCGTGCACTCATTTCGACTTTTAGTTGTGCAATTTGTTCTTCCATCGATTTGATGTTCTCATTTTGAGAGATAATGATCTTCATTACATTCTCGACGGAAGATTGCAAACTTGCCGTCCCTTGGATGGATTGTTTCATGAAGGTATCCAAGGTTTGTGCTAGTGCAGAGGTATTATCTGTACCGGTCAATTGTAAAGGACTAGACGGTGCAAAAGTGTTGGCCGGATTTTGAAAGTTTTGTGCTTGGAAGGGGTGCTGACTCAATTGAAGTTGTGGCTGTTGTTGTGGTGGAGGGACCCTTTGGAAATTGTTTTGGGTTGGAACCGTGTTTTGAAATTGTGATTGGTTCCATGCAAAATTTGGGTGATTCCTCCAACCCTGATCATATGTGGAGGAAGATGGATCGTTTCTAGGTCTTTGAAATGCGGCATTGGTATGCTCAGGACCTTGAAACGGGCATTCTTCCGTCAAGTGAGACGGATCAGAACAACATCCACATACAGTTTTGGAGAGTGATATTTGACTTAGGGCGGCAGCTAAAAATTTGTTTTCCATATTCTCGAGTTTCTTATTGATAGCTGCAATGTCAGCTCTAACTCCTATGGAAATATCATTGCCATCCCTAGACGATTGACTCACACCCTCCCACTGTAAAGATTTTTCAGCGAAATCTTCTAGAAATTTCCAGGCTTCCCCATCATCTTTTGTCATGAAGTTGCCTTGACACATGGATTCAAGGGTCTGTCTTGTGTTAGGAGTAATGCCCTCATATATGATTCGGCACAGATCCCATCTCGGGATGCCGTGATGAGGACATTGGACTAACAGATCCTTGAAGCGGTCAAGACATTTTGAAAATGTTTCATTTGGAAGCTGGGTGAATTGATAGATTTCGCTACGGACTCGAGCTGTCTTTTGATGTGGGTAGAATTTCTTAAGGAATGCTTTGACGAATTCATCCCAATTTGAAATGGAATGTGCGGTAGTGTTATATAGCCACTTCTCGGCTAAATCGCACAAAGTAAATGGGAGAAGACGAAGACGTAAAGCATCCACAGAAAGCTGTGAAGTACCCATCATTGCGCATACATTTTCAAATTTCGTGATAAACACGTATGCGTCTTCAGACTCGAGACCGTGAAATTTTGGTAGAAGGTTGATGTATTGGGGTTTTATTTGAAAATTTTCCCCGTTGGCTGGTGGAATGGAAAGACAGGTGGAAAGTGGGCCTCGTGTTGGATAGCACCTCTCTTGGAGAGAGAAGCGAGGTGGATTCTGCGCACCAACGGACGGCGGCAGAGTAGTGGAAAAGAAGTTCGATGGAGGTGGATCCATCGAAGTGGGTATGATGGTGGGTAAAAGAAAAGGTAAATGTAGAAATACCGACTTTGGGTCGATCAAAGGGACGCGGACTAACGGGCACTAGAAACCCGTGTCCAGCCTATCTTGCACTAAAAAGGGTTAGTACAAGTGGCAGCGTAGATTTATAATTAGGGGAAATGATATGAATGCGGTGTTTGTTTTGAAAAAATGATACGGATTTTTGAAAAAATGATGCAACAAAACAAATGCAACACACAAAACCCTAAAATCTAGGGGTCACCTAGGTCAAAGCTCTAGACCGCTCCTAACTGCCAAAAGACAAGTCGCAGGATAGAATCCTCCACTGCCTCTTTGTCCCCCTGTGGCCGGATAAGTGCCAGGTAAGTGGGAAGGTACTCCACTACGTAAGTAGTGGGCCTAATTAAAAACCACTAGCCTTAGACACACTCGCCTTAGGCACCACAAGAAAACGCGGATAAGCAATGAATTACCCACGGCCCTCTTCTGTCCTAATTGAGCGCGACGGTCCTTATAGTCATCTCTAGATATTTTTTTAATTAATGAGGGTAAATGCGGATGCAAGTTTTGCGATTTTCGGGGCCTAGGAAGGGTAATGAACTACCCACCTAATTTGAATTTGGTCGTGCCCCTTAAATTTCCGTATTAATATGCAAACAACCAAAAGAATCAAAACACGCACAAATTTTATTTTGCTTTTGCGGCGCTGCGATTATTTGCAAAGAAACCTGCAGCAAAGTGTTAATTGGAGTAGACAGAGAAGAAGATAAGAAAGCAGAGGAGTATACCAGCAATTTTGGTGCAGTGAACTATAAGAACTGCGGCGGATCCGCCGCGGATGTCCTCTTATGCCGCGGAATCGCGGTTCCTTCAGGGGATCACTGCACAGAATTTTGTGCACAGTCTCCTGTTCAACTCAAGAGCTCTCTGGACTTCTCTGAAAATTTTTATCCAAGCTCCAATGATTCTAGATTTTCTCGCAACAAATCACAACACATGTATTAGGGTTTGTACGAGTTTAGATCTAAAAATTGTGATGGAATAAATTGTTCAACTCAAATTTCAAAATACGAACTATTAGCGCACTATCCCCGGCAACGGCGCCATTTGATTGATTTACGTGAGTATTCCCGCCTGTCAACTGGCCCTGATGAAGAAGTGTGTGAGCCGGCAATCTGTGTATGTGTAACATACGTATCATCGATAATGGTGTAGGTGTACTAGCATAGGTATAAGAAATGCAATGAGAATAGCATGAATGCAGCATAATGCATATAATGAATCAAATGCTATGAGGTATACATATGAATAAGACCGAGTCGGTGAATCTATCAATCGGCATCCAGCCTCCCAACATCACGTACAGTACAATCCATCATACGGCATCCTCTAATTAGGGGTATGGATAAATCAACAGGTAAAAGTCATCGCGTACGGTAACCTAACGTATATCGACATTAACAAATAGGGATTCTATCAACCTATACAACATCGGGGTACAGATCTAAGTCTCGTACGGCATATCACTCATTATGCAATCATTATCCATAAAAATATATACCTATCTCTCAGGTCACATCCATGTCAATCTCGTATCAGGGGACCTATAAAGGTATCAACAATCTCATATCGACTCGAATCCATAAAATGACATATCACACGAAGTCATCATATCACATTGTATACTCATTCATCACATTAAATAAACGTCACACTTGTTCTCTTTAAAATCGTACTTATCATGATTCACTTATCATTTCATTTTCTCCCAAGTCAATTATTCATTAGCATCAACTTCAAACATATTATCATTTGCAAATCCTACTATCATGTCCGTCGCATATCATTATCAAGATATAATAAACAAACGATAATCCATATCAATGGTTGCGGGGGTGCTATACGCCATCCACCCGACTTCCCCCGTAGATATAAATCTACTCACCTGCTAAACTCCTCGCTTAGCCGTAGTCGATGCGCTTCGTCGTCTCGAAATCCACGCGAAGGTACCTATAATCAATATGAATTCGCAAAGCTATTAACATCAAGTTCCGAAAACCAAAACGGCAAGCGGTGCGCTCGTAGGTTAGAACCTATAGCCTGCGCATGCAAAACAACCAAACAACTCTCTTCATTGACGTAAAAACGTCCAACGCCCAAATACAATATCCATTCGCAAAACCAAAAAAATCCAAATACCGGAAAATATAGCCGAAACCCCAATCTAGGGTCGCTATACATAAAAACCGCTACGCCAAAAGTCCAATCACACCAATACTCATTCAAAACACATATAATTATCGTCGATAATAATATATACGTTATCTCCACGACAATTAAAACCCATGTTTTATTTTACCGAAAAGCTAGTAAGCAGTTTATATCATTTTAGCTCATCCAAACTATTTCTAGCATTTTATCTCATCCAAAACATGTTTTAGTGAAACCTAGTTTGCTAATTATCTCAATTAGACAAATAGGAACTTAACAAATATCATTTCCCACTAGGTTAAGTGTTCCCAATCTACACTTCATGATTAACCATTTAACACATCAAAACCCTAACTAGTAAACTGTAAAGTGGTATAAGAAATTATACCGATCGATCCGTGTCCTTCGGTCTTTAGCTATCATTCCAGGCACCTCGCGGCCTCTTCGATCTCCTCGTCGAAGTAGCACAACGTCAACGAATCTTTATACGGGCTCCCGCTTCAAACTGAAGCAACCCGGACATGAAGTTTGCTAACCGACATGTCCAAGATTGAAGTAGAGAGAGTGTAGAATATTTTGTCTCAAGGCACCCAAGCATTTGGGTGAAAATTTAATGAAGTTGCCATGGAATGATATCAAGTGAGCTATAAAATTTGCATGGAGGAAAATAGAGCTAGCAAAGAATTTGGCTCGGCCACTTCACAAATTGTTCTCTGTGAATTTTTTTGATCAAGTGAACACACACTATTAATTAACATAGAAAATCAAAAATCCTTTTACCACAAGTGGGGCCGACCAAGACCAGTGAATGGGTGGTGGTGGTGGTGAGTCTTAGCTTTTCAAGTGGTGATCATATGCAAATATTCATCACAAATATCTTTGCAAAAATCCTAAGCATGACAAAAGAAATTAATGCACAATATACCTTGCAAATAACCCATGCTTGAATTAATGTCCAAGTGACTCACCCAAATGTCTCACCACAAACAAATCCCACTCCAAATGATAATTTCGGCCAAGACTTGAATTGAAGGAAAATGTGGCCAAAAAAGAATGTACAAACTCAAACCATTAATTAACACATTAAAATAATATTTTAATTACGGAAAAATTCTATGTGAACCAAAACTTTCCATTGACGCCTAAAGTTCGCGCACTAGTTTTATTCTAGCTAAACTAGGTGCCGGCAAGTTTATACGGAAATTTGATCACAATCGGGTTAAAACGGAAAATACCGACTATTTTACCCTAAAACCGAAAAATTCATATAACGATTTCAGAAACGTTACAATCCTTTAATTGTTCCTAGTCGAGAGAGTATCGAGACAGGGCATCGATATTCCAGAATAGACTAGTGTGTACATTTCTTGACCCTGTATGGGACGATGGTTGATCCCACAGCCATTGGTGTTTGACATCAAAGATTGTACACATGTGCTCATTGGAGAATGGGTACACAAACAGGACTCGCCGAGAACTCCTAAATGGTATTATACCTATCGTCAGATAGCAGTTCTCTGGTGACACTGGTACAGGTTGGTCTGTAGACCCGAGATCGTCATAGAGTCTTGTGTGATTTCCACTGTGCTTTAATTTCCTCCCTACCACGGTCAAGAGAGCGTGCAAACAGGTAGATTTTGGGTACAGTCCCGAGTCACTTGGCGGCAATGAGCGATATGAGGGGTTTCGTCTCTCCCGATAATGGGAGTTGATGTTGCGCTATAATCGATTGGTTATAACAGGAAGTCCCTGGACATGACTGATGATGAGATTTACTGGTAAGTGTTATCAGTAGTTTCTCGACCCGTTATGAGCCTCACATCAGCATGACTTATCAAGTTATTGGGCTCTGACATTTACCACCCCCAGACTCAATATGCGACATATCAGACGAAGAGACCGGACTGTACGGTAGTGTTACTTACAGGATTCATAGGAGTTTGGACAAGCTTACTTATTGATATTCTGATCCCTTAATACCTAGGTAGCCGTTACATCCAGCTAGTACCGCTGATGGCTTGTGGGTGACTGATATGATCATCACCTGCTGCTGGCGTATTGACGAGTTTTTAGAGTCCTACACAGAGGTTTCATAGTTCAAGCGAAACGAAGTAGGGCACATATGTGATATGTGCGGGACCGAGACTAAATACATGTATGTGATACAGTATTCTAATCTCGCAACATAGGTTATATGCGATATAACCGGATTATTGAATCAAGTGTTGATTCAATAATTTATTATATGTATATTTGATATACATATAAATGATATTAGTCGGTTATATGTGATATAGCCGTATTATTAAATCAAGTGTTGATTTAATAATTTAATATATAATTATATATTTGATATATTAATATATATTAACTAATATTAGCTCACTTAAGAATTTCTTTTCTACAAATACATTTAAATATGTATGTGATATATATTAATGTATTTAATACTGTGTCATGCTAGATGATACATTGGATATGGGTATATAAGACTCACACCAAACTAAAGATAATTTGGGTGATTAATTATTAAGGAAAAAACAAAATTAGGTGGAAAATGCCATGGCTTAAGATACTTATGGAAGCATGTAGAAGTCTTGACTTAGTCCACTAATTTTGTTTTACTCTAGATATTTATTAACCCAACCATTATGTTTAGCCATGGTTAACTGTAACACCCTAGTTCATTTATACCAGTTCTATTTTGGGTATTTCTTTATTTATGGCTATTTCTTAATTTATTGTGTTTTGGGTGTGAATTGTATAATTGGCATCTGTATTTGTATCCGACCCGACCCGCTTGCTGAAAACCCATCTTGATTTCTGTTTATGATTTATCCCAGCCAGTTATGAGAATCTGTGCACTTTCATATTGTTTATACTGCATACTGACATTATATCTGGCATCTGCATTTTTTTAATAAAACAAGTAAAGTCAAATAAATTATTTTAAAAATATTTAGCATGGCCTGCATCATACCTCTGATCCTGTGGTAGTATCTGTGTATCGTGTCCTCGTCCCGTTCAGTGAAACGGACCTGTTTGGATAGCTACGTGCACGCTACGTGTATTTGTTCTTTGGGGTATGCATTTTCGTTACCTGGATATTCTATTTTGGTTTTGGTTGATACGTATATTAACCGTATTTTCAAACCATAATTTTAGACCCAACCCGGACGTATTTTGGACTATTTTTGTATTAGCCAAAAACTCAAATTTTCTTAATATTATATTCTTATAATATTAATTGTTTAATATATAAAATTATATACGTTTAAAATTTCTTTAACAAAAAAAAAATATTCTAAAAGTATTTTCCTAACATCCTAATCTCTCACAGCTCTCTCTCTCTCTTTCTTTATATTTTTTTATACATATATTAATTCCTTATATTTTTTCCCTACCCTATTTAAAAAACCCCACGTCTCTCTCTCTTCTTCTTTATTTCTTTTCCCCTCTGCAACCCATGCTTTTCACCCTCACGAGAAACCCTACCGCCGACCCTGCAATCTCTTCACCGTCACCCCCCTCGCCGTGATCCCCTCCGTCTCCTCACCTCCTCCCGACATTATCACTACCACTCCACTTCTTCCTCGAACCCTGCAAAACCCAACCCCGACGAACCCATCACCAGGCCGCTTTGCCTCGCCTTCACCACCTCTACCCTCGTCGATCGCTGCCGTCGGCCCTCACGTCATCGACCACCCCATCACCACCACGTCTTTCCTCCTCCCTGCACTCCAGATCACTCCACCACCAACCTCGCTGCAACCTCCGACCTCGTTTGCACCTTTGCCGGAGCTCCGATCCCGTCGCCTTCGCGCACTCGACACCATCGCCTCTCCTCTGTCCCAAACCCATAGCACCAAACGCACAACCCTCTTCTTCTTCTCCTTCAAATTCTTCTTCTCTTTTCTCTTTCATGAATTCTTGTTTTCCGGTCATCGCCGGAGTCATGCCGCCGCCGACGATCCGGACAAACCATACCATCACCACAGTACCACTACAATACCAAAATCATACCATCACCACTTCCATGTCACGACCATGTCGCGGCCAGATCGTGTCCAGATCGCGACCAGACCATGCACCAGATCGTGTCCAGATCACGACCAGACCACTACCAGACCATGCACCAGATCGCGACCAGACCATGCACCATACCCAGACCGTGCCATGACCGTGTCATCACTGTACTCGGACCGTGTCACGCCATGTGCCCTGCTTCTGTGCCACGTCATGTCCGCTTCGTACTCGGCCCATGCCCCTTGTGTGCCACCATCGCACCAGTCCCGTGTCACTGCAAGACCCAGCACCGTGTCGTGTCATTTCACACACCGTATCGTGTCGTGTCGCACTAGGCCGCCTGCATATCGACCATTGTTTCTGAGGCAAGTTTATCTTGCTACATGCTATACTACTATATTTTGTATTCATGCGAAAAATAATATTACATATTGTTTAGTTATGCATCTAATGTTACAGTTTTACAGTTTTACAATATCCGTTCACATCCGTACAGTTTACTACATATCTAGTCGCATGCAAGTTTATCTTGCTACATGCTATAATACATATTTTGCATCCATATAAAATATCCCATGTTGATTGCGTTGTACATCCATATTAAAGTTTTACTGTTTTCGGATACCCGTATGCATCTATATCATTTATTATATATGTAGCTGTATTTACAGATCACATTAATTCATGTTACTGTTACATTAGTACTGCATGCTTGATAATGTGCATCCTACATAGTCATGGAGCTGTAGTTGTAACCCCTGAAAGATAATTGTGCATCCATGTTTTATTGTGTACCCATACCATTAATTCTATATATCTAATTGCATGCCATGCTATATTAATTCATAATACTGTTACATTAGTACCCCATGCTTGATAATGTGCATCCTACATAGTCATGATGTAACCCTTGATAGATAATTGTGCACCCATGCTTCTACAGTACATCCGTACTTTTACTGTGATTCGATACTTGCTACATTTTACTGTTGGGCATCCATGTGATACATATACACTACCTGACATGACCTGATATACCACTACTTGACATGTTACCTTATCCTGTTTCTAATACCGACAATCCTGACATGTTGTCCTGATGGACATTACTGTTGTCTGCATAGACAAAATCTGTACCTGTTTGATCCTGTGTTGGCATTAGATATTGATTGACAATACCTGACTTGAACACATAACCTTGGGGGTAAGGGGAAATCAAGAATGTAACCGAACGTAACTCAAAGGGCTATTATATTGTTTGCCGTTTTTCCGGGCGTTACGGAATATATTGTTTGCCGTTTTTCCAGGCGTTACGGAATAATCCTGTTACCGTGGTCCCGTGGGGAATGAACGGGGCATAGACCGATGGGTTATGATGAGGATTACATTAATTGATTTCGAATACTTTAGAATAGATAACCCAGTAGTATAGTTTAGATTACTCACTGCACTTCACCTGCACGTGTACTCTTCACTGTTCTATATCCATGTTTACTTGTTACATTCATGTTACCATTCATGCTTGCATATCTCGTTACATCCTGGTTGCTTATTATTATTGAGATTATGACGCACTGACGTCTGGGTTTTGCATGGCCCAGATCC
This sequence comes from Agapanthus africanus, assembly GCA_030015575.1. Taxonomy (NCBI): domain Eukaryota; kingdom Viridiplantae; phylum Streptophyta; class Magnoliopsida; order Asparagales; family Amaryllidaceae; genus Agapanthus; species Agapanthus africanus. Next base: position 358,136,101 of record JASDDO010000008.1, read on the forward strand.
TCTACCTTTGTCGCAGGCCGATCAGGAGTACTTCAGCCGACAGGCCGAGCAGTGAGGATCCTGTTAGTATCCAGTTTAGTTTAGTTTCTTTCCGTATTTTTATTTCCTGATGTGAGCCCGTATTTAGGACGTACTTTCCAGATTGTTATTGCTTATTGGATTTATTGCTTCTGCATATTATTTCTTGACCCGTATATCCTGGCATACGGACATGTACTAGATATTTTATTTTATTTCTACTGTTCTTGATATCTATAGACAGCTGTAATGTGACTGTGGAGGGATGTTTCCTAACCACAGGTAGCATGGTTGGCTCTGTCACGTACCGATCTTAGCGCACTATGGTGTAATGTTTTAGAAATTGTTATGGGAATTTTTCCGTTTTAGGACAAAATAATCGGTATTTTCTGTTTTAATCCGATTTTGATCAAACTTCCGTATAGACTTGCCGGCACCTAGTTTAGCTAAAATAAAGCTAGTGCACGAGCTTTGGGGGTATATGGAAAGTTTTGGTTCAAATAGATTTTTTCCCTAATTAAATATTATTTTAAGTGGTAAATTATACACGTAAATTGTGGAAATTACTTCTTATGAGAATATTTGCTAATCTAATTATAAGAAGTAGTTAGAAGATTCTTTTTAAATATCTAGATATTTTTTTATGACTAATGGTTTCTATTTTAAAAAGAAAAGAAAAGATGAAAAGGTGGCAAAATAGCATTAATTAGCATTTATTGTAAATTGCTAGAACTTTCTCCAGTTTAATTACACAAACAGCCCCCATCAACCATTGGCCGAGCCCTCCCCAAATCTGTCCCAAATTTATCCTTAGCTCATTTCTTCATTCTTTGCTCACTAAATCCTTCAAAAATCCCAAAAATAATCCACAAATTCCTAAATAAAATTAAACCATCAATTTCCTTTCACTAAACTTGCTTGGTTCTTCAAGAAAAATTTGATTATTTGGAGGCTTGAGTTGATGGAATTTTGTGCTAGGATTTGTTCTTAAGAGGTATAATTTCTTACCTTAATCCTTAATTAATTGTTTAAATCTTAAACTAGCTATTTAAGTTAGCTAATTATATGATTATTATAGCTTTTAACTCTTGATAAATCCATTATTCATAATTTTTAAGAAATTCAAGTTAGGGTTAAAAGCTTGGTGAAAAGTTTAATATTAATTGAAGTTTAAGAAAATCTTAACTTAGTAGAAAATGATAATTATTGTTAAATACTACTTTGTCTAATTAAGGGTTTTTGCTTACTAGGTTTTGCTAAATCTTAATTAAGCAAGTTTTAAAAATATGGAAGTGGTTTGGATAGCTTAGTTAAGCAATTATAAGATGTTTGAAATCTTTAGATTTGTGTTAGCTTTGAGCTTGTGTGAAATATTATGATAAGTTGCTTACTAGGTTTCGGGGTTTTTCCGACGTGGGTTCGATTGGTCGTTGCGAGGTTATATCTATTATATTCATCGGGTTATCCATTTGTACATTGTATATCTTTTTGTTGGATCCAGTATTCTCCATGTAAGTCCACGTTACCCGTCCTCGGTTCTTTGGGGTTGCGGAAATGGTGAAAAACGATTTTTTCGGTGGGGGGAACATGGACTCTAGAAACGGATCTTTGTTAAACAAACTATCTAACAACCTAACTAGGAGTTTAGCTACTAGGTTAGGGGTTATACCTAAACTTGAACTCCTTCTCTTCAACTTCTTGTGGTGGTCGGATCGGCCTCACCTCGTCGTCTCCTTGTGCCGAAGATGGATCCACCCGAAAGCTTCTACCTTTGGCTCCAACCTCAATCTAGAGGAAACTAGAATACTTGGCTTGCTAGACCTTGTACACTAGGATGAGTAAAGGAGTGTTTTGGGTTTTATCTCTATGGTTCTTATTTCTCAACTCATGAGATAATAGAACCATGAGCTAGAGAGAGAGCAAGAGCAAGAGGAGAGCTTTTAGGATGAGAGAGAATCAATATGATAGAATGAAGAAGACATTTTACCTCCATGCTCTCATAACACCAAATAATCATAATAATAACAATAATTAAGCATCTTGTGATGGTTCAGGTCAATGGCATTATCATTTCATGCATTTAATACATTTTGTGAACAAACAAGCAAGCAAAAGTCATAGCCATGAAATGATAGCCATTGTCATGATGATGGTCAACAAGTCCAACCCAGTCAACAAGTCAACAGAGTCAACCTTTCAACCCAACCATGGCACAATAATACTTAATTAATATTATTATTAATCATATTTCTTATTCTCATTAGGGTTTAGCAAAAGTCAACAGTCAACAACCCTAATGAGAATCCTCTGCCTCTGTCAACCGTGCATACACACCCGCATCCGCGTTCCGAGGAACACGAATACAAACGAGATAAAACCAATCCCAAAACGTATACTAGGATCTGGTTTAAACCAAAGCCCGCTAGTAATAACTGCCCGGACACCAAACGTGCACAAGTGCGCGGATGTGACCGAACCCTGTCGCAAAACCATGCGACCTCTGCTCTTTTGCCTAAAGGCGAATAGCTCTCTGTGTGGGACTCTAAAGACTCGACACTACGCTGGCAGTGAGTTTAACCACAGACCGCAAGCGGCACTAGCTATGCGTAACGGCCCCTAGGTAGATGCCGATAAGAAGACTGATGAGGTGAACTCATCCGAACTCCTACTGAGCCTGAATGTGACAGTCTCCGTACAGTCCGGTCTGTTCGTCTGAGAATATCGCATGGCGGGCCTAGGGGGACGGTAAACGTCAGTCCCCTAATAGCGGTACAAGTCGTGTCGGAGTGTAGCCCAGAACACCCTGAGATAACACTGGAAACCTACCAGTGCATCTCGCTTGCCCTGGCCAGGGACGACTGTGTGTAATGGCTCTCCTTGACACAACGCGATATCAACTCCCAATACCGGGAGAGACGAATCCTATCTAACCGTCACTGCCTCCAAGTGCTTCAGGACTGCACCCAACTACTACCTGTTTGCACGACTCCTTTGAGCCGTGGTAGGGTAGTAATCAAAGTACAGTGAGAACACACTCGAGGCGAAGTGACAGTGTCAAGTCAGCGGACTAAGCTGTACTCATGTCACCTGGGAACTGATAACTGACGATAGGTATAATACCAACCAATCAGTTCCCGACGAGTCCTGTCCAGTGTACTCGTAACCTAACGAGCACCCGCATACTATCTCAAGTACGACGTACTGACGGCTGTGGGAAAGACCGTCTCCCCTGCTGGGATGAGAAGCACATACGCTAGTCTACTCCGGAGTATCGATGCCCTGTCTCGATAGTCCTACGACTAGGGACCTGTATAAGGATGTGCTTGTGGATTACCCAGCCCCCACGAGTGTGACTGCCATCACAGCGCTGGTAATCAAGAAAAGATCCTAAGGGCTCTACTAATGTGTATAGGCGATATGTTAAAGGAAACACATGTACACACATTGAAGTAGAGACAAACCAGTAGCATACTACTATTTTGAGCAAGATTGTCTATACAATGGTGAATATCCCAAGCTTCCATTAAGTAATATACAAACTAGTATGATACAGTAATGGCCTCTAGGGCATATACACTAACAATCTCCCACTTGCACTAAGGCCATGTACTGGCGTATCGAAGACCTATCATCTCGATCAGCCGCTCGAACTGAGTCTGGGGTAAGGCCTTCGTGAATGGATCAACAGTGTTATCTTCCGTAGCAACCCTCCGAACCTCGATCTCCCTGATTAGGTGATACCGCCTCAAGATGTGTCTGGACTTCTGATGGGACCTGGGTTTCTTCGCTAAAGCTATAGCCCCATTGTTGTCGCAATACAGAGGTATTGGATCAACAATGGACGGAACCACCTGAAGTTCTGTCAAGAACTTCCTCATCCAGACGGCTTCTTTTGCTGCATCAGCAGCAGCGATATATTCCGCTTCCATCGTCGAGTCAGCAACGGTTTCCTGTTTGGAACTCTTCCAACACACCGCCCCTCCATTGAGGGTAAAGACAAAACCCGACATGGACTTGGAATCATCCTTGTCAGTCTGGAAGCTGGAGTCAGCAAATGCCTCAATCTGGAGGTCTTTTCCGCCATACACCAAGAACATCTCCTTAGTCCTTCTCAGGAACTTGAGAATGTTCTTTACCGCTATCCAGTGCTTCTCCCCAGGGTTTGACTGATACCGGCTTACCACACTCAGCGCATAAGCTACATCTGGTCTGGCACACAACATCGCATACATTATAGAGCCTACCGCAGAAGCGTAGGGTATAATAGACATGCGATCCCTTTCCAAATCAGTCTTGGGAGACATCTCTTTGGAGAGGGTGATCCTGTGACAAGCCGGCAGATTACCGCGCTTGGAATCTTTCATACTGAATCTTTTCAGTATGTTGTCGATGTTCCTGGACTGCGAAAGTCCTAATATCCTTTTGGATCTATCACGATAGATCCGGATCCCCAGATGTAAGTGGCATCACCCAGGTCTTTCATGGAGAACCTGTGTGACAAGAACCCTTTGACAGATTGTAGCATAGGAGTATCATTTCCTATCAAAAGAATGTCATCCACGTATAAAATGAGGAATACGATAGTTCTTGCTACAAATCTATTATAGATGCATGGTTCATCTGGATTTTTGATAATGCCAAAATCTTTGACTGTCTCATCAAAACAGATGTTCCAACTCCGCGATGCCTGCTTTAGTCCATAGATGGACTTAAGCAACTTGCACACCTTTCCGCTGCTTCCACTCTGAATGAAACCCTCTGGCTGGTCCATATAGACACACTCCTCTAAATTTCCATTTAGAAAAGCAGTCTTTACGTCCATCTGCCAAATCTCATAATCGTGGAAGGCAGCAATGGCAAGAAAGATCCGAATGGATTTCAGCATAGCCACTGGAGAAAAGGTTTCGTCATAGTCCAAACCAGGTCTTTGACGAAAACCCTTTGCAATAAGTCTAGCCTTATAGGTCTCAACCTGTCCATCTACACCAATCTTCTTCTTGAAGATCCACTTGCATCCTACGGGTTTTACCCCATCTGGAGCAATGTCCAAAGTCCATACTTTGTTGGTGTACATGGACTCCATTTCGGTCCGCATTGCATCCAGCCATTTTACTGAGTCAACGCTCTGAATGGCCTGCTGGAAGCTAGTAGGCTCATCACTATCAATGATGCAATCCTCTCTATCCCCGTCTATGAGAAAACCGTAGTATCTCTCGGGCGGATGAGACTGCCTATTACTCCTGCGGAGCGGCGTAGGAATGTCATGTTCTTTTGAACCCTCTGGTTCTTCTAAGATTTCAGTAATAGCTCCTGGTTCTGGAATTTCTTCCAGTTCTATTGCGCTCCCACTTATCTGATTTTCCAAAAACTCAGTTTCCAAGAAGCAGGCATGACGAGAAACAAAAACCTTTTGTTCCTCTTCGCAATAGAAGAAATATCCCTTGGAGTTCTTTGGATATCCCATAAACTTGCACTGTACTGAGCGTGCCTCGAGTTTGTCCGCATGCTGCTTTTTGACAAAAGCTGGACATCCCCATGTCTTAATGTGCTTAAGATAGGGTTTCTTCCCACACCACATCTGATATGATGTGGTAGGCACAGTCTCAGTTAGAACTCGGTTCAAAAGATATGTAGCTGATTCTAGTGCATATCCCCAGAATGATCGTGGTAACTCAGCGTTACTCATCATGGAACGTACCATATCCAATAGGGTCCGGTTCTGTCTCTCCGATACACCGTTATGTTACGGAGTGTATGGAGGAGTAAGCTGAGAGAGAATTCCATTCTCTTTTAGGTAATCCAGGAACTCGGCACTCAAGTATTCACCACCTCGATCAGATCTCAGTGTCTTGATACTTTTGCCGGTTTGTTTTTCTACTTCATTCTTATATTCCTGGAATTTTCCAAAGGCTTCGGATTTATGTTTCATTAAGAAGACATATCCGTACCTTGAAAAGTCATCCGTAAAAGTAATGAAGTAAGAATAACCGCTTCGCGCATGCATAGACATTGGACCGCACACGTCGCTGTGTACGAGTCCCAAGAGCTCGCTCGCTCTTACTCCGTGTCCAGTGAACGGAGTGTTTGTCATCTTTCCTTTGAGATAGGATTGACAAGTTGCATATGATTGATATTCGAACGGATCTAAATATTCTTCTGTATGTAATTTCGTCAACCTTCTCTCATTGATGTGACCCAGTCTACAATGCCATAAGAAAGCCTGATTTGTTTTCGGAGACTTTCTTTTGTGTGTATTCTGGACATTGAAAATCTGTGGTTGGTTTAATACGTATATACCATTGCTTAATGTACCTGACCCAATCAAAACTTGATTAAGGTGAATGTTTACAATATTTCTTACAAATACAAATTCATAACCTTCTTTAGATAATAAAGATACAGGTATGATATTACAAGTCGCATTGGGTACAAAATAACAATCACGCAAAACCAAAACATGTCCATCTGACATCCCCAAGTGATAGACCCCACGGACTCAACATCCATGCCAGCTCCGTTTGCAACTCTGAAGGTCATATCACCTGCCTTCAAAACCCTACGCTTTCTCAGTGCCTGCATGGAATTATAGATATGAGATCCTGATCCGGTATCCAATACCCAGGAAGTAGAGTTTATTGATAGACAGTTTTCAATAACATACACACCTGAAGCTGAAGCCGCAACTTGCTTCGGGTCCTGGTTCTTGGCCTTCCAAGCCCTGCAATCCTTTTTCCAGTGTCCTTTCTTATGACAATAGAAGCCCTCTTCCTTTCCCACAAGCTGCCCCGCTACCTTTGTTGCTTTTGCTTTTCCCTTCGTTTCCACTTTACTAACACCGCCCCTTGGTTTGGCGGGGGCTTTCTTCTTTTTTCCCTTGGCTTTCTCCTTGGACTTAGAAGAGGAAGATCCTCCTACAAACAAAGTGGATGTTTCCCTACCTTTCTGTAGGGTGCCCTCTGCACTCCTCAACATGTTGAGGAGCTCCGGAAGTTCAACTTCTTTTCCTTGCAAGTTGAAGTTCAGGATAAACTGGGCGTAAGTAGAAGGAAGGGACTGGAGAATCAAGTTCGTATAGAGCTCGTTCTCTAACGTGGTCCCAAGGTCCGCGAGCTCTTCAATAAAGCCAATCATCTTAAAGCACGTGTTCCGCTACGGATGATCCGACGGCCAATCTCGCCGAAAACAACTTTTTCGAGACTTCGTATCTAGCGATACGGGATTGCTTTCCATATAGTTCCTTAGTATGGAGAAATATGGATTCTAGGTCCATATTCTCGTGCCTCCTCTGATGTTCATTGTCCATTGAGGCAAGCACGAGGCACTTGGCCTTCGCGCAATCGATCTCCCAGGTTTTACGGATTTCCTTATCCGCGATGCTGGAGGTGGGACCTGGGACAGGGGGAGCTTCGGTGGTAAGGAGATACCCCAACTTGTCGTAAGTGATTACCATTTTGACATTCCTGAGCCAATCTTTGTAGTTTGGCCCTGTTAGTATATTTTTATCTAGAAGTAAATTAAGTCCGGTCATGACGATTGGTCGCTGCAATTAGGAGAGAGAGAGAAGAAACACTCAGCATGATACTCTTGCAAGTTTAGAGTGGTTTTTAGTTTGTCTAAACAGGATGGCTCCCACTGTTTCTCGAATCCCTCCTCAAACCAAAAAGGAAGAATTAGTCGGGATCAATCTCACCGTACAATACTTGCTTTACCATTCAGCCGGGCCAGTGTCAGTACTTCGAGGGAGGTTTTCCAACGCTTTCGCGAAGTTTCTTAATTTAAGAACCTCTTTTCCCTGGGGGCGTAGCCCCGCTAACACCTTTCTAGACACCTACTTGGTTTATAGCATTGATCGTTAAGTGAGAAATTTCTCGAGGAGTAGCATATACTCACAGTAGGATCGAGATCCAAATATCATCGCGTGACAAAACTGAAGGAATTCTACCAGAATCATCACACTCCAAATGGTATGCAGCGCTAGCAAGTTTCTGGTTCTTTAGAAATTTCCGATGTGGATTTTTGCCCCATGCTTTTATGACCTTGACTTTGGCCAACAAATCATAAGTCACATGTCAAGTTCTACCCGTCATTCTCCAGGTTAATTTGAACCCACCCGTACCTACCCTTGACTTTGGCCAACAAGGCAGTACGACTGTCCCAAACCAACGCATCTATCTATGCTGCATATGAATACCCAATAGCTACCAAACACTGTGCCTTGATTTTGGCCAACAAACACAGCTTGAATACTATTGACTATTCATATGAAATGATGGAGGGCTACGAATGGTTTTGGTGAAACCGTGAACGTAGTGAACTTGATATAATCGATGGAACGAGATAGCTTTTAAAGGGAGTGGTTCAAGCTCCGCGTTTAAAAGTTGGTTTTTGAAAAGAACCGAGTAGTTTTGAAAGTGTTCCAACGACTTTACTTTGGTTTATTTTCTTGCATTAATTTTAATGCGTCCCATCATTTAATCATACCATTGCAGAAAACAACGAAAATATGACGTACGCTTATGCCATCCGCATTCGCCACGGGGCCCCGTCATTACCCGTTAGGTTACTTAACTAATGACAGAGCGGGGGCTGGACTAGCGCGGATGCAAAACATAAGCAACGCGTAAATAGATATCATATATAGATATATACATTCGTCAGATGCAATGATAGCCATTCCAGATCACAGATGAACACATTGGATATACTAAGAATCCGCATTCCGTACGAGCCTGTAACGAAAAGCGGATTACACGGTCGCGGTGAATAGCCAATACCCCACCCTAGACCCCTACGGGTGCGGAAAATTACCCGCCAAATACCCGAAGTGAAGCAACCTCCCTCAACAACGTGAGTAGGCCACTCGGCACTTCGAGGCACCCGGTAGTTTGTGCACCCCTCCTTGGGTCTATCCTAGGAGCAAAAACAGTAAAAGAAATTATATAATGGCGGCTACAACCTCATCCCGGATGTGCGGCCATACAAATAATATTACATCAATTACAAATTACATGAATTGAAAGATAAAGAAAACTCTCATCTCACAACCCCCTGGCTATTCATCCGCGACAATCCAATGAATTCATATACACATACCATCGACATTACAGATCACAGATATGTATAGCCCCCACTAATCGACGTATAGCGATTAGCAGACGTTCAATACATATATCACATCGCAGATATAAACCCGTTAGCTAAAGTCTTTAGAAGTTCGATCAAAATACGAATTTTTAACCACCCCAAAAACAAATTTTGCTTTCTGGAAAATCTGGGCAGAAAAATCATATTCCAAAAATCCCAAAATACCCCAAGAAACACACTGCAGCAAAACCGAACCACGGCCGAGTCAACTCGGTCGCGGATCCGCGGCAAGAAGCTCTTCTTGCCGCGTTTCCACGGTGAGTTTGTCGGCTCAGTGGATCGTTTTTCTATTGTGTTCACTAAAAACCCTGAGACGATTTTTCAGATGTGTTAAATTATTTTTAGAGCAGAATAAAAATCGACAGAAAGTTTAAAGTTCGGGCATGTTTTGTGATTTTTTCTCCGATCGAACTTCTAGTTACTTTGCTAACATGTTAGATAGTGTTTAACTAGGCTCTGATACCACTGTAAGTCCACGTTACCCGTCCCCGGTTCTTTGGGGTTGCGGAAATGGTGAAAAACGATTTTTTCGGTGAGGGTAACATGGACTCTAGAAATGGATGTTAAACAAACTATCTAACAACCTGACTAGGAGTTTAGCTACTAGGTTAGGGGTTATACCTAAACTTGAACTCCTTCTCTTCAACTCCTTGTGGTGGTCGGATCGGCCTCACCTCGTCGTCTCCTTGTGCCGAAGATGGATCCACCCGAAAGCTTCTATCTTTGGCTACAACCTCAATCTAGAGGAAACTAGAATACTTGGCTTGCTAGACCTTGTACACTAGGATGAGTAGAGAAGTGTTTTGGGTTTTATCTCTATGGTTCTTATTTCTCAACTCATGAGACAATAAAACCATGAGCTAGAGAGAGAGCAAGAGGAAGAGGAGAGCTTTTAGAATGAGAGAGAATCAATATGATAGAATGAAGAAGACTTTTTACCTCCATGCTCTCATAACACCAAATAATCATAATAATAACAATAATTAAGCATCTTGTGATGGTTCATGTCAATGGCATTATCATTTCATGCATTTAATGCATTTTGTGAACAAACAAGCAAGCAAAAGTCATAGCCATTAAATGATAGCCATTGTCATGATGATAGTCAACAAGTCCAACCTAGTCAACCGGTCAACAAAGTCAACAAGTCAACAAAGTCAACCTTTCAACCCAACCATGGCACAATAATACTTAATTAATATTATTATTAATCATATTTCTTATTCTCATTAGGGTTTAGCAAAAGTCAACAGTCAACAACCCTAATGAGAATCCTCTGCCTCTGTCAACCGTGCATACACACCCGCATCCGCGTTCCCAGGAACACGAATACAAACGAGATAAAACCAATCCCAAAACATATACTAGGATCTGGCTTAAACCAAAGCCCGCTAGTAATAATTGCCCGGACGCCAAACGTGCACAAGTGCGCGGATGTGACCGAACCCTGTCGCAAAACCATGCGACCTCTGCTCTTTTGCCTAAAGGCGAATAGCTCTCTGTGTGGGACTCTAAAGACTCGACACTACGCTGGCAGTGGGTTTAACCACAGACCGCAAGCGGCACTAGCTGTGCGTAACGGCCCCCAGGTAGATGCCGATAAGAAGACTGACGAGGTGAACTCATCCGAACTCCTACTGAGCCTGAATGTGACAGTCTCCGTACAGTCCGGTCTGTTCGTCTGAGAATATCGCATGGCGGGCCTAGGGGGCGGTAAACATCAGTCTCCTAATAGTGGTACAAGTCGTGTCGGAGTGTAGCCCAGAACACCCTGAGATAACACTGGAAACCTACCAGTGCATCTCGCTTGCCCTGGCCAAGGACGACTGTGTGTAATGGCTCTCCTTGACACAGCGCGATATCAACTCCCAATACCGGGAGAGACGAATCCTATCTAACCGTCACTGCCTCTAAGTGCTTCGGGACTGCACCGAACTACTACCTGTTTACACGACTCTTTTGAGCCGTGGTAGGGTAGTAATCAAAGTACAGTGGGAACACACTCGAGGCGAAGTGACAGTGTCAAGTCAGCGGACTAAGCTATACTCATGTCACCTGGGAACTGATAACTGACGATAGGTATAATACTAACCAATCAGTTCCCGATGAGTCCTGTCCAGTGTACTCGTAACCTAATGAGCACCCGCATACTATCTCAAGTACGACGTACTGACGGCTGTGGGACAGACCGTCTCCCCTGCTGGGATGAGAAGCGCATACGCTAGTCTACTCCGGAGGATCGATGCCCTGTCTCGATAGTCCTACGACTAGGGACCTGTGTAAGGATGTGCTTGTGGATTACCTAGCCCCCACGAGTGTGACTGCCATCACAACGCTGGTAATCAAGCAAAGATCCTAAGGGCTCCACTAATGTGTATAGGCGATATGTTAAAGGAAACACATGTACACACATTGAAGTAGAGACAAACCAAGTAGCATACTACTATTTTGAGCAAGATTGTCTATACAATGGTGAATATCCCAAGCTTCCATTAAGTAATATACAAACTAGTATGATACAGTAATGGCCTCTAGGGCATATACACTAACACTCCATCTACATCTTCTTGTATTTGATTTAGAGACGAGTTGTGAGGATTCGGTATTGTACTATTATTTTGGTGACTTTGGGTGTCGTGCTTGTGGGAGCCGGTTTTGTTGAAAAGTTTTACTTTTTTATGCAGTTTTCTTTTATATTTCTTCGCTTCGGCGTCGTATATATGTTTGTGGTGGTTGTCTCTGCCGTTGGGCGTGATTTTCTCCCGTTTGGGATGCTTTATATTTTATCTATGTTGTACCCGTTTTTGGGGCTAGTTTTTACAAAAGGAGGTGCTGCCGGAATTTTCAAGAAAGAAAACTAAAGTTAAAGATTTTACTTAAGATTTTCCGAATGTTTTAAACTATGTTTTTCTCCGTTCATCCAGTTTTGGGTGGTTTAGATTTCTTGGTTTCGGCTTACTTAAGTTGCGTACGCCTGTAGACGTTACGTAGTTTAAGTGCCGGTTACGGGCCAAATTTTGGGTCGTGACAAAGTTGGTATCAGAGCGCTAGATTTTACCTTTCGGAGTGTAGGATGACCTTGGTATGATGGAGTAGGTAGCTTAATCAGAGTAACGTAGCGTGCGTATGTTCCGCGGCATACTTATGACACGGTACTCTGCCTAAGTGACCTTAGGACTTGTTGATTGAAATTCCATCCGCGATTTATATACATCCTTGTGATTCCATTTCTGTATCCTTATCGAATCTTGTTTCAATTTCTAGCCTATATGCCGCCGAAGACTACGAGGGCACAGAGTGCGGCCGCGAGGGCCGAGATCAGAGTGGACTCGTCTGAGGCGAGGACTGATCAGGGTGGTACGCCTGTTGTACCGGAGCACATTGCTATTTTTGGGGCTGGTATGCAGGACCTGCGCCAGATGATGGGGACTTTAGTTGAGGCCATTTGGACGCAGGGGCAGGCAGTTATTCCACCTGTTGCAGGGACCACGATGGTACCTACTGTTCCGGCAGTTGCAGTTACAGCTCCGGAGGTTATTACCGTGTCACTGACCGTGTTCATGAGGCTGAGGCCTCCGGTGTTCACTGGAATAGATGCTACTGAGGATCCGCAGTCGTTTATCAACCGGATGGCCAAGATTTGTCGTTCGCTCCGTTGCTCCGACGAGAGATGGGTGGAGTTCGCGAGCTTCCATCTGGAGGGTCTGGCCCAGAAGTGGTGTGAGTCCTTGGAGAGGGGCAGAGCCGCGGGTCTTGCTTCTATGACCTGGACTGAGTTTGTGATGGCATTTCTCGCCCTTTTTCTTCCACCAAGCATTTGGGATGCGCGAGCACACAGATTTGAGTCGTTACGCCAAACTCTGGGGATGACGGTGTCTGAGTATGATGTACTGTTTACCGAGCTGTCTGTGTATGCTCCGTATTTGGTGGCGACTGAGGAGATGAGGGTGAAGAGGTTTGTTCGAGGCCTGCTTACCCAGTTGTTCCTAGCTATCAGCATTCAGCATTGTGACACGTATGCGGCAGTAGTGGATGCAGCCCTTTTGGTGGAGGAGCGTCTTTCTGAGTCATCGGTTGTTCCGGAATGGAAGAGGACTCGTACGGATGTATCAGCACAGACGGAGGTTTGCACGCCGAGGCAAATTTCCTTAAGACTCGGGGATTAGCAGAGACGTTGGACGGGGACAGTTATTCAGCTCTTATTCCCAGGAGGGTCAGCGGCCGTCTTATGGGTGCTTTGGGTGTGGCAGTCTACATCACCTTGTTCGGGATTGTACCGTGGTATGTCAGAGAGGGCCAGGCATACCCCAGGTTACCCTACCACCTTCTCCGCCTTAGAGAGCGTTGCCTCTTATTCCTGTTGTTGCGCCGCGTCAGACTCCTGCTCAGAGAGGTCATGGTCGCGGTGGTTTTGTACCGAGAGGACGAGGTGGCCGAGTGTAACACCTTAGGATAAGGGTTAGTGTATAATTATAATTAAATAATGATTTTTAATAAAAAGTTTACCAAACCGTGTTTTAAATATTTTTCCTAATTTAATAAACATTTTTCCAAAATTTTCCTAGGCTTGCACACACATGTGCATGTAAACTAGGGTTTTTAAATCAAGGAAATACCCTAATTATTAACCATGGTGGGTTAATTGTAGGATTAATTCTTTTGGATTCTTAAATGGGTTTAATTAATTAGTTAAACTAAAGGGTTACTTTAATTTGAATTTAGGGTTAAGTGTTGACTTGTGAGAGAGAGAGAGAGGGCATCATGGCTCAAGCCATGCTTGCATTAAATGAGGTGAGAGAGAGTGAGGGGTGACTTTTGTGTGTGATGATTGAGGTAGCCTCTCATTTCTTTTTTGTGTTTTTCTCTCATACTCTCACAACACACCAACACTCACACACACACACTTACCTCTTGAAGAAACTGAAGCAGCAGCAAAAGCAACAGAAGCAGCAGCAGAAGCACAAGCAGCAGCAGCAACATTCAGCAGCAGCAGAGGCAGTGAGCAGCAGCAGCAGCCCCAGATCCCTGTGCAGCGACTTCCCTTCACTTCTTCTCCTTCCTGCAGCTCCCTAGGGTCGAGAGTGAGGTATACTTCCTACCTTATCCCCTAGTTAGCGTAGTTTGTGTAGTTTTGCTTCGGTTATTAGAATTTAGTGTGTTTTAGTGCGATATGGGGTGATTAGTGAGAACCTTGTGCTATTGAGGCGAGATTTGGTTTCAGTAGGATGATTGTGGTCTGTTGAGGCCATTGTAACTTAGTCGAACCCCGATTACACTAAAATACCACCAGATTTCATATTTGATGCAAAATGTCGTATTTGGGCAAAATGTGAGTTTTCTGGAACTGCTATCAACTCGGTGAGTGCAGATTGATTTTGGGAAGACTGTAGTGTAGTGGAGTAGAGATGATGCACCAGGTGAAACCCGACCCCCATACAGCTACAGTAGGCCGCCAATTTCCTCATTCTGGCCGCCAATTGCGGCCAGATGGGTAGGGTTTGGGTTGGGGTTTGGTCCAGTGGGTGTCCGCTACTGTGGGTAGTGTTTTGGTATATGTATATTTTTAATATCAATTCTGTAGGAAAATCTGGGACCAAATACCTATTTTTGCCGTTTTCTAAACCTTCGCGACACGCGCGATACGTGAGTAGGTTTGGGTTTCTGCGTATCGCGGCGCGTCGGGGTAGTTTCGTGGCGCGTGTTTACACGTTTTAGCGTATCGCGCACACGCGCGATTGGTTTGCGACACAGGTTTCTTGTTGGATTATTATGTCGCGTTTTGTGACTTAAGCTTATGTGTGATATGTATACGTGATTCTAGGTTCGCAGGCCAGTGAGACGGACGCTGCGAAGAAGGGCAAGCAAGTGGTTGGATACACTTAGCGCGAGACACGGTGAGTAGATTTCACATCTACGGGGATATCGCCCGCATGGCGTTATGCGTCAGGGCTGATAGGATCTTAGTATTACATATTGCATTTACCTATGGACTGTCATCTCATATTGCATTTCCCTGCTATGTGTTATTGATATATGCTAGAACTGATAGAACACCACACTATTACTAACGGTTTATGTTGCACGAGCACTATTTACATGCTACACACACACCGTTAGTAATTGCCATGCCACACTCACTGTAGAACTGCCATGATTATACTGTTGTGTTATTGCTATAGTTCACCATACATTGGATTGACTTATTGATGATGGATTTTTCATGTGATTTCTGTTTTGAGGACCGTGGAATTATTTAAGGAAAGATATGCTATTTTGAAAACCCGGTACCTCGTGATATGATATTTTGGTGTGTCCACCACGCGTTTTCTCGGTGCTGAGACGTGTGCTTGAAACCCGATTCGAGGAGTGGATGTTCCGTTTGCGGGTTCGTGGTGGGCCCGGTATGGTTCCCCTCGGCGAGATGATCGATGGGATTTGCCGATTGAGTCTGGAGGCGGGCGAGTACCTACCGGTGATTGGTTGGACCTGGCAGTTGTCCGGAGGATACTGACCAGAGTCGAGTGATGGATGCGGGATGACCGTGCTGCCGGGGCCGAGGGCCGATACCGCAGACGGACCCCGTGGGGCCGGTCCAGATTGACGGCGCCCGATATTTGAGGATTTACGTGTCGATGCTGGACACGGGTATTTTATGATGTTTTGGGTGCCGATGTTGGGCACTCGTGATTCCTCCGAGATATACAGGATTTGAGGGCCGATGGGTGTGCCGGCGCCTGAGTATATGTGGGATTTGGGTGCAGTTTGAGGCACCGATCATTGCTTTCCATGTTGACATAGTCCATGTAGATATTATTTATCCCATACTCAGTATTGATTACTATACATCTCATCCTGTGGCATTTACCTGTTAGAGTACATGCATTACTACTGTATCCACTGTTGACATGCATTGATATCATCTGCTGGCATTAGTAGAGCCACGCTATATGTGCATGCCTGCGATCACCTTTATATGTTATCTCTATTCACGAGTTGGCAACTCACCCCCGTTGTGCCACAGTGTTTGCAGGTTGCCCTTGGGAGTAGTCACGGCTGGCTGTTTCCTCATCTTTTGGCACAGATACCCCTTTTGAGCAGAGATAGCCCTTTTGCTGTTTAGGTGGGTTTTGTACGGTATCTGTTATCTTTCAGTTGTATATTGATGTATCTAGTACTCTCCATCTACCTTATGTATTGACTTAGAGACAGTTGTGAGGACGATATGTATGATTTTATATTCTGGTGTCGAGCTCGCCTGTGAGCCGACGTTACCTTATGCAGTTTTATCTTTTATGATATTGTCCTTGTTTTACTGTGTATTCTTCGCTACGGCGTCGTATATCATATTGTGATGCTTTATTCATGTCACTTGTTATTTCCGCTACATCTTACTTTTACCCGACTTTCGGGGCTAATGTTTTAAAGAGGAAATGTTACCAAAATTATAAAACTCATAACTTTTGAACTTGAAAGGGATTGCTACTAAATAAATGGGAGTTTTTCGGACATTTACTATTGCTTTTACAAAATGTTTTAAATCACTCTATATTTATTGGTTTTGATTTCTGGGTTCGGCTTACTTAGCCGCGTTGCGCCTGTAGACGTTGCGTGGTTAAGTGCCGGTCACGAGTCGAATTCTCGGGTCGTGACAAAGTTGGTATCAGAGCATAGGTTTTACCTTCGGAGTGTAGGATGACCCTGGTATGATGGAGTAGGTAGCTGCAGCAGGGTAGCGTAGCGTGCGTATGTTCCGCGGCATACTCACGACACGGTACTCCGCTTACGCGACCTTAGGACTTGTTGATTTGATTCCTCCTTATATTCTTGTGATTCGATTTCCGTGTTCTTATCGAATCCAAATTTTCTTTCAGCCAATATGCCGCCTAAGACTACGAGGGCACAGAGAGCGGCCGCGAGGGCCGAGATTCGTGTTGACTCGTCCGAGACGAGGACTGATCCGGGCAGTACGCCGGTCGTACCTGAGCAGGCTGTTCCTGCCGTGACAGAGCAGATCGCATCGTTAGGGGCTGGTATGCAGGAGATGCGCCAGATGATAGGATCGCTAGTAGAGACGCTTCGAGCGCAGCGACCAGAGGTAGCTCCACCAGTTCCAGAGACCGCGATGGTGCCTACCGCACAGCCAGTTGCCCCTGCAGCCACGGAGGTGATTACAGTATCGCTATCAGAGTTTATGAGGCTGAAGCCTCCAGTTTTCACAGGCACCGATACAGCCGAGGACCCACAGTCTTTCATCGACAGGATGGCCAGGATATGCCGTTCCCTCAGATGTGCAGATGCGAGATGGGTCGAGTTCGCGAGCTTTCGCCTGGAAGGTCTTGCGCAGAAGTGGTGTGATTCAGTGGAGAAGGGCAGAGCAGCAGGTCTTCCTCCTATGACCTGGACGGAGTTCGTGACTATATTTCTAGCCCGTTTCCTTCCCCGGAGTGTTAGAGATGCCCGAGCACGCAGGTTTGAGTCTTTGCGCCAGACGCCAGGGATGACAGTGGCAGAGTATGACGTACTGTTTACAGAGCTAGCAGTCTACGCCCCACATTTAGTGGCCACCGAGGAGTTGCGAGTCCAGAGATTTGTTCGAGGCTTGATTTCACCAGTGTTCCTCGCGATCAGCGCGCAGCACTACGAGACTTATGCAGCAGCTGTAGACGCAGCCCTAGTGGTCGAGGAGCACCTTGTTGAGACTTCGGTATTTCCAGAGCCGAAGAGAGTTCGTACCAGTATTTCCGCACGGAGGCAGTCATTCAGACGCCGCGACAGGTATCGTTCCGGTACGAGGGGTAGCAGAGATTCGGGATGGGGTCGGATGTTTAGTTCGTATCCCCAGGACGGTCAGCAGTCGCCGCGGGGTTGCTACAGATGTGGCAGCCTACTTCACCTCGTTCGAGATTGTCCAGAGACACACCGGAGGGAGGCGGCAGCACCGCATGTTACCTTACCACCTTCACCACCCCAGAGGGCGTTGCCCGTTGCGCCTACCGTTGCTCCGCGCCAGACTTATGCTCAGAGAGGTCATGGGCGTGGAGGAGTTGCTCAGAGAGGACGAGATGACCGAGGCAGAGGTCAGTCAGTTACAGGTGGTGGACAGGCGAGGGTCTTTGCTTTGACACATCAGGACGCGCAGGCGTCCAATGCAGTGGTTTCAGGTATCCTCCCTGTATGTTCAGTTGATGCACATGTATTGTTCGATCCCGGATCCACACACTCGTACGTATCCACGCACTTTGTGCCGAGTTTGGGTAGAGAGTCTGGCTTACTTGATCAGCCGCTTGTGGTGACTACTCCCGTGGGAGAGTCGTTTGTTGCTAGGCACGTGTTCCGATCCTGTATCGTCTGTATTGGCGAGAGAGAGTTGCCAGTCGACTTGATCCTTCTGGAGATGTTGGACTTCGACGTTCTTTTGGGCATGGATTGGTTAGCCACGTGCTATGCTTCTTTGGACTGCCGTGAGAAGACAGTGAGATTCTGTTTCCCCGGTGAGTCGGTTTTTGTTGTGTTGGGGGACCGTAGTGCCGCCCCTCACAGCGTGATTTCTTCTTTTCGCGCTGGACAGCTTTTGAGGAAGGGATGTCAGGGATTTCTCGCCTATGTTCGCGATGCTCGCGTTACAGAGGTTCCATTGGATCAGGTTCCGGTAGTTAGCGAGTTTCCTGATGTGTTCCCTGACGAGCTTCCTGGGTTGCCGCCCGAGCGCGACATTTCTTTCTGTATTGATTTGGTTCCTGGTACGGGGCCTATTTCTATACCGCCCTATCGGATGGCCCCGGCGGAACTTAGTGAGCTGAAGGGTCAGTTACAGGATTTGCTGGACAAGGGACTTATTCGACCCAGTGTTTCTCCTTGGGGTGCTCCAGTCCTGTTCGTCAAGAAGAAGGATGGCAGTTTGCGTCTTTGTATCGACTACCGCCAGCTGAACAGGGTGACAGTGCGGAACAGGTATCCTTTGCCGCGTATCGACGATTTGTTCGACCAGCTTCAGGGGGCAGGGTACTTTTCGAGGATCGATTTGCGATCGGGCTATCATCAGCTGCGGGTTCGACAGGAGGACATTCCCCGGACAGCTTTCCGTACGCGCTATGGCCATTACAAGTTTTTGGTGATGTCGTTCGGACTCACCAATGCGCCAGCAGCCTTCATGGATTTGATGAACCGTATTTTCCGGCCTTATTTGGATCTGTTCATCATAGTCTTCATCGACGATATCTTGGTGTATTCCCGGAGTAGTGAGGAGCACGAGCAGCACCTGCGGGTTACATTGCAGACATTGAGGGAGCACCAGCTTTATGCGAAATTCTCCAAGTGTGCTTTTTGGCTAGACAGCGTGGACTTCTTGGGTCACGTGATTTCACGAGACGGTATATGTGTAGACCCGAGGAAGATCGAGGCCGTTCAGCGTTGGCCCAGACCCACATCGGTGACGGAGATTCGCAGCTTTTTGGGATTGGCCGGTTACTACAGGCGTTTTGTGCAGGACTTCTCACGTATTGCTACACCGTTGATCGGGTTGACCCGGAAGGGAGTTCCCTTCGATTGGACGGAGGAGTGCGAGCACAGTTTTCAGCAGTTACGGACTCGGCTGACGACGGCACCGGTGTTATCTTTACCTTCTGGATCGGGCGGATTTGTGGTCTTTTGTGATGCTTCTCGAGTGGGATTGGGATGCGTTCTGATGCAGCATGATAGGGTGATCGCGTATGCCTCGCGACAATTGAAGAAGCACGAGCAGAACTACCCCACTCATGATTTGGAGATGGCAGCAGTGGTCTTCGCACTTAAGATCTGGCGACATTACTTATACGGTGAGTCGTGCCAGATATTTACGGATCACAAGAGTCTGAAATACATATTCCAGCAGCGGGACCTGAACCTTCGACAGCGTCGATGGATGGAGTTAGTGAAGGATTACGACTGCGAGATCTTATATCACCCGGGCAAGGCAAATGTGGTAGCGGATGCTTTGAGCAGGAGGCCCGGGAGTAGTTTATCATGTTTGCGCGCAGTGCAGGAGCAGTCATCGGCGGATTGGCAGATATTATGCGACAGTCGAGTACAGTTCGAGTTCACGCCGATTGGAGGACAGATAGCGCATGTCCGTGCACGCCCACAGTTGATTGATCGTATACGTGAGGCACAGCTCAGTGATGACCGATGTTCAGAGATCATGGCACAGATGGGACAGGACAGATTTTCCGAGTTCGTGATCGATGATCAGGGGATACTACGGTTTGGAGTCAGACTGTGCGTACCTGATACTGAGGGACTGAGGCGTGAGATTCTTGAGGAGACACATCGATCGGTATTTAGCGTCCATCCCGGTTCCACCAAGATGTATCATGATATGAGAGATGTTTACTGGTGGGACGGAATGAAGAGGGACATTGCAGATTTTGTATCGAGATGCCTGACTTGTCAGCAAGTCAAGGCTGAGCACCAGAGGCCCGCGGGAGAGCTACAGCCGTTACCCATTCCGGAGTGGAAATGGGAACAGATTTCGATGGACTTTGTGGTGGGTCTACCCAGGACTAGTAGGGGGTATGACTCCATCTGGGTGATCGTGGATCGTTTGACGAAAGCGGCTCACTTCCTACCGGTGAAGACGACTTTCGGATTTACTCAGTATGCCCAGATCTATATTGACGAGATAGTGCGACTACACGGAGTCCCGACGTGCATTGTGTCCGACAGAGGCACCCAGTTTACCAGTAGACTATGGCAGAGGCTTCAGGAGGCTTTGGGCACTCGCTTGAGTTTCAGCACGGCATTTCATCCGCAGACCGACGGACAGTCAGAGCGGACCATCCAGACTCTCGAGGACATGCTCAGAGCTTGTGTACTAGATTTCGGAGGTAGCTGGGATCATCATCTGCCCTTGGTAGAGTTTTCCTACAATAACAGCTACCAGGAGACTATCCAGATGGCACCGTTTGAGGCTCTTTACGGGAGGAGATGCAGGTCACCTACTTGTTGGACAGAGCTCAGTGAGAGCAGTATCTTAGGGTCCCAGATCGTCGAGGAGACGACCGCGAAGATCCAGTTGATTCGCGATAGGATGAGAGCAGCGCAGAGTAGGCAGAGGGCTTATGCAGACCGTCGACGACGCAGACTTGAGTTTTCTGTTGGTGATCATGTTTTCTTGAGGGTCTCCCCAATGAAAGGTGTGATGAGGTTTGGGAAGAAGGGGAAGCTCAGTCCCAGGTATGTGGGCCCCTTCGAGATCCTCGAGCGTGTTGGTGCAGTAGCTTACCGGTTAGCCCTTCCGCCCAGCTTTCCAGACGTGCACCCCGTATTCCATGTTTCGATGCTCCGCAGATATCTACATGATCCTTCGCACGCGATTCAGCATCCGACGATCCAGCTTGAGCGTGATCTTTCCTATGCAGAGCAGCCAGTGATGATCTTGGATCGACAAGTGAAGAAATTGAGATCGAAGGAGATTCCATCAGTTAAAGTGCTTTGGCGTGGTCAGAACCGTGAAGAAGTCACTTGGGAGACCGAAAGCGAGATGATGAAGACGTACCCCCATCTTTTTGAAGGTAACCTTAGATAGATTTTTGAAATTCGGGGACGAATTTCTTTAAGGGGGAGAGATTGTAACACCTTAGGATAAGGGTTAGTGTATAATTATAATTAAATAATGATTTTTAATAAAAAGTTTACCAAACCGTGTTTTAAATATTTTTCCTAATTTAATAAACATTTTTCCAAAATTTTCCTAGGCTTGCACACACATGTGCATGTAAACTAGGGTTTTTAAATCAAGGAAATACCCTAATTATTAACCATGGTGGGTTAATTGTAGGATTAATTCTTTTGGATTCTTAAATGGGTTTAATTAATTAGTTAAACTAAAGGGTTACTTTAATTTGAATTTAGGGTTAAGTGTTGACTTGTGAGAGAGAGAGAGAGGGCATCATGGCTCAAGCCATGCTTGCATTAAATGAGGTGAGAGAGAGTGAGGGGTGACTTTTGTGTGTGATGATTGAGGTAGCCTCTCATTTCTTTTTTGTGTTTTTCTCTCATACTCTCACAACACACCAACACTCACACACACACACTTACCTCTTGAAGAAACTGAAGCAGCAGCAAAAGCAACAGAAGCAGCAGCAGAAGCACAAGCAGCAGCAGCAACATTCAGCAGCAGCAGAGGCAGTGAGCAGCAGCAGCAGCCCCAGATCCCTGTGCAGCGACTTCCCTTCACTTCTTCTCCTTCCTGCAGCTCCCTAGGGTCGAGAGTGAGGTATACTTCCTACCTTATCCCCTAGTTAGCGTAGTTTGTGTAGTTTTGCTTCGGTTATTAGAATTTAGTGTGTTTTAGTGCGATATGGGGTGATTAGTGAGAACCTTGTGCTATTGAGGCGAGATTTGGTTTCAGTAGGATGATTGTGGTCTGTTGAGGCCATTGTAACTTAGTCGAACCCCGATTACACTAAAATACCACCAGATTTCATATTTGATGCAAAATGTCGTATTTGGGCAAAATGTGAGTTTTCTGGAACTGCTATCAACTCGGTGAGTGCAGATTGATTTTGGGAAGACTGTAGTGTAGTGGAGTAGAGATGATGCACCAGGTGAAACCCGACCCCCATACAGCTACAGTAGGCCGCCAATTTCCTCATTCTGGCCGCCAATTGCGGCCAGATGGGTAGGGTTTGGGTTGGGGTTTGGTCCAGTGGGTGTCCGCTACTGTGGGTAGTGTTTTGGTATATGTATATTTTTAATATCAATTCTGTAGGAAAATCTGGGACCAAATACCTATTTTTGCCGTTTTCTAAACCTTCGCGACACGCGCGATACGTGAGTAGGTTTGGGTTTCTGCGTATCGCGGCGCGTCGGGGTAGTTTCGTGGCGCGTGTTTACACGTTTTAGCGTATCGCGCACACGCGCGATTGGTTTGCGACACAGGTTTCTTGTTGGATTATTATGTCGCGTTTTGTGACTTAAGCTTATGTGTGATATGTATACGTGATTCTAGGTTCGCAGGCCAGTGAGACGGACGCTGCGAAGAAGGGCAAGCAAGTGGTTGGATACACTTAGCGCGAGACACGGTGAGTAGATTTCACATCTACGGGGATATCGCCCGCATGGCGTTATGCGTCAGGGCTGATAGGATCTTAGTATTACATATTGCATTTACCTATGGACTGTCATCTCATATTGCATTTCCCTGCTATGTGTTATTGATATATGCTAGAACTGATAGAACACCACACTATTACTAACGGTTTATGTTGCACGAGCACTATTTACATGCTACACACACACCGTTAGTAATTGCCATGCCACACTCACTGTAGAACTGCCATGATTATACTGTTGTGTTATTGCTATAGTTCACCATACATTGGATTGACTTATTGATGATGGATTTTTCATGTGATTTCTGTTTTGAGGACCGTGGAATTATTTAAGGAAAGATATGCTATTTTGAAAACCCGGTACCTCGTGATATGATATTTTGGTGTGTCCACCACGCGTTTTCTCGGTGCTGAGACGTGTGCTTGAAACCCGATTCGAGGAGTGGATGTTCCGTTTGCGGGTTCGTGGTGGGCCCGGTATGGTTCCCCTCGGCGAGATGATCGATGGGATTTGCCGATTGAGTCTGGAGGCGGGCGAGTACCTACCGGTGATTGGTTGGACCTGGCAGTTGTCCGGAGGATACTGACCAGAGTCGAGTGATGGATGCGGGATGACCGTGCTGCCGGGGCCGAGGGCCGATACCGCAGACGGACCCCGTGGGGCCGGTCCAGATTGACGGCGCCCGATATTTGAGGATTTACGTGTCGATGCTGGACACGGGTATTTTATGATGTTTTGGGTGCCGATGTTGGGCACTCGTGATTCCTCCGAGATATACAGGATTTGAGGGCCGATGGGTGTGCCGGCGCCTGAGTATATGTGGGATTTGGGTGCAGTTTGAGGCACCGATCATTGCTTTCCATGTTGACATAGTCCATGTAGATATTATTTATCCCATACTCAGTATTGATTACTATACATCTCATCCTGTGGCATTTACCTGTTAGAGTACATGCATTACTACTGTATCCACTGTTGACATGCATTGATATCATCTGCTGGCATTAGTAGAGCCACGCTATATGTGCATGCCTGCGATCACCTTTATATGTTATCTCTATTCACGAGTTGGCAACTCACCCCCGTTGTGCCACAGTGTTTGCAGGTTGCCCTTGGGAGTAGTCACGGCTGGCTGTTTCCTCATCTTTTGGCACAGATACCCCTTTTGAGCAGAGATAGCCCTTTTGCTGTTTAGGTGGGTTTTGTACGGTATCTGTTATCTTTCAGTTGTATATTGATGTATCTAGTACTCTCCATCTACCTTATGTATTGACTTAGAGACAGTTGTGAGGACGATATGTATGATTTTATATTCTGGTGTCGAGCTCGCCTGTGAGCCGACGTTACCTTATGCAGTTTTATCTTTTATGATATTGTCCTTGTTTTACTGTGTATTCTTCGCTACGGCGTCGTATATCATATTGTGATGCTTTATTCATGTCACTTGTTATTTCCGCTACATCTTACTTTTACCCGACTTTCGGGGCTAATGTTTTAAAGAGGAAATGTTACCAAAATTATAAAACTCATAACTTTTGAACTTGAAAGGGATTGCTACTAAATAAATGGGAGTTTTTCGGACATTTACTATTGCTTTTACAAAATGTTTTAAATCACTCTATATTTATTGGTTTTGATTTCTGGGTTCGGCTTACTTAGCCGCGTTGCGCCTGTAGACGTTGCGTGGTTAAGTGCCGGTCACGAGTCGAATTCTCGGGTCGTGACACCGAGGCAGAGGGCAGCCAGTTGCCGGTAGAGGGCAGGCTCGGGTATTTGCCTTGACTCATCAGGACGCACAGGCGTCCAATGCTGTGGTTTCAGGTACCCTTTCTATATATTCTTATGATGCACATGTTCTTTTCGATCCGGGATCTACGCATTCGTATGTTTCGATGCACTTCGTGTCGAGGTTAGGCCGAGAGTCGTGTTTTCTTGATCAGCCGCTTGTCGTGACTATTCCTGTTGGAGAGTCGTTTGTTGCGCGACACGTGTTCCGTTCGTGTGCTGTCCGTATTGGTGACAGAGATCTGTCCGTCGACTTGATCCTTATTGAGATGTTGGACTTCGACGTTCTGCTGGGCATGGACTGGTTAGCTACTTACTACGCGTCCGTAGACTGCCGCGAGAAGACAGTTAGGTTTTGTTTTCCCGGCGAGTCAGTGTTTGTTGTGCAGGGGGACCGTGGTGCCGTCCCTCACGGTTTGATTTCTGTCCTTTGCACTAGTCGGCTTTTGAGGAGGGGATGTCGGGGATTCTTGGCTTTCATTTATGATACTAGAGCCACAGTGGAGTCATTGGATGAGGTTCCTACCGTGCGAGAGTTTCCCGACGTCTTTCCCGATGAGTTACCTGGGATGCCGCCAGAGCGCGTTATTGAGTTCTGCATTGATCTGATTCCTGGCACGGAGCCTATTTCTATACCGCCTTATCGGATGGCTCTGGTAGAGCTTAGAGAGCTTAAAGATCAATTGCAAGATTTTCTTGATAGGGGACTTGTGTGTCTGAATGTTTCACCGTGGAGAGCTCCTGTTCTGTTCGTCAAGAAGAAGGACGACAGTTTGAGTTTGTGTATGGATTATCGTCAATTGAACCGAGTTACGGTGCGGAATAGGTATCCTTTACCTCGCATTGACGATTTATTTGATCCGCTCCAGGGTGCGAAACATTTTTCTGAGATTGATTTGCGTTCGGGTTATCATCTTCGGAATGATGACATTCCGAAGACTGCTTTTCGTACGTGCTATGGGCATTATGAGTTTCTGGTGATGTCGTTCGGACTCACCAATACGCCAGCAGCGTTCATGGATCTGATGAACCGGATTTTCAGGCCGTTTCTCGACCAGTTTATTATTGTGTTTATTCATGACATACTGGTCTACTCTAGGAGTCGTGAGGAGCATGAGCAGCACTTGAGGATTGCTTTGCAGATACTGAGAGAGCACCGGCTGTATGCTAAATTCTCAAAGTGCGCGTTTTGGCTTGATAGAGTTGACATCCTGGGTCATGTGGTGAATGGTGATGGTATTCTTGTGGACCCGAGGAAGATCGAGGCTGTGCAGCTTTGACCCACTGTATCGGTGACCGAGGTCCGCAACTTTTTAGGTTTAGCTGGTTATTATCGCCGTTTTGTGCAGGATTTCTCGAGTATCGCTGCACCGATGACTGGACTGACCCGGAAGGGAGTTCCTTTTCTTTGGACTGATGCGTTCGAGCAGAGTTTTAAGCTGTTGAAGACCCGGTTGACGACAACACCGGTTCTATCTTTGCCTTCTGGATCGGGCGGCTATGTTGTCTACTGTGATGCTTCTTGAGTGGGGCTCGGTTGTGTACTGATGCAGCATGATAGAGTGATTGCTTATGCTTCTAGGCAGCTGAAGAAGCACGAGCAGAATTACCCCACTCATGATCTTGAGATGGCCGCGGTGGTCTTTGCGTTGAAGATTTGGAGACACTGCTTGTACGGGGAGTCATGTCAGATCTTCACGGATCACAACAACTTGAAGTACATCTTCCAGCAGTAGGATCTGAATCTGCGACAGCGCCATTGGATGGAGCTTGTGAAGGATTATGATTGCGAGATCCTTTATCACCCGAGCAAGGCGAATGTGGTAGTTGATGCTTTGAGTCGTGGGCCCGGGAGTAGCTTGTCCCAGTTGAACGCAGTTCAGCCACAGTCTTCTGCAGATTGGCAGCTCTTATGTGATGGTAGAGTGCAGTTCAAGTTCACTTCCGCTGGGGGACAGCTTGCTCATGTCCGCTCCCGTCCACTACTACTTGATCGTATCCGTGAGGCACAGCCTAGTGATGACCGTTTATCTGAGATTCTTGAGCTTGTTCGGCAGGGAAGAGTTTCGGAGTTCATGATTGATGACCAGGGTGTGCTATGATGCGGGAATCGCTTGTGTGTACCAGATGCTGATGGGTTGAGATGCGAGATCCTAGAGCAGGCACATCGGTCAGCCTTTAGCGTTCATCCAGGTTCCACCAAGATGTACCATGGCTTGAGAGACTTTTACTGGTGGGAAGGGATGAAGTTGTTAGTTATATGTATACCCTAGAGGCCATTACTGTACATATGATGTATATTGTAATAGATACTTGGACATATATAGGGATGACTTTCTTGCTCGACATGATAGTATGCTATCTGGTGGCACTTTATCTTAACATGTACTCTGATTGTCTCTATGTTACATGTTGATAAAGCCGTTAGGATATGTACTCAACTACTGGGACTATGATGAGATCAAACTAGTGGGGCCACAGTAGTCGACGAGTACATCCTATAACTGTTCCTAGTCGAGGGTGTATCGAGACAGGGCATCGATACACCAGAGTAGACTAGCGTATATGCATCTTGACCCATATGATGGGCGATGGATGATTCCATATCCATCGGTGTTTGACATCAAGG
This sequence comes from Agapanthus africanus, assembly GCA_030015575.1. NCBI lineage: Eukaryota > Viridiplantae > Streptophyta > Magnoliopsida > Asparagales > Amaryllidaceae > Agapanthus > Agapanthus africanus. The sequence continues at coordinate 358,163,768 of JASDDO010000008.1, forward strand.
ATGGTGTGCGGGTGCTCAGTAGAGACTGGGTACACTGGACGGACTCGCCGAGAACTCCCAGATGGTATTATACCTCACGTCAGATGGCAGTTCTCTGGTGACACTTGTATAGGTTAGTCTGTAGACCCGAGATCGTCATAGAGTCTTGTGTGATTCCCACCGTGCTTTGATTTCCATCATACCACGTCCAAGAGGGCATGCAAAAAGGTGGCTTTTGGGTACAGTCCCGAATCACATGGAGGCAATGAGCGATAGGAGGGGATTTGTCTCTCCCGCTATAGGGAGTTGATGTTACGCTGTGTTCGATTAGCTATAACTGGAAATCCCTGGCCAGGGTTGCTGAGATTTACTGGTAAGTGTTACCAGTAGTTTCTCGAACTGTTATAGACCTCATATCGACATGACTTATCAAGCTACTGGGGTCTGACATTTACAACCCCTAGGCGAGATATGCGACATATCAGACGAAGAGACCAGACTGTACGGGAGTGTTACTGACTGGATTCACAGGAGAATGTACAGGCTTGCTTTTTGATCTTCTGATCGCTCAATACCTGGGTGGCTGTTACATTTAGCTGACCGCTTGCATCTTGTGGGTGTTTGATATGATCATCACCTACTGCCGGCGTTTTGACGATTCTTTAGAGTCCTACACAGAGGTTTCTTGGCTCAGGCAAAACGGAGTAGGAGCACATATATGATATGTGTGGGACCGAGAACAATACATGTATGTGATACCGTGTTAGATTCTCACGATATGAGATATCGGCCGGGTATATGAGATATAGCCGGGTCATCGGATCAAGTTAATTCGATGAACTGATACAGATAATATTAGTCGGTTATTTGTGAAATAGCCGGATTATCGGATCAAGTGTTGATTCGATAATTTAATGTATAATTATATATTTGATATATCAAATTACATTAACTAATATTAGCTCACTAAAAGGTTCTTTTTCTCACTCGGGTAATACATTGATATATATGCGATATATGTTAATTGTATTATTTTATTTTGTTATAAAATATATTATATATGTGATATATAATATTGTAACAAGTTAAGGTTACTAATGCAACATGATTAGTGGAGATTAAACATGGTTAGGGATTGATTTGGGTTAATTCTTTCTAGTTGCTTCTAGAAGCTTTGCTTTTGTTTTAAGCAAAGATATTTGTTATGATATTTTTGTAGATATTTAGTTAACCCAACCCAACCCTTCACCATGGTTAAGTCTCTACATGGATTAAGTTATCATACTTAACCCATGGTTGCATTTCTAACCTCACTATGAATTCATTATTCATCACAAAAGGTTTTGGATATTCTTCTTCTTCTTCCTTGGTGAAAAGCTCTCTAGCTTTTTTCTTTGTGATGAAAATGAGTGAGATTAAGAAAATAAATGAGAGCTAAATTCCTACTTCATCATCCTAATCTATCCTAGCCATTTAGATTAGGGTGTTCACTTCATTAGTGAGTGAGAGCTTGAGTTAAAGTTTCTTCAAGGTAGATCATCTTAGTTATCGAAGATCGGAAGCAAGCTTGCATCTTTCTCTTCGTGAAGCCTCTCTAGAGTTCGGATACTCGATGATCGCAGCGAAGGGACCTCAACACGTAGCTTTTGAAGTGAAGGACCGGTCTACAAAGGTTGTAATCCTTTTCACTTAGAAGTAAAGTTGTTTACTTGCTTTGTTTCGCCTAATCTCTAGTTTAAGATCTTGGTTTAGGATTGTTCGACACGTCTAATTTTTAAATCGGGCATGATTGATGCCTTGTAGACCCTTGTAAGAGTGCCTAGTAACCCTACAGTGGTATCAGAGCCAAGTTAGAGTTTTAGGCGAAGTGTAGACGAAGTTAGAAGTCCGATCGAACTCCGAATACCCGATAAAACCTAGTTTCTGGAAATTTTTCAAAAAGTTGACATTTTTCATATTAAAAATGCTTAGAAAATTCAGCAGGTACTTTTATGGATATGTGTGAAAAACGACACCCTAAATCCATCAAAGCGCCGTGGAACCGCAGCCAAAACAGGGTATTGGCGTCGATTCCGCGGCAAGTCTTGGGGATTGATGGTTAGATTTTGCTACAGTTGATCCGTAGGTACTTTTGCATATTTCTGGGAATTTTTAATTTTACTCAAGTGTTGAGTTTTCTGGGATGTATTGGGGACTCGTTTATTCGATCGGAAAGTTTAACTTCGTTTAAGTTTTTCCGGGTAATTTTAGAACGTGTTAAAAAGTTCAAACGGATATCAATAACTCACTTTTTCCCCTGCCGGAAAATTTCCAAGTGTTGGATTTTTTCGTTGTTTAAGAACGTTCTAAGTCGTGCAAGTAACGCGGTGGACCCTCTAGAAGAACACAAACCTTAACTCGATTATGTGACCGTCTGAACCGCCTCTAAACCTTAGGGTTTGGGGCAGTACGGCGTTGCCACATGTGAGGCGTTGGCTTGACTTTTCTACGGCTGGACCATTGGTACTGTGGCATGTGATGGATGTTTTAAAACTAATTTCAAGTGTTGAGAACTATTTGGGAAATCTTGGGTGTTTGTTTATTCGATCGGAAAGTTTAACATTGTCTATTTATCTGGATTGTGATACAATATTTGGAATCCACAAGTTGTTATGAGATAACTAATTTGAATGTTATAAATCTAGCAGTTCAGTCTCAGATGATCGGTTGCCACGGGATTTTGATGTGATCAAAAGTCCGTTGCAATCACGTAGCGTACGTGGATACTCGCCGGGTAAACTTAATAGATAGCCATGCCCCATAGCCCCAACCAAGTGACTGTAGGAGAGCCCGTCGCCAAAAGCATCCGTTCGAGTGCTCGCGGCAGCGGTGTTCCGCCTTAGTGCACTTCGTCGACGACATCAGGGGTGCGGCCGTCTACTAAAGTTTTCGACGAGCATTCGATAAGGTTTTCGGGAATCTTGTTGAATTGCCTGACTAGATATTGAAAAGTGTTTTCGATAATGAGACTAAAATGCGGGGTTTATAATTGTTAGGCATGAGATGTCTAAGGAATTCATTTGGTTAGGCATGCGATGTCTAAAGAGGTTGCGGATTCCAACTGTTGTAGTTTTACACTTTCTTTTCTGCGACCGTAAGTGTAGTATGTAGTTGTATCGCCGGTTTTCGTTACTATACATCAACGACAATCGGTGTATGCATACTTACTTACGTTGATGATATGAGATATTATCTGTTGCTGTGATATGTATATTAGATCGTCGTGTTCTGAATAGCCGGGGTTTTTATGTGAGATGGGAGTTTTTCTTTTTCATTCATGTAAAATTCATTTGTATGTAATATTCTTTTATTGGGGCACTTCCGGGCTGAGGATGTTGTCACCATTAGATATTATTTACTTTTCCGCATTAGGTAGACCCAAGGAGGGGAGCACAAGTAACCGGGTTCTAGGGTCCAGTGGGAGACCATCTCGAGGAGTCGAGGCCGGGTCTCCTAACCCTTGAATTGGCAGTGTTGCTTGCCGCTCTCGTAGGGGTATAGGGATGTGGGTTTGGCTATTCATCACGACCGTGGAATCCGTGTTTTATACAGGCTCGTATTAAAACACGGACGTCCTAGTATATCCAATATTTCATATATGTTCTTCTGCTGCCATGTTCTGTGATGAGATCATATTACTGCTTGAGACGAATGTTTATATTGTATATACGAGATATATATTATATATTGTTGATTTCGTTTCATATCTGATGCTTGTGAAGCATAATAAAATGGGACTTCATTAATGAGATTAATGAAATAAAAGAAACCTAAAGATGTTGTAGAAATTTGTTTAAAAACTGGTAGCTCTAGTTCTTGCTTTGCATAGCGGTGTTCCTTGTAGAACATCCAGCACCTTATTCGATAAGGAAAGAGCCGAGACCCCTTCACCGGGAGTGACCTCTTTAGCGAAACTAGCAGATGCTACAAACTCGATTTGTCTTTTGATTGCTTATATAGTTTTTGCTTTGCATAGTGGTATATATGATATACCCTGCATCTTATTCGATGAGGAAAGAGCCGACGATCCCTTCACCAGGAGTGACCTCTTTAGCAATACTAGAAAAGCCTAAAAAACACTCCATTTAAAATCACTCGATTCTACATCGATATCAAGTTCATTACGCAAAAGGGTTTTCTTAAAAACCTGTCGTAGCCCTCCGTCATTTCAGATAAGTGATAGTTAGTATTCGTGCTGCGTTTGTTGGCCTTTGTCAAGGTGTAGTGTGCGGTAGCTGATTACTGCTTATCTGTATAAGCATATGATGCGATTGATTTAGGGTAGTCGTGCGACCTTGTTGACCTCTGTCAAGGGTCGTGCGGGTGGGTTTACTTCAATCAGGAAATGACGGGTTGAACTTGACTAGCAGCCTATGGTTTGTTGGCTTTTGTCAAGGTCATAGGAGGCTTGGGGCAAAATATTATTGGGAATTTCAAGTGTTGAAATTTTCAATGAGATTGCATACCTTCTATGAGATAGTAGGATCCTGATACCCGCTGCGAGTAAGAGTTACTCCTGGGAGAGTTTTACACATTACAATTAGCTGATCAAGTAGGTGTCTAGAAAGGTGTCAATGGGGTTACGCCCCTGGGAAAATGAGGTTTACTTTAATTAGGTCCGTGCGAAAGCACGGGGAACCTCCCTCAAAGTACCAGCACTGGCCTGGCTGAAAGATTAACGAAATTGTAGGGTGTAATTAATCCCGGCTAGTCTTTCCTTTTAGGGTTTGAAGGAAACTTTGACTAAAACAGTGGGAGACATCCTGATTAGATATATTGGATAACCAATCTAATCTTGCAAGAGCATACGCTGAGTGTTTTCTTCTCTCTCTCTCCAGGTAGCGACCATGTCATGCCTTAATCAAGATAATAATACAGATATATTGACCGAACCCGCTTGTTATACTGCGCTAGGGAACGTTGGTCCCGCTCCAACTTATAATTGTTATAAGACAGAACAGGAAATAGGGGATTACCAGAATTCCCGTGCCGCCCAAACGAAGAAAGTGCATGTTGATGCATCATCTTCGGGTGTGTTCATTACATAGAACTGTTTCGCAGTATCCTTTACGTCCTGGGTAAGTGATACCAGATCAGGATCCCGCAAATGCAATCTGTTACATGGGCTACAGAAAGGTAGAGGACTGAGAACAGGTGATAAGTTTCATGAGATAGAAACGGTGCAAATGTTGCAGCCAAGTCTGCTGGTAGTTATCACACTGTATTACCAGAATACATTGATTCTGAACGAATGTTATTAGATACCGAACCTGATATACAACATCATATCAAGTCTTTTTATTTATTAAAGAAGGATATAATTTTTTTATTGTTTGGATAATGTTTTGAACATTTCCTATATCAAGAGTTGATCGGTTCAGGCACATTATCTAAAAGCATAGACGTTCTAAATCAAACTACAGTTCTTAGTATACAGAACACACACAAGAGGAAGAGTTCAGAAATAAACGAATCCTTCTTGAGGCATTATAGACTAGGTCATATTAATGCGACCCGACTAGCTAAGTTACATTTAGATGCATATTTAAATTAGTTTGAATTTACATCTTGTCAAACTTGCCGGTCATGTCACAAAGATAAGATGACCATAGCTCTGTTTATTGGAAACAGAGAAAGAGTTAGTGAACTCTTGGGATTGATACATGATGATGTATGAAAGGTCCCCAGTCTATACATGCCAAGACCGGTTCTTTATACTTCATTACATTCACTGTTTATCTCTCAAGATTCGGACATATGTTCCTGTTGAAACATAAGTCTGAACCTTTTGAGAAATTCAATGAATCTAATTTAGAAGTAGAGAACCAAAAACGGGTATAAGTATTATGTCCTTTGATGTGATCAGGGAGGAGAATACTTGAGCACGGGATTCCTGGACTATTCTAAAGGAGAATGAGATTCTCTCTCAGCATTACTCCTCCGTATACACCACAACACGTCGGTGTATCGAGGCGGAGCAAATACACCCTATTTGATATGGTGCGCTCTATGATGAGTACTACTGAGTTTCCTATTTCCTTTTGGGAGTTATGCACTTGAGAAGCTGCATACCTATTGAATAAGGTTCAAATCAAATCAGTTGCCTACTACTTCTTATGTGATATGGAATAGGAAGAGCCCATATCTTAAGTAAGTTAAGATTTGGGGTTGTCCGGCCTATGTCTAAAAGCAAAATCCGGACAAGCTCGAGGCAAAGTCAGATCTGTGGAAGTTTGTTGGATATCCCAAGCATACGCAAGGGAATATCTTCTACCTAACCGAGGAACAAAAGATGTTTTGTTTCTCAGCATGACACCTTTGTGAAAGGGAATTTCTTGTAGAAAAATTAGTGGTCATAAGGTAGAACTGGAAGGAGTTCCAGCTATACAAACTACAACAGATGATTTGGTAGAACCCGAAGGATTCAATAGTTTCCAACGAACCTCAGCCTCTCCGCCGATCTAGTAGGGTTCCTCACCCACCTGAGAGATACTTCGGTTTCTCTATGACAGTGGGAGCGAGGATTGCATCATGAGATGATGACCCAACTAGTTTCGAGCTGGCCATCAGGAGTGGGACTCTATAAGAATGGCTGGATGCTTAGCGATCTGAGATGGAATCCTTATACACCAACAAAGTATGGACTTTGGTTGCTTTATCTGAAGGGTTAAATCCCCATCAGGAGCAAGTATATCTTGAGAAGATTACTTGGTGTACATGGAAAAGTTGAGACTTTCAAAGTTATGCTAAGTCCATCCAGATCCTACTTGCCACTGCTACATACCATGACTACGATATCTAGTGGTTGGGTGTCATGACTACTTTTCTAAATGATGTTTTAGAAGAGAGCGTCTATAAGTACATAGCCCGAGGGCTTCGTAGACAGTGGGAGCAGCGGAAATGTGTGCAAGATGTTTTATAGGATAAAGCAGGCATCGCGGAGTTGGAACATCTGTTTTGATGTGGTAGTCAAAGAGTTTGACTTCATCAAAATGGTAGATGAACCTTGTATATACAAAAAGGTAGTAGGGAGTATGGTGGTGATCCTCGTATTGTACGTGGATGACATACTCTTGATAGGGAAGGAGTTTCCTATGCTACGCTCGGTCAATCTCTGCTTATCACAAGGATTCTCCATATAGGATCAAAGCGATACCTTCTGAATCCTGGGTTTTGGATCTATGAGATAGATCTAATTGGATGTTAGGATTCTCACTAGTTGTAGTGAGATGGTATCAATCGATCCTGGGGAGAATCACTGGAATGGTTCCAGGGTGATAAGGACGACTGAATGTCAGTCGCAGGCATTGTCTTTACCCTCAGTAGAGGGACGATATGTTGGAAGAGTTCCAAGCTAGATACCGTGACTTACTAGACGATTAAAGACAAGATACATCGTTACCAAGGATGCTACCAAAGAGGCAGTCTGGATATATATAAGTTCATGAGATGAACTTCGTTCCTACCATTATGTGACAATGGAGTTATGACTTTGGTCTAGGAACCCCCGTCCCATCAGAAATCCAGATATAATTCTTAGGCAGTATCACCTGATCATGGATATGGTTGATCTCCAGGGAGATCGAAGTTAGGAGAGTAGACACAGAGGACAACAGCGCGGATCCACTCACAAAGGCCTTTTTCCTAGTAGAGACTTTTATGGGATGGTTGAGTATGGGATACTTCAACCACAGCTAATTGTTGGGTATGTGATACCACAACAGATGGCCCTAGTGCAAGTGGGAGATTGTTAGTTATATGTATGCCCTAGAGGCCATTACTGTACATATGATGTATATTGTAATGGATGCTTGGACATATATAGGGAGGACTTTCTTGCTCGACATGATAATATGCTACCTGGTTGCATTTTATCTTAACATGTACTCTGATTGTCTCTATGTTACATGTTGATAAAGCCCTTAGGATATGTACTCGACTACTGGGACTATGATAAGATCATACTAGTGGGGCCTGTAAGTCCACGTTGCCCACCCCGGTGCTTGCGGGGAGGCGAAAACGGTATAAAAATCGGATTTTTAACACACTAGGAAACATGGACTAGCAAAAGAAGGATCTTTGCTAAACAAAAACTAACTACAAAACTAAAAGGAGTTTAGCTACTTTGAAAAGAGGTTATACCTAGGGCTTTAAGTCCTTCTCGCCTTGCTCCTTGAAGTGAAAGAAAGTGATCTCCTTTTCGCCTTCTCTTGTCGAAGAAGGATCCACCCGAGAGCCTCAACCTCTGGTTTCAACTTCAAACTAGAAGTAACTAAGATGCTTGGAGTGCTAATCCTAGAACCTTAGAAAGAGTAGAAAGTATTTTAGAAGGATTTATCTCAAGCTCAAGAGATTCTCAACTCATGAGAGGGGAGAGCTAGAGAGAGAGGAAGAGGAGGAGAGAGAACCAAAATGATAGAATGAGAATAAAATAAACCATTCTTCTCTCATATATGTGAATTATGGAAATTAGATAATTAGCTAAGATAATTGTCATGGTTAATCAAGACTTGACCATTATCATTTCACATTAAATGCCATTTGCAAGGATCAAAGAGCATCTTTCATATGGAATGATGATGGTCAACATGTCAACCTAGGTCAACAAGTCAAGTATAGTCAAATGGTCAACAACCCTAACCATGCACAATTATAATTAACTAATATCAATTAATCATAATTCACACATAAGCATTAGGGTTTAGAAAATGACAATTGTCATCAACCCTAATCAAAGTCCTCTGCCTCAGTCTCAGTCTCAGTCAACTGTGCATACGCACCCGTATCCGTGATCTGAGGAACACGAATACAATGAGATAAAACCAATCCCAAATCATATACTAGGATCTGGCTTAAACTAAAGCCCGCTAGTATAAGCTGTCCGGACAGCAAACGTGCACAAGTGCGCGGATGTGAACGAACCCTGTCGCAAAACCATGCGACCTCTACTCATTTTGCCTAAAGGCGAATAACCCTCTGTGTGGGACTCTAAAGACTCGACACTACGCTGGCAGTGGGTTTAACCACAGACCGCAAGCGGCACTAGCTGTACGTAACGGTCCCCAGATAGATGCCGATAAGAAGACTGACGAGGTGAACCCATCTGAGCTCCTACTGAGCCTGAATGTGACAGTCTCCGTACAGTCCGGTCTGTTCGTATGATACATTGCATGGCGGGCCTAGAGGGGCTGTAAACGTCAGTCCCCTAATAGCGGTACAAGTCGTGTCTGAGTGTAGCCCAGAACACCCTGAGATAACACTGGAAACCTACCAGTATATCTCGCTTGCCCTGGCCAGGGACTACTTGTGTAATGGCTCTTCTAGACACAGCGCGATGTCAACTCCCAATACCGGGAGAGACGAATCCTGTCTAACCGTCACTGCCTCCAAATGCTTCGGGACTGCACCCAACTACTACCTGTTTGCACGACTCCTTTGAGCCGTGGTAGGGTAGTAATCAAAGTACAGTAGGAACACACTCGAGGCGAAGTGACAGTGTCAAGTTAGCGGACTAAGCTGTACTCATGTCACCTGGGAACTGATAATTGACGATAGGTATAATACTAACCAACAGTTCCCGACGAGTCCTGTCCAGTGTACTCGTAACCTAACTAGCACCCGCATACTATCTCAAGTACGACGTACTGACGGCTGTGGGACAGGCCGTCTCCCGCGTTGGGATGAGAAGCGCATGCGCTAGTCTACTCCGGAGTATCGATGCCCTGTCTCGATAATCCCACGACCAGTGACGTGTAAATAAGGATGTGCTTGTAGATTACCCAGCCCCCACGAGTGTGACTGCCATCACAACGCTGGTAATCAAGCAAAGATCCTAAGGGCTCCACTAATGCGTATAGGTGATACAATAAAGATACACATGTACACATTAAAGCAGAGACAAACCAAGTAGCATACTACCATTTCGAGCAAGATTGTCTATACAACTGTGAATATCCCAAGCTTCCATCAAGTAATATACATACTAGTATGATACAGTAATGGCCTCTAGGGCATATACACTAACAATCTCCCACTTGCACTAAGGCCATGTACTGACGTATCGAAGACCTATCATCTCGATCAACCGCTCGAACTGAGTCTGGGGTAAGGCCTTCGTGAATGGATCTGCAGTGTTATCTTCTGAAGCAACCCTCCGAACCTTGATCTCCTGGCGATCCACGATCTCCCTGATCAGGCGATACCGCCTCAAGATGTGTCTGGACTTCTGATGGGACCTGGGTTCCTTCGCTAAAGCTATAGCCCCATTGTTGTCGCAATACAGAGGTATTGGATCAACAATGGACAGAACCACCTGAAGTTCTTTCAAGAACTTCCTCATCCAGACGGCTTCTTTTGCGGCATCAGATGCAGCGATATATTCCTCTTCCATAGTCGAGTCAGCAACGGTTTCCTGTTTGGAACTCTTCCAACACACCGCCCCTCCATTGAGGGTAAAGACAAAACCCGACATGGACTTGGAATCATCCTTGTCACTTTGGAAGCTGGAGTCAGCAAAGGCCTCGATCTGGAGGTCTTTTCCGCCATACACCAAGAACATCTCCTTAGTCCTTCTCAGGTACTTGAGAATGTCTTTTACCGCTATCCAGTATTTCTCCCCAGGGTTTGACTGATACCTGCTTACCACACTCAGTGCATAAGTCACATCTGGTCTGGTACACAACATCGCATACATTATAGAGCCTACCGCAGAAGCGTAGGGTATAATAGACATGCGATCCCTCTCCAAATCAGTCTTGGGAGACATCTCTTTGGAGAGGGTGATCCCGTGACAAGCCGGTAGATTACCGCGCTTGGAATCTTCCATACTGAATCTTTTCAGTATGGTGTCGATGTACCTGGACTGTGAGAGTCCTAATATCTTCTTGGATCTGTCACGGTAGATCCGGATCCCCAGAATGTATGAGGCATCACCCAGGTCTTTCATGGAGAACCTGCGTGACAAGAACCCTTTGACAGATTGTAGCATAGGAA